>CM051244.1:36869537-37540929 GCA_027917425.1 Gastrophryne carolinensis | reverse complement strand
CTGCTACTCATCGCAAGTGCATCATCCTGGGCGGTCATGACAAAGGAAATAAACGACTCACACTACTTGAGAGAACTGAACTCATCACAAGTGGGATCAAGATCTGCGTACAAATATCTAATAATGGACCTAACTGCCATCAAAAGAAGCGCTGAAGCACACACCGGCCGCAGAGCCGATCCAGCACTGATAAAACCATGGCGAGCCAATTGATCAATCCGACGATCCTCACCATCTTTAATGGTAGTAGTGTCAGGGGAGTGCAACACAGCCGTGTTCGACAGCCCTAACACAGGGGCATCGACGTCAGGGGGAACCGACCAAAGCTTCACCAAATCCTCCGGAAAGGGATAACGTTTATCCCAACTAGGAGGAACTCCAGCCAGGCACGTGGGTTGTTCCCATTCCTTAAGGACAACCCTCACAAAGTGTTGTTGCCTGGGAAACACAAAACGCGGCTGGGGCACATCAAACAACTCACCCTTTGGCGGGGGGACCACCACGGGCGGATCCAAAGCCAAAATTTCAAACATTTGAGCCAAAGTGGAAGGAGTGTCAAGGGACACCCCCGCAGCCTGATCGCCAGCGGAGCCAACCAATTGCTGGTCTGCAGGCTCATCCGACTCCTCAAGGAGTTCCCCCTCCTCATCAGGGGGACAATCAGACCAATCCAATATTTCAAACTCCTCATCCTCCGGAACAGGCGCTGCCGGAGAAAGGTGCTTCGCCGTAGCCTTCTGAGCTACCGTGGCGGAAATTATCTTCTCGAGGTTGGCCAATCGCGCACACACTTCGGATTGCGAATCCCCACTCTTGACAACGTAATACGGGGTCCGGAATAGGGGAGGGGGGGGTAGGAGATGACGGAAGTTGCGAGGAGCCAGAAGCCGGAGTGCCGGACTGGCGCGCAATATTCTGCTTTGCACATGGAGCGCATAATATGACCTCATCGCCTGGGAGCGGAGCCCCACAACCCCCACACAGCCTAGATAGCCCCGAGGAGCCATTTCCGGTAATGTCGGAAGCCTCCATATGGTGAAATTATGGTATTCGCAACAACCCAGGGTTTTACGCATTAAGCAACCCGGGATGCCCCTTTATAATTAAAGTCCCGGGAGTGGGAGGATTTTTTAAGCCTAGAAAAAATCCCAATTTGGAGACTAAGACTAGCCAGGTATATCAGACCGGGAGAGCCACTGCAATGAGGGGATCCCAGAATCTGTAAGGAAAAAGAGACCAAAGTGTCAGTCCCCCAGGAAAATAGCCAGCATGCATCACATACATACAACAAATAAACATTAATGGTAAAACATATATATGCAATATATACCCCATGAAGACAAATATATATATATATCTGTATATATAACAATAAAAACAATAAGTGCCTCCAGGAGTTATGCTAAAGTGCCAGGGAAAACTCACAAACACAAGCACTACATATGCACAGTATGAGCTACAGCATAAATGACGGCCCCACGTGAGCTGAGGTGGGGACCACTAACCTGATACTGCTGCTGAAGACAAAACACACCGCACTGCTGGGAACACACTTTCCCCAGCTCAGCCCCAGCACCTGTCTCCGTGATGAGGCAGAGGAAGGAAGGCGGGCCCGGGCTCAGCGAGCGACGCGCTCCGGCCACACCCCCCGCAAGTGAGTCACACAGCAAGGGCCGAAAGGGAGAGCGCGGCCCCGCCACAGACGCCCACAGTCCCCCAAGCCAAGCGGGGGGAGTTTTTTTTTTTTTTTTTTTTTTTTTTTTTTTTTTTTTTTTAGAAACATAAGTAGAAGGAGCCCCAGCAGCTCAGGCCACGCGCCCGCACACCGCGGCGCTGACCCTGCGTCTGCCGGCGCTCCCCACACACACACAAGTAAAAGCACCCCATGCAAACCCCCCCCCCCCCCCCGAAGCGAAGGGAGAAGGGACCAAGCGGGAGAAGGTGGCCAAGGGGAACATCGGGACAGGGGCATCCCAAATCCGGATCACTATGCCGGATAGCCGCATTGCCCCACGCGTGGGGTCGAGTGGAGGAGATAAGCTCCTAGGCACCATATAGTGCCATCTACCGTTGCCCAGCCAGCAGCCTGGGCTGGGAGGCTTCCATTAACCATCTAGGCATGTAAACAAATGACTGGGCAGAAATAGACCAAAAGGGGGGTGCCAGGGTTTGACCCCGGCTACCTGCAAGCAGGAGACTTCTTTCTTCTGTCTTGTCGCATCTTGCAGAGAGAAAACACTGGGTGTTAAGTGGGAGGTCCCAGGTATATATAGGCCGGAAGGGGCTCGTTTTCAAGACTTCTCTCTGCAACGTCGCCACCTGCTGGTGGAGTAACCCGATCGTAAGAATTAAAGGGGAAGCGGAGTGTGTGACACACTGAGAATAGGTGAGTTTTCTCCATGGGGATACACAGGATCACACAGGGCACAGCGAAAATCCCCAGGATCGCCCATCATCTTACCTATCTCATACTGTATGTATGGGCCCCTGGCAGCATCCCCTGCACCACGCCATCCATTTTGTGCACAATCCGAGGTACCCAAGGGTCATTTAATCAGCGTGATTTGCCACGCTTTGATATTCACAGCAAACGATGCTGATCGCAGGAGAACCTGTGCATGTGCCATGGGAGCAGGAATCCGAATAGGACTGGGGGGTTACACACATCCCAAATCAGGTTTGTGGTCTGATTGAAATTCAAAGCAGTGTGGAGCCTGGGTTGTTGACAGTGGGGCCCAGTGAGGTCTGTTTCTTCCATGGGCAAGCTCGGAGTAAGCCACATGGTTACTAGGGAATCCCCCAGTGGACTTAAGAGCCCCTTTGACGGCCTTTATCACCAGAACCTGAGCTATGTGTAGTTTATTTCTGGCATCCCATGTGCACACACATCGATACAGTTTGGCATAATGTTTCTGTACCTGGTCCCAGAATATACACCGGTAACACTTGCATCTAAGGGGGTTATTTAAGAAGGGATAGCGCCAGGTAGTGCCTCGTAGCGGCAGGCAGCGCCTGGTGAAGGCCGGGTGCTGTACGCAAAACCACATTTATGAGAGCGAATCTGGTGAGCAACTCTAACAGCACCATGTAGCGTCACATGTATTACCAGAGGCAGCTCAGCGTATAGCGCCTGCGCTCTAGGTTCAAGAGCGCCACATATTACCTGTGTTGCTCTCCCATACATTTCAATGGGCTTTCATTTGTTGTGTTTAAATAGCATGTTTGGCATTTAAAATTATTTTTTATGCAGGTTTGTCATTACAGGTCTGTCACTAAAATGTTATTTTCCCAGTGTTAAAACAATGTCATTCCATGTGTTTTCACACTTTGATCACACAGCATCTGACGCTCTATGCTACAGCGCCCAGCTTTAGAGCGCCGTCGCTGTGTGTGTAGTTTTTTGTTAAATATGGTGTGGAGCGCCGAGTGCCGTACGCACTGAACTGGCGCTACCTCTCGCCCGCAGCAGCCTTATACTGTTGTTAGAGCGCCCAACACGCATAATATTCATCAATGCCAGCCAGGTTACTACAGCGACCTCTACACTAGGTTACGGCGCCCGATAACCGCTTACAGCGTCTACTAGCGGTCACTCTAAGCGCCGCTATACAGACGCTCATCTGGCAATTTGTGGCGCTAGTAGTGAATCAGCCTCCACGTGTAGGGTGGGCCCCCAGAGTGAGTTTTACCGGTAGGCACCAGCGACCACAGTCCGACACTGCCCAAATGCCCTATACACAGAGCGCTGGGGGTAAACCGTGTCCTGCCATCTTAATTCTGCCCTGCAGAACCTGGGCCCTGGCACTCCGAGCAGACTAGTGCCAGTACGGTGCTTTTGCCCTGGGTGCTGCAAGGAGGGGTGTAAAGCGCACATGGGGCCCCTTTCTCCCACGGCCCGCTATCAGCTGCCTTCCCTGCCACTATGGTATGCACACCCCTGTCGAGTTAACCGCACATTGAATGCAACAGGATGGGATACTGTAAGCGAAAAGCTGATCAAATAGATTTATCAATCGAACAATAATAGATGAGCCAGCACCTGAAAATCACAAGACCGATCCAAAAGTGCCTGTTTAATTTTTTTTTCCAGCTCTATTGAGAATGATGAACACACCCCCTTACCATACCCAGGATGCACCCCATGCCAAATTTTCTGCCCATTAGCAATGGGATCAGCAGAGGGAAGCGGCAAGGAGGGATGAATAGGAGGAATACATGGGATTATATGGGATGGGGGGAGGGAGGCATGGATGTGTGGATAGACCTAGGAAGTGTGGATGGATGGGCAGAACTGAGGGGAGAGGGAGGGAGGAATGGACAGGAGGAGTAGATAGATGGACAGGACTGAGGGGGGGGTGGATGGATAAGCTGGGAGGGATGGATGGGAGGAGCAGGAGTGGATGGATAGCTAGAACTAGCAGGAGTGGATGGATGGGCCGTGTAGCGATAACCCTTATCGCCGGAGGGCTTCACCGCCCGAGACGTCCTTTTCCCAATCGTAAGAGGTGCTGCTGGAATTCCAGAGTCGTCCGTGAGGAAACAGGAACAGCCCTTACAAGGGCTAGTGAATTGTAATATAGCGTTTCCCCCAATAAGAGACAGAACTCAGTATTGAGGGTGAAGGTGAAGTGTACTTTATTAGTGCCACACTGTGCCTTATATGCAAGGCTCCATGCAAGGGGACCTCCCCCGTGGACCTGATGGAAGACTGCATGACAAACACACGGACCAATGGGAGCAGGGCACACAATCCCTCAACTCTGCCGGTGACGCAATCAGCAACACAATAGACGTCTGTAACACAATCAATCAGAACAATGCCATTGTCTGTGACGTAATCAATCAACACAATGGCAGTCTGTAATACAATCCAAACTACAATGACATTGCCTGTAACAGTATCAAAATACAATGACATTGTCTGGAACCTAATTAAGAAAAGGCCAGTGAATAACCCGGTGGGCAATTGAATAGTGATGACATCCAAAAGGCAGAGCGTCTGTCACAGGCCGAACTGAGGGGAGAGGGATGGATGAATAGGAGGAATGGATGGGGTGAGCTGGGAGGAGAGGGAGAGATCCATGGATGGGAGGAGTGGAAGCAAGGGATGGGATGCATGGCTTGAGCTATGAGGAGCAGATAGTTGAGAAAAACTGAGGGGAGAAGGATGAATGCAATTAACTGAGAGGAGTGGAGGAGGAATGGATTGGAGTAGCTGAGAGAAGTGGGGAAGCGATGCATGGATGGGAGGAGCAAGGGCCAGGGATGGATGGATGACTAGACCTATGAGGATCAGATACATGGGCAAAATTGAGGGGGTAGGGATGGATGGATAGAAGGGACGGATGGGGTAAGCTGGGATGAGAGGGGAAGGGATGAATGGATGGGAGGAGCAGGATGGATGGGTGGGCAGAACTGAGGGATGGGATGCATGGCTAGAGCTATGAGGAGCAGATAGATGGGAAAGACTGAGGGGAGAAGGATGGATACGGTGAGCTGAGAGGAGCGGGGCAAGAATGGATTGGAGTAGCTGAGAGGAGTGGGGAAGAGATGCATGGATGGGAGGGGCCAGGGATGGATGGATGACTAGAGCTATGAGCATCAGATTCATGGGCAAAATTGAGGGGGGGCTGGATGGATAGAAGGGATGGATGGGATAAGCTGGAAAGAGAGGCAAAGGGATGGATGAATGGATGGGAGGAGCAGGATGAATGAATGGGCAGAACTGAGGAGAGAGGGATGGATGAATAGGAGGGATGAATGGGGTGAGCTTGGAGGAGTGGAAGCGAGGGATGGGATGGAGTGGAGAAGAATGGATGCAATGAGCTGAGAGGAGTGGGGGAATGGATTGGAATAGCTGAGAGGAGTGGGAAAGAGATGCATGGATGGGAGGAACAGGAGCCAGGAATGGATAGATGACTAGAGCTATGAGGATCAGAAGGATGAGAGGGGAAGGGATGGATGAATGGATGGGAGGCGCAGGATGGATGGATGGACAGAGCTATGAAGAGCAGATAGATGGGGAAACTGAGGGGAGAAGGATGGATGCGATGAGCAGAGAGGAGTGGGGGGGGGGGTGAATAAATAGGAGTAGCTGAGAGGAGTGGGGATGAGATGCATAGATGGGAGGAGCAGGGGCCAGGGGTGGATGGATGACTAGAGCTATGAGGATCGGATACATGGGCAAAATAGAGGGGGGAGGGATGGATAGAAGGGACAGATGGGATAAGCTCGGATGAGAGGGGAATGAATGGATGGGAAGAGCAGGATGGATGGATGGGCAGAACTGAGGGGAGAAGGATGGATGAATAGGAAGGATCGATCAGGTGAGCTGGGAGGAGTGGAAGCAAGGGATGGGATGCATGGCTAGAGCTATGAGGAGCAGATAGATGGGAAAAATGAGGGGAGAAGGATGGATGTGATGAGCTGAGAGGAGTGGGGGAGGAATGGATTAGAGTAGCTGAGAGGAGAGGGAAAGAAATGCATGGATGGGAGGAGCAGGGGCCAGGGATGGATGGATGACTAGAGCTATGAGGATCAGATACATGGGCAAAATTGAGGGCGGAGGGATGGGATAAGCTGGAATGAGAGGGGGAAGGATGGTTGAATAGATGAGAGGAGCAGGATGGATGAATAGGAGGGATGGATGGGGTGAGCTGGGAGGAGTGGGATGTGAGGGATGGGATGCATGGCTAGAGCTATGAGGAGCAGATAGATGGGAAAAACTGAGGGAAGAAGGATGGATGCGATAAGCTGAGAGGAGTGGGGGAGGAATGGATTGGAGTAGCTGAGAGGAGTGGGAAAGAGATGCATGGATGGGGGGGGGGGGGGGGGCAGGGGCCAGGGATGGATGGATGGCTAAAGCTATGTGAAGCAGATAGATGGGCAAAATAGAGAGGAGAGCAATGGGATGGGTGTAGCTGAGAGAAGTGGGTACGGGATGGAGGGGAAGAGCTGGGAAGGAAGAATGAATGGATGGCTAGAGCAAAAAGGAAGCAGGTGGATGGGCAGGATCCAAGACTATCACAGTGTTTTTAGCTTTTTCTGTACTGTTATATGAGTTATTTATTCTGTAACTTACTTTTGGGATGCCCCACGATGCAAAATATCTGGAATACTTACCTCCGAAACCGCTCCAACTTTGAATATGCCAATTAATAATTTATTTACGCAGATCTGCATGTTAAACCACAAAGAGGGCAAATGAGAGTGACCGAGGGCATGGACTCAAAAGAGGGACAGTCCCTCCAAATGAGAGACAGTATGGATTTATAGATTCTGAGTGTGTAAAAAACTGATTAAACAAATTGATCAATCAATGATCGAAGCTGACCTGGCTGGCACAAGCAGACTAAACTAAAATCAGAACAATGTTTGTTTTTTAGAATTCGATTAAAACGTTTTTTAATGAATTTGTTAGGAATGTTGTATTATTAAGTTACCTCGAATTTTTGATCGATCGGGTTTTTGTCGATCATGCAACGGGAAATGAATCCAGATGTGTGCGAAAAACTGATCAGATCGATCAATTAGGCGATCTGCTTAAAAAAAGGAAGCGAGCAAAAATCGTAAAGGCGATCATTCCAATTGTCCCACGCGCACAAACAGGGAACAGTTTTTGACAGCTCTGCCACGTGACGTCACAGTGCCTGACACCCCGGGAGGGGCGGGGCTGGCGCGATATAAGCTGCGGTTAAGGCGGGCGCCGCTCACTTGTGGCTCCGCTCCTGGGCGATGATGACGGCGGCCAGAGAGGGGCCCCCAGGGGCCCCCCGGAGCACTGGCTTTGGCATCCAGGAGATTCTAGGACTCAACAAGGACCCGCCCAGCCCGGCCCGTGGCCCACCGCCGCCCCTCCCCCACGGAGCTCACCTGCTGGCCGCCCGATCCGGCCTCGGACTCCTGGGGGCCCTCCCCACCTTCTACCCCCCGCCGGGGCTCCGATCTGAGGACACTCGCACCTGTAGCTCAGGTGAGGCCCACACATTGGCCGACCGCCTATAACATCTACTTGTCCCTATTGTCACCCGACAATCATCGTGTTACCAACATTATTAGCACTATTCCCATAACGGCCCTCCATTCACCCCCAGGCTCTAACTTTATAACCCGGCTAATATCTCAGTAATAATTCCCAAATTATTCTATAATAATATAATACAATTCCCAATTTTTTTTGTGTAATAACCCGACTAATATCTCTCTAATAATTCATTTTAATGCGACTAAAATCTTAAATGCATTCGTTAATCAATTTATGTTTCTCACATTGTTCCAATATAATTACCCAATAATCTGACTAATATTCCAGTATTCATTCTTAACATGTTATTCCATAATGCTACTAATCTTCCTCTAATCATTCCATAATTATTCTTTAATAACTAAAGTATTATTTTTCTAAACATTCCACAACCTGATAAATAATCCCCCAACATTTCCTTAATATTTCCCTAATAGTCCACCTAAAAGTCCCCTAAACTATTCTCTACTAACCTAATATTCCTCTAATCATGCCTCTAATCATTTCAGTATTTAGGAATAGTGCTTTTATTACTCCAAATGTATTGTTCAAAAATTCGACAAATGTTCTCCATTTATTCCAAAATGATTCTCCAATATCCTAATGTTTACAATCTCCGATAAAAAGACTACTAATATTCCTTGAATTATTTCTAAAGTATTCTCTAATAGCCCGCTAATTATTCTTTAATAACCCCTTCATTATTTACTAATCCGGCTATTTACTATCCAGTCATTCCAAAATGATTCCGAATGATTCTATATTCAAGATGACATTTCTGTTGATTAGCGAATATTCCAACAACCGCATTTCATCATAATCTGATTATTTTTAGACGAATAATAAACCAGGAACTAATAAATCATAATCCAACTATTAAC
Organism: Gastrophryne carolinensis; assembly: GCA_027917425.1. NCBI lineage: Eukaryota > Metazoa > Chordata > Amphibia > Anura > Microhylidae > Gastrophryne > Gastrophryne carolinensis. Next base: position 37,532,025 of record CM051244.1, on the reverse strand, counting down.
CTTAATGATTCTATAATTATTTGTTCATAATACGCCATCTAATTATTTTAAGAGCATCATGTTGTCTATTCAAATTAACTAATAATTCTGGGTATCCCTTTATCAATTATTATTATTATAGTTATCCTATTATTATTGTTGCCTAATAACTCTTTGTAAAGCTGTTTTATTTATATAATAATTTTTATATAATAATTATTATATAATTATTTATAATTATTTTATATAATAATTGTATATATTAGTTTATTATATGATTTCTAATTTTAGTCAGGCAATCAATCCTTTAGTTTTGACAAAATACAAAATAATTTTCTAAATATATTTAAATAGTTATTGTCTATTGGAGATTTACAAACTAGAATTATTAACCGGCCTTATAAGCATTTTGTAGCTATCAATGATGAAATAACCTTTGATATTTTGACTTATTTCCCCCTATTAAATCTATTATTATAATCTAATAATTCCAACCCTTGTTCGCTAATCTGTCGTTACTCTTATATAAATTCCATTATAAATCTAATAGTAACTTAAATAAAATAATTGCAGTATTATCTAACAATGTAATACTCATTCCGTTACTGTCTCGTAATTCTGTAATTATGATAATTTAATAATTCTAAAACAACCAAATATTTCATCTGAAGTCTGTCACTATTCTCCTACATGACCATAAATATGTGTATTATTCTCTAATTCGCTGTTATTATTCGTTTATTCTCAACAACTGACTGCTTTCTAAAATGTAGCCATAATAATGTATTTTTTTTATTGCAAAGATTATTCACGGACGATTGTTTAATATTTATTTTCAGGCTCTAATTATGTAATTATTCTTTTATTTTTATATTTAAGAGGGAGTGTTGCTAAGAAGGGGTGTCATTGTGAGGGGTGTTTTGTTTTGTCGGATGCAGTTATTTATTTATTATTTTTTAATAACTCGGATTTGCTGAAACATTTCCATCATTCTGGAACAAAGCAGCACTCCTATTATTATTAGTATTATTATTAGTAGGAGTAGCCTCTAATAATCCGTTATGCTTACCTAATAATCGCTTGGAAACTGGCGGATTCGAGATCCTTGGACATTGTACAATGTGTGACGTCATATCTTCTATCCTGGCTCTTAACAAGATAGTGAAAATGTGTTGTATTAGGATACAATTATATCAGCGAATAATATGGGGGAATAATATTAGCCGGGTTCACACCGCCAGATACATTGTTCTTTCACCAAACTACCTACCAAGCTAATCTTCTGCGATTATGCGACTGGTTCAGATGCCAAAGATGTGTTGGTCAATCTGTCACTATCGTGATCGCTAATTCAATCGCTCATTTTCACAGCAAAACACATTCTTTTTTTAGGACGACTTCTGTTTCCACATTGCAACCATCAATGGAGGAACAGTGACATTTTTGGTCAGCCAAAATAATTCGACAGGTGACTGATTAACCAATTCTCATTAATCTCTTGATCGCAAAGGCTGTTTTCACCGAGCGATTATCGCTAAATTGCTGTCGCTTTAGCGATTTCTCGCTCTATAATCGCTCCGTCTAAACAAGCCATAAATCCTGATGCAGGGCTGTTCGCCGATCTAGTTTGGTCGGATGGTATGTTCATACTTTGCGATCTGTTCCCTCTTTTCCTATTAAAAGAGCAAGGGATCGGTACAATCTGGCCTCTCACAATGTGTCGTGATTCCTTTATACACCTAATTTGTTATAAAACAATGTACATCATCCAGTATTCCAGCCTGACAGCCTCATAGAGCGACAGACATCGATCTGAGGAGCCCAACAACAATCAAGGGATAATGGTCAGCAAATTATCTCCTCTCCCAATCCCAGGGTCGATCCTCCATTTTTGTAGAACTTCGACAGATCGGACAGATATCAACCGAGGGGGTCACACACGCCGTGATCGATTATCTTTATACGATTGTATCTAAAAGCAAATCACTGGAACAGATTACATTGCACGTTGGCTATTATGATCTGAAGGAAGGTTACTCGATTTACAGATATTTATTTTTAAATTCAGTGTTTGTGTTAAAAAAAAGCCCATCGGATCATCTCTTACTGACTGTAAAACAGTGGTAATAAGCAGAAGGCCCCAGGCTTCTATTTTTTTATCTGCTACCAGTAAACACTGGAAATCATAATCGGTTTGAAGCTTTTGGATCATCTGGATATCAATTTGTCACTTTCGAGCTGACACACATGGTATCGTATTGTATTTGTTTTATTATGTTCAATCAACAAAACAGTTCAGATGCTACACACGTTATAAAATGATCAAACTATCGACAACATTTCTGGTGGCTTTAACCAGCAACAATCAAAATAAATTACCGGAGAGGGGTCATTTGATTCGACCAAATGAATCAAACGATCGATCGAGTAAACACTGGAAATCATAATCGGTTTGAAGCTTTTGGATCATCTGGATATCAATTTGTCACTTTCCACCTGCCTCACATGGTATCGTATTTTATCTGTTTTTTATGTTAAATCAACAAAAAAGTTCACATGCTACACACGTTATAAAATGATCAAACCATCGACAACATTTCTGATTGCTTTAACCAGCAACAATCAAAATAAATTACCGGAGAGGGGTCATTTGATTCGACCAAATGAATCAAACGATCGATCGAATTAAAATGAATCAAATGTGCTCTGGACAATATCCTAATAATTGCCCCAATATCGTTTTCGATGACCAGATCGCAGCTATGTTTTGGATTAAATGGACATCCATTTGTCACTTTCGACCTACCACTAAAGGATACGTGTTTTATTTGGTTCGATCAAGATACAAAAATGAGGCAATGATTGATTTTTTTGTTGCATCTTCAACTATTAAAAAAATGCTGTAAAAATGTTATATAATGATCAAAAATCGATCAGGAATGTTGTGAACCGTGATCGTTTGAAAAAATCAAAATTGTTTGTTCGATCACATTTGACATTTTCCTGGATGATTTGTTTCCCTTTTTTCCTCTCATTTTACAAAAAATGTTATGGAGTTAAAGGAGGATTTGATCAAATAAATAAAATAATCGATTAAATATAACAAATGATTGGTTGTGCCATCGAAAAACATAGCATACCAATATACTATTTGTATCGGCTTTCCATTGTCACAGAAATATTTAAAAGAACCGTCTTCCCAGTCCAATTATAATGAAAACGTTTTTTTTTTTAATAAAAGGTACAAATAAAGAGATAGGAGAAAGGCCAATTTCCACAAACAGATTAATCGCACGATCGTATGACTTGTATACAAGCTGACGACTTGCATTCAGATGCGGACGATTTTTTTGCAAATATTTGCTAAAGTGATCGTAATTAAGAGCTCATTCAAGGTATTTGTATAGTCCTACTTGTAGTCGATTTCTGTATAACATGGCAAGAGAAATTATATGTTAGCCAAAACTATATGACACTCGACCATTGAGCAAATTCTCACTGATTGCTTGATTGGATTTCCACTGATTAATTGTTGCTTGATTGCGTTAATTTTAGCGGTTATTCGTTCCCTAACTGACCACCAGACCTAGGATCGGATCATTTTTATGGACATTTTCTGACAATATGATAGATACATAGGTAGGCAATGTTACATTTAGAGAATTAGAAACAATGTTCCAAGGACTCACTGGGACAGGCAACACACCCAGAAGTGTGGACAGAATCCCCTTCTAGATATAGTACATCAATAATGTGCAGAGGTTAGGATGCTTTATCTTCTTAAAGGCACATAATCATACAGAATAATAGTAATAATAATAAGTGGATATAGCTAAATAACTCTATTGGCTCATTTTCACAGATTAGCAAATGCATCTCTACAAACGCAATCAAGTGATTATTGATTTGTGGAAATGCCTGCTGCACTCAAGCGATCAACCAGAATTTGCTTGTTCGTGCAGCATTTTGGCTGACATAACATTTCTCGTTCATCGTTTTAATGTCTGCATGTGGAAACAGAAATCTGCGAAATAGTGTAATAATAAAAATCCATATAAACAACGCCTTGGCTAATGAGAGGAGGGGTCACTTATACATCCGAACTGAATAATATTGCCACCAAGCTTGTGGTTTATTGTCTCATGGTAGGAATAAAATCCAGGGGTGACAGGTTTGGTTTGGGGTGACAGAGCCTGTCACCCCCGATGTCCTCTTCCTTTAATTAAAATAAAAGAAACAAACCTGGCTATTTCGTGATGCTGGGTGTGTAAGTGACCCCTCCTCCCACCATATTTTTAGGGATTTTTATATTTTTCGTGATAGTGCTCCTTTAATTACGTCCGCTTTAATGAACATTTGCTGAGAAATCTTCCACGTGTGATCGCAAATCGTCTGATCATTCACAACTCACATATGTGATCACGTTAGCGATTATTCGTTTGTGTAAATGTACCATAAAAATGTCACTATAAGGACCCTCTGGGGTTCTGCAGAGCCCCCACTAAATCTTTGAAATAATTTGACCTGTCAAAAAAATAGTTTAGTAGCTTTTTTTAAAATATTTGGAATTGATTGGCAAATTTTCGACCATCCTTTGATCAGGTCGTTGCATATGTTGCATCTCATTGGGTTGCTGGACACACACACAATTCTGATTCATATTTGATTTTTTGTTAGCTTTTTTTCAAATTTGATCAATCCACAGTAGTAGTTTAGTCACCTTTTCAATTCGATAGATAATCGAAACAAAAAGTTATTGTTTCCAGGCAACCAATATAATAATCAATGTTTTATTTATCCATAAATATCAGATCCATTGACTAATTGGAAAACATGTTGGCTGGTACTAGCTAGGCAGCTTCTGATATTCTGATGATTTAAGCGAGCTCCCCATATACATGGTGATAATGATCCTTCCTGCGAGTCACCAATTTCTATTAGCCAATGTCTTTTATCCTCACTGGCTGTTTGATCCTCGTATGACTGACCTGATTGTCTGTGGTGTATTTAACATATTGTTAGTCATTGATCGATTGTTATTTATGATATGGCATTGGATCTGCTTCTGGATATTGCCATTGGATCTGCTTCTGAATTGGGAAAATTATTAATCGATTCTTTCTCGGTCCGATCAGACGTACAATCAATTAGAAAAAAATAGACATTTTAAAGGGGGGTTTACCTTTAGCAAATTGCTAAATCGCTAACTCCAAATCAGTTAGGACCATATGAGATTCATGTGCCAGTGACACCCATAGCATTCTGGCATGAAGGGCACGTCTGTGGCATAGAAGGGCTTCTCAGGACACATGTCTGGCTTAAAGGGCCCCACAGGACCTCATAGGGCACATCACTGGTATGGAGGAGCCACACAGGGCACATAACTGGCATGAAGGAGCCCCACAGGGCACATCACTGGCATGAAGGAGCCCCACAGGACACATCACTGGCATGAAGGAGCCACACAGGGCACATCACTGGCATGGAGGAGCCACACAGGGCACATCACTGGCATGAAGGAGCCCCACAGGGCACATCACTGGCATGAAGGAGCCCCACAGGGCACATCACTGGCATGAAGGAGCCCTATAGGGCACATCACTGGTATGGAGGAGCCCCACAGGACACATCACTGGCATGAAGGAGCCCTATAGGGCACATCACTGGTATGGAGGAGCCCCACAAGACACATCACTGGTATGGAGGAGCCCCACAGGGCACATCACTGGCATGGAGGAGCCCCACAGGGCACATCACTGGCATGGAGGAGCCCCACAGGACACATCACTGGTATGGAGGAGCCCCACAGGACACATCACTGGTATGGAGGAGCCCCACAGGACACATCACTGGTATGGAGGAGCCCCACAGGGCACATCACTGGCATGAAGGAGCCACACAGGACACATCACTGGTATGAAGGAGCCACACAGGACACATCACTGGTATGGAGGAGCCACACAGGGCACATCACTGGCATGAAGGAGCCACACAGGACACATCACTGGTATGGAGGAGCCCCACAGGACACATCACTGGTATGGAGGAGCCCCACAGGACACATCACTGGCATGGAGGAGCCACACAGGGCACATCACTGGCATGAAGGAGCCCCACAGGGCACATCACTGGTATGAAGGAGCCCCACAGGGCACATCACTGGCATGAAGGAGCCCCACAGGACACATCACTGGTATGGAGGAGCCACACAGGGCACATCACTGGCATGAAGGAGCCACACAGGGCACATCACTGGCATGGAGGAGCCACACAGGGCACATCACTGGCATGAAGGAGCCCCACAGGGCACATCACTGGTATGGAGGAGCCCCACAGGACACATCACTGGTATGGAGGAGCCACACAGGGCACATCACTGGTATGGAGGAGCCCCACAGGACACATCACTGGTATGGAGGAGCCACACAGGGCACACCCTGGCATGAAGGAGCCCCACAGGACACATCACTGGCATGAAGGAGCCCTATAGGGCACATCACTGGTATGGAGGAGCCCCACAGGACACATCACTGGCATGAAGGAGCCACACAGGGCACATCACTGGTATGAAGGAGCCACACAGGGCACATCACTGGTATGGAGGAGCCACACAGGGCACATCACTGGTATGGAGGAGCCACACAGGGCACATCCCTGGTATGGAGGAGCCACACAGGGCACATCACTGGTATGGAGGAGCCCTATAGGGCACATCACTGGTATGGAGGAGCCCCACAGGACACATCACTGGTACGGAGGAGCCACATAGGGCACATCACTGGTATGGAGGAGCCCCACAGGACCTCATAGGGCACATCACTGGTATGGAGGAGCCACACAGGGCACATCACTGGTATGGAGGAGCCCCACAGGACCTCATAGGGCACATCACTGGTATGGAGGAGCCACACAGGGCACATCACTGGCATGAAGGAGCCCCACAGGACACATCACTGGTATGGAGGAGCCACACAGGGCACATCACTGGCATGAAGGAGCCACACAGGACACATCACTGGTATGGAGGAGCCCCACAGGACCTCATAGGGCACATCACTGGTATGGAGGAGCCACACAGGGCACATCACTGGTATGGAGGAGCCCCACAGGACCTCATAGGGCACATCACTGGTATGGAGGAGCCACACAGGACACATCACTGGTATGGAGGAGCCACACAGGGCACATCACTGGTATGGAGGAGCCCCACAGGACACATATCTCGTATGGAGGAGCCCCACAGGACACATCACTGGTATGGAGGAGCCCCACAGGACACATCACTGGTATGGAGGAGCCCCACAGGACACATCACTGGTATGGAGGAGCCCCACAGGACACATCACTGGTATGGAGGAGCCCCACAGGACACATCACTGGTATGGAGGAGCCCCACAGGACACATCACTGGCATGGAGGAGCCCCACAGGACACATCACTGGCATGGAGGAGCCCCACAGGACACATCACTGGTATGGAGGAGCCCCACAGGACACATCACTGGTATGAAGGAGCCCCACAGGACACATCACTGGCATGGAGGAGCCCCACAGGACACATCACTGGTATGGAGGAGCCCCACAGGACCTCATAGGGCACATCACTGGTATGGAGGAGCCACACAGGGCACATCACTGGTATGGAGGAGCCCCACAGGACCTCATAGGGCACATCACTGGTATGGAGGAGCCACACAGGACACATCACTGGTATGGAGGAGCCACACAGGGCACATCACTGGTATGGAGGAGCCCCACAGGACACATATCTCGTATGGAGGAGCCCCACAGGACACATCACTGGTATGGAGGAGCCCCACAGGACACATCACTGGTATGGAGGAGCCCCACAGGACACATCACTGGTATGGAGGAGCCCCACAGGACACATCACTGGTATGGAGGAGCCCCACAGGACACATCACTGGTATGGAGGAGCCCCACAGGACACATCACTGGCATGGAGGAGCCCCACAGGACACATCACTGGCATGGAGGAGCCCCACAGGACACATCACTGGTATGGAGGAGCCCCACAGGACACATCACTGGTATGAAGGAGCCCCACAGGACACATCACTGGCATGGAGGAGCCCCACAGGACACATCACTGGTATGGAGGAGCCCCACAGGACACATCACTGGCATGAAGGAGCCCCACAGGACACATCACTGGCATGAAGGAGCCCCACAGGACACATCACTGGCATGAAGGAGCCCCACAGGACACATCACTGGTATGGAGGAGTCCCACAGGACACATCACTGGTATGGAGGAGCCCCACAGGGCACATCACTGGCATGAAGGAGCCACACAGGGCACATCACTGGCATGAAGGAGCCCTATAGGGCACATCACTGGTATGGAGGAGCCCCACAGGACACATCACTGGCATGAAGGAGCCACACAGGGCACATCACTGGCATGGAGGAGCCACACAGTACACATCACTGGCATGAAGGAGCCCCACAGGGCACATCACTGGTATGAAGGAGCCACACAGGACACATCACTGGCATGAAGGAGCCACACAGGACACATCACTGGCATGAAGGAGCCCCACAGGACACATCACTGGCATGAAGGAGCCCCACAGGACACATCACTGGCACGAAGGAGCCACACAGGACACATCACTGGCATGGAGGAGCCACACAGGACACATCACTGGTATGGAGGAGCCCCACAGGACAGATCACTGGTATGAAGGAGCCACACAGGACACATCACTGGCATGGAGGAGCAACACAGGACACATCACTGGTATGGAGGAGCCCCACAGGACAGATCACTGGTATGAAGGAGCCACACAGGACACATCACTGGCATGAAGAAGCCCCACAGGACACATCACTGGCATGAAGAAGCCCCACAGGACACATCACTGGCATGGAGGAGCCACACAGTGCACATTGCTGGCATGGAGAAGTTACACAAGGCGCATCCTTGGTCTGAAGTAGCCACACAGGTCACATCAATGGCATGGAGGAGAAACATAGAGCAGATCACTGGCATGAAGGAGCCACACTGGGCACATCACTGGCATGAAGGAGCCCCACACAGAACATAACTGGCATGAAAGAGCCTGTAAACCTCTAACCCTGACTTTATCACTATGGGGTTGATTCAGAGACATGTGAGACTTCTCACTCCTTTTTAGGAGAGAAAATTGCCATTGACTTTCATTGCCTACCTTGGGGCTGATTCAGAGCCAGGTGAAAATTTACACCCAGTAGACAGTGAAAGTCACTGGCAGTAAATCCGGGCAATTGCTGTGGTTTAACACAATAGGGCATCCCAAATCAGGATACTCCAAGGGTATGGAGAAAGTAAAAATCAGGTGATTTGGATCACTTTAAACAGGAAGAATAGTCGGTGTCCACATCCCTGGGGCATTGTGCTGTGTGAAACCTCTGGTATCTCTTGGTATACTTATATAGCGGCAACTCCATGGTGCGTGCGCGGGCTTCATCCCCGCTATACCTCTATCTGAGGGGTGTATTCATGCTCCGAGCAGATGTCAGGCTGGCTAACAAAGCTATGAATGGAGTGCAAGCACTGTTTGCCAGCAACTCGCACATGCATCATGGGATCGCCAGAAGGTGAATTTATACCCGCGGTCCTTGGGAAAACACTCAGGGGAGCTTTCCAAATCGGGATACCCCACCGGAGAGTGGGAACCCCAGGTGTTTTTCCTCTTTTAATGAGCTCCAGGTAGCGATTCACACATTTGCAATGCACTGTGATACTGGTTTCCCATAGAACATGATTTTAAGACCATTGCGACTCCCAGAGGGCGTAGCGACAGGTAGCGAATGGTGAACGCTGTACCACATTTATCAAAGCAATTCCGGTGAGCGACTCTAACAGCGCCATATAGCGTCTGATTCATCATCACAGATGGCTCAGCGTATACCAACGGCGCTCTGGCCTCCATACATTTTAATGGACGTTACTTTTCTTCTCTTTGAACAGGGTTTTCTTTTATTTATTTTTTCATCAAATAATTGTGTGACCTCTCCTTGCCTATTGTCTAAAAGTCATTTTTGAAAACTTTTTTGATTTTCTTAAGTTTTATGCAGAATTGTCATTACAGGTCTGTTATTAAAGTGTTAATGTCACAATGTAATTTCATATGTTTTCGCTTTGTTACTGGTGGATATGTGTTCAAAAACGGACTTTAATCACACAGCTTCTGGCGCTCTGGGCTACAGCGACACAATTTTGAGCTGTTTTTTTGATGAATATGGTTTGAGTGGCTCACACTGACCAGTCGCTCGGTAACAGCGACCCACTGAGGCGCTCGCTAACAGCGACCCATAGGCGATCACAGCGCCTATTAGGGGTCACTCTGAGCGCTTCGCTACAGACGCTTATCTGCCGGTACCTGGCGCTAGTAATGAATCAGCCTGCCCGTCATCTTTAGCTCCATCCTCCAGCAAAGTTGCTAGCTTTAGCCCCAGACATTCCAATATACTCCCAAGATATCGGCATCGGCTGTGAGTGCTCACCTCATTTCATCACAGTCCAAGCGATAAAAGTGGAGCCAGCCAACTTCATGGGTTCCAATAAAAAGTCCAGTTTTATTGTCATTCAATTAAAAAGCCATAATCAGGCAGCGATACATCAGGTATGAGAAAAAAGTGTGATTCCTCGTCAACGCGTTTCAGCAGCACTCCCTTACTCATACTTCTACTATGGTGGCCAGGCAGATTTGCCAGCTGGGTTATGTGCGCACATGATCGCCAAATCTCATTGGCACTATTGGCACAGTGTAGAAGTGTGGACCAGGCAAGTAATTCAGCCTATTTCCAGTCACCTTAGGGCTTGTTAATGTGGACCCAAACCCAGAACTTTCACTCACCTGGGTTTTGGTCTGCTTAACTGTGAAATGCTCAGGATTGCTGGATATCTTAGCTCGCGCCACACTCCCTCAGCACATACACAGGCTCCCAGACAATCAGAATAGTTTGCCATGAATATTAACACCCGACAATCTATCTAGAATGAAAGCGGACCTTCACCCTGAATAAGAGCATATCTTGTTTCCCACACCCTGTACATACAGATTGGTCACATTAAAAATCATCCTACCTGCATCCACTGCATGTTATGAACCTTTAAACATCCAAGATGGCGGCTCACGGAGCATCAGGCAGCCTGCAAACAGGAAAGGTCTTCTGACTGTGCCGCTCTGCATTCTGGGATTGCTGCCCTTTTCCTGACCCCAGCTCTGCTCTGTCTGAGCAAAGCACAGCTATAACCCACCCTCTGTACTTTATCCCGCTCTCTTCTCCCCAGTATGTGTGATGCTTCTGAGTCAAGATGGCAGCGCCCGTATCCTAAAGTCCTTAACAGAGTTGCAGCCCAGTGGGGGAAAAAATAATAAGTAAGTGACTAAAAACTTAAAATATATTAATTTTAGATGCTGGGGAATCGTTTTTTTAAGGGTTTGGGCTTTTCATTAAATCATGGTGAAGGTCCAGCCGGCAGCTCCCTCCGGATGTGTGCGCCCAGGCTGCCCATTCAGACAGGCCTGGCGTAGGAGCACCCATCATGCCAAAGACCCGCACATACACTGCAGAGTCACTGGAATGATTAGTATACTGCGCAAACCAGGGAATTTCACATCCCAAATAATCATTAGGGCCAAGCCAAAAGGGTTTAGTTCCTCTTTAATGAGCAGGACATAAATAGCTGGGATGGGAAATTTCTATTGACTTTAGGGCCACTTTAAGTATAGCTCTTGCTATAGGATAGGCATTCCTTAACCAATCAATAGCTCATCTGCTTAGGTAAATCCTACATCTCTAGAGCAGTGAGGAAGGGGACCAATTTAAAGAGGACCTCAAGTAAGAAAATAGCAATCTCCCCCTGGGACATCCCCATTTGAGATGCCCTAAACTAAAGATATCAAAGCTCTAGAGGTATAACTTAAAATGACAGGGCCCTGGTGCGGACATTAAATGGGACCTGTGTTGCTCATACTGTAACCTTTAGGCTGTTACATTTGGCCCTAGGATGTAAATGACTTACAATCAGGGCAAGAGAAACACTGGGCGAGATGGGCCCTTGCCCCGGGGTCCCCAAAAGATTTCCTGCTGAGGGGCCTCCAGCATGCTTAATCTGGCCCTGGTTACAATTATACAACTGAACACCCAATATAAATGGTGCACCTTTCTGCCATGGTGGAGGAGCAACGATGGAGGGCTCCCCCATAACCTCATGGGCCTTGATGCAGTTGTTACCTCTACATTTCCTATATCCAGGGGCGGACTGGCTATAGGGAGACCTGGGACAATGCCTGGTGGGCTGCACAGCTTTGGGGCCAGTTGGGCTGCTGCATTTAAAGTGGACCAACACCCTCCCATGATCGGCCCGGGAATCTATAAGATTCCAGGACCGATCAGCTCCCTTACTGTGGGGCACCCCGATCGGGAAACCCCCTAGAAACCCCTACCTGCTCCTCGATCCAGCGGCGCCCGCCGCCGCCTCCCGCGCGTCCCTCTAGCAGGATGAATGGCCGGCGCGGGCGTGCCCCTGTAAGAGTGACGCGCGGGAGGCAGCGGGCGCGCTCTCTTGTCCGTTGCTGCCTCCCGCTTTTCCGCTGGCGGGGATTGGCTGCAGCGGTCATGTGGGAGCGGGGAGAGGTGAGTTTTTGGGGCTTTCTGGGGGGTTTCACACAGTGGGGCATCCCCGATCGGGGTGCCCCACCGAAGTGGACCAAAACCCAGGATAGTCAAAATCCTGGGTGTTGGTCCACTTTAACAACCACATTGAATCCCTGCCTCGGGCAGGCCGATTCATTACTAGCACCAGGTATCGGCAGATGAGCATCTGTACAGATGCTATTATACACTGTGATCGGCTATCGGGCGCTGTTAAAGAGCATCTCAGTCTCTGCAGTAACCTGGCTGGCATTGATGAATGAGATGTATGTTGGGCGTTCTAACACCAGTACAGCATGGCAGGGAGCGTAAGGTAGCGCCAGCTCATTGCGACCGACTCTCAGCGGCTCACACCATATTCAACAAAAAACACACACACACACAACGTCGGTGCTCTGGATCTGGATGCTATAGCATAGAGCGCCAGACGCTGTGTGATAAAGTCTGTTTTTGAACACATATCCACCTGTAACAAAGCGAAAACACATGGAATGACATTGTTGTAACATTGTGACATTAATACTTTAATGCCAGACCTGTAATGACAATTCTGCATATAAATATAAAAAAATCAAAAAAGTTTTCAAAAATGACTCTTTCTAGGCCAGGAGAAGGTGACACAATTATTTGAGAGAAAAAAAATAAAATAAGAACACAAAAACCCTGTTTAAACAGAAGAAAAGGAATGTCCATTGAAATGTATGGGAGAGCGACAGGTAGCGACAGGTAATACCTGGCGCTTTGGAAGCTAGAGTGCCGGCGGTATACAGTGAGCCGCCTGTAATGATGAATCGGAAGCTACATGGCGCTGTTAGAGTCGCTCACCAGAATCGCCTTCATAAATGTGGTATTGCGTACAGCGCCCGGCGTTCACCAGACGCTGCCTGCCGCTACGAAATCACAGAATCATAGAGGGAGGCACTCAAGAAATGTATCAAAAAAATAGATTTTATTCCATATCACTAAATTAATCGCTACACATAACCCCTACACAATTAAAATCCCTTAAAGACACATAATGAGACAATACATATAAGACAAACCAACATGGAAGTGTGTAGGCGATGGGGAGAGCACTGGCACATAAATATCAATCAGCATCTATATATATAAAACACATAAACACAAGTGATCTAATCAGTGCAAATAACAATGTGCAAATCCTGCCTATGATCCGGATCCTATATCAAATAACTATAAAGTATATAAACCAATCAACAGATACAATGTGTAATCACAAACAGAACCTACATGATTACCCAATAACTAAATACCCTATAAGAAATCTAAATGACCACAAAATACCTCACCAATATAGATGCTAGTATCAATCAACCATTAAATACCAAATGCAGCACAAAAATACATCCAACCAAAATATACTCAAGGTATCACAGGTATGCCTACAGCACCAGGAGCCACGCGTTCCGTGGGTGTGTCCCCCACTTCATCAGGCTACGAGGCGCTACCTGCCGCTATCTCTTCATGAATAAACCCCTTAGTCTCCCTCTCAGCCCCCTGTACCCACAAGAGAGGGAACCCCAGCCCCTAATGCTATAGTCCCGGCATCATGGTTGGGGGGGGGGATGTCTTGGGCCGGCCAGGGGTTGGTAAAATCCAGGGCTGATTATTGGCCCCAGTCCGCCACTGCCTGTATCTACAAACCCAAAATCGGACTTGGTATAATGGGGGCGAGATACCGCTGCACACTGCACTTTCTATTGGAGGTGTGTGCAGCGGTTTCCTGTTAGAAAGAGCTCTGCTAAGAAAAGGGGAGTATCTCTATGATGGCTTGGGGGGAGGGGGGGGGGGCAGGTGGGGTTATTTTAATGTCCCTCTGGGGACTCCAGGGCTTTCTTTGGTAGAGAGTTGAAGAGGAGAGTTTAGGTCCACCTTAAAGTGCAGTGTAAGGCAAGTTTAACCCTTTCAGCTGTTGGGAGCATTGGGGTTATTATTGCAGGGCATTGCAGCTGACAGGACATAGGGAGACCTGGGACAATGTTGGGCTGCTGCCTTTAACACCCACATTCAATCCCGGCCCCCTTAGGGCTTCATTCATCAAGGGATAGCGCCAGGTAGCGGCAGGTGAACGCCGGGCGCTGTACGCAAAACCACATTTACGAAGACGATTCTGGTGAGCGCCTCTTACAGCGTCACATAGCAATCGATTCATCATTACAGGCGGCTCAGCGGATCCCGGCGGCGCTCTGGCTTTCGGAGCGCCTGATAGTACCTGTCGCTGCCTGTCGCTCTCCCATACATTTCAATATTTCAATGGACGTTTCTTCTCTTCACTTTAAACAGGGTTTTATTTTTTAAATCAAATCATTGTGTCACCTTCTCCTGACCTATTAAATGTCATTTTTGAAAACTTTTTGGATTTTCTATATTTTTATGCAGAATTGTCATTACAGGTCTGGTTTTAAAGTGTTAACGTCACAGTGTAATAACAATGTAATTCCATGTGTTTTCGCTTTGTTACTAGTGGATATGTGTTCAAAAACGGACTTTAATCACACGGCTTCTGGCGCTCTATGTTATAGCGCCCAGCTTTAGAGCACCGACGCTGTGTGAGGCTGTTTCTCTGATGAATATGGTTTGAGTCGCTCACACTGACCAGTCGCTAACGTTCGCTCCTTCATCAATGCCGGCCAGGTTACTACAGCGACTGAGGCGCTCTGTAATAGCGACTCACGGCTGATCAGAGCGACCACTAGCGGACGCTCTTAGCGCCGCTGTACAGACGCTCATCTGTCGTTACCTGGCGCTAGTAATGAATCAGCCTGCCCGTCTCCCTCATAGCCCCATATACCCCACAAGCCTCGGAACCCCTGCCCCCAATATATTGGGGGGGGGGGGGCTCAGCAGGGATGCCTTGGCCTGGACAAGGGCTGGTAAAATCCAGGGCTGACTTTTGGCCCCAGCCTTTCACTGATGACAGGTCCTCTTTATTGCACATATAATCTGAAGACAGATGGAGAGGCAGGCGGGCGGGTGACACAGATATTCTGGGATTATGGAGCTGCTCTGGATATTATCCTGGTGCTTTATTCTGTCCCCCTCCACCCTGCACAGACTCTTTATGTTCAGGCAGATTAAAGGGGACCTCTGGGGGCTGACTATCATGCTGGCTTCCTGGTGGGTCCTAACCATCACTGAACCCTGAGAGAGATACTCACCTTTTCCATGTGATGGGAAACTAACCTCACCTACTCTCTCACGCCATCAGTGAACCCTATATTAGAGAGATACTTACCTTTTCCTAGTAGAGTTCCATGGGATAGGAAACTAACCTCACCTACTCTCTCACACCATCAGTGAACCCTATATTAGAGAGATACTCACCTTCTCCTAGTAGAGTTCCATGGGATAGGAAACTAACCTCACCTACTCTCTCACGCCATCAGTGAACCCTATATTAGAGAGATACTTACCTTTTCCTAGTAGAGTTCCATGGGATAGGAAACTAACCTCACCTACTCTCTCACGCCATCAGTGAACCCTGTATTAGAGAGATATTCACCTTTTTCTAATATAGTTCCATGGGATAGGAAACTAACCACACTTACTCTCTCACACCATCAGTGAACCCTGTATTAGAGAGATACTCACCTTTTCCTAGTAGAGTTCCATGGGATAGGAAACTCACCTCACCTACTCTCTCACAACATCAGTGAACCCTATATTAGAGAGATACTCACCTTTTTCTAATATAGTTCCATGGGATAGGAAACTAACCTCACCTACTCTCTCACACCATCTGTAAGCTCTGCCTTAGAAAGCTACTAACCATTTCCTAGAAGAGCTCAATGAGATTTAGGATAGCAAATTAACCGTACCTTCCCCCTAATGCCTGCAGTAAGCACTGCATTAAAGAATTACTTACCTTTTCCTTGCAGAGCTCCATGTGACAAGGGGCAGGAAATTAACCTCACCTGCTCCCCCATTTTATCTGTAAGCTCTGCCTTAGAGAGATACTAACCCTTTCCTAGCAGAGATCATTGAGATATAGGACAGCAAATTAACCGTACCTTCCCCCTAATGCCAGCAGTGAGCCCTGCATTAGTTACCTTTTCCTAGCAGAGCTCCACACCACAAGGGGCAGAAAAATAACCTCACATAGTCTCTCATGCCATCTGTAAGCTCACCTTTTTCTACTAAAGCTCCATGGAATATAGGACAGGAAACTAACATCATCTACTCCCTTATGCCAACAGTGAACCCTGCATTAGAGAGTTACTTACCTTTTCCTAGCAGAGCTCCATGCCACAAGGGGCAGGAACCTAACCTGACCTATTCTCTTACACCATCTGGAAGCTCTGCATTAGAGAGAGACTCAACTTCTTCTGTAGAGCACCATGGAATATAGGACAGGAAACTAACATCATCTACTCCCTCATGCCAACAGTGATCCCTGCATTAGAGAGTTACCTTTTCCACGAGATTCATGGAATGGGATACAAGAAACTAACCTCATCTACCCCCTTATCTGTGAGCACTGCAGTAGAGATACTCACCTTTTCCTAGCAGAGCTCCATGCGACAGGAAACTAACCTCACCTACCCTTCACACATCTGTAAGCACTACATTGGAGAGATACTCACCTTTTCTTAGTAGAGCTCAATATGATGGGGGGGACAGGAAGCTGACATCACATATCTTCTTACCTCTAAGAACTGCAGTAGAGATACTCACCTTTTCCTAGCAGAGCTCCATGCGACAGGAAAGTAACCTCACTTACCCTTAACACCATCTGTAGCGATAACCTTTATCGCCGGAGGGCTTCCCCGCCAGAGACGTCCTTTTCCCAATGGTGAGAGGTGCTGCAGGAATTCCAGAGTCATCCGTGAGGAACCAGGAACAGCCCTTACAAGGGCTAGTGAATTGTAATATAGCGTTTCCCCCAATAAGAGACAGAACTCAGTATTGAGGGTGAAGATGAACTGACTTTATTAGTGCCACACTGTGCCTTATATGCAAGGCTCCATGCAAGGGGACCTCCCCCGTGGACCTGATGGAGGACTGCATGACAAACACACGGACCAATGGGAGCAGGGCACACAATCCCTCAACTCTGCTGGTAACACAATCAGTAGAACAATAGCCGTCTGTAACACAATCAGTAGAACAATAGCAGTCTGTAGCACAATCAGTATAGCAGTCTGTAATACAATCAACAACGGCAGTCTGTAATACAATCAATAACGCAATGGCAGTCTGTCTGGGACATGCTCAAGAAAATGTAAGTAATGGGTCTATGCAAAAACAGTGCCTTTACAATCCAAAGGCAGAGTCTGTCACAATGCCCCCTTTTTGTGGAACACCCGGCAGACCCGGATTGACCCTGTTCGGGTTAACGTGGGGCTGTCCGGACTCTTGTTATGGGCAGAGTTCTGTGTAAGGACAAGTCTGCAAATAGTGAGTAACCAGACTAAACATTGACGTGGGCTGTACATAGGAATCGGTCATGGGTGGGGTCCAAACACTGGGATATTGTGGCGTTGGTGAGTTCAGCACCAAAGTCCTTGGTTGGATGTGTGCACAGGTGCTCTGCTTTCTTATAGCTGGCCCAAGTTTCACTCTCTTTCCATGGAAGCTGATCGGAGAATCCACAATCTTCTGCACATCTATATCATCGTAAAAGGAGACAAAACCATAACCCTTAGAAACGCCAGAGGCATCCCTAATAATTTTGACATTCTTTACAGCGCCATACTTTGAAAACAAATCCTTAATTTCAGGCTGATCAATCCGACGGTCAATGCCCCCAACAAAAATAGTGTTTGGCATACGTTTCCCTTCTGGAAGGACGTAACCTGATGGCTGATCCTCTTCTTGGCTTCTTGTAACAGACATGACGTGATGCAGACGAAACCCCTGGGTCTCCCCGACCAGTGGGCTGGAGTCGGCAGCTCGGGCTGGAGACCGGGTTGTAACAGGGTTGACGCTGGCTGGCCCAGAGGTAGCGTAGGCAGAAGTCATTGGTCCTAGATCATTTCCCAATAGTACTTCTGCGGGTATGTTGTCCATAAGTCCCACCTGTACCCTGCCGGATCCAGCGCCCCAGTCAAGATGTACTTGGGCGGTGGGGAGTCGAAACACAGCTCCTCCCGCCACCCTTACTGCAACGGTGTGTCCAGTGCGGTCTTTGTTCTTGACCAAATGAGGTTGGAGCAAGGTAAGTGTGGCTCCGGTGTCGCGTAATCCTTGCGCGGTGCGCCCATTGACTCGTACCTCCTGGCGATGGTGCTGTCGGTTGTCTTGGATGGCCGCTTGTATGGGATCAGCTTCATACAGTACCCCCAGATACTCTTCCGAACTGCTCTCAGCTTCCAAACAGTGTGCCACAGGAGTACGGGAGGTGGAAGGTTGCTTTTGCCCCCACGTGTTTCGGGGAGGCTCTAGGGCGCAATCACTGCGATAATGTCCCCATTGTTTGCAACGATGGCACTGAACTGTGGAGAGGTTCGGTTGCTGCGCTGGCCTATGTGGCCCAGAGTCACGAGTTGGCACTGAAGCCAAAGGTGCTTGAAATTTGATGGGAGGTTGTGGTTTTGGAGCGGACTGTTCTGTCCGGTGAGCATCGGTGTACTCGTCGGCTAGACGAGCAGCCTCAGGTAGCGTTAGAGGCCTCCGGTCACGTACCCAATCTCTTAGCTCTGGTTGCAGGGCATTGAGAAAATGTTCTAGTAAAAACAACTGTAGTACATCCTCAGCGGTCGTGGCTTGGCATCCAGTGACCCAGTGTGATGCTGTACGATGGAGGCGACATGCCCACTCCGTGTAAGAATCCCCTCCCTTCTTTTGGGATTCCCAAAATCGTCGCCTGTAGGCTTCCGGGGTGACAGCGTACCGGGCTAACAAAGCCTCCTTTACCAGATGGTAGTGTGGTATGTCCGCATCAGGGGTGGCCCGGAAAGCATAGGAAGCTTTCCCAGATAGTTTCCCTGATAATATGGTGACCCATTCCTCCGTGGGTACCCGGTGTAAAGCACACTGCCGTTCAAAATCGGCCAAAAATCCGTCAATCTCGCCGTCACTTTCCTGGAAGGACTTAAATGCTGCAAATGGAATCTTTCTCCCCCCAGTGTAACTGAGGCTGAGAGGCTGCTGGGTTGCGAGTCGCCGATCTTCCCTTCGCTTACTGGCCTCTGCCTCCGCTGCGGCGAAGACTCGGTCGATCAGTTCCTGTGATGGATTCGGGCCATAGACCGACAATCTGTTCCGAACCGCTTGAACGAGAGCAGCGTCTTCATCAATCTCTATATTGGTTTCGGTCCTCACTAGCTGACCTTCCCCGGCTCTCGAGTAGATCCTTCAGGGTCAGCCTTTTCAACTTGTCATACTAACTCTCCATCAGGGTAGCACTCTCTCTGGGTAGAAAGGACCATCCCGCCGCTTGCCACCAATTGTAGCGATAACCTTTATCGCCGGAGGGCTTCCCCGCCAGAGACGTCCTTTTCCCAATGGTGAGAGGTGCTGCAGGAATCCCAGAGTCATCCGTGAGGAACCAGGAACAGCCCTTACAAGGGCTAGTGAATTGTAATATAGCGTTTCCCCCAATAAGAGACAGAACTCAGTATTGAGGGTGAAGATGAACTGACTTTATTAGTGCCACACTGTGCCTTATATGCAAGGCTCCATGCAAGGGGACCTCCCCCGTGGACCTGATGGAGGACTGCATGACAAACACACGGACCAATGGGAGCAGGGCACACAATCCCTCAACTCTGCAATAGCAGTCTGTAGCACAATCAGTATAACAATAGCAGTCTGTAGCACAATCAGTATAACAATAGCAGTCTGTAGCACAATCAGTATAGCAATCTGTAATACAATCAACAACGGCAGTCTGTAAAGCAATCAATAACGCAATGGCAGTCTGTCTGGGACATGCTCAAGAAAATGAAAGTAATGGGTCTATGCAAAAACAGTGCCTTTACAATCCAAAGGTAGAGTCTGTCACACCATCTGTAAGCACTGCATTAGAGAGATACTCACCTTTCCTTAGTAGAGCTCCATCTGACCTTTTCTTAGTATAACTCCATCTGATGGGGGACAGGAAACTAACATCACCTACCCCCTTACCCCTTATCTGTAAGCACTGCAGTAGAGATACTCACCTTTCCTTAGTAGAGCTCCATCTGACCTTTTCTTAGTAGAACTCCATCTGATGGGGGACAGGAAACTAACATCACCTACCCCCTTACCCCTTATCTGTAAGCACTGCAATAGAGATACTCACCTTTTCCTAGCAAAGCTCCATGCGACAGGAAACTAACCTCACCTACCCTTCACACCATCTGTAAGAACCGCATTAGAGAGATACTCACCTTTTCCTAGAGCTTAATCTACTGGGGATCAGGAAATACCAGCACGCTTCAAACGGAGGTGTGCAGTATGCAGTTGTTTCCTGTCTCCCATCATACAGTGCTCCATGTCCAATTTCGGGTTTTCGGGCACTTTATTTGTAGGGCTCCTTCTGGTGATGGCTTACCTATGATACTCCATGTTTGGTGTCACCCAATTAGGAGGCCGGCAGCTGTTTACCATTGAGCCAAACTGGTGAACTGTGAGGCAGTTGCCTATAGCAACACAAGTTTCTGAACATAAAACCAGTGACTGTATTGGTTGCTATGGGCAACATATCCTGCATTTCATAATGTAGCCTCCGTGTCCTTCTATCGGGGGATTTGACTAATTGAAGCGCAAATTTGGGAAAGCAAGGCAGCAGTTTAGATGAATAGACAGGTTCACGACATATAAGTAATGTCATGGTAGGAGGAGCATGCAGTATATGCAGGAAGTGACATCACTGGTGTCACGTGACATGACGCTACAATGTATTTTTCCAGTTGAGGAACTGGTGATATTATTGGTTGCTATGGCCACCTTTTAAACTGGACCAACAGCCTGGCACAGTTGGAAAACAAAGGTAGCGGTCATTTTGGAGCTTCCTCTCCCAGCATCTCAGCCATGCTGCTGCCTGGATTCAACTGACATAACCAGGGCCGGATTATGAGAGGGGCACGAGCCCCGGGGCCTCCACCACTTGCCCTGCAAAGGGGGCCTCCATCAACCTTTGGTTTAAGGTCTGGTCCAGGAGGCTGGGAACTGTTTTCTGCTGGACCAGCCGGGTGACTACACCCAGAATGGCAAAGCAGGAGTTCCTGAGCAGCACGCACCCACACAAGGGTGGCACAAGAGACTCAATCTGACGTTCCAGTAAGTAGGCGGGTGCCAGACAACCACCAACCAGTTACTTGGCTGGACTATTATTTTAAAGGAGAAAAAATCCTGTATCTGGGGCCTCCACCACACTTAATCTGGCCCTGGACATAACTGAAAATGCACAGTAACAGGAAGCCAATCAGCACTTCCTGTTTGCAGGTGGCCTGCATATGCATGAGCTGCCATTTTGTCTCTAAAATGTACTACAGCAGGAGTTAGAAAAAGGTCAATTATTTTTTACGTGCAGCAATCTAAATTGCCCCTGCATATGAGCGCTGTTTGTTGTGTTGGTCTGGTTTAAACTGGACCTTCAGCATGATTTAATGAAAAGCCCAAACCCTTAAAAGACGATTCCCCAGCATCTAAAATTAAAATATTTTAAGTTTTTAGTCACTTACTTATTATTCTTTCCCCCACTGGGCTGCAACTCTGTTCAGGACTCTAGGATACGGGCGCCGTCATCTTGACTCAGAAGCATCACATACTGAGGAGAGGAGAGCAGGATAAAGTCCAGGGGGTGGGGTTATAGCTGCGCTTTGCACAGACAGAGTAGAGCTGGGGTCAGGAAAAGGTCAGCAATCCCAGAATGCAGAGCGGCACAGTCAGAAGTCACTTCCTGTTTGCAGGCTGCCTGATGCTCCATGAGCCGCCATCTTGGATGTTTAAAGGCTCATAACGTGCAGTTGATGCAGGTAGCAATCTGTATGTACAGGGTGTGTGAAACATATAAGATAGGCTCTTATTCAGGGTGAAGGTCCAGATTAATGTGGGCAATCTGTATGTACAGGGTGTGGGAAACATATAAGATAGGCTCTTATTCAGGGTGAAGGTCCGGATTAATGTGGGCAATCTGTATGTACAGGGTGTGTGAAACATATAAGATAGACGCTTATTCAGAGTGAAGGTCCGCTTTAAGTCATTTTTGAATGCTGGTCCGCTTTAATGTCCAAGCATTTTGAAACATTCCATCCCTAATGCAGTGCTAAGCCCAATTTGGAAAATAACATACAATTCAATGGCGAGGCAGGCAATCTGCAAGGAAGCTGAAGCTGGGACTTTGAGTGACAGGTCAGTCACCCAATCCCCTACAGCGTTGTGACTGTACTGGTCTGTCACTCAAGTCTATGGCTGCCATGCAGGGTCCGGCCCCCCCATCAGGGGAAGATTTTGGTGATCAGGTAAGTGCTTTTATTTTTTGAACCCCAAAATGGCCTTAGCATAATGAAAAGGAGGGGCGACTGCAGGGGTTGCAAAAAGCTTGGACTTCCTCTTTAATGTGGATCAAAACCCAGGACTTTGAATATCCTGGGTTTTGGCCCTCGCCCCTGGGGCATCCCGATTTGGGTAAGTGAAACCCCCAGATTGTCCCAAAAACTCATCTTTGGCACATGCTCGGCTCCATTTGGGCCATACAGCTAAGTATCAACCAAGGGCCAAATGGAGCCACCCCTACAGACAGCCACATCCCCGCTAGCCAATAACGGGGGGCGTGATTGGCTCTGCCGGCCATTCGTAATGTCTGGCTCTGGCACACGTGTTAGCTAAAACTCCACATGGAACTCAGAATAAATGGGCATTCCAACCGAGCTCATAAAACATAAGAAAGTTTTATTAAAGGCCACCCTGGGACCTAAAAAAACATAGATACTCCAATACACACGATAATTAAAAAACAGTTGCTCACTACCTGGGAATGTATAAAGTACTTCGATATTAAACATGATTCTATCAGTTTGTATAGGTGACCAAAATATATATAAAAAGAATTAATGCATGCAGTAAAATCACAGTTAGTAGTCTGGAATATATAGAAACATACTAAATCATTTGTACCAAACCAATGCGTGCTGTTCCTTTTATTACATCCTGGGATCAGTCACTAATCTATAAATGAATAAAAAAAACCCTACATATAAAAAAGTGCTAAACGATATTTGCTGCCAGCATGTGCTGCGGTTGGCACTAAAGTGCAAAAAGTGCAATGTGCAAAAAAAAAAAAAAATATATATATATATATATATATATATATATTTACAATAGAAACAATGAGGGTGTAATAACCAATCTCCTATCTACATATCCTCAATGTGAAAGGGCTTGCAAAAGCTATATATCTGATTAATAATGCCAAAAAGACAATTCTGTGAGTACTCACCTGTAGAATTGTTTTTACTATGCATGGCACGGCCTGCTTCAAGAAGTCCTTACGTATGGGGATATTCCGCCACAAGGTGGCGCAGTGTACTGCAGAAGAGTTGGGGCTCCTCCCGGCACCATATAAAAACAGGATCACCAATAGACTTCTCCAGCGTTGACAAGCAGTTATACAAGAAGCCGGGAGATAATAAAGGTAACAACCCCAACTAACTTGGAACAATCACCAAGAATAACGATAACCAGGGTGAGGTGAAGCAGGCCGTGCCATGCATAGTAAAAGCAATTCTACAGGTGAGTACTCACAGAATTGTCTTTTTCCTATTGCATGGCATGGCCTGCGTCCTTACGTATGGGACGTCCAACAGCAGTGTCTGTAAGGTAGGGTGGGATCCCCAAAAAGTAGCAGCAGGCAGTTCAAACCACTACCGCCTGAAGTATTTTGCGATCAAAGGCAGCATCAGCAGAGCCCTTAACATCAACCTTATAAAACTTGGAAAAAGTATGAACAGAAGACCAAGTAGCGGCCTTGCAAACTTGTTCAACAGAAGCCTGGTGCTGAAAAGCCCAAGAGGCACCAATAGCACGAGTGGAATGAGCAGTAACCTTAAAAGGAGGAGCCTTCCCCCTAGCAGAATAGGCCTGCTCCACCGCCTGACGGATCCACTTGCTGATAGTGGATTTAGCCGGAGGCAAACCCTTCCTAGGTCCAGCAGGAAGAACAAAAAGAGCATCAGATTTCCTGAAAGACTCAGTAGCAACTAAATAAAACTTCAGAGCCCTGACAACATCGAGGGAATGAAGGGTCCGCTCCTTGGAATTAGCAGGGTTAGGACACAAAGAAGGCAAAACAATGTCCTGATTGAGAAGAAAAGCAGACAAAACCTTAGGCAAGAAATCCGGGCAGAAAGCCGAAACACCACCTTATCCTGATGCCGCTCAAAATAAGGAGGTTTGATGGAAAGCGCTGCCAGCTCAGAAACTCGCCTGACTGAAGTAATAGCCACCAAAAAGGCCACCTTAAGAGCCAGAATGGGCAATGCAGCCCCACGGACAGGCTCAAAGGGGGGACCCTGCAGAGCAGACAACACCAGATTCAAGTCCCAAACCAGTAGCATAGGCTTACGTGGCGGACGCACATGAGTAACTCCCTGGAAAAAAAGTCTTAACCAACCGGAGATTGGCAAACGATCTTTGGAAAAAAATTGCCAAAGCTGACACCTGTCCCTTGAAGGTACTAAGTTGAAGGCCTGAATCCAAACCATGTTGTAAAAATTCCAGAATCCTGGGGATAGAAAACACCCGACAAGGAAGAAACTTGGACTCACACCAGGCAATGTAAGCATGCCAGACCCTGTAGTAGATAAAGGACGAGGACTTCTTCCTAGCCCGAATCATAGTAACAGCAGAAGCCGGCAAGCCCTTATCCATCAAGATGGAGGTTTCAGCAGCCAAGCCGTTAAAGCCAGCATTTGTGAATTGGGATGGCGCAGCTGTCCCTGAGTGAGAAGATCTGGATCCTTGGGCAAGACATACCGATCAACTGCCAACTGCACGACGTCTGCGAACCACCAGGATGGCTGGTACCCCCTCCTGGGCTATCTTGCGCAGCAGCCTGCCCAGCAGAGGAAAAGGAGGGAACACAGAGGAGCCGAAACTCTGTCCAAGGCATTGCTAGCGCATCCGTGGCGAAGGCCAGAGGATCCTGCGACAAGGAGACAAATCTTGGAAGCTTGTGATTGTGTCGGGACGCAAACAGGTCCACATCCAGCTGACCCCAGCGGTGACACAGATGAGTGAAATACCTCCTTGCTGAGGGACCATTCCCCTAGCCGAGATGTCCTCCTGCTCAGAGAGTCTGCCTCCTCGTTCTCCACCCCCCGGAATGTAGACCGCCGAGATGCAAGGGACATTCTCTTCTGCCCAAGACAGTATCAGGGACACTTCCCTGAGGGCTCGCTTGCTCCGAGTCCCTCCCTGATGATTGATGTAGGCAACCGCCGTCTGGTTGTCCGAGCAGATCTGAACAACCCGATCCCGAAGGTGTGTGGTCGGCTGAGAATGAACCAACCTGATCGCCCTCAGTTCCAGGACATTGATGGGAGCATGGGCCTCCTGGGGGCCCCACCGACCCTGGAACTTCAGAGACTTCCAAAAGCCCCCCCCAACCGGTCAGACTGGCATCTGTGGTGACAGTCTCCCAGCACGGAGGCAGAAAGGTCCTGCCCACTAGAAGATTCCTTGAGTCCAGCCACCACGAGAGGGACTGTCTGGCCAGGGGGGACAGAGCAAATCCCCGATCCAGGGACACAGGATCCCGATCCCAAACTGACGAGAAGTGCAACTGAAGAGGTCTCGTGTGAAACTGAGCAAAGGGGACCGCCTCGAAGCAGGACACCATCAGGCCCACTCACTGCATCCCTTGCTGGATGGAGGGATAAGGACACAAGAGCAAAACCCGTGCCTGTTTCTGAAGGCCCTCCACTTTGACCCGATAGGTATCCAGAGTCATGCGCAGAAAGGACCTCACCAAAGACGGAGACAGTGAATACTTGGGATAGTTGATCACCCAGCCGAAGGACTCTAGAGTGGATGTCACCACCTGAGTATCCTTCTCGGCCTGATGAAGAGACAGACGCAATCAGAATGTTGTCCAGGTAAGGGAGGATGCGAATGCCCTGATTCCGCAGCAGAGCCATCACGCCCCCGCCAGCACCTTGGTGAACACCCGAGGCGCCGAGGTGATAGCGAACAGTAAAGCCACAAACTGGTAATGCTGAACCTCTAGAGCGAACCTCAGAAACTTCTGATGACCCGGAAAGTTTGGGACGTGAAGATAGGCATCCTTGATGTCCATGGAGGTCATGAAGTCGCCCAAGCGAAGGGTACTGACAGCCGAGGGAAGGGTCTCCATGCGAAAGTGCTTGAACCTGACAAACTTGTTGAGACCCTTCAAGTTCAGGATGGGCCTCAAGGACTCAAGGGGCCTTTGGGGACTGTGAAAAGATTGGAGTAGAACCCCTGACCCCGTTCCTAGGAAGGCACCAGGCAAATGACTCCTGACTCCAACAGACGTTGAACCGCAAGGCACAAACCCTGAGCTGACAGAGGGTTTTGAGACATCCGGGATCTGAAGAATCTTGGGGGCGGTCAGGCTGCAAACTCATCTTGTAATGGGAGGACACCACCTCCTGAATCCACTGGCCTGAGACGCGGAGCCTCCAGACGTGAGCAAAGAGCCGAAGCTGTCCCCCCACCCGGATGGGTGAGGGCGCATCCTCATGCCTGAGGGGGCTTGGGAGAAGGTTTGGGCTTGGAACCCCATGAGAGACCGGGGCGACCACGGGATCTGCCACGGCCCCAAGAATCTCTGCGGCTATCCGAGAGGAGGGAGCCACAACCTCCTCTGGGGGCATGAAGGAAGGGGAGGGAAGGGGAGGGAAGCGGAGGGCCCCCGAAAAGGCCGAGGCTGCCTCCTACGCTGAGGCAGCCTACCATCCTTGGCTAGTACATCCAGACGCTCACCAAAGAGCCACAGCCCCACAAAGGGGAGCCCAGTGAGAGCCTTCTTAGCAGCAGCATCAGCTGCCCACTGACGCAACCAAACAGAGCGGCGCATAGCCACCAAAAGGGCAGAGGCCCTACCACTCAGCCGTACCGCATCATCCATGGCAGTAAGGACAAAGGCAACAAAATCAGAGCAAACCAAGAGGGCCCTATAATCCTCCCCCCTCCTACCAGCCATAGCGCCATCAAGAAGACGCTTGAGCTGTTTCTTAAGGGCAATAGCTGTAATGGCAGCGGCACAGACCGGACGCAGAACAGCTCCCACAAATGTAAAAGCATGGCAGGCCAGCTGATCCATACGCCGGTCCGCGCTGTCCAGCCCTAGAACGGGAGCGTCCACCTCAGGGGGACACGACCATCGCTTGACCAGGTCAGCAGGAAAGGGATACCTCTTATCCAACCCTTTGGGTACCGCGGGCAATCTACTTGGACGTTCCTACTCCTTGAGTACCATATTAGTGAAATGGCCCTGCTCAGGGAACTCCAGACGCTGTTTATCAGGACGAAAGAGCTCACCCTGCTTCCTCTTAGCCACCTCAGGGGGGACAATGTGCAAGATTTAAAAAATGTGAGACAACAGGCTATCAGTGTCATCAGGGAACCATGAGTCCTCCCCAGAGGCAGACCCAGGGTCACTGTCGTACCCTTCCTGCTGGTCCCCAGAGGAGTCAGAGTCCTGGAAAAGCTCCCCCTCCTCTAGGGAGTAACGGCCACCAAAAGCATCAATTCCCTCATACTCCTCGGTAAGGAGGGAGGGCGTGGGAGCCAGGTGCCGCTTCTTGCCAGAGACCTTACGTGCAACAGGCCTGGCAAGCTGCCTTTCAATGTTGGCCACACGAAGTGCCAGATCAGATTGTGACCCCCTGCTAGCATTCCCCTCACTGGGGGCTAAATGCAGGTGCGGAGGGGTAGGTGATGCTGAAGGGGGTGCAGAAGAAGGGGGTGAAGAGAAGCGGGCAGCCCAGCCTGGGCCGCAATGATACCTTGGGCGCACGGCACGCACACCGCGGCACTGTTAATCGAAGGGGATACCCCACACATGGCACACAGCCGGGATTGCCCCGAAGGACCCCCCCCCCCGAACACACACCGGGGAGAGGGGGGGAGGAGAGCGAACAGGCAGCGGTGAGAACCAGGCCAGGGATGGGGAGCCGAGGGGACCCGAGAAACAAGGCCCACAGCTCCCAATACACTCACCCCCTCAGAAGCTAGGACAGGAACTCCGCATCCCTAGTAGGCTCACCATAAAGCCTATGGCCGGCTACCCTTTGTGGGACAGGGTCTGCGGCCTGGAGCAGCGCTCCTTGAGCACCTGACCCTAGTGCTCCTCTACCTTCACCCGATCAGTCAACCGAGGCTGGGAGGCACAGAGGGTCCGGAAACGGGTGGAAATAGACATGCAGGGCCGCAGGCTTGGGTGCCCCGCTCACCTGCGCAATATAAGAGCCATCTTCTATCTTTGCAGTGTCACTGCAGAGGAAACACTGCAGAAGTCTATTGGTGATCCTGTTTTTATATGGTACCGGGAGGAGCCACAACTCTGCTGCAGTACACTGTGCCACCTTGTGGCGGAATAACCCATACGCAAGGACTTCTTGAAGCAGGCCGTGCCATGCAATAGGAAAAAGGTGATACCGCCATGCTCAGTATAATGTCTGCAGGTAGTGAGTCCGTTGCGCGCTCCGCCGTTAGCTAAAGGTATAGCGTAGTGCATATTGTTCATGTTCCATTGCATGGGGCATCTAATAGGTTTTACTGGGGATTTAGGGGGGGGATCACACAGCTGGGCATTCCAAATCAGGATACCCCAGCGAAAGGGAATCATGTGGCCCTGGAGGCTTTTAAACTCCACAGGGGGCTGTCATGGTTTTTGGTCCACTTTAATAAATTAGCCTCTGACTGGCAAGGGGATTTGCCTCCTTTAGGTCCCAATTCAGATAAGCAAGGAGGCAGTTTTGGACAGGTCTGCAGTTTTAGGAGTTTATTCATCAAGGGATAGCGGCAGGTAGCGCCTCATAGTGGCAGGTAGCGAACGGTGAATGCCGGGCGCTGTACGCAATACCACATTTATCAAAGCGATTCCGGTGAGCGACTCTAACAGCGCCATGTAGTGTCCGATTCATTATCACAGACGCCTCAGCGTATACCACTGGAGCTCTGGCTTCCAGAGCGCCTGGTATTACCTGTCGCTCTCCCATACATTTCAGTGTACGATACTTTTATTCTCTTTAAACAGGGTTTTCTTTTAATTTTTTTTAATAAAATCATCGTGTCACCTCTCCTGGCCTATTTAAAGTCATTTTTGAAAACTTTTTTGATATTTTATATTTTTATGCAGAATTGTGATTACAGGTCTGGTATTAAAGTGTTAATGTCACAATGTAATTCCATGCGTTTTCGCTTTGTTACTGGTGGATATGTGTTCAAAAACGGACTTTAATGACACAGCTTCTGGCGCCAGAACTGTGTTTTTTTATGAATATGGTTTGAGTTGCTCACACTGACCAGTCGCTACCGTTCGCTCCCATATAGCTCTGTGCTGGTGTTATTGCGACTCACACATCAAATTCATCAATGCCGGCAATGTTACTACAGTGGCTGAGGAGGTCTGTAATAGCGACTCACGGCCGATCAGAGCGACCACTAGCGGTCGCTCTTAGCGCCGCTGTACAGACACTCATCTGCCGTTACCTGGCGCTAGTAATGAATCAGCCTGCCCGTGGTGGTGATGTCATGGTAGGCAGAGCAAACAGTACATGTTGGAAGTGACATCACTGGTGTCACATAACAAAAAATTGTGCTACAATAAGAGTTGACCAATGTCATTCCGCTCTGTACACAGACTCTGAAGAGATTTGCCCCAGTGATCGAAAACTGAGCAAACCGCTCAACCACAACAAGAAGCGTAAGAAGAGGCGGCACAGGTATCCCACACCCTGTCCTTCCATCCGTCCATCTGACCGCACTTCCATCCATCCGTCCATTGATCCAGAGGGTAAATAGCTTTTGTGTTGTTGGGATTGGGATGGTCATGGTGGCCGGTGAGGTCATTTCCTGGCCGGCCCTCAATGCCTGCCAAGAAGTCCAGAACCCGCAGTTTGTCATCCGTATTTCCATTGTATCCAACTACACTCATTCCCACCATAACAAGTCACCTCCATGACATAGATTAAGTTTTGTCTGATCTGATTGTTGTCCTTATAGCCACCCGCTTGGCCCCATTTGGGTTTCTACATGCTGTCCAGGCTGTGGTGGGGTGGAGCGTAATAGGAAGACATACTAATCAATATAAAGCAAATTTCATCATCTTTATAAGCAAGGGGGGTCAGATTTATTGTAATGATTTGTGGCTTCTTCCAGGACCATCTTCACTTCCTATCAGCTGGAAGAGCTGGAGAAAGCCTTCAATGAGGCCCATTACCCTGACGTCTATGCCCGTGAGATGCTGGCACTGAAAACAGAGCTCCCAGAGGACCGCATCCAGGTAACTGCCCCGGGACATGCCACCATTTTATTCCATCACCCGGGTAAAACTCCTGATAGGGCTGCCACACACTTACCCCTACAATGTATAACTGTGATAGAGAGGACGACACTGGGTATAAGGGCAAACCTACCAACTTTTCAGGGTGGGAAAGAGAGGGACATTTGTTAAATTAGGTCACGTCCCCTCATTGATTGATAGATAGGAGATAACAGTTAAAACTATATAAACACTTTAAATAGGCAAATTCATAATTTATTGATGCAGATCTGCATGTTACACCTCAAAGACGGACCAATGAGAACAACGTGGGACAGGGGGACACGGACTCAAAAGAGGGACACTTGGGAGGTATGATAAGGGTATTACACAGGAGGACCAGGAGGTACAGGTGTGACACATGGGAGGACAGGGGGGATGCGTTTAGGACTATAGCTAGTGCGAGGTGGGGCGTAGCATGATTAAGGGTGATAAGATGGTTGAACTGGTGCCGAAAATCAGCTCTGGATTTAAAGTGGACCAAAACCCAGCAGAATCCCCCGCTGTGCAAACCCCCCAGGTCGTCCCAATTACCTTGATTCCCAGTCCTATGGCGCATGCTCGAGCTGCATCTCCACTCTCCCTTTAGCAGGGTGCGTGCCCGCACCAGGCATTCGTGAATGGGCAGCCCTGGCACGCTCCCTGTTAAAGGGAAACAGATGTGGGCGCCAGCGTGCTCGGAGTCGTTGCCCTTAAACGAAGGCTTAAACGATGTGACGTCAGCGAGCTGATTGGACGCCGTAGGACCAGGAAGAGTTGGCTTAGGCGATCTGGGGGGTTTCACGAGTCAGGTCAAAATCCTGGGTTTTGGTCCACTTTAATACCAAATACCAGCCCTCGACATCTTCATCACCACAATGTGCTCTTCAGCTGTGGCGGTTATGGCAAATTTTAAGGGGGCGTTACCGAAGCTTTGTCATTGGATGGGTAGATAATAAGGCATGGGTGGATATGGACCCCACATATACTGCTGAGGCTATAGTATTCCAGGGGCTGAACATGGACTGGGGTATCCTGGCTAGGTGGGTGGGAGGGTACAGTGGGCCTAGGAGAAAGTGGAGCGTGCTAGAGGCAGGAGCACAATATCAGGGGTGAGTTGTGGCACATGCTGCTGGTGGCGTGGGCTGTGTGCTGGGGTATCACAGATTGGGATGCTCCAGGGATAGGAAATCAGCTGGGGTGGGCAACTTAAAAGCAGAACAAAACCCAGCACTTTCTCCCCTGAAATCTAAATCGAGATGCACCGTTGTGTGAAACCCCACCATTTGAGGAGATGTGGGCACCAGCTGTGGCGGTGCCCTCCCAGTCCGATGCCGGTCAAGCGCCATCGCACACCCCAAAGGCTGGCCCTGTCAGTGAGCCCCCCAGAGAGTGGGGGGCCCTGGCAACTGTCCCACCTTGCTGGGTGCTGACGCCGGCCCTGATAGTGATACATGAGAGAAGTGCAAGTAGTAAATATAGGAATTATTTGCAAACGCTGATCGTATGGCAATTTATGAAACAATAAAAACTATTGAAAAGAAAATCTAGGAATTATAAAAAGATACAGGTTAAGGGCTGTAGCCCATAGGAGAGTTATGCAGAAGAGAATAGTATGGAAAACTATGATGAGTAAGGGTGCAGTTTGTAGAAGATATGGAAAGTTATGGAGGTCAGGGTGGCAATGTGGAAGGTATGGGGTGAGGCGTATAGACGTGATGGAGAGGTATAAAAGGTGAAGAGGGCATAGGGGTGATAGAGGTGAAAGTGAGGAAGCAATGCAGAGGGTAAGAAGAAATGAGGATTTTACTGAAGGGTCTGAAAGGTATAGGAGTGACTAGCTGTTAGCCGAGGGTGGAGGGTATAGGCAGGGGTGGGATTCAAATTTTGAACTACCTGTTCTCTATATACTTTCAGGATGGGAAAGAAGGACAATATTTAATCAAGCCACGCCCCCTCATTGAGGGATGGATAGGAGATGGGGAGTAACAGTTACAATCAAAAAAGAAATAAACTAAAAACCAGGGAATAGCCACAAAAAATTCAAAAAGAGGCGGCTAGTGCACTGCCCTTTATCAAATGGGCGCCCTGTTCAACCTGGGAACTATCAAAAAACACACAAATAAGATTGCTGTGTTTGGTGAGTTTTAAGTGCCAGCCTTGTAGAACAACCAGTTGTCTTATTTGTGTGTAATTTGATAGTAACAGTTACAACACTTTGAATAGGCAAATGCATCATTTATTGATGCAGATCTGCATGTTACACCTCAAAGAGGGACTAATGAGAACAATGAGGGACAGGGGGGACATGTACTGAAAAGAGAGACAGTCCCTCCAAATGAGGGACACTTGGGTGGTATGTTATAAAGTTGGTCAAGTGCTGCACACATTTATACTTTTATAATAAATGTTTGCATACAATCTAATAAACAGCAAACTGTGCAATACTATTAAAATGTGTCTAAGCAATATTAAGGGATTATATAAAACTTATTTGTGTTAGTTCTCAGTTCTGAGAACTGCTACAATTTTAACAAGTTGTCCTGCAGAAGCAGGGAGAACCTGCTGAATTC
The DNA here is from genome assembly GCA_027917425.1 of Gastrophryne carolinensis. Lineage (NCBI taxonomy): Eukaryota > Metazoa > Chordata > Amphibia > Anura > Microhylidae > Gastrophryne > Gastrophryne carolinensis. The sequence goes on along the minus strand of CM051244.1, from coordinate 37,498,351 downwards.
CATCCCTGGGTATAAGGAAGATTTGCAGTAGCAGGGGGTATGGGGTGATAGAAGGAAGGGGGTATAGTGGTTACATAGGGGGAATATAGACGGTGTATTCATAATAGATTGGAGGGTTGAGGTGTAGGTGTATTGGAGTGAAAGACATAGGGGCTCAAAAGATGAGAAAAGGGTGACATGTAGGAAAAACTGGGTTGGGAGGTATACAGAGGGAATCCTATGATAGAGGGGGGTGTAAAGGGTCTAGCTATGATGAATTAGTGTATGTATTCATAATAGAATGGAGGTTATGGGGGTGGAGATGTAGAGGGTATACCCATTAAAGAGGGAATAGAAAGCATAAATGATTCAGAGGATACACATGTTATAAAGGGAAAAATTAGGGAGGGGGGTTTAATAGCGGAGGCTAGAGGTGTAGGTGTATTGGAGTGAAAGACACAGGGGTTCAAAAGATGAGAAAAGGGTGACATGTAGGAAAAACTGGGTTGGGAGGTATACAGAGGAAATCCTATGATAGAGGGGGGTGTAAAATGTTTAGCTATGATGAATTAGTGGTTATAGGGGTTTAAGAGGAAGGTGTAGAGCAGAAGTCCCCAACAATTTGGGATGCCCCCGGGGCACAGAACAAGAACCAAGTCAAAATCCTGGGTTTTGTTCCACATTAGAGTGCAAGATACACAAATACATATTCTTTTCTAGCAATTTTGGGTTAGGTATAGATGGCAAATCAGGTTGGGGTACAGATCAGGTCTTGCCATGTACTATCTGATCACTGCTTCTTGTGTATCACTGGTTGGGATATACTGGAGTAGAGGTTCTCCCTATGATGAAGAGGATTATATAGGGGCAATGTAAGGGAGAATTATACAAAATAGGTTCACGATGGAAGCCTGTGATAAAGGAAATGATGGTGAAGTAGGTTAGGGGGGGGGGATTGGTAGACGGGTGATGAGGAGATAAAGGAGGGACTGGTGAAAATATCACTGGCTGGGATCGGAGAACACTTTGCACAGCGATTAGCTCCGGAATGAAAAATCAATCCGACTTGGGGAAGGGGGGGGAGGTAGGGTGTCATTGTGGAAAATGTTTATATTATGAGTCGGGGGAAGGGGTCGTAGATCACGGCACAGGCCGGCATCTCCATCATTTTCACGGTCAGGGCTGATGGAGAGCTGGAGTTGTCACTGGATGAGGGATTGGCGCATCTCGTTAATGTGCTAATGAGCCGGTGACGAGCGCGTCCTCTGAGGGCCCCTCCCCTTCCCCCAGTAATTAGTTCAATGGGAGGAAGTATTTTGTTGGCGGCAGATTGAGGGATAAGCGCGGTATTAATTACGACGGGTCAATGGCGGCTCCCGGCGCCGCGAGCATTTAATTTCCCCAGGTAATTCCGCTGCATCGATTCAGCTGGAAATTAAGTGATTTTTTTTTTTTCAATCAGCAGTAGCAGTGCGCAGCCCAGGATCCCACCACCCGCCTCTAAGAGTCCCCCGTGCAGAGGGAGCGGGCGCTGCGACACCCATAAATCAGTGCTGCGGCTTTATATGGCAAACATTGCGTATCACCATCATGGCTGCCTCCATTCCAGGATCCTCACAATTTCCAGAACATCATCCTCCATCCTACAGCCACCATCCAGCAGCCCTAATCATGGTCACTATGGCACTTAGCAGGCTGGGGAGTGAAAGTGAAGCACAAATCTGCTCCCGAAACACATTGGACCATTTTCTAATTATCTCAAGTAGCACCTGAGCAAGGGCAGACGGGTAATATAGAACACAGGGAGAATTCCCAGTGGTCCGGATTACATTAGGGCTACTGCCCCTAGCACACAGCCCACCTCATCTAGAGCCTGTGGCAACTCTTCAAACATCCCCCTTACACTCCCTGTCTTTCAAGTCTTGCCCCCGACCCCTATCCCTGCAATGCTATAGCCTTAGCATCATGGCTGTGGGGTCTAAACCAACTTCTGCCATATTATATGCCTCTACAATACTAAAGTTTCAGTACAATCACTTTAAGAGAGGCCATTTCAATCACCAATTAACTGATAGGATGTTGCACACCACTGGTTGGGAACCTTGCACTAGATCAACCTCATCTTTCCCCCATCAATCCATCACTGTGTCTTGCATTAGGAAGGACTCACCTTTTCTCAGCAGGGCTCCATCTTACAGGAAATGGCCACATCTCCTCCAGTAGTAGACATGCTTCGCTGCTGCCATTTCTTGTCCCCTGAAATACAAGGCTCTATGCCCAATTTTGGTCCTTCTACAGATGGATGGGCACCCCATATCAGGAAAAGCCAGGGGGATTTATTAAAAGGTTTAGGTACATTTAAATTGCTCAGCCTTGAGCCCACCATTATTCCAGATCCAGGAATTCTTGGAAATACAGGAGAAAAAAAAATCCACTGTGCACAATCCATCTCATACAATCTCCACCCAATGAGTGCTCAGAGTAATTGAGAAATCCAGGGGGCTGATCCCTTACACCCTGCAGTCTTGTCTGCCATCATCCTCAGGGAACACTTAGGGGTGGAGGAAGAGCGGCGGAGGTCACTGCAGTTTAATTCAAAGGCTGACCGTTTTAGAGTTCAGGAAATCCAGGCTGAATTTCCTGAACACGAGTGCCGCCCCCTTCCCTGCTGCAGCCGCGAAGTTTGCCTGATGGAAAATCAGAGAGGCTGTGAAAAGTCAGGAGACATAGTTTAAAGTGGACCAAAACCCACGTGGGCCGATTGATTCCATTCCCCCGGATCATCCAAAATCTTGATGCCCACTGTGTGAACCCCCCCCCGGGTTGCCCCAATGTGCATGCGTGATCCACATCTCCTCTATCCCTCTAGCAGGGCGCGTGCCCGGGCCAGGCATTGGTGAATGGCCGTCGCAGGCACACTCCCTGTTAGAAGGAAGCGGGGGATGCGGGCGTCGCTGATTGAATGAATGGTCACACATGCGCTGTAGGACTGGGAAGAGGCGAGTTGGCATCAGCAATCTGGGGGGTTTCACACAGCGGGCACCCCCAAATGGGGGGAAAGGACCAAAACCCAGGATAATCAAAATCCTGGGATTTGGTCTATTTTAAGACATGGGTGCAGCCAACCTAGGGAGATACCCATGTCAGACATATATAATACATAATATAAAGAACCAAGGGAGACCTAAAATACACCTATTCCAAGGGTAAACAAACAAGATAAATTTCTAAAAACAGCACGTATTTATGTGGCACATATAGACCAACAGGATTACTTATCAATGTTTGGGAATAGGCAGCGCCATGCAGGTATCTCCTTATGCCATTCCATGCTCTCAAAACCATGATGCAAGCAATATTGTGTTGTACCATGTTAGCCATTGGAAATAATAGAAAAGTGACGAAATAAGGGGATATCTTTTATTTTCCTACACAATTTGACATGTTTTGTGCTTGCTACACTTTTATAGCGTTCTCAAGTCTCCCCCCCCCAAATACAGCCATGAACTTCCAGCCATTGTCAGAAAGGTGTCTAAAAGGCCATATCCAAGCATAGTATATCTCAGCTGTCCTGGGCACTTGCAATGATAACAAAAGACGATTAACAAAGTTGATTTGCATTGCTCCGCCTTTTCGCTAAGAGTCATGGGTAATCCTTTTATTCTTGGATAGTTTTTGCAATTTAAATACTTTGTTTTTAAACAGTAAGGGGGATCAGTCTACCCTGGGTTTTCATTGCCCCTCCAGGATGGTGCTTCATGTTGATCAGGAGCAGCCAAATGGGGTGAATTCAGACCCTTGACAGGGTCATTGTGGCTAAGGCTCACATGTTGCTCATGTCTGGCTACTGGGCTTCCTGCAAAGCCCCACATGACCGCAATATTGCAAAAAGGTGTCTACTTACCCTTTGCATTTAATAAGAACACGCATTCTCTTCCTCAGGCCTTTTGAATTATCACTCCTTTTCTGCACACAGTTCTGAGTCAGAGTAGAGCCACGAACATTGCCTCATGACCCCTCTAGCATCTTCAGCTATGTTCCATGGCGTTACCTTTTTACTGTCCTGACCCTGTAGGCTGATAAAAAGACAGCAGGATGGATAATTACTTGCCACTTTCTCACAGCTTGCCATCTTTCCCTGGCAGGTGTGGTTCCAGAACAGACGAGCCAAATGGCGGAAGCGAGAAAAGTGCTGGGGCCGAAGCAGCGTGATGGCGGAATACGGTCTCTATGGCGCCATGGTGCGGCATTCCATCCCCCTGCCGGAGTCAATTCTGAAATCAGCCAAGGATGGGATCATGGAGTCATGTGCTCCCTGGCTGCTGGGTGAGGAAATGTTCTCCTTCCATCCATCACCCATCTGTGTTCTCTACCCCCCCCCCCCCATGACCTCAAAAAAATGGGGAAGTTACAACCCCATGGCAACCAAATTTCAGTTCCCCTATGTAGCATCAGTCAAAGGGGGAGTGGGGTTTCTTAAAGATGCCCTCCTCCCCTAAACTATCCTACTCATGCCTTCTACCCAGCCCCCCTTCATCCCCCACAGCATAATGGAGGAGCTGTAACCTATGGCAACCATTTATGTCCCCCTACAAAGGAAGAGGTTGATGCTAGAGGATGTCCTGCCCTGCTCCAACCTCCTCACTCATTCTGCTGCCCCCAGCACAATGAAAAGTGCAGGTTGTTGGCAGCAGGTCTTGTGTTCCTCCATCTTCCCATCCCCCCAAGATAGTAGGAACACGGTTTTGCTCCTCTAGTCGTGCTACGCCCTGTTTGTGCCCCCGGGCAGCCAACTTGCCATTTCGCAACTCTTCCGCCCTCTAAACTCTTCTTTATTTTTGCTGTTTTCAGTTCAAGATGGCCTGGCAGTGCCCAGACGATTTTCTAAACCCGACTACCAACAATTCTTTGCAGGGATGCACAAGAAGACTCTGGAGGCAGCAGAGGTGGTGCAGCAGCCGGAGCGGGAGGCGCCGGCCGTCCCGAGCGCCGAAGTGACAGAAAGGAGGGAGGCCGATTGCCCTGACGCCATCTCTGAGGAAGAGCTAAGAGAGAACAGCATTGCTGCCCTGCGTGCCCGTGCCCAGGAGCACAGCGCCAAGGTCCTGCGCAGCACAAACTGCGACGCTCCAGCAAAGAATCCCAATAGTGAGGAGGTCGAAGAACCCCCTCCAGGGAGTGAAGTCGGGGTGCCGGAGGATGGCGAAGCCTAAGACTATAAGGGGGATCCTTCCTGAAACTGGCCGTGCTCATAGCAGACAGGTGACATGTCAAGCGGGATTTCGTTACCCTCTTACTGGTACACAATGTGCCACAGGGGAATGACCACAAAGCCCCCATCCTGCTGTGATCCCCAAATCTAAGAAGGGTCAGTATGTACAGAAACCACAACCCCCTTCTGTGTCCCTCAGGAGGGGAAAATGAGGCCATGTGGTCTCTGGCAGCAGAAATCCAGGGGGTTCTTGGGACTCCAGTCACCAACATTGTAGATATGTACAGACGCCACGTTACCTTGGTTACAATTATCATTAGAACTTTCTGTAAAATAAACACGTGTATATAATCACATGGTTACCCATGGATCAGTCCCCATCAGGATGTAGAGTGTTGCCAGCAGCCTGACCATCAACCATTGTCTTCTAGAGTGGGGTAGGAGGCTGAATCTATACTTCATGTAGTGGCGTGGTACTGCACCTCTGCCCCGTGCAGCGTCATGAGGACGGGTTAGGGGGTCAGATCAGCCTTTCGGCACAGATAAGAAGAAGGTGCAGCCAGTACTTAAAAAAAAAAATGTATAAAAAGTTTATTGGTAAAAAGTCTATGGGATTGGGGTGCTTAGGCTTCTCCGATTGGTCAGATGTCATGATTTCCTTAGGCGCCGCAGCTCCCACTGACCGCCAGTGCCAAGTTTCAGCTCCAGGTGGTGAAACTGCAGAGAGAAAAGACAGCAATCATCCACTGAGCTGACCATCTAGCCCCTCCCACTCCCCCTGTTGGCTCCACCTACCTGCTGCAAACTACGCCTGTGCCCCACGCTGATCAGCGTCATCCCCAGCTGGGTGCAGCGCGTATACAGCGCCACCTCGGCATCTTCACTCAGCGCGCTGCTCGCCTCGTCCAGCACTGCCGCACAACAGAGCAGGAGAAAAAGAATCTTAGATCTGATATGGGCATATAACTTAGTGGGATCATGTGATAACTGAGGAGTGGATTAGGGGTTAGAGCCCCCTGTTGGGCAGATTTATGAATGGTTATTAAAAGAACAAAACCTGATGCCTTGCTGTGTAACCCTCCCCCAATACAAACTGTCCTTTCCACGGTCCTATGACGCATGTGGGGGCTCTTGTCCAATTAGAGCTGCTTGCTGTGCATATTTAATGCTCCGCAAAAGGCTCTGTTTATGGAGCGAGAGCAACTGCAGCAGTGGGTACGCTCCAGACCCCCAGGCTATCTCATTGCAGCTCTAATTCTCAATGGCTGGGGGGGAAGCCCGCCATGGCCCAAAGATGCTCAGGATGCGGCTGTCGATATTTACATCAGAGAGAGACTGGGGTGTGGTGGTTCACACAGCCGGGCATGCACCACAGGAAAATCTGACGGGCGGCCATGACATTTTTTAGAACTAGCCCTGCATTTTTTGTTCCACTTTAAAAATGAACAATACACCCGATTTTCACTTTTCGGGGTGTTGTGTCTCTCAGTGGGGGCATCCCTAATTGGGATGCTTACTCACCTTCCTCCTAGGATGCAGACTCGAGGGTGAGAATGAGCACGCTGATTGGTTGAGCAGCATGCTCAACCAATCACCGCACTTGCTTTCACTAGGCTCCCTTGAGCAGCTCCGAAGGGAGCAGAGTGCATCGCCAGCCGGGATGCGGCCACGCGGCAGGGATACGACGATGGCTCCGGGACAAGGGGGAGTGAAACGGCTTACACAGGAGGGTTTACACAGTGGAGCATCCCAATTCAGGATGCCCCAAGGAGTGGGGCCCTGGAGTCTTTTAAATTTCAGAGCAATCGATGTTCCTCTTTAATACAACACTGAGCTTTAGCTTCAAAACCTACAATGGGGCAATAGGTTACTGCAGAGCTATCCTTTTCCAGACTCAAATGTCATTCCCTCTTCTGAAAGACAATCAATCAATTACAAGCGCAGCATGTGATGCCATAATTATACAGATAGCAGGGCATGCAGGCACGTGTAGTGCATGACTGAGGATATAGGGAGATCGGGAAAAATACCATTTTGTGAATACTCACCTTGTAAAATGGGTATTATAAGTATGTCACACACCCCGCTTCAAGATATTCATAACCTGTGGGTATACTGACCTGAAGAGGGCGATCTGCAGAGATGATTGGAGGAAAGAAAGCCCCTCCCGGTCCATAAATACCTGGGACCTCCCACTCATTACCCAGTATAAAGAAAGCAGTAAGGTAAGGGACCAGGAAGAGCCAAATATAAGTCATAACAACGCAAAGTTCACAAAACGAAGGATCCAGAATACAAAAGGGCGGGTTGAAGCGGGGTGAGTGACATACTTATAATACCCATTTTACAAGGTGAGTATTCACAAAATGTCACACACCCCGCTTCAAGATATTCATAACCTGTGGGACATCCAGTAGCAGTGTCCATAAGGGGTGGGGATCCAAAACAAAAACTACTGCAGCCTGCAGAACTTTGTGGCCAAAGACAGCATCCGCTGAGGCCCGAACATCAACCTTGTAAAACTTTGAAAAAGTGTGAACAGAAGACCAGGTAGCGGCCTTGCAAACTTGCTCAACAGAGGCCTGGTGCTGAAAAGCCCAGGAAGCCCCAACCGCACGAGTAGAATGAGCTGTAACACGAAAGGGAGGATTTCTCCCCTTAGCAGAATAGGCCCTGACAATGGCCTCACGAATCCACCTGCTGATGGAAGCCTTTGTGGGTGCTAGACCCTTCTTGGGCCCAAATGGCACCACGAAGAATGCATCAGTCTTGCGAAAGACAGACGTTACCACCAAATAATACTTTACCACGCGAACCACATCCAAGGAATGCAGGGCCCTCTCCTTGTCATTGCTGGGATTAGGACACAGAGAGGGCAGAACAATATCCTGATTTAGATGAAAGGACGAAACCACCTTAGGAAGGAAGTCCGTCTTAAAACGGAAAACCACTTTATCCTGATGTCTTTCAAAATATGGAGCTTGAATAGACAGAGCCGCCAACTCAGCAACACGTCTAACAGAAGTGATAGCTACCAAAAAGGCCACCTTCTGCGTAAGGGAAGACAAAGGAATATCATGTAAAGGCTCAAAGGGGGGACCCTGGAGCGCAGAAAGAACCAAATTCAAATCCCAAACCGGAATCAAAGGTTTCCTAGGAGGCCGCACACGTGTAACCCCCTGGAAAAAAGTCTTAACCAAAGGATGAAGTGCAAAAGACTTTTGGAAAAACACCGCCAGGGCAGACACCTGCCCCTTCAGAGTACTGAGTTGGAGCCCTAGATCCAAACCATGTTGCAGGAACTCCAAGATTCTAGAAATAGAGAATTCCCTACAAGGGAAGGCCCTAGTCTCACACCAATCAATATAAGACCTCCAAGTCCTATAGTACACTGATGAAGAAGACCTCTTCCTAGCGCTAATAAGAGTCCGAATCACAGCATCAGAAAGACCTTCCTCCTTCAAGATGGAGGTTTCAGCAGCCACGCCGTCAACGCCAGCGTTGGTAAATTGGGGTAACGAAGATGACCCTGTGTGAGTAGATCTGGCAGCAGGGGCAGAACGAACTGATCTTCTGCCAACCTTACCACGTCTGCGAACCAGACCTGTCTTGGCCACCTTGGAGCCACCAGGATTGCTGGCGCTCTCTCCAGAGCAAGCTTGCGCACTACTCTGGCCACCATGGGAAACGGAGGAAACAGGTACAGAAAACCCAGATCCCTCCAGCTCAGAGACATGGCATCCGTTGCAAGAGCTAGAGGGTCCTTCGCCAGGGACACAAATGACGGAAGTTTGTGATTGTGACGGGAGGCAAAGAGGTCCACCTCCGGCGACCCCCACTTGTGACAGATTGAGAGAAAGACCTTGGGATTGAGAGACCACTCCCCTTTGCGGGCTGATAGCCTGCTCAGAGAGTCCGCCTCCGTGTTCTCCACTCCCGGGATGTAAACTGCCGAGATGCACGGGACGTGGCTCTCCGCCCAGTCCAGAATCAGAGACACTTCCTTGAGGGCATTCTTGCTGCGGGTCCCTCCCTGGTGATTGATGTAGGCAACCGCCGTCCGATTGTCCGACCGGACCTGGACCAGCAAGCCTTGCAGTTGATGAGTCAAATGACAAAGAACCATCCTGATGGCCCTCAATTCCAGAACATTGATAGGCTTGTGGGCTTCCAGGGGACCCCACAAACCATGGAATTGCAGATCCTTCCAGAAGCCCCCCCATCCCGAGAGGTTGGCATCCGTGGTGACTATCTCCCACTGGGGAGTCCGAAAGGATCTGCCCCTCAGCAGGTTGGCTGAGTTCAGCCACCACCGAAGCGAGCGGCGAACCCGGGGGGACATCTGAAAGAATTGATCCAGCGACTGAGGAGACCTGTTCCAGACCGATAACAGATGGAGCTGTAGTGTCCTCGTGTGAAACTGAGCAAAGGGGACTGCCTCGAAGGAGGCCACCATCAAACCCACCAGTCTCATCCCTAGCCGGATGGATGGTCGAGGAATGGACATGAGCGACCGAACCAACTCCTGAATCAGAAGAACCTTGGACTGAGGAAGGAACACCCTTGCCTGGTCTGTGTCCAGAGACATTCCCAGAAAGGATATTAACCTGGACGGGTAGAGAGGGGACTTGTGGTAGTTGATCACCCAGCCGAATCTCTCCAGAGTGGATATTACCGACCTGGTGTCCAATTCCGCTTGGCTGAATGACGATGCCAATATGAGGAGATCGTCCAGATATGGCACTATGCGAATTCCTTGAGCTCTGAGAAGAGCCATCACCCCAGCAAGCACCTTGGTGAAAACCCTTGGAGCTGTGGTGAGACCGAAGGGAAGAGCTACAAATTGAAAGTGCCGATCCTCCAGTGCGAACCTTAGGAACCTCTGGTGCGCGGGAAAAATGGGAACATGAAGGTAAGCGTCCTGGATGTCTATGGAAGTCATGAAGTCCCCCTGACGAAGAGAGTGGATAGCGGAACGCAACGTTTCCATGCGAAATTTTCGCAGCCTGACGAATCTGTTGAGAATCTTTAAGTCCAGGATGGGCCGAACGGAGCCATCCTTCTTGGGGACCGTGAACAGATTTGAGTAAAAACCCTGACCCCGTTCTAATGGGGGCACTGGGCAAATGACCGCCATTTCTAGAAGACTCGATACCGCCGCCCAGAGCTGCAGTGCAGCCTGTGCGTCCGGGGACACCCGAGACCTGAGGAAACGTGGGGGGGGGCGGGACTCGAACTCCAGCATGTAACCTGAAGACACCACTTCCCCGATCCATCTGTCCGAGATCTCCCGAATCCAGACTTGGGAAAAGTGTCGCAGCCGTCCCCCCACCCGCACGGGTGAGGGCGCCCCCTCATTGTTGAGCGGGCTTGGCTGCGGGCTTGGGTTTAGAACCCCAACTGTATCCTGAACGGGCACAACCTCTGCCCCTGTTCCAGGAGTCTCCTCTTGTAGAAGGGAAGGCAAAACCTCTTCCCGCTCTGGCTCCCCGAAAGGAAGGGGTGAAGGAAGCTTCCTACGTTCAGGTAATTTTCCACCCTTAGCTACTGAGTCCAATTTATCTCCAAAAAGCCTCCGACCAACAAAGGGAAGAGACGTCAGAGACTTCTTAGACCCAAAATCGGCTGCCCACTGGCGCAACCAAATTGAACGCCTAATAGTCACCATTAAAGCAGAGGCCCTGCTGCTCATCATCAAGGAATCATCCAGAGCAGCTAAAATGAAGGACAGAAAAACCTCACAACATTTCAGTCCAAGAAATTCATCACTGTCCGGATCCAAGCCGGACGAGGATAGCAAATCCCTGACCACCTTTCTAGTAGCCACCACCAACAGTGATGAGGCACAAACTGGCCGTATGGCTGCCCCAATACTGGCAAAACCATGACAAGCCATCTGGTCAATGCGTTTATCCTCACCATCTTTAAGAGAGGAACAATCAGGATTATTCAAAACGGCTGAGTTGGATAACCCCAAAATTGGAGGTGTCCACTTCGGGGGGGGGGGGGGGGGGGGAGCCCAGCGCTTAACCATGTCCGCGGGCAAAGGATACCTTCTATCCCAACTCTGAGGAATGCCTGGGAGCCGAGCTGGCCTCTCCCATTCCTTGGAAATAATATTCTCAAAATGCTTTTGATTAGGAAATTCTAAGCGCGGCCTGGATTCCTCATAAAATTCCCCTTGTTGTTGAGGGGCCTCCACCGGAGGCGAGATAGCCAAAACCTCAAACATCTGAGTCAGAACATTAGGGGTGTCCGAGGAACCTCCTGACCCCCGATCAGAATCAGCGCCAACAATTTGCTGATCCTCGGAATTATCCGAATCCTCAAATACCTCCCCTTCCTCTGGAGGGGAATAATCTGACCAATCCAGACCATCCGCATCATCATATTCATAATGAGAAACCGTAGACAAATGTTTTCTCTTGGCCGGTGCCTTCTTGGCTACCGTAGAGGAAATACATTTTTCAATACTGGCCAATCTGGCACATACATCAGATTGCGACTGCCCCCCCATGACAACATCACATGGGGCATGGGTCAAAATGGGAGGGGGAGGGGATGAGGCCGGCGGTGCTGACCCAGAAGCCTGGGGTCCTGACTGCCGCGTAATAGTCTGTTGTGCACATGAAATACATAAAAAGAAATCATCCCCAGTTAGGGATACCCCACACCCCAAACACTTCCAAGATTGTCCCGAGGGGAGCCCGGAATCCTGGTATGCCTCCATAAGGTGAACTTAAGTAAGTTGCTATGACCAAGGGAATTACGCTATGAAGCAACCCGGGATGCCCTTATAGTGTCCATTTTTTTTTTTTTTTTAAGTGGGAGGAATTTTTTTAAAAAAACAAGTGAAAGTACCCAGGGACCCAGGACCGGGAGAAACCCCCTTATAAAATTCCCTGAAGAATCACCTAAAAACACAGAAAATACAATTAGAAGCCAGAAGCTATATAATAATGTGAAAATGGTATAAAACAAAGGCCCACAGGGCCACTTACAGAGCCTCCGGGCTAGTCCAGGCCTTGTCAGCACGCTGTGTCTCCGTGTGTGAGGTAAATTTGTCAGAGCAGCACAGCCAGAGCGGGAGACGGAGAAGGGAGGCGTGGCCAGCGCGGACCGCGCGCTTTACCGGCTCCGCCCCCCTATCATAGTGCAAATAGGAGCTACAAGCTCCTCAGCGGTGCCTGGGAAGAGATAGGGGGCGGGTCGCGGCGACGCGCCGCAAGTCCGGCCCCACCCCCAATGACTCAGCGCATGAGGGGAGAAGCTCCCTCCGCTGATATACTGTACTCCGGTGTCGCGGGGACCCGTGGCCCCGGCACGACAAGTCTCCTAATACCGGCAGCGGCGCGCTGCCTGCAAACCGCTGCCCAGCTAGGATAGCCAGAGCGCGGGCCGCGGCCTCAAGCAAAAGGCCCGGCCCCGCCCCCGACAGAAGCGCATGAGGGGAGAGTCCCTCCCCTCCACCTTCTGAGGTAAATCACAGCACAGCGGTGTCTGTTCTTAACAATGTGAAGCCATAGAAAAACGTTACATAACACACAAACATATAATAAAAACAGTGTAACCAAATCATTGTGGAATTACTCCCAGACGCTCCACACCAGCCGTATGGCTGCCTCAATTGTATCCAAATTGTGAGGAGAGGACCCCAGACTAGAAGGGAGGGGGTAGGCCAATTAGGGGAAATTATTCCCATGGACAGGGCATCCCAAACCGGGGTCACCAACCCGGTATAACCGCCTACCCTCTAAATAGGGTCTCGCGGCGGAGCATAGCTCCTGAGCACCTGTGTGCTAGAGTACCATCACCCGGACCGCAGTCAAAACTGAGGGGGCATATATATATATTAAATAGGAAGAAAACAAGTCCGAGCGGGAATAAATAATATTGGCCGGGAGTAATCCCGGCTACCTTGAAAATCCCCCTGTGCAAGGAGGAGAGATCATCTTCTGCTTGCTCGCCGTCCTGCAGAGATGAAGACTGGGTAATGAGTGGGAGGTCCCAGGTATTTATGGACCGGGAGGGGCTTTCTTTCCTCCAATCATCTCTGCAGATCGCCCTCTTCAGGTCAGTATACCCACAGGTTATGAATATCTTGAAGCGGGGGGTGTGACATACTTAGAATAGTAGATCTATATGATCACAGAAAAAAACAGTACCCTAAACTGCGTTACTTGGAGCTTGCGTTTCTGATGCACAGAGATCTTATTTTTAAAGTGAGCATATTATCTGAAAAGCAAAGCCAGATCCAGTGGCGATTCCTGCCAGGAGGTGAACATTACAAACTATCTCAGACACCCACTAGGATCATTCTTCTTTGGCCGTTGAGTCACCAGGTGCTTGGTCAATGGGACAGGCTGGTTGTGTGGAAATATTGCGTATGCATCCTGCGACCTGCCACAACTCCAGAATCTGCCCCTGGGAGTCCCAGTTGGATCAGGTAAGTATGGATTCCTTTACTGGTGGGAACTGCGGGTTACGCACATTACACTTACCTGCATATTTGGGCTGCAAATAAAAGAGACGACAAAATGCCAAACGCTGCATTTCCCCTGGAGATAAAACCTCTGACCTGCGCAGACACAGAAGACATGCTGTAGTCAATCACTGTACAGTGGTCAACTGATCCCACAAATTATATATAATATATACACACACACGCCTCACCAGTTCCATTCCACCACATGGTCCAGACCACCTGTCCTGTCCACCAGAGAGGTCTGCCAAAGGAAGGAGACATCATCAAGCAGCAACACCCATCATGGGTGGTTTAGGTTAAAGGAGACACAACATTGAGGTACCCTAATTCCCCAGAATCACACCCATGATGGCCACTTCCCTGCCAAATGCATCAGAACAAAGATCACTTAAATAGCTCTTAGTGGAATATCTTTAAAGCGGAACAAAGGCCGGGAATTTGACTTTCCCAAGTTTTTATCAGATTCCCCTGGGGCATCCCGAATTGCAATGCTATGCTGTGTGAAACCATCCAGAATGCCGCTATTCACTAACCTCCTACGGCGCATGCACGGGCTCTCATTCAAGGACAGCCATCTGACGTGACGATGCATTTGGCAAATGGCCCTCATTGGCTTCAAGCCTATTTTAATGGGGGGCAGAACGCATTCTCCATTGAAAACAATGAAAACAGTTTCCAAATGACAGCAGGCTGCTCTCATTGGACGAGAGTCTGTGTATGCGCCGTAAGAACGAGGAAGAGGTAAGTGAATAGCGGCGTTCTGGGTTTTTCTTTTTTTTTATATATATATATACTCTTTATTTTTAAGTGTTTTACAATTTCTTAAGACATACAGGTAATACAAATATCAGTAGACAGTGAATACAAAATACATAACCAACTAGAACAATAACTGACCGTATGTCCGTACTCTCCCCAAGCTGACCCTCCTTGGGGGATCTCACAAGGATTTTCAGACTTGCCAATCCCCTGTACCGTAACGTGTCTCTTCCCACCGTTCACCATTGATAGCACCCCCCGCCTAGAGGGTCCGAGGAACCACCCATGAGGTGCCCCCTCTTGGCGTGGGTCACACATCTCTGGACCTTCTGCTAACTTCTGAAGTGGGATTCTGGTGTTCCGAATCTCACACCTCTCCCTGACAGGGGTCTGCCTTCACATGTCAACCAGTTATTCTATATACGGCATATGGTTTCTTAAAGAGGACCTTCACCCTGAATAAAGGCCCATCTTATATGTTTCCCACACCATGTACATACAGGCCAAGTGGGTTTTGTTCCATTTAACAAAGCAGACCTAGAACCTGTAACGAGTACATACCAGGCCCGACATCTCCAGAGATTTAAGAATTCGGTCATCGTCCACCCGTCCTGAATGAGAAGAGAAGTCACTTATAGAGTGCATCTAGAACACTCCTATAAATACAACACTTTCCTAAATATAAGTCTATAATGCATGAATGGACAACATGAAGGACCACTGCGAAAGGCATAGAGTCTTCTCTCCTCTTGGCTGCGGTGTTCTAGCAGTCATTTTGCAATGAACCTGCATGACGCAGGCCCAGTTTATGTTTTTATAGTTACTGTTATACTAGAAACATGGCATTATGGGGAGGTTTGTGTTACTGTTGCTTTGAATGTGCCTTTTCTGGTTATGTTAGAGTTTGCTTTGAGTTGGTTGAATGTGTAGGGTCGTGGTCACTGGTATGTGGGTTATACACGCACACATGGCCTGCTCTCACCGGAATTGGGGTAAATTTCCTTCAGAGGGTAAATCACCTAAAAAAAATATATATATATTAGTACACAAAAGTATCTGCCATCTTAAAACTGGGAGACATAAAGGGAGGGAAGACGCTCTCACCTGTTCTCTCAGGCTGCCATCACTCAGGAAGGGCTTTTGTGGAAGGAAGAGAACGCCGCGAGGACCAAACGGTGTGAAGACAGAAGTCTGACCTAAGGAGGAGGAGGCAGGGGGTGGTCAGAGAACCACAGGGGCGGGACAATGGGAGGCACTGGTTGATTGGAAGAAAAGAAAGGAGGAGCGAGGGATACACACCCTGTTTGGTCTTCCATAGCCCGGCCATCACCCGCAGGATGGAGGATTTGCCGCTGCCGGTCTCCCCGCTGATCAGCAGGTTGTTCCCCTCACTCACTTGCAGACTCAGGTCTCGCACAAGTGCGTGCTCCGACCCCGGCACTGTAAGAGTCACCTTATCTAGAATAAAGGCCGCGTCTCCCCGCTGTAGCTCCTCGCCAGACCTGTCGGGGGAAAGTAGACACCAAATTCGACCAACTACACCTTCAACATACACCTGTGGGGGAGGGGAGACTCACTGATCCTCATCTGTCTCTTCGGTCTTGTCATCTTCCTGCAAAATTTTCATCATCACCTCCGCCAGCTCCCCAATCCTGAGGAAACAACAATGCCATCACTGCTACAGCTCCTCCCATTAGGCTAACCAGAAGGAGCACAGTCAGAGCCCCTCCTATTCTGCCAAACAGTGATTGAACCCAGATAGAGCCCTTCCCACCACAATGACCAGTAAGCAATCCCTGTTAGCGTCCTTCCACCAAGTTGGCCTATGCAGAGCGTCTGCCAGAGCCCCTCTCATCACACTGACCTATGGCTGTAATCTGCCAGAGCCCCTCCCTTCCCACTAACCAATAGGTGTATCCTGCCAGAGCCCCTCTTATTACACTGACCTATGGCTGTAGTCTGCCAGAGCCCCTTCTATCACACTGACCTATGACTGTAGTCTGCCAGAGCCCCTTCTATCCTACTGACCAATAGGTGTACCCTGCCAGAGCCCCTCTCATCACACTGACCTATGACTGTAGCCTGCCAGAGAACCTCCCATCACACAAACCTATGGCTGTAGCCTGCCAGAGCCCCTCCCACCCCACTGACCTATGGCTATATCCTGCCAGAGCCCCTCATATCTCATTGACCTATGGCTGTAGTCTGCCAGAGCCCCTTCTATCCTACTAACCAATAGGTGTACCCTGCCAGAGCCCCTCTCATCACACTGACCTATGGCTGTAATCTGCCAGAGCCCCTCCCATCCCACTAACCAATAGGTGTACCCTGCCAGAGCCCCTCTCATTACACTGACCTATGACTGTAGCCTGCCAGAGCCCCTCCCATCTCACTGACCTATGGGTGTAGCCTGCCAGAGCCCCTCCCATCTCACTGACCTATGGGTGTAGCCTGCCAGAGCCCCTCCCATCTCACTGACCTATGGGTGTAGCCTGCCAGAGCCCCTCCCATCTCACTGACCTATAGGTGTAGCCTGCCAGAGCCCCTCCCATCTCACTGACCTATGGGTGTAGCCTGCCAGAGCTCCCCCCATCTCACTGACCTATGGGTGTAGCCTGCCAGAGCCCCTCCCATCTCACTGACCTATGGGTGTAGCCTGCCAGAGCCCCTCCCATCTCACTGACCTATGGGTGTAGCCAGCCAGAGCCCCTCCCATCTCACTGACCTATGGGTGTAGCCTGCTAGAGCCCCTCCCATCTCACTGACCTATGGGTGTAGCCTGCTAGAGCCCCTCCCATCTCACTGACCTATGTATGTAGCCTGCCAGAGCCCCTCCCATCTCACTGACCTATGGGTGTAGCCTGCCAGAGCCCCTCCCATCTCACTGACTTTTGGGTGTAGCCTACCAGAGCCCCTCCCATCTCACTGACCTATGGGTGTAGCCTACCAGAGCCCC
Organism: Gastrophryne carolinensis; assembly: GCA_027917425.1. Classification (NCBI taxonomy): domain Eukaryota; kingdom Metazoa; phylum Chordata; class Amphibia; order Anura; family Microhylidae; genus Gastrophryne; species Gastrophryne carolinensis. The sequence continues at coordinate 37,480,960 of CM051244.1, read as the reverse complement.
TCCCATCTCACTGACCTATGGGTGTAGCCTGCCAGAGCTCCCCCCATCTCACTGACCTATGGGTGTAGCCAGCCAGAGCCCCTCCCATCTCACTGACCTATGGGTGTAGCCAGCCAGAGCCCCTCCCATCTCACTGACCTATGGGTGTAGCCTGCTAGAGCCCCTCCCATCTCACTGACCTATGGGTGTAGCCTGCTAGAGCCCCTCCCATCTCACTGACCTATGTATGTAGCCTGCCAGAGCCCCTCCCATCTCACTGACCTATGGGTGTAGCCTACCAGAGCCCCTCCCATCTCACTGACCTATGGGTGTAGCCAGCCACGTCACACACACTGCTGGACAAATCGATGATCTGACTGAAGCAGCTGACCAGGTAGATAGAGACAAAGGCGTTCTGCGGGGAGAGGTTGGTAGTTAGAGCTGCCATGGGTCGGGGTGAGGGCCAGGTAGGGGAGGAGCAGGACAGGTGGGCGGAAAGCTTTGGAAGGTATTTGGGGTCACCTTGCTGACAAGCTCGCTCAGCTCGGCAGCACTCAGGTCGTCGTACACTCCGGAGAAAATGGGGATTGCGATGACCATGTAGCTCAAGATGCCGCCGAGATAATCAAACAGGTTTGTTCCGACTGTAAAGGAAGAGAGGGCGTGGCAGTAACACATCAGCACCTGTCCATAAGCCCGCCCCAACCACACCTATGACTACTAGCCCCGCCCCCTACTCACAATACAAACGCAGTTCCTGCCTCATAAGATCCTTCTGAGTGACAATCAGGTGCTGCAGGCGCCGCTCGGTTCTGGAATGTTCCACGAGGCCCGCCCTGTAACAGGACACAGTAAAACAAGTGAAAAGTGACTGGGGCATCCCCATCGCAGTGCCAATCAGATGAAGGTCTTCATAAATCTCACCTGGTGAAGGCGGCGGCCTCAGCGTTAACGCGGATCTGCACGTGCTTGAACCTGCCGGAGAGAGAAAAGCCACAAAGGGGTGACTAAACCTTGCTGGGGCACCAAAGGAAAGCCCTGCCGTGTCACAGAGGGGTGGCTGAACCCTGCCGGGGCAACATGGGGGTGGCTGAACCCTGCCGGGGCAACATGGGGGTGGCTGAACCCTGCCGGGGCAACATGGGGGTGGCTGAACCCTGCCGGGGCAACATGGGGGTGGCTGAACCCTGCCGGGGCAACATGGGGGTGGCTGAATCCTACTTGGGAAACAGAGGGGCAACGGAGCCTTGCCAAAGCATCAAATGGTGGCTAATTCTTGCTGGGGCACCAAGAGAGGACTAATCTCTACAGGGGCATTAATGGGTGACTGAGCCTGCCAGAGCACCGAAAGTGAGGTAATCCTGACAAGGACCCTGCCGGGGCAACAGAGCCGTGGCTGAACCCTGCCGAGGCAACAGAGCCGTGGCTGAACCCTGCCGTGGCTGAACCCTGCCGGGGCAACAGAGCCGTGGCTGAACCCTGCCGGGGCAACAGAGGCTTGCCAGAGTATCAAATGGTGACTAATTCCTGCTGGGGGACCAAGAGAAGATTAATCTCGACAGGGGCATTAATGGGTGACTGAACCTGCCAGAGCACCAACAGTTAGGCAATCTTGACAAGGGCAACACGGGTGTCTCTGAACTCTGCCGGGGGCCAACGCAGCTGTGGCTGAACCCTGTCGGGGGCCAACGCGGCAGCAGAGCGGAGGATGAACCCCGCCGTGGGGGAAACGGAGCGGTGGATAAACCCCGCCGTGGGGCAACAGAGCGGTGGATGAACCCCGCCGTGGGGCAACAGAGCGGTGGTTGAACCCCGCCGTGGGGCAACAGAGCGGTGGGTGAACCCCGCCGTGGGGCAACAGAGCGGTGGTTGAACCCCGCCGTGGGGCAACAGAGCGGTGGGTGAACCCCGCCGTGGGGCAACAGAGCGGTGGGTGAACCCCGCCGTGGGGCAACAGAGCGGTGGGTGAACCCCGCCGTGGGGCAACAGAGCGGTGGGTGAACCCCGCCGTGGGGCAACAGAGCGGTGGGTGAACCCCGCCGTGGGGCAACAGAGCGGTGGGTGAACCCCGCCGTGGGGCAACAGAGCGGTGGGTGAACCCCGCCGTGGGGCAACAGAGCGGTGGGTGAACCCCGCCGTGGGGCAACAGAGCGGTGGGTGAACCCCGCCGTGGGGCAACAGAGCGGTGGGTGAACCCCGCCGTGGGGCAACAGAGCGGTGGGTGAACCCCGCCGTGGGGCAACAGAGCGGTGGGTGAACCCCGCCGTGGGGCAACAGAGCGGTGGGTGAACCCCGCCGTGGGGCAACAGAGCGGTGGGTGAACCCCGCCGTGGGGCAACAGAGCGGTGGGTGAACCCCGCCGTGGGGCAACAGAGCGGTGGGTGAACCCCGCCGTGGGGCAACAGAGCGGTGGGTGAACCCCGCCGTGGGGCAACAGAGCGGTGGGTGAACCCCGCCGTGGGGCAACAGAGCGGTGGGTGAACCCCGCCGTGGGGCAACAGAGCGGTGGGTGAACCCCGCCGTGGGGCAACAGAGCGGTGGGTGAACCCCGCCGTGGGGCAACAGAGCGGTGGGTGAACCCCGCCGTGGGGCAACAGAGCGGTGGGTGAACCCCGCCGTGGGGCAACAGAGCGGTGGGTGAACCCCGCCGTGGGGCAACAGAGCGGTGGGTGAACCCCGCCGTGGGGCAACAGAGCGGTGGGTGAACCCCGCCGTGGGGCAACAGAGCGGTGGGTGAACCCCGCCGTGGGGCAACAGAGCGGTGGGTGAACCCCGCCGTGGGGCAACAGAGCGGTGGGTGAACCCCGCCGTGGGGCAACAGAGCGGTGGGTGAACCCCGCCGTGGGGCAACAGAGCGGTGGGTGAACCCCGCCGTGGGGCAACAGAGCGGTGGGTGAACCCCGCCGTGGGGCAACAGAGCGGTGGGTGAACCCCGCCGTGGGGCAACAGAGCGGTGGGTGAACCCCGCCGTGGGGCAACAGAGCGGTGGGTGAACCCCGCCGTGGGGCAACAGAGCGGTGGGTGAACCCCGCCGTGGGGCAACAGAGCGGTGGGTGAACCCCGCCGTGGGGCAACAGAGCGGTGGGTGAACCCCGCCGTGGGGCAACAGAGCGGTGGGTGAACCCCGCCGTGGGGCAACAGAGCGGTGGGTGAACCCCGCCGTGGGGCAACAGAGCGGTGGGTGAACCCCGCCGTGGGGCAACAGAGCGGTGGGTGAACCCCGCCGTGGGGCAACAGAGCGGTGGGTGAACCCCGCCGTGGGGCAACAGAGCGGTGGATGAACCCCGCCGTGGGGCAACAGAGCGGTGGATGAACCCCGCCGTGGGGCAACAGAGCGGTGGATGAACCCCGCCGTGGGGCAACAGAGCGGTGGATGAACCCCGCCGTGGGGCAACAGAGCGGTGGATGAACCCCGCCGTGGGGCAACAGAGCGGTGGATGAACCCCGCCGTGGGGCAACAGAGCGGTGGATGAACCCCGCCGTGGGGCAACAGAGCGGTGGATGAACCCCGCCGTGGGGCAACAGAGCGGTGGATGAACCCCGCCGTGGGGCAACAGAGCGGTGGATGAACCCCGCCGTGGGGCAACAGAGCGGTGGATGAACCCCGCCGTGGGGCAACAGAGCGGTGGATGAACCCCGCCGTGGGGCAACAGAGCGGTGGATGAACCCCGCCGTGGGGCAACAGAGCGGTGGATGAACCCCGCCGTGGGGCAACAGAGCGGTGGATGAACCCCGCCGTGGGGCAACAGAGCGGTGGATGAACCCCGCCGTGGGGCAACAGAGCGGTGGATGAACCCCGCCGTGGGGCAACAGAGCGGTGGATGAACCCCGCCGTGGGGCAACAGAGCGGTGGATGAACCCCGCCGTGGGGCAACAGAGCGGTGGATGAACCCCGCCGTGGGGCAACAGAGCGGTGGATGAACCCCGCCGTGGGGCAACAGAGCGGTGGATGAACCCCGCCGTGGGGCAACAGAGCGGTGGATGAACCCCGCCGTGGGGCAACAGAGCGGTGGATGAACCCCGCCGTGGGGCAACAGAGCGGTGGATGAACCCCGCCGTGGGGCAACAGAGCGGTGGATGAACCCCGCCGTGGGGCAACAGAGCGGTGGATGAACCCCGCCGTGGGGCAACAGAGCGGTGGATGAACCCCGCCGTGGGGCAACAGAGCGGTGGATGAACCCCGCCGTGGGGCAACAGAGCGGTGGATGAACCCCGCCGTGGGGCAACAGAGCGGTGGATGAACCCCGCCGTGGGGCAACAGAGCGGTGGATGAACCCCGCCGTGGGGCAACAGAGCGGTGGATGAACCCCGCCGTGGGGCAACAGAGCGGTGGATGAACCCCGCCGTGGGGCAACAGAGCGGTGGATGAACCCCGCCGTGGGGCAACAGAGCGGTGGATGAACCCCGCCGTGGGGCAACAGAGCGGTGGATGAACCCCGCCGTGGGGCAACAGAGCGGTGGATGAACCCCGCCGTGGGGCAACAGAGCGGTGGATGAACCCCGCCGTGGGGCAACAGAGCGGTGGATGAACCCCGCCGTGGGGCAACAGAGCGGTGGATGAACCCCGCCGTGGGGCAACAGAGCGGTGGATGAACCCCGCCGTGGGGCAACAGAGCGGTGGATGAACCCCGCCGTGGGGCAACAGAGCGGTGGATGAACCCCGCCGTGGGGCAACAGAGCGGTGGATGAACCCCGCCGTGGGGCAACAGAGCGGTGGATGAACCCCGCCGTGGGGCAACAGAGCGGTGGATGAACCCCGCCGTGGGGCAACAGAGCGGTGGATGAACCCCGCCGTGGGGCAACAGAGCGGTGGATGAACCCCGCCGTGGGGCAACAGAGCGGTGGATGAACCCCGCCGTGGGGCAACAGAGCGGTGGATGAACCCCGCCGTGGGGCAACAGAGCGGTGGATGAACCCCGCCGTGGGGCAACAGAGCGGTGGATGAACCCCGCCGTGGGGCAACAGAGCGGTGGATGAACCCCGCCGTGGGGCAACAGAGCGGTGGATGAACCCCGCCGTGGGGCAACAGAGCGGTGGATGAACCCCGCCGTGGGGCAACAGAGCGGTGGATGAACCCCGCCGTGGGGCAACAGAGCGGTGGATGAACCCCGCCGTGGGGCAACAGAGCGGTGGATGAACCCCGCCGTGGGGCAACAGAGCGGTGGATGAACCCCGCCGTGGGGCAACAGAGCGGTGGATGAATCCTGCTGCTACACTCACCGGAAATCTCCCTCCAGCTTCTCCTGCTCTACTAGCAGCGGGATCACTGGGCCCATCAGCAGCTTGTTCAGCAGAGAGCCGACCACAAAGTATCCAAAGATAGAAAGTGGACCAATCCAACCTGTGCTGCAACATGGAGGAGAGATCGAATCACTGCTACAGCCTGCATGTCCGACACTGCTCTGAGCATACACCTTGCCATATACCTGGCGGCCAACACACAAGTCTCACACTCCCCGGGCAGCAGATACACAAATCACCCAATGCCATGGGCCACACACTCACCCCAACGCCATGGGCCACACACTCACCCCAACGCCATGGGCCACACACTCACCCCAAAGCCATGGGCCACACACTCACCCCAAAGCCATGGGCCACACACTCACCCCAAAGCCATGGGCCACACACTCACCCCAAAGCCATGGGCCACACACTCACCCCAAAGCCATGGGCCACACACTCACCCCAAAGCCATGGGCCACACACTCACCCCAAAGCCATGGGCCACACACTCACCCCAAAGCCATGGGCCACACACTCACCTGGCAGCACACTGGTAGGAGTAGTAGACGAGTGTGAACGGTGTGGTGAGAATTTTGCTGGCGAAGGTGCTGAGCTCCCGGCACAGCCGCTCCACATCCTGCGTCATCCTCTGATCTCTAAAGAGAAATCAAAAATGGCGTCAGCACTGCGGCGTATAGAGCACCCCCCCCCCCGCACACTTGTACATACGGATTGTCCACATGGGCATGCTGCACGCTCAGCATGTAGTAGACTTGTTTCTGGAAGTAGAGGCGGTGCAGGTATTGCGTCATCACCTTGCGGCAGTTCACATAGACCAGCTTGCTTATATACTGCTCAATGCTGCGCAGCTACAAGAAAGCAAGGCACTTACTGACCAATCATTCCAGTCTCTGGCCTCTGACATTATTCACAAGGCACCCAACAGGCCAAACCCACCATCCAATTGCTTAAAATGGAGGGTGGGCTTCCCAGAAGGACAGATTTAGGCAACCTCGCCTCCCCCATTGGCCAATCACAAAAGACCTCAGCCATCTGTAGCAAGAACAGTCTACAAAGGCAACCGATCACATTCAAAACAGTTTTGTGTTGGCTGCAGTGACTCCATAGAGAGGACCTCTCCAAATAAACCAATCTGATTGGTCGGAATACAATGTGGAAGCGCAGACGTACCATGGAGATGGCGAAGATCAGGGTGACGGCCAGAAGCACCAACCTCCTGAAGCCCTTCAGGTCTCGATCAGACAGCACGCCATAGAACTGGCTGGGGAGGATCCCGACCTGATAGACCACCAGCTGCCCTGTGTGGAGAGAGAGGGTGTGTCAGTGCGTCACCAATGGCCGGAGCCATAGGGTTTGGTGCGGAGTGACCTATGGCACCCACCAACCAGGGTGCCCACACAAATGGCGGCCAGCACCCCAGAGGCCCCCTCACTAATAGCGCTCACCGACCCAAACCCACTCACATATGGCACCCACCTCCTTGGGCCCCCTCACATATGGTACCCACCACCCAGGGTCCCCTCACATATGGTGTCCACTGCCCTGGGTCCCCTCATATATGGCGCCTATTGCCCTAAGTCCCCACATATGGCACCCACCGCCTGAGTCTGCAAAAATATGGTATCTTCATATCTTCAACCTATGCCCCCTCACATATGACACTCTCCAACCTGGGTGCACTCACAAACGGCGCCCGGCACCGCAGAGGACCCAAACCCACTCACATATGGCACCCACCTCCTTGGGCCCCTCACATATAGTGCCCACCACCCTGGGCCCCCTCACATATGGTTCCCACCACCCCGGGCCCCCTCACATATGGTGCCCACCACCCCGGGCCCCCTCACATATGGTGCCTATTGCCCTAGGTCCCCAATTATGGCACCCGCCGCCTGAGTGTGCAAAAATATGGCACTCATCAACCCATGCCCACCGCCCTGGGATCCCTCACACATGGCACCAATTGTCTCAAATCCCTTTACAACCCCCAGCCCCCATAGTGCCCTTCTTGCAGCACAGCAGCATCAGCAGTTCCCAGAGACTTTGGAATAAGAGCTGACTCAGCAGTGTGAACTTTGTCCTCTGCTTACACAAGGCACCTGGTGACCGCATACTGCATACTTGCCCCATGATACCCTCCTCTCCCACCAGGTCCCTTTGCTGTTCATATATCATGGGGACGGAGGGTTACTGACCTGCGAGCGCCACCATCAGCAGTGTCACCAACATCAGCGAGTTCTGTGAGGTCCATCGTGGGAAGAGAACCGCCTGCAGCCGCAGAAATCGCCGCAAGAAGAGTGCGTCCAGCCGCAACCTGAAATACTTGCTCAAATGAATACCCCCATATAGCATTTATACCCCTCCATGCACCTCTACATACCCCCATACAGCCTATATACTCTTCCCTGTATATCTACTTACCGCCAAGTAGCATACCTCTACATACGGCATATATACCCCTACCTGCAACTCTACATACACCTATACAGCATATATAATCTTCCCTGTATATCTACTTACCGCCAAGTAGCATACCTCTACATACGGCATATATACCCCTACCTGCAACTCTACATACACCCATACAGCCTATATAATCTTCCCTGTATATCTACTTACCGCCAAGTAGCATACCTCTCCAAACACCTACATACAGCATATGTATCCCTCCCTGCACCTCTACATACCCCCATAAAGCATATATACCCCACCCGGTATATCTACATACCACCAAGTAGCACACCCCTCCAAAAACCTAGATACAGCATATCTATCCCTCCCTGCACCTCTACACACCCCCATAAAGGATATATACCCCACCTGGTATATATACATACCCCAATACTGCAAATATACCCTTCCCTTTATATCTATATAGCCCAATATTGCAAATTATACTCCTTCCTGTATATTTACATACCCCAATACTGCAAATATACCCCTCCCTTTATATCTGTATAGGCAGTTTATCAGGTTATACACACCTGCCGCTGTCTTCTCTTTTCTTTAGCAGGGAGGCCATGTGCATAATAATGCCACACTACAGCTGCTCCCACTGCCTTCCCAGTGTTCCTTGTGCTGCAAAGGGCAAAAGAGGCGTGATAAGTATATATTTTTCATTTCAGCCTCCTTGTGGCCATTTTATCCACAACCCAAGGTTCATGTGACCCATGCTCGCTATATGCTACTCATGACCCAACCTCCACCTTACCCTTTAGTTGCCCCTCACTCCTAGTTTATTTCTGTATCCCTTACCAGTCACACTGCTGCCCCACATGCTGGTGTTGAGGATATAATATGGGCCCCGAAGTAAAGTCTGGGCCCCCCATAATCTAGAAAGTGGTGGGATGCAGGGGCATGAAATGGGCCCAGAAGTGAAATTTGCCAGTGTGCCTGTCCCTTCCTCTACTCAAGGCCCATGTCATGCCCCTAGGCCCCACCACTTTCCCCACCAGATTCTATGTTATAGGGGGCCCTCCAGAGGAGTAGCTAGACTTTCTGGCACCCGGGGCAAAGATTCGAAATGGCGCCCCCCAACCTGTTCTCAGGCCTTCTTTTGGCTGCCCCCTGACCTGCTGCACCAGGGGCAAGTGCCTCCCCCCCGCTCCCCCCTAGCTACGCCCCTGGGGTCCACCTAGTGGGTGGGGCCTGGGTGCATGACATAGGTACCAAAGTAACATAAGTAAGTGGGAAAGTGGTGGTGTCCAGAGGCAAGACATGAGCCCCAGTGGTGTAACTAAATGTGATGGGGCCCTGGTGCAAACTTTAAATGACACTCTTACAAATTTCATACAGTAAACTTTTTCTTTTGTCTTTTAAAGCAGAACAAAACCCAGGAATTTGACTTTTACAGGTTTTGTTCTGTGTCCCATCCCAAACTGAGCCCCACTGTGTGAAACCCCCCAGATCACCCACTAAAACACACCATTCGCCACTCCAAAATGCTTGGGCGGACTCTCATCCAATCAGAGCCCTTTGCCTTGACTACGTCATTCGGCAAAGGGCTCCAATTTAAATGAATGGGGAGCATGTGCTGCCTGTCCCTGGGGGAGTGCATGCTCCCGTTCCAGCTTATCTCAATGGGGCCTATACAGCCCGGGATGTGGAAACACATGCTCCTCAATGTAAAGAATCAGAGCCCTTTGCCGAATGGTGAAGGGCTCTGATTGGTCGAGATCCAGCCCATTTGCTGTTGGACTGGGGAAGTGTAAGTCTGTACAGGTGCCCTGGGGGTTTCAAACAGCAGGGTATCCCAACTCAGGATGCCCCAGGCAAAAGCCAGTAGGCCAGCTGCTGGTGGGTTTTGTTCCACTTTACTCAAACTGAATGCAACTAGACAACTAAAGAAGAAACAGCGGAGACAAATGGTGCCTTCTGTCAAGTGAGCACAAATACGATATATAAGGTGAAGAAGCAACAATGATGGGACCCCCTGAAATCCTGGGCCCCACTGTGGTTGTACCCCCTATAGTTATGCCCCTGATGGTGTTAATAATTATGTCTGTGTGCTCTTATGGCCTGCTGCCCATCCACCTTAAAGTGGACCAAAACCCAGGATTTTGACTATCCTGGGTCTTGGTCCACTTCCCCGGGGCACCCCGATCAGGAGTGCTCCGCTATGTGAAACCCCCCAGATTGCTGGATACAACTCACCTCACCCCGCTCCTACGGCGCATGTGCGGAGCCGCTGAGGTATGTGCGTCAAAGCGACGTCTTACCTCAGCGGCTCTGAGCATGCTGGCGGCCACATCTCGCGCTTCCCTCTAACAGGGAGCAAGGCCGCGCCGACTATTTGTGAGCGGGCACGTGCCCTGCTAGAAAGAAGCGCAAGATGCCGCCGTGGCCCGCGCATGCACGGTTGGACCGGGATTCAGGTAAGGTTTGCGGCCCGGGCCGATCCTGCTGGGCTTTGGTCCACTTTAATTTGCCACTGTGGCAAGGAATGGGCCCCAGTGAAGTAACTAAATGTGACGGAGCCCTGCTGCAAACAGTAAATGGGGCCATTTCATGGCTCATACAGTAAGGTTTTTTCCGTCTTTTAAAGTGGACCAAAACCCAGCTTGATCGGCCTGGGAATTCCAGAATCGGGATGCTCCGCTGTGTGAAACCCCCCAGGTCGCCCCGTACACTTACCTTGTTTCCCGGTCCAACGGCACATGTGCGAACCGCATTCCCGCTATCTCTCTAGCAGGGAGTGTGCCCATGCCAGGCATTTGTGCATGGTCGGCGCAGGTACGCTCTCTGTTAGAGGGCAGCAGGGATGCACGCCAGCATGCTCCGAGCGCGCAGATTGGACGAGCGGCCATGCATGTGAAGAGGTGAATTTCTTTGGGCAATCTGGGGGGTTTCACAAAGCAGGGCACCCCCAATCGGGGAAAGGACCAAAACCCAGGATAGCCAAAATCCAGGGTTTTGGTCCACTTTTTTTTTTTTTTGACTATCCTGGGTTTTGGTCCACTCCCCCGGGACACCCTGATTGGGGGTGCCCCACTATGTGAAACCCCCCAGATCAACTCACCTCACCGCGGCCCTATGGTGCATGCGCGTCCGCTCGTCCAATCATCGCGTTAGGAGCCGCTGAGCTATGGACGTCTAAGGTCAGCGACTCCAAGCATGCTGGCGGCCACATCTCGCGCTTCCCTCTAACAGGGAGCGCACTCGTGTCAGCCATTCACAAATGGCCGTCACGCTCCCTGCTAGAGGGATGTGCCGTGGGACCGGGATTAAGGTAAGTGTAGCGGGCGACCTGATTTTGGATGCCCCGCAGAGAGGGAACGGATTGGCCCGGGAATCTGTATCCAGCTGGGTTTTGGTCCACTTTAACTCAATTGGATGCAGCGAGACAACTAAGGCGCTTCCATTCTGTAAACGATGCACGATAAATAAGGTGAAGAACAACAATGATGGGGCTCCCTGACTTTCTGGGCCCCGCTGCAGGTAACAGTTAAAACAATAGAAACAGTTTTAAAAGGCAAATTAATCATTTATTGCTGCAGATCTGCATGTTACACCTCAAAGGGGGACAGAGAAGGACAACTAGGGACAGGGGATATGGCCTCAAAAGAGGGATAGCCCCTCCAAATCAGGGACACTTGGGAGGTATGCACAACTGACAGGCCCCCTAAGTTCGCCAATGGCTAAATGTAGCTCGGTACCCCTTAATTTGCCAGGGCCCCCCTTAGTAACTCTGACGTTACAAAAAATAACTCCCCTTACTTGTGTCCGCCGGCCGGGCTCCGCAGCACTGCCCCACATGCCTCTATTACTTCCTGTTTTGCGAGCGGAGGGGCGGGCCGTGGGCGGGGTTCCAGGGCCGTGGGCGGGGTTCCAGGGCGGTGGGCGGGGTTCCAGGGCGGTGATGTAATGAGCTTCGTGCATTGCCGCTGAAAACCCCGCCCACTGCCTACCACGCACCGCCCACTGCCTACCGCGCCCCGCCCACCTCTCCCTCAGCATAGCAGGAAGGGTTAGAGCCTCCGTCCTGCTCAGTGTCTGTTCGCTGGACGCGCGGTTTTTTCTACTTATCTTTTACAACTCCGGGCCCTCTATGGAGCACTCAGGCCTGGGATATGACTACCCCCCCCCCATAGCGGCCCTGGAGGGGGATAGTAATTGAGGGATGCCCCTCACTGGCTGTAATGGAGAGATGCACCTCACTAGCTATAATGACAGATGCCCCTCACTGGTTGTAATTGAGAGATGCCCCTCACTGCCTATCATGGTGGGATGCCGCTCACAGGTTATAATGTAGGGATGACACTCACTATTTGTAATGGAGGGATCCCCTGACTGGCTGTAATGAGGGATGCCACTCACTGGTTGTAATTGAGAGATGGCCCTCACTAGCAGTAATAAGGGATGCCAATCACTGGCTGTAATGAGGGATGGCCTCAGTGGCTGTGATGGAGGGATGCCCCACATTGGCTGTAATGACAGATGCCCCCCACTGGTTGTTATTGAGAGATGCCCCTAACTGGCTTTCATGGCGGGGTGCACCCTCACTGGCTGTAAAAGGAATGTTTCTCACTGGTTGTAATAAGGGATGCCGATCACTGGCTGTAATGACCGATGCCCAACACTGGTTGTAATTGAGAGATGCCACTCACTGGCTATCATGACGGGATGCCCTTCACTGCTTGAAATTGAGAGATGCCCCTCACTGGCTGTAATAAGGGATACCCTCAGTGACTGTAATAGAGGGATGCCCCTCACTGGTTGTGATTGAGAGATGCCCCTCACTGCCTATCATGGCAATCACTAGTTGTAATGGAGGGATCCCCTGACTGGCTATAATGAGGGATGCCCCTCACTGGCTGTAATTGAGAGATGCCCCTCACTAGCTGTAATAAGGGATGCCGATCACTGGTTTTAATTAGGGATGACCTCAGTGGCTGTAATGGAGGGATGCCCCTCACTGGCTGTAATGACAGATGCCCTTCACTGGTTGTAATGGAGGGATGCCCCTCACTGGTTGTAATGGAGGGATGCCCCTCACTGGTTGTAATGGAGGGATGCCCCTCACTGGTTGTAATGGAGGGATGCCCCTCAATGGTTGTAATAGAGGGATGCCCTTCACTGGTTGTAATAGAGGCATGCCCCTCACTGGCTGTAATAGAGGGATGCCCCTCACTGGTTGTAATGGAGGGATGCCGATTACTGGCTGTAATAAAGAGATGCCCCTCACTGGCTGTAATGAGGGATGCCCTCACTGGCTGTGATAAGGGATGCCCCTCATTGACTGTAATAAGGGATGCCGATCACTGGCTGTTATGAGGGATGCCCCTCACTGGCTGTAATGAGGAATGCCCCTCACTGGCTGCAATGGAGGGATGCCCCCACTGGCTGTAATGAAGGGATGCCCCTCATTGGCTGTAAAGGAGGGATGCCCCTCACTGGTTGTAATCAAGGTATGCTCCTCACTGGTTGTAATGGAGAGGTGCCGATCACTGGCTGTAATGGAGGGAGGCTCCTCACTAGTTGTAATGGAGGAATGCCCCTCACTGGCTGTAATAAGAGATGCCACTCACTGGCTTTAATGTGAAATGCCCCTCACTGGTTGTAATGGAGGGATGCCCCTCACTGGTTGAAATGGAGGGATACCCCTCACTGGCTGTAATGAAGGATGCCTCTCACTGGTTGTAATGGAGGGATGACCCTTACTGATTGTAATGAGGGATGCCCCTCACTGGCTGTGATGGAGAGAACCCCCACACTGGCTGTAATGCAGGGATGCCCCTCCCTAGCTGTAATGAGGGGTGCCCCTCACTGGTTGTAATGAAGGGTTGCCCCTCACTGGCTGTAATGGAGGGAAGCCCCTCACTGGCTGTAATAAGGGATGCTGATCACTGGCTGTAATAAGGGATGCCCCTCACTGGCTGTAATAAGGGATGCCCCTCACTGGCTGTAATAAGGGATGCCCCTCACTGGCTGTAATAAGGGATGCTGATCACTGGCTGTTAAGAGGGATGCCCTTACTGGCTGTAATGGAGGGATGCCCCCACTGCCTGTAATGAGAGATGCCCCTCACTGTCTGTAATGGAGGGGTGCTCCTCCCTGGCTGTAATGGGGGTTGCCCCTCACTGGTTTTAATGGAGGGGTGCCAATCACTGGCTGTAATGGAGGGAGACTCCTCACTAGTTGTAATGGAGGGATGCCCCTCACTGGCTGTAATGGAGGGATGCTGATCACTGGCTGTAATAAGGGATGCCATTTACTGGCTGTAATGTGAGATGCCACTCACTGGTTGTAATGGAGAGATGCCCATCACTGGTTGTAATGGAGGGATACCCAGTGTGTGTGTGTGTGGGCGGGGCTTGCCTGCATGTATGTGTGTGGGGGCTATCATAAATTTGTAGGTGGTGTTTCCCTTTAAGGGTGTGGCTGGGATGTGGTTTAAGTGCAAAAAATTTCCGTTATGTGCGCCGCGTCACATGTCCCTCTTTCAAATTTTCGAATGTTTGGTGGTATGCCATTACCCCATACGGTTTATGTCATGTATTCTGCATCCCCAGATATCCCAATACATATATCAGCCTCACCTGTCCCCTTTTTCATCCCTCCATTACAGCCAGTGAGGGGTATCCCTCCATTCCAGCCAGTGAGGGGCATCCCTCACTTCCAGCCAGCGTGGGGAATCCCTTTGCTTTCAGCCAGAGTGGGGCATCCCTCACTTCCAGCCAGCCTGGGGCATCCCTCACTTCCAGCCAGCGTGGGGCATTCCTCACTTCCAGCAAGCATGGAGACCCCCATTCCAGCCAGCGAGGGGCATCCCAATGTGCCAGACAGCGAGGGGCATCCCCATGTTCCAGCCAGAGAGGGGCGTTCCCCAGTTCCAGCTAGTGTGCGGCATCCCCCCAGTTCCAGCCAGTGAGGGGCATCCCCCTGTTCCAGCCAGCAAAGGGCATCCCCTCGTTCCAGCCAGCGAGGGGCATCCCCCTGTTCCAGCCAGTGAGGGGCAACCCCCCACTCCAGCTAGTGAGGGGCATCCCCCCATTCAAGCCAGCAAGGGACACCCCTTGTTCCAGCAAGCAAGGGGCATTCCCCCGTTCCAGCTAGTGTGCAGCATCACCCCAATTCCAGCCAGAGTGTGGCATCCCCTGTTCCAGCCAGCAAAGGGCATCCCCCTCGTTCCAGCCAGTGAGTGGGCATCCCCCATTCCAGCCTGCGAGGGGCATCCCTCTGTTCCAGCCAGTGAGGGGCAACCTCTCGTTCCAGCCAGCGAGGGGCACCCCCCACTCCAGCCAGTGAGGGGCATCCCTGTTCCAGCCAGCGTGGGGAATCTCACTGTGCCAGACAGCGAGTGGCATCCCCTGTTTCAGCCAGCGAGGGGCATTCCCCCTTTCCAGCTAGTGTGAGGCATCCCCCCAGTTCCAGCTAGAATGTGGCATTCCCAGCAAGGGGCACCCCTTGTTCCAGCCAGTGAGGAGCATCCCCCTGTTCCAGCCTGCTCCAAAATGATTATATGGCTCACCTAACGCCTAAACATTACACTTCAGCTCCAGCAGAGGGTGCTGCTGCTCTATAACTTTATGTTTAGGCAACCAGTAGTTAAAGCAGGTCAAACTCCACATGGCCGGGCCCTGGCATCTAAAAGATTGCAGCCCCGACCACTAGCCTGCCCCGGGGCATCCTACAATGGATGCCCTGCTATGTGAAACCCCCTCCTGGGGTGTCGATAATCTTGCCTGATCCCGGCGGGTCCCGTGACATGATAGCTGCTTGTGGACACATCCCCAGCTTCCCCACACCCAGCCTTTGCGAATGGCTGGGTGCAGAAGCGCACACGCCCAAACAGTGTGCAGGGGATGCGGGCAGCGAGCTGCACCTTGTCACTGTGGCACCTTTAAGATCAGCCAATCAGCAATCTCAAAAGTGCAGCTGGGTTTTGGTCCGCTTTAAAAGTGTGAATCCTACCCCTGATTACCCCATACCTCCAGCAGAGGGCACCGATGCTCTATAATGATTATATGGCTGACCTTGCACCTGATCATTACCCCTCATCTCCAGCAGAGGGCGCTGCTGCTCTATAATGATTATATGGCTGACCTTGCACCTGATCATTACCCCTCATCTCCAGCAGAGGGCGCTGCTGCTCTATAATGATTATATGGCTGATCATTACCCCTCATCTCCAGCAGAGGGCGCTGCTTCTCTATAATGATTATATGGCTGATCATTACCCCTCATCTCCAGCAGAGGGCGCTGCTTCTCTATAATGATTATATGGCTGATCATTACCCCTCATCTCCAGCAGAGGGCGCTGCTTCTCTATAATGATTATATGGCTGATCATTACCCCTCATCTCCAGCAGAGGGAGCTGCTTCTCTATAATGATTATATGGCTGACCTTGTGCCTGATCATTACCCCTCATCTCCAGCAGAGGGAGCTGCTTCTCTATAATGATTATATGGCTGATCATTACCCCTCATCTCCAGCAGAGGGCGCTGCTGCTCTATAATAATTATATGGCTGACCTTGTGCCTGATCATTACCCCTCATCTCCAGCAGAGGGAGCTGCTTCTCTATAATGATTATATGGCTGACCTTGTGCCTGATCATTACCCCTCATCTCCAGCAGAGGGAGCTGCTTCTCTATAATGATTATATGGCTGATCATTACCCCTCATCTCCAGCAGAGGGCGCTGCTGCTCTATAATGATTATATGGCTGACCTTGCACCTGATCATTACCCCTCATCTCCAGCAGAGGGCGCTGCTGCTCTATAATGATTATATGGCTGACCTTGAGCCTGATCATTACCCCTTATCTCCAGCAGAGGGCGCTGCTGCTCTATAATGATTATATGTCTAACCTTGTGCCTGATCATTGCCCCTCATCTCCAGTAGAGGGCGCTGCTACTCTATAATGATTATATGGCTGACCTTGAGCCTGATCATTACCCCTTATCTCCAGCAGAGGGCGCTGCTGCTCTATAATGATTATATGTCTAACCTTGTGTCTGATCATTACCCCTCATCTCCAGCAGAGGGCGCTGCTACTCTATAATGATTATTTGGCTGACCTTGTGCCTGATCATTACCCCTCATCTCCAGCAGAGGGCGCTGCTGCTCTATAATGATTATATGGCTGACCTTGTGTCTGATCATTACCCCTCATCTCCAGCAGAGGGCGCTGCTGCTCTATAATGATTATATGGCTGACCTTGTGTCTGATCATTACCCCTCATCTCCAGCAGAGGGCGCTGCTGCTCTATAATGATTATATGGCTGACCTTGTGCCAGATCATTACCCCTCATCTCCAGCAGAGGGCGCTGCTGCTCTATAATGATTATATGGCTGACCTTGCACCTAATCATTACCCCTCATCTCCAGCAGAGGGCGCTGCTTCTCTATAATGATTATATGGCTGACCTTGCACCTGATCATTACCCCTCATCTCCAGCAGAGGGCGCTGCTTCTCTATAATGATTATAAGTCTGACCTTGTGTCTGATCATTACCCCTCATCTCCAGCAGAGGGAGCTGCTGCTCTATAATGATTATATGGCTGACCTTGTGTCTGATCATTACCCCTCATCTCCAGCAGAGGGCGCTGCTGCTCTATAATGGTTATATGGCTGACCTTGTGTCTGATCATTACCCCTCATCTCCAGCAGAGGGCGCTGCTGCTCTATAATGATTATATGGCTGACCATGTGTCTGATCATTACCCCTCATCTCCAGCAGAGGGCGCTGCTGCTCTATAATGATTATATGGCTGACCTTGTGTCTGATCATTACCCCTCATCTCCAGCAGAGGGCGCTGCTGCTCTATAATGATTATATGGCTGACCATGTGTCTGATCATTACCCCTCATCTCCAGCAGAGGGCGCTGCTGCTCTATAATGATTATATGGCTGACCTTGTGCCAGATCATTACCCCTCATCTCCAGCAGAGGGCGCTGCTGCTCTATAATGATTATATGGCTGACCTTGCACCTGATCATTACCCCTCATCTCCAGCAGAGGGCGCTGCTTCTCTATAATGATTATATGGCTGACCTTGCACCTGATCATTACCCCTCATCTCCAGCAGAGGGCGCTGCTTCTCTATAATGATTATAAGTCTGACCTTGTGTCTGATCATTACCCCTCATCTCCAGCAGAGGGCGCTGCTGCTCTATAATGGTTATATGGCTGACCTTGTGTCTGATCATTACCCCTCATCTCCAGCAGAGGGCGCTGCTGCTCTATAATGATTATATGGCTGACCATGTGTCTGATCATTACCCCTCATCTCCAGCAGAGGGCGCTGCTGCTCTATAATGATTATATGGCTGACCTTGTGTCTGATCATTACCCCTCATCTCCAGCAGAGGGCGCTGCTGCTCTATAATGATTATATGGCCGACCTTGTGCCTGATCATTACCCCTTTTCTCCAGCAGAGGGAGCTGCTGCTCTATAATGATTATATGGCTGACCTTGTGCCTGATCATTACCCCTTGTCTCCAGCAGAGGGCGCTGCTGCTCTATAATGATTATATGGCGGATCATTACCCCTCATCTCCAGCAGAGGGCGCTGCTGCTCTATAATGATTATATGGCTGACCTTGTGCCTGATCATTACCCCTTTTCTCCAGCAGAGGGCGCTGCTGCTCTATAATGATTATATGGCCGACCTTGTGCCTGATCATTACCCCTTTTCTCCAGCAGAGGGAGCTGCTGCTCTATAATGATTATATGGCTGACCTTGTGCCTGATCATTACCCCTTGTCTCCAGCAGAGGGCGCTGCTGCTCTATAATGATTATATGGCGGATCATTACCCCTCATCTCCAGCAGAGGGCGCTGCTGCTCTATAATGATTATATGGCTGACCTTGTGCCTGATCATTACCCCTTTTCTCCAGCAGAGGGCGCTGCTGCTCTATAATGATTATATGGCCGACCTTGTGCCTGATCATTACCCCTTTTCTCCAGCAGAGGGAGCTGCTGCTCTATAATGATTATATGGCTGACCTTGTGTCTGATCATTACCCCTTTTCTCCAGCAGAGGGAGCTGCTGCTCTATAATGATTATATGGCTGATCATGTGTCTGATCATTACCCCTCATCTCCAGCAGAGGGCGCTGCTGCTCTATAATGATTATATGGCTGACCTTGTGTCTGATCATTACCCCTTTTCTCCAGCAGAGGGAGCTGCTGCTCTATAATGATTATATGGCTGATCATGTGTCTGATCATTACCCCTCATCTCCAGCAGAGGGCGCTGCTGCTCTATAATGATTATATGGCTGACCTTGTGCCTGATCATTACCCCTCATCTCCAGCAGAGGGAGCTGCTGCTCTATAATGATTATATGGCTGACCTTATGTCTGATCATTACCCCTCATCTCCAGCAGAGGGCGCTGCTGCTCTATAATGATTATATGGCTGACCTTGCACCTGATCATTACCCCTCATCTCCAGCAGAGGGCGCTGCTGCTCTATAATGATTATATGGCTGACCTTGCACCTGATCATTACCCCTCATCTCCAGCAGAGGGAGCTGCTGCGCTATAATGATTATATGGCTGACCATGTGTCTGATCATTACCCCTCATCTCCAGCAGAGGGCGCTGCTGCTCTATAATGATTATATGGCTGACCTTGTGCCTGATCATTACCCCTCATCTCCAGCAGAGGGCGCTGCTGCTCTATAATGATTATATGGCTGACCTTGTGCCTGATCATTACCCCTCATCTCCAGCAGAGGGCGCTGCTGCTCTATAATGATTATATGGCTGACCTTGTGTCTGATCATTACCCCTCATCTCCAGCAGAGGGCGCTGCTGCTCTATAATGATTATATGGCTGACCTTGTGTCTGATCATTACCCCTCATCTCCAGCAGAGGGCGCTGCTGCGCTATAATGATTATATGGCTGACCTTGTGTCTGATCATTACCCCTCATCTCCAGCAGAGGGAGCTGCTGCTCTATAATGATTATATGGCTGACCTTGTGCCTGATCATTACCCCTCATCTCCAGCACAGGGCGCTGCTGCTCTATAATGATTATATGGCTGACCTTGTGCCTGATCATTACCCCTCATCTCCAGCAGAGGGCGCTGCTGCTCTATAATGATTATATGGCTGACCTTGTGTCTGATCATTACCCCTCATCTCCAGCAGAGGGCGCTGCTGCTCTATAATGATTATATGGCTGACCTTGTGTCTGATCATTACCCCTCATCTCCAGCAGAGGGAGCTGCTTCTCTATAATGATTATATGGCTGACCTTGTGCCTGATCATTACCCCTCATCTCCAGCAGAGGGCGCTGCTGCTCTATAATGATTATATGGCTGACCTTGTGTCTGATCATTACCCCTCATCTCCAGCACAGGGCGCTGCTGCTCTATAATGATTATATGGCTGACCTTGTGCCTGATCATTACCCCTCATCTCCAGCAGAGGGCGCTGCTGCTCTATAATGATTATATGGCTGACCTTGTGTCTGATCATTACCCCTCATCTCCAGCAGAGGGCGCTGCTGCTCTATAATGATTATATG
The DNA here is from genome assembly GCA_027917425.1 of Gastrophryne carolinensis. Lineage (NCBI taxonomy): Eukaryota > Metazoa > Chordata > Amphibia > Anura > Microhylidae > Gastrophryne > Gastrophryne carolinensis. Next base: position 37,460,741 of record CM051244.1, on the reverse strand, counting down.
GCTGACCTTGTGTCTGATCATTACCCCTCATCTCCAGCAGAGGGAGCTGCTTCTCTATAATGATTATATGGCTGATCATTACCCCTCATCTCCAGCAGAGGGCGCTGCTGCTCTATAATGATTATATGGCTGACCTTGTGTCTGATCATTACCCCCTATCTCCAGCAGAGGGCGCTGCTGCTCTATAATGATTATATGGCTGACCTTGCACCTGATCATTACCCCTCATCTCCAGCAGAGGGCGCTGCTTCTCTATAATGATTATATGGCTGACCTTCCATCTGATCATTACCCCTCATCTCCAGCAGAGGGCGCTGCTGCTCTATAATGATTATATGGCTGACCTTGTGCCTGATCATTACCCCTCATCTCCAGCAGAGGGCGCTGCTGCTCTATAATGATTATATGGCTGATCATTACCCCTTATCTCCAGCAGAGGGAGCTGCTGCTCTATAATGATTATATGGGTGATCATTACCCCTCATCTCCAGCAGAGGGCGCTGCTTCTCTATAATGATTATATGGGTGATCATTACCCCTCATCTCCAGCAGAGGGCGCTGCTGCTCTATAATGATTATATGTCTAACCTTGTGTCTGATCATTACCCCTCATCTCCAGCAGAGGGCGCTGCTACTCTATAATGATTATTTGGCTGACCTTGTGCCTGATCATTACCCCTCATCTCCAGCAGAGGGCGCTGCTGATCTATAATGATTATATGGCTGACCTTGTGTCTGATCATTACCCCTCATCTCCAGCAGAGGGCGCTGCTGCTCTATAATGATTATATGGCTGACCTTGTGTCTGATCATTACCCCTCATCTCCAGCAGAGGGCGCTGCTGCTCTATAATGATTATATGGCTGACCTTGTGCCAGATCATTACCCCTCATCTCCAGCAGAGGGCGCTGCTGCTCTATAATGATTATATGGCTGACCTTGCACCTGATCATTACCCCTCATCTCCAGCAGAGGGCGCTGCTTCTCTATAATGATTATATGGCTGACCTTGCACCTGATCATTACCCCTCATCTCCAGCAGAGGGCGCTGCTTCTCTATAATGATTATAAGTCTGACCTTGTGTCTGATCATTACCCCTCATCTCCAGCAGAGGGCGCTGCTGCTCTATAATGGTTATATGGCTGACCTTGTGTCTGATCATTACCCCTCATCTCCAGCAGAGGGCGCTGCTGCTCTATAATGATTATATGGCTGACCATGTGTCTGATCATTACCCCTCATCTCCAGCAGAGGGCGCTGCTGCTCTATAATGATTATATGGCTGACCTTGTGTCTGATCATTACCCCTCATCTCCAGCAGAGGGCGCTGCTGCTCTATAATGATTATATGGCTGACCTTGTGCCAGATCATTACCCCTCATCTCCAGCAGAGGGCGCTGCTGCTCTATAATGATTATATGGCTGACCTTGCACCTAATCATTACCCCTCATCTCCAGCAGAGGGCGCTGCTTCTCTATAATGATTATATGGCTGACCTTGCACCTGATCATTACCCCTCATCTCCAGCAGAGGGCGCTGCTTCTCTATAATGATTATAAGTCTGACCTTGTGTCTGATCATTACCCCTCATCTCCAGCAGAGGGAGCTGCTGCTCTATAATGATTATATGGCTGACCTTGTGTCTGATCATTACCCCTCATCTCCAGCAGAGGGCGCTGCTGCTCTATAATGGTTATATGGCTGACCTTGTGTCTGATCATTACCCCTCATCTCCAGCAGAGGGCGCTGCTGCTCTATAATGATTATATGGCTGACCATGTGTCTGATCATTACCCCTCATCTCCAGCAGAGGGCGCTGCTGCTCTATAATGATTATATGGCTGACCTTGTGTCTGATCATTACCCCTCATCTCCAGCAGAGGGCGCTGCTGCTCTATAATGATTATATGGCTGACCATGTGTCTGATCATTTCCCCTCATCTCCAGCAGAGGGCGCTGCTGCTCTATAATGATTATATGGCTGACCTTGTGCCAGATCATTACCCCTCATCTCCAGCAGAGGGCGCTGCTGCTCTATAATGATTATATGGCTGACCTTGCACCTGATCATTACCCCTCATCTCCAGCAGAGGGCGCTGCTTCTCTATAATGATTATATGGCTGACCTTGCACCTGATCATTACCCCTCATCTCCAGCAGAGGGCGCTGCTTCTCTATAATGATTATAAGTCTGACCTTGTGTCTGATCATTACCCCTCATCTCCAGCAGAGGGCGCTGCTGCTCTATAATGGTTATATGGCTGACCTTGTGTCTGATCATTACCCCTCATCTCCAGCAGAGGGCGCTGCTGCTCTATAATGATTATATGGCTGACCATGTGTCTGATCATTACCCCTCATCTCCAGCAGAGGGCGCTGCTGCTCTATAATGATTATATGGCTGACCTTGTGTCTGATCATTACCCCTCATCTCCAGCAGAGGGCGCTGCTGCTCTATAATGATTATATGGCCGACCTTGTGCCTGATCATTACCCCTTTTCTCCAGCAGAGGGAGCTGCTGCTCTATAATGATTATATGGCTGACCTTGTGCCTGATCATTACCCCTTGTCTCCAGCAGAGGGCGCTGCTGCTCTATAATGATTATATGGCGGATCATTACCCCTCATCTCCAGCAGAGGGCGCTGCTGCTCTATAATGATTATATGGCTGACCTTGTGCCTGATCATTACCCCTTTTCTCCAGCAGAGGGCGCTGCTGCTCTATAATGATTATATGGCCGACCTTGTGCCTGATCATTACCCCTTTTCTCCAGCAGAGGGAGCTGCTGCTCTATAATGATTATATGGCTGACCTTGTGCCTGATCATTACCCCTTGTCTCCAGCAGAGGGCGCTGCTGCTCTATAATGATTATATGGCGGATCATTACCCCTCATCTCCAGCAGAGGGCGCTGCTGCTCTATAATGATTATATGGCTGACCTTGTGCCTGATCATTACCCCTTTTCTCCAGCAGAGGGCGCTGCTGCTCTATAATGATTATATGGCCGACCTTGTGCCTGATCATTACCCCTTTTCTCCAGCAGAGGGAGCTGCTGCTCTATAATGATTATATGGCTGACCTTGTGTCTGATCATTACCCCTTTTCTCCAGCAGAGGGAGCTGCTGCTCTATAATGATTATATGGCTGATCATGTGTCTGATCATTACCCCTCATCTCCAGCAGAGGGCGCTGCTGCTCTATAATGATTATATGGCTGACCTTGTGTCTGATCATTACCCCTTTTCTCCAGCAGAGGGAGCTGCTGCTCTATAATGATTATATGGCTGATCATGTGTCTGATCATTACCCCTCATCTCCAGCAGAGGGCGCTGCTGCTCTATAATGATTATATGGCTGACCTTGTGCCTGATCATTACCCCTCATCTCCAGCAGAGGGAGCTGCTGCTCTATAATGATTATATGGCTGACCTTATGTCTGATCATTACCCCTCATCTCCAGCAGAGGGCGCTGCTGCTCTATAATGATTATATGGCTGACCTTGCACCTGATCATTACCCCTCATCTCCAGCAGAGGGCGCTGCTGCTCTATAATGATTATATGGCTGACCTTGCACCTGATCATTACCCCTCATCTCCAGCAGAGGGAGCTGCTGCGCTATAATGATTATATGGCTGACCATGTGTCTGATCATTACCCCTCATCTCCAGCAGAGGGCGCTGCTGCTCTATAATGATTATATGGCTGACCTTGTGCCTGATCATTACCCCTCATCTCCAGCAGAGGGCGCTGCTGCTCTATAATGATTATATGGCTGACCTTGTGCCTGATCATTACCCCTCATCTCCAGCAGAGGGCGCTGCTGCTCTATAATGATTATATGGCTGACCTTGTGTCTGATCATTACCCCTCATCTCCAGCAGAGGGCGCTGCTGCTCTATAATGATTATATGGCTGACCTTGTGTCTGATCATTACGCCTCATCTCCAGCAGAGGGCGCTGCTGCGCTATAATGATTATATGGCTGACCTTGTGTCTGATCATTACCCCTCATCTCCAGCAGAGGGAGCTGCTGCTCTATAATGATTATATGGCTGACCTTGTGCCTGATCATTACCCCTCATCTCCAGCACAGGGCGCTGCTGCTCTATAATGATTATATGGCTGACCTTGTGCCTGATCATTACCCCTCATCTCCAGCAGAGGGCGCTGCTGCTCTATAATGATTATATGGCTGACCTTGTGTCTGATCATTACCCCTCATCTCCAGCAGAGGGCGCTGCTGCTCTATAATGATTATATGGCTGACCTTGTGTCTGATCATTACCCCTCATCTCCAGCAGAGGGAGCTGCTTCTCTATAATGATTATATGGCTGACCTTGTGCCTGATCATTACCCCTCATCTCCAGCAGAGGGCGCTGCTGCTCTATAATGATTATATGGCTGACCTTGTGTCTGATCATTACCCCTCATCTCCAGCACAGGGCGCTGCTGCTCTATAATGATTATATGGCTGACCTTGTGCCTGATCATTACCCCTCATCTCCAGCAGAGGGCGCTGCTGCTCTATAATGATTATATGGCTGACCTTGTGTCTGATCATTACCCCTCATCTCCAGCAGAGGGCGCTGCTGCTCTATAATGATTATATGGCTGACCTTGTGTCTGATCATTACCCCTCATCTCCAGCAGAGGGAGCTGCTTCTCTATAATGATTATATGGCTGATCATTACCCCTCATCTCCAGCAGAGGGCGCTGCTGCTCTATAATGATTATATGGCTGACCTTGTGTCTGATCATTACCCCCTATCTCCAGCAGAGGGCGCTGCTGCTCTATAATGATTATATGGCTGACCTTGCACCTGATCATTACCCCTCATCTCCAGCAGAGGGCGCTGCTTCTCTATAATGATTATATGGCTGACCTTCCATCTGATCATTACCCCTCATCTCCAGCAGAGGGCGCTGCTGCTCTATAATGATTATATGGCTGACCTTGTGCCTGATCATTACCCCTCATCTCCAGCAGAGGGTGCTGCTGCTCTATAATGATTATATGGCTGATCATTACCCCTTATCTCCAGCAGAGGGAGCTGCTGCTCTATAATGATTATATGGGTGATCATTACCCCTCATCTCCAGCAGAGGGCGCTGCTTCTCTATAATGATTATATGGGTGATCATTACCCCTCATCTCCAGCAGAGGGCGCTGCTGCTCTATAATGATTATATGTCTAACCTTGTGTCTGATCATTACCCCTCATCTCCAGCAGAGGGCGCTGCTACTCTATAATGATTATTTGGCTGACCTTGTGCCTGATCATTACCCCTCATCTCCAGCAGAGGGCGCTGCTGATCTATAATGATTATATGGCTGACCTTGTGTCTGATCATTACCCCTCATCTCCAGCAGAGGGCGCTGCTGCTCTATAATGATTATATGGCTGACCTTGTGTCTGATCATTACCCCTCATCTCCAGCAGAGGGCGCTGCTGCTCTATAATGATTATATGGCTGACCTTGTGCCAGATCATTACCCCTCATCTCCAGCAGAGGGCGCTGCTGCTCTATAATGATTATATGGCTGACCTTGCACCTGATCATTACCCCTCATCTCCAGCAGAGGGCGCTGCTTCTCTATAATGATTATATGGCTGACCTTGCACCTGATCATTACCCCTCATCTCCAGCAGAGGGCGCTGCTTCTCTATAATGATTATAAGTCTGACCTTGTGTCTGATCATTACCCCTCATCTCCAGCAGAGGGCGCTGCTGCTCTATAATGGTTATATGGCTGACCTTGTGTCTGATCATTACCCCTCATCTCCAGCAGAGGGCGCTGCTGCTCTATAATGATTATATGGCTGACCTTGTGTCTGATCATTACCCCTCATCTCCAGCAGAGGGCGCTGCTGCTCTATAATGATTATATGGCTGACCTTGTGCCTGATCATTACCCCTCATCTCCAGCAGAGCGAGCTGCTTCTCTATAATGATTATATGGCTGACCTTGTGCCTGATCATTACCCCTCATCTCCAGCAGAGGGAGCTGCTTCTCTATAATGATTATATGGCTGATCATTACCCCTCATCTCCAGCAGAGGGCGCTGCTGCTCTATAATGATTATATGGCTGACCTTGCACCTGATCATTACCCCTCATCTCCAGCAGAGGGCGCTGCTGCTCTATAATGATTATATGGCTGACCTTGAGCCTGATCATTACCCCTTATCTCCAGCAGAGGGCGCTGCTGCTCTATAATGATTATATGTCTAACCTTGTGCCTGATCATTGCCCCTCATCTCCAGTAGAGGGCGCTGCTACTCTATAATGATTATATGGCTGACCTTGAGCCTGATCATTACCCCTTATCTCCAGCAGAGGGCGCTGCTGCTCTATAATGATTATATGTCTAACCTTGTGTCTGATCATTACCCCTCATCTCCAGCAGAGGGCGCTGCTACTCTATAATGATTATTTGGCTGACCTTGTGCCTGATCATTACCCCTCATCTCCAGCAGAGGGCGCTGCTGATCTATAATGATTATATGGCTGACCTTGTGTCTGATCATTACCCCTCATCTCCAGCAGAGGGCGCTGCTGCTCTATAATGATTATATGGCTGACCTTGTGTCTGATCATTACCCCTCATCTCCAGCAGAGGGCGCTGCTGCTCTATAATGATTATATGGCTGACCTTGTGCCAGATCATTACCCCTCATCTCCAGCAGAGGGCGCTGCTGCTCTATAATGATTATATGGCTGACCTTGCACCTGATCATTACCCCTCATCTCCAGCAGAGGGCGCTGCTTCTCTATAATGATTATATGGCTGACCTTGCACCTGATCATTACCCCTCATCTCCAGCAGAGGGCGCTGCTTCTCTATAATGATTATAAGTCTGACCTTGTGTCTGATCATTACCCCTCATCTCCAGCAGAGGGAGCTGCTGCTCTATAATGATTATATGGCTGACCTTGTGTCTGATCATTACCCCTCATCTCCAGCAGAGGGCGCTGCTGCTCTATAATGGTTATATGGCTGACCTTGTGTCTGATCATTACCCCTCATCTCCAGCAGAGGGCGCTGCTGCTCTATAATGATTATATGGCTGACCATGTGTCTGATCATTACCCCTCATCTCCAGCAGAGGGCGCTGCTGCTCTATAATGATTATATGGCTGACCTTGTGTCTGATCATTACCCCTCATCTCCAGCAGAGGGCGCTGCTGCTCTATAATGATTATATGGCTGACCATGTGTCTGATCATTACCCCTCATCTCCAGCAGAGGGCGCTGCTGCTCTATAATGATTATATGGCTGACCTTGTGCCAGATCATTACCCCTCATCTCCAGCAGAGGGCGCTGCTGCTCTATAATGATTATATGGCTGACCTTGCACCTGATCATTACCCCTCATCTCCAGCAGAGGGCGCTGCTTCTCTATAATGATTATATGGCTGACCTTGCACCTGATCATTACCCCTCATCTCCAGCAGAGGGCGCTGCTTCTCTATAATGATTATAAGTCTGACCTTGTGTCTGATCATTACCCCTCATCTCCAGCAGAGGGCGCTGCTGCTCTATAATGGTTATATGGCTGACCTTGTGTCTGATCATTACCCCTCATCTCCAGCAGAGGGCGCTGCTGCTCTATAATGATTATATGGCTGACCATGTGTCTGATCATTACCCCTCATCTCCAGCAGAGGGCGCTGCTGCTCTATAATGATTATATGGCTGACCTTGTGTCTGATCATTACCCCTCATCTCCAGCAGAGGGCGCTGCTGCTCTATAATGATTATATGGCCGACCTTGTGCCTGATCATTACCCCTTTTCTCCAGCAGAGGGAGCTGCTGCTCTATAATGATTATATGGCTGACCTTGTGCCTGATCATTACCCCTTGTCTCCAGCAGAGGGCGCTGCTGCTCTATAATGATTATATGGCGGATCATTACCCCTCATCTCCAGCAGAGGGCGCTGCTGCTCTATAATGATTATATGGCTGACCTTGTGCCTGATCATTACCCCTTTTCTCCAGCAGAGGGCGCTGCTGCTCTATAATGATTATATGGCCGACCTTGTGCCTGATCATTACCCCTTTTCTCCAGCAGAGGGAGCTGCTGCTCTATAATGATTATATGGCTGACCTTGTGCCTGATCATTACCCCTTGTCTCCAGCAGAGGGCGCTGCTGCTCTATAATGATTATATGGCGGATCATTACCCCTCATCTCCAGCAGAGGGCGCTGCTGCTCTATAATGATTATATGGCTGACCTTGTGCCTGATCATTACCCCTTTTCTCCAGCAGAGGGAGCTGCTGCTCTATAATGATTATATGGCTGACCTTGCACCTGATCATTACCCCTCATCTCCAGCAGAGGGCGCTGCTGCGCTATAATGATTATGTGGCTGACCTTGCACCTGATCATTACCCCTCATCTCCAGCAGAGGGAGCTGCTGCTCTATAATGATTATATGGCTGACCTTGTGTCTGATCATTACCCCTTTTCTCCAGCAGAGGGAGCTGCTGCTCTATAATGATTATATGGCTGATCATGTGTCTGATCATTACCCCTCATCTCCAGCAGAGGGCGCTGCTGCTCTATAATGATTATATGGCTGACCTTGTGTCTGATCATTACCCCTTTTCTCCAGCAGAGGGAGCTGCTGCTCTATAATGATTATATGGCTGATCATGTGTCTGATCATTACCCCTCATCTCCAGCAGAGGGCGCTGCTGCTCTATAATGATTATATGGCTGACCTTGTGCCTGATCATTACCCCTCATCTCCAGCAGAGGGAGCTGCTGCTCTATAATGATTATATGGCTGACCTTGTGTCTGATCATTACCCCTCATCTCCAGCAGAGGGCGCTGCTGCTCTATAATGATTATATGGCTGACCTTGCACCTGATCATTACCCCTCATCTCCAGCAGAGGGCGCTGCTTCTCTATAATGATTATAAGTCTGACCTTGTGTCTGATCATTACCCCTCATCTCCAGCAGAGGGCGCTGCTGCTCTATAATGGTTATATGGCTGACCTTGTGTCTGATCATTACCCCTCATCTCCAGCAGAGGGCGCTGCTGCTCTATAATGATTATATGGCTGACCATGTGTCTGATCATTACCCCTCATCTCCAGCAGAGGGCGCTGCTGCTCTATAATGATTATATGGCTGACCTTGTGTCTGATCATTACCCCTCATCTCCAGCAGAGGGCGCTGCTGCTCTATAATGATTATATGGCCGACCTTGTGCCTGATCATTACCCCTTTTCTCCAGCAGAGGGAGCTGCTGCTCTATAATGATTATATGGCTGACCTTGTGCCTGATCATTACCCCTTGTCTCCAGCAGAGGGCGCTGCTGCTCTATAATGATTATATGGCGGATCATTACCCCTCATCTCCAGCAGAGGGCGCTGCTGCTCTATAATGATTATATGGCTGACCTTGTGCCTGATCATTACCCCTTTTCTCCAGCAGAGGGCGCTGCTGCTCTATAATGATTATATGGCCGACCTTGTGCCTGATCATTACCCCTTTTCTCCAGCAGAGGGAGCTGCTGCTCTATAATGATTATATGGCTGACCTTGTGCCTGATCATTACCCCTTGTCTCCAGCAGAGGGCGCTGCTGCTCTATAATGATTATATGGCGGATCATTACCCCTCATCTCCAGCAGAGGGCGCTGCTGCTCTATAATGATTATATGGCTGACCTTGTGCCTGATCATTACCCCTTTTCTCCAGCAGGGGGCGCTGCTGCTCTATAATGATTATATGGCCGACCTTGTGCCTGATCATTACCCCTTTTCTCCAGCAGAGGGAGCTGCTGCTCTATAATGATTATATGGCTGACCTTGTGTCTGATCATTACCCCTTTTCTCCAGCAGAGGGAGCTGCTGCTCTATAATGATTATATGGCTGATCATGTGTCTGATCATTACCCCTCATCTCCAGCAGAGGGCGCTGCTGCTCTATAATGATTATATGGCTGACCTTGTGTCTGATCATTACCCCTTTTCTCCAGCAGAGGGAGCTGCTGCTCTATAATGATTATATGGCTGATCATGTGTCTGATCATTACCCCTCATCTCCAGCAGAGGGCGCTGCTGCTCTATAATGATTATATGGCTGACCTTGTGCCTGATCATTACCCCTCATCTCCAGCAGAGGGAGCTGCTGCTCTATAATGATTATATGGCTGACCTTATGTCTGATCATTACCCCTCATCTCCAGCAGAGGGCGCTGCTGCTCTATAATGATTATATGGCTGACCTTGCACCTGATCATTACCCCTCATCTCCAGCAGAGGGCGCTGCTGCTCTATAATGATTATATGGCTGACCTTGCACCTGATCATTACCCCTCATCTCCAGCAGAGGGAGCTGCTGCGCTATAATGATTATATGGCTGACCATGTGTCTGATCATTACCCCTCATCTCCAGCAGAGGGCGCTGCTGCTCTATAATGATTATATGGCTGACCTTGTGCCTGATCATTACCCCTCATCTCCAGCAGAGGGCGCTGCTGCTCTATAATGATTATATGGCTGACCTTGTGCCTGATCATTACCCCTCATCTCCAGCAGAGGGCGCTGCTGCTCTATAATGATTATATGGCTGACCTTGTGTCTGATCATTACCCCTCATCTCCAGCAGAGGGCGCTGCTGCTCTATAATGATTATATGGCTGACCTTGTGTCTGATCATTACCCCTCATCTCCAGCAGAGGGCGCTGCTGCGCTATAATGATTATATGGCTGACCTTGTGTCTGATCATTACCCCTCATCTCCAGCAGAGGGAGCTGCTGCTCTATAATGATTATATGGCTGACCTTGTGCCTGATCATTACCCCTCATCTCCAGCACAGGGCGCTGCTGCTCTATAATGATTATATGGCTGACCTTGTGCCTGATCATTACCCCTCATCTCCAGCAGAGGGCGCTGCTGCTCTATAATGATTATATGGCTGACCTTGTGTCTGATCATTACCCCTCATCTCCAGCAGAGGGCGCTGCTGCTCTATAATGATTATATGGCTGACGTTGTGTCTGATCATTACCCCTCATCTCCAGCAGAGGGAGCTGCTTCTCTATAATGATTATATGGCTGACCTTGTGCCTGATCATTACCCCTCATCTCCAGCAGAGGGCGCTGCTGCTCTATAATGATTATATGGCTGACCTTGTGTCTGATCATTACCCCTCATCTCCAGCACAGGGCGCTGCTGCTCTATAATGATTATATGGCTGACCTTGTGCCTGATCATTACCCCTCATCTCCAGCAGAGGGCGCTGCTGCTCTATAATGATTATATGGCTGACCTTGTGTCTGATCATTACCCCTCATCTCCAGCAGAGGGCGCTGCTGCTCTATAATGATTATATGGCTGACCTTGTGTCTGATCATTACCCCTCATCTCCAGCAGAGGGAGCTGCTTCTCTATAATGATTATATGGCTGATCATTACCCCTCATCTCCAGCAGAGGGCGCTGCTGCTCTATAATGATTATATGGCTGACCTTGTGTCTGATCATTACCCCCTATCTCCAGCAGAGGGCGCTGCTGCTCTATAATGATTATATGGCTGACCTTGCACCTGATCATTACCCCTCATCTCCAGCAGAGGGCGCTGCTTCTCTATAATGATTATATGGCTGACCTTCCATCTGATCATTACCCCTCATCTCCAGCAGAGGGCGCTGCTGCTCTATAATGATTATATGGCTGACCTTGTGCCTGATCATTACCCCCTATCTCCAGCAGAGGGCGCTGCTGCTCTATAATGATTATATGGCTGATCATTACCCCTTATCTCCAGCAGAGGGAGCTGCTGCTCTATAATGATTATATGGGTGATCATTACCCCTCATCTCCAGCAGAGGGCGCTGCTTCTCTATAATGATTATATGGCTGACCTTGCACCTGATCATTACCCCTCATCTCCAGCAGAGGGAGCTGCTGCTCTATAATGATTATATGGGTGATCATTACCCCTCATCTCCAGCAGAGGGCGCTGCTTCTCTATAATGATTATATGGCTGACCTTGCACCTGATCATTACCCATCATCTCCAGCAGAGGGAGCTGCTGCGCTATAATGATTATATGGCTGACCATGTGTCTGATCATTACCCCTCATCTCCAGCAGAGGGAGCTGCTGCTCTATAATGATTATATGGCTGACCATGTGTCTGATCATTACCCCTCATCTCCAGCAGAGGGCGCTGCTGCTCTATAATGATTATATGGCTGACCTTGTGCCTGATCATTACCCCTCATCTCCAGCAGAGGGCGCTGCTGCTCTATAATGATTATATGGCTGACCTTGTGCCTGATCATTACCCCTCATCTCCAGCAGAGGGCGCTGCTGCTCTATAATGATTATATGGCTGACCATGTGTCTGATCATTACCCCTCATCTCCAGCAGAGGGAGCTGCTGCTCTATAATGATTATATGGCTGACCATGTGTCTGATCATTACCCCTCATCTCCAGCAGAGGGCGCTGCTGCGCTATAATGATTATATGGCTGACCTTGTGTCTGATCATTACCCCTCATCTCCAGCAGAGGGAGCTGCTGCTCTATAATGATTATATGGCTGATCATTACCCCTCATCTCCAGCAGAGGGAGCTGCTTCTCTATAATGATTATATGGCTGACCTTGTGCCTGATCATTACCCCTCATCTCCAGCAGAGGGCGCTGCTGCTCTATAATGATTATATGGCTGATCATGTGTCTGATCATTACCCCTCATCTCCAGCAGAGGGAGCTGCTTCTCTATAATGATTATATGGCTGATCATTACCCCTCATCTCCAGCAGAGGGCGCTGCTGCTCTATAATGATTATATGGCTGACCTTGTGTCTGATCATTACCCCTCATCTCCAGCAGAGGGAGCTGCTTCTCTATAATGATTATATGGCTGACCTTGCACCTGATCATTACCCCTCATCTCCAGCAGAGGGCGCTGCTGCGCTATAATGATTATATGGCTGACCTTCCATCTGATCATTACCCCTCATCTCCAGCAGAGAGCGCTGCTGCTCTATAATGATTATATGGCTGACCTTGTGCCTGATCATTACCCCCTATCTCCAGCAGAGGGCGCTGCTGCTCTATAATGATTATATGGCTGATCATTACCCCTCATCTCCAGCAGAGGGCGCTGCTGCTCTATAATGATTATATGGCTGATCATTACCCCTTATCTCCAGCAGAGGGAGCTGCTGCTCTATAATGATTATATGGGTGATCATTACCCCTCATCTCCAGAAGAGGGCGCTGCTTCTCTATAATGATTATATGACTGACCTTGCACCTGATCATTACCCCTCATCTCCAGCAGAGGGCGCTGCTGCTCTATAATGATTATATGGCTGATCATTACCCCTCATCTCCAGCAGAGGGCGCTGCTGCTCTATAATGATTATATGGCTGACCTTGCACCTGATCATTACCCCTCATCTCCAGCAGAGGGAGCTGCTGCGCTATAATGATTATATGGCTGACCATGTGTCTGATCATTACCCCTCATCTCCAGCAGAGGGAGCTGCTGCTCTATAATGATTATATGGCTGACCATGTGTCTGATCATTACCCCTCATCTCCAGCAGAGGGAGCTGCTGCTCTATAATGATTATATGGCTGACCATGTGTCTGATCATTACCCCTCATCTCCAGCAGAGGGAGCTGCTGCTCTTTAATGATTATATGGCTGACCTTGTGCCTAATCATTACCCCTCTGTCATGAATCAAGGAGGTTTTAGGCCTTAATCCAGACCGGATTCTGATTGTACTGCAAATAATCGTTTACACACACACGTTTTTAGGGACCTGGCCCTAATAGCCAGACACTACATACACACACAGGTCTTTAAGCTAAGATCTTGTCTTATGCAGTTAATTTACCCAATCACGCGATAAGGTCCTAGGCCCAACTATACAGCAATAAGTCACACTGGTAGCGATAGGCAAGCACACAGGGCACAATATTTAGCACACATACAATGTCTCTTCTAAAGGTTTAGAGGGTTAGCACACAAAAGACCACTTTATACATTTTTAAGATTTAATTCACCCATAAGGGGCAGTGCATGTAAAACAAAGATGTACAATAAAAATAACAAACATACAATATATGGCAAGATGCTTATAAAATAAAAGGGAGAAATAACAGAGATCGTTACCTTTTTTGAAGATAATGTCTTGTGAGGGGTACACGGAAAGCAAATGATAACAGTCTACTTATTGGAAGCAATCCCCTGGCATGTCATCTCATCTGTGTCAACTCTCTCATTTTTAAACTGGTTATTGGGGCGGGTTATTGGGCCGTATGCTGGCTGTAGCCAATCATGTGTCAGGGGCGTTTTATTGTAAAAGTCATGTTTTACATTTCTTTTGAAGAGAGATGTGTCTAAAATGTCTCATTCACTGGTTTGTAGTAAGTAGATGTCAATTACCACATGTGGAGGTGTGATCTGCCTTCGCCAGGAAACCTATTTAGCACATGGGTGCAAAGTGGCTTGTCATATGTAAATGGATCCCTGTTGGTAACTGCAGACAAATGTACTAGCAGCCTTCTAATTGACAAGGTATGTTTTGACAAGCATATATTTCATATCTCATCACATCTCTTTCATATCTCATCACACCCTCATCTCCAGCAGAGGGAGCTGCTTCTCTATAATGATTATATGGCTGACCTTGCACCTGATCATTACCCCTCATCTCCAGCAGAGGGCGCCCATTTGTACATAGTCCTGGCACTTTTTCTCTATAGAGATCATAATCCCTCTCCTCCAGCAGGGGGCAGGACTGTTCTATTAATAATCATGGGGGCTCATTCACACCAAGGTGACTGCTGAGCAATGTGAGCTGCAATCCATCGCTATCACAAGTAGATTGCTGCCTTTGTAAGTCTATGGGCCTTGTCATACAGGTGAGCACCACTGTCCAATGGGGCGCAGTCTCAATCAGTCACAAATGCCAAAAAAACTGATCACCTTGCTGTGAACATATTCTGATAGTTACCCCATGCCTGATGTCTACCCTGCTCACCCAGCAGATGGCGCTGTTTCTTTTAAGAGGTCATACTGGTGACCCAATGCTCAGTCATTACCCTTCTCATCCATTAGAGTGCCTGGAATAGCTGGCTAGAAATAAACTGAAAGTGTTATTGCAGGCAGAGGCAATTGTTAGACTACTGCGTCGGGCTACGTTTGGCACTGTCCTACATTTTTTTGTTTTTAAATTGAAGATTTAAAGTGGACCAAAACCCACAACGATCCCAGGGCAATCAATTCCCTCCCCCCGTGTGAAACCCCCCAGGTCGCCCATACACTTACCTTCTTTTCCGGTCCAACGGCGCATGTGTAAGTCGCACCCCCGCTATCCCTCTAGCAGAGCACGTGCTCATGCCAGGCATTTGTGAATGGCCGGCGCGGGCACGCTCCCTGTTTGGGGGATGTGGCCATCAGCGAGCTCGGAGACGCTCACCTTAGACGAAGGCTTAGAGGATGTGACATCAGCGGATCCGAGCGTGCTGATTGGACAAGCGGCCGTACATGTGCTGTGGGACCGGGAAGAGGTGAGTTTGTTTAGGCAACAGCTGGGCACCCCGAATCAGGGTAGCAAGGACCAAAACCCAGGATAGTCAAAATCCTGGGTTTGGTCCACTTTTAGTGAGGTATTTTTGGGCCCCTGAACCAGGTCTGATCTGAGGAAAAGTCCACCAAACTTTTTTCTTTAAAGAGGATCATCAGACCAAAAATATAATGGGGCCAATTCCCCCCCCCCCCCCCTACTTACCTTTTGGATGTTGCCGCGATGGCATCCAGCTGCTTCAGGGCCCGATTGCTGCACCCCTGCTCCGGCTTAGCCGTCTGTTGGTGACAGCATGGAAGGTTGCCCAGAAACCAAGGGACCTAGACCATGAATCCCTTGGCAAGGTGAGTAAAGAATGCCCTAAGGTAAAACTAGAAGGGGGGGAGCAGATCAAACCTCCCCCGATATTCCTCTTTAAATATTCTACACTTATCCTATATTTTCAGCCATCCTGCCACCATAAAGTTTATAGAGTTTATACTGGCGACCCAATGCTAGATCATTACCCTTCTCATCAAGCAGGCAGCACATCTTCTCTATAGAGCTCATACTGGTGACTATATATAGGGATCATGCTTGTTATCATTACTGCAACCATCCAGCAAAAGGGTGCTCATACTATAGCTGAGCATTGATGCTGCCATCAGGTAGATACTGGTGACCGCTTGCCTAATCATTACCCAGCAGAGGGTACTTATTTTCTATTAGGATCATACGGTCACCCCATCTTTGATCATTAACCTTCTCATCCAGCAGAGGGCACTTCTCTAAATTATACTGGTGACACCATGTCCTATCAATACCCACCCCACACAGCAGAGGGTGCTTCTTTTCTATAGAGATTATACTGGTGAAGCCATGTCTGATCATTAAAGTGACATTAAATCAAAAAAAATAGAATGGGCATTTTTTTGGGAATATATGGTGGAAGGGCTGAAAGTAGCCAAGGGCACCAGGAGACTGTTGTTAATTATCTCAGCGATAGCAAGAAAAAACATATTGCAAGCCTGGATATATCCAGACCCGCCCCAATTTAAGGTCTGTTTAGAAAAGCTGCAACTATTTTTCAAATTTGATTGGACAGACACAGCATCCCATAAAGAATCGAAAGTGGAAACCTTTTTTTGATACATGGGAAAGCTTTATTAACACTTTGACTCCAGAACTTAGATTTAGGGTCCAAGATACATTTAAAGTGGACCAACACCCGGGGGGATCGGCCCGGGAATCTATAAGATTCCCGGACCGATCAGATCCCTCCCCGCGGGGCATCCGAAATCGGGATGTCCCGCGGGGTGAAACCCCCCAGGAAGCCCACAAACCTTACCTCAAACCCGTTCCAACAGCGCATGCGCGGGCCGTGTCTCGTGCTCCCCTTTAGCAGGGCGCGCACCCGCGCCGGCCGTTTGTGAATGGCCGGCGCGGGCGCGCTCCCTGTTAGAGGGAAGCGCGAGACGTGGCCTCCAGCGCTCAGAGCCGCTGTGGTTGGACGCCGCCTGTACGTGCATACCACAGCAGCTCTGAGCGCTCTGATTGGACGAGCAAGTCACGTGGGAGCGTGGTGGGGTGAGTGTTTCTGGGCTTTCTGGGGAGTTTCACACAGCGGGGCACCCCCGATCGGGGTGCCCCACCGAAGTGGACCAAAACCCAGGATAGTCAAAATCCTGGGTGTTGGTCCACTTTAAAGACACTGAGTGGTACATGATGAGATTGATAGCAGGAGATCCTCCAGTTGTGGGAGGATTGGCCACGGGGTGCCATCCCAGTTTCCTCTCCAAGGTAACTGGCATTGAAGGGGGAGACTGAATCTCATAGGTGTCGTCAGTATAATATGTATAATACGGTTTACCTTTTGGAGCCGGAGAAATGGGATATAGGGATGGGTGGTGTGATTCATCTAAAAGCGAGACACTGTAATGTTTATTTGCAAGTGGAACACTGTGCTGTTCATACGTGAAACTGTATATCAGAAATGCTGTCAAAGTATCATACTTCTTGTTTTTTATACATGTATTGTGCATATCCTCAATAAATAAAAATATTAATAAAAAAAAAAAAGTTAAAAAATAAATATCAGTTGCTTACCTTACAATGAGTCCCTCCAGGGCTCTCATTCCTGCTATGTCGGTCTGCTTAGTTAGCAAATCACTTCCTTATTGTGATTTCAGTCTCCAACCTGCTGACCTGGTCCTTCAATCAGCCTTCAGTGGACTGAGAACATAAACACCCCCACTACCTCCCTAGACTTCCTGATTGGCTGTCCCTCTGCAGCTATGAAACCCTGCCTTCCTCGTAAATGCGCTCTCAGCGTTCAGATGTCTGGCTCTAGTCTTTGACCAGGCTGCCAGCAATCAGCAGTCTGTCACTCTGTATTCCTGTGTATATCTGTTTGCGATCCTTGCGACAGGTCAGACACCCATCCTGCAGCAGCAAGCTCCCCCTTCAACCGACCACACTACACAGGCTGCCGACAGACTCACTCTGCACCATGTCTCGCACCACCATGATCTGCTCACACTGAGATGACAGGTTGCAGATGAATTCAGTCTTCAGATTTTTTCCTATTTTATTGACTTTGGGAATTTAAAAAAGCCAAGAATACCTGGCAGAACAGAACAAAATTAAAAAGATTTGATTTAGTACTGGATAGAGTGGTGTCGGGCACACACCCTAGAGACCGCCTATTATGAATATGCAAAGCACACAGTGTGCTCACATCACATCGCTGTTGCCACACCCTTCTCCATTGTTTCCCTGCATCTTCAGTGCCCTACTGTTTTTAACAATAACTTAAAAAATACAGGGTCCTTTTTAAAACGGATTGATGCTTAGGACAGTGCAACATGTAGCCTGAGACTACAATTAGGACAACAGTCAGGTTTGCCTTAAATATAACTTTTAACATTCTCATACAGCATTAGAGAGATTATCCTGGTTACCCAATGCCCTATCATTACCCCTTTGATCCGGCACCTCTATAGAAATGTAGGTCTCCTAATTGGTTGGCTCGTTTGATTAGGCTAGAGGTGGGTTGGATCCCTGGCAGTAGAATTTATGGCCTACAGTGGCAGTGGCACTACAGATGGAAGGTCCTGGGGGGGGGGGGGGGGTGACCCATATGGAACCAACTTCAGCAGAAGTGACTACAGAATCTTCAAAGCAGTCCCACACACTCAAAAACTCACACCTTGGGTTGGATGAGCTGGCGGCTGGTCCCAAGTGAGTGCCGGCGGTCAACTGCTATGGCCCCGCCCGGGGTCTGATGGTTAGAAAGGCGCCAGGTCCAGATGGGATTTCAGCAAACTGTCCAAACTCATGCGCCAATCAACTATCTCCAGGTTTTTTTTGGAAAAGTAGGACTGTACCTCTATGACTCAAAAGATCCATCACCTTCATTCCCAAGAAACCAATCCCAGGAACCTTAAAGCAGAACTAAAATCACCAGCAGCCAGCCAGAGCACTAACCCCCCCCCTCGCCAGGGTACCCGTCTAATGATGCGCGGGCCCTCCTCTAATGATAGCCAGTCCATAGTGCTTACATAATTCAGCAGGCAGCTCTCATTGTTTGGAATGAGGAGCGCGCACTCCCGCCCCAGTCATTCAGATAGGCTGGGGCAAGAGCGCGCTCCCCATTTAGGTCAATGAGAGCTGTTTATCGAAAGTTGTGAACAGCAAACGAGTCTCTTTGGCTGAGCTCCCGCGCATGCACAGTTTCACACAGCAGAGCATCCCAAATTTCCATGTTTTGTTCCGCTTTAAAGAGAAACAACAATCAGAAATGTAACTCTCCTGGGTATTGTTGGGAAGCCCTGCTGTGTGTATCCCCCACAGATCACCCAGGAAACTCACCTTAATGCTGATCCAACAGCAGGGATGTGAGCTGCTTAACTCACCAATTATGTTCAAAAACATCCGTTAATTAAAGTGGACCAAAACCTGGGCCGATCAATTTCTCCCCCCCCCGGGGGCATCCAAAATCAGGATGCCCCACTGAGTGAAACCCCCCCCAGGTTGTCCCACTTACCTTGATTCCTGGTCCAACTGGGCATGCGCTAGCTTGAAGACGCCACCTCGAAATATATCCCCAGGTGTGTGTGTGGCTATGCAAGGAGCTCAGGAATGGTTCTCAGGGAATAACTGCCATTAAAACCTCATTGTAGCAGGACACCAAGCAACGGGCAGGCAGACATTACTGACGCCAGGTAGCGACAGATGAGCGTCTGTAGCGCGGATTTCAGAGCCCCCGCTAGTAGTGGCTGTGCTCGGCCATGGTTCGTTGTTTCAGAGTGCCTCAGTCGCTGGCCAGCATTGATGAATATGTTGTGTGACTCGCAGTACTACGCTGTATGGGAGCAAATGGTGCGACTGACCAGCGCCGGCGGGTAGTTGTAGCCCATAGCGCCAGACACTGATTAGTAAAGCAAAAACATATGGAATGACATTGTTATTACATTGTAACATGAACACTTTAATACCAGACATGTAAGGACAATTCTGCATAAAAATATTATTAATCAAAAGTTTTCAAAAATGTCATTTTTTAGCCCAGAATACATGTCAGAAAGATTTGAGATTTTATTTAAAAAAAAAATTAAAAAATTGGGATCAGGAAAGGGATTTAAGGATCGTCCATGGAAATGTATGGGAGAGCGCCAAGTAGCGAGAGGTAGGACGTGGCGCTCTGCAAGGCTGAACGCCGGCGCTGTACACTGAGCCTGGGATAATGATGAATCGGACGCTACATGGCGTTGTTCCAGTCGCTCACCATAATCTGCTTCATAAATGTGGAATTGCTGCCGTGTCCGGCGTTCACCTGCCGCTGTACAGGCACTACCTGGCGCTATCCCTTCATGAATAAGCCCCATGAATAAGCCGGTGAGCAAAAAAAAAAAAAAGAAAGAAAAAGGAAGCACTTGTTGGCTGGAAAGTCATAGCGCCTCTCTCACCCCCTCCCCCATCATCTCTTATCACATTCTACCCTTGAGTGCACTCATCTCTTAAGTGTTTACAAGTCAGTGTGTTACACAATCTGCCACAATTTACCCCGTTCCCCCGACCTGCCGGAAACACGAGTCTGACAAATCCACATATGGTACAATTTATTTACAGAGATAAACACACATCAGACGGATGGAGGGGGCGGAGCTCATCACCCAGCAATTCCATCACAGTTTAACAGAGAAAGACGTCCCACACGAGCAGCCTTGTGCGGCCTGTGGATTGTGCGTGAGCTGGAAGGAGCTGCGGATCAGCTCCTGGCTGTACTCGATGGTGCTGCCCCTCACCAGCTGCAGGCTCTCTGTGTCCACCACTACACGAGCGCCCTCCTCCCCGAACACTCTGCCGGAGAAAGTACAACTTACTGCAATGCCTAACTGGCCCAGGGTCCTTGACATCAACAACCCCACCACCTTTACCATCTATTCAGACCCTACCACCAACTCCTATACTACCTCCTCCGACCCTACCGCCAACCCCCATGCTGCCTCCTCCGACCCCACCGCCAACCCCCATGCTGCCTCCTCCGACCCTACCGCCAACCCCCATGCTGCCTCCTCCGACCCTACCGCCAACCCCCATGCTGCCTCCTCCGACCCTACCGCCAACCCCCATGCTGCCTCCTCCGACCCTACCGCCAACCCCCATGCTGCCTCCTCCGACCCTACCGCCAACCCCCATGCTGCCTCCTCCGACCCTACCGCCAACCCCCATGCTGCCTCCTCCGACCCTACCGCCAACCCCCATGCTGCCTCCTCCGACCCTACCGCCAACCCCCATGCTGCCTCCTCCGACCCTACCGCCAACCCCCATGCTGCCTCCTCCGACCCTACCGCCAACCCCCATGCTGCCTCCTCCGACCCTACCGCCAACCCCCATGCTGCCTCCTCCGACCCTACCGCCAACCCCCATGCTGCCTCCTCCGACCCTACCGCCAACCCCCATGCTGCCTCCTCCGACCCTACCGCCAACCCCCATGCTGCCTCCTCCGACCCTACCGCCAACTCCCATGCTGCCTCCTCCGACCCTACCGCCAACTCCCATGCTGCCTCCTCCGACCCTACCGCCAACTCCCATGCTGCCTCCTCCGACCCTACCGCCAACCCCCATGCTGCCTCCTCCGACCCTACCGCCAACCCCCATGCTGCCTCCTCCGACCCTACCGCCAACCCCCATGCTGCCTCCTCCGACCCCACCGCCAACTCCCATGCTGCCTCCTCCGACCCTACCGCCAACTCCCATGCTGCCTCCTCCGACCCTACCGCCAACTCCCATGCTGCCTCCTCCGACCCTACCGCCAACTCCCATGCTGCCTCCTCCGACCCTACCGCCAACTCCCATGCTGCCTCCTCCGACCCTACTGCCAACCCCCTTGACCCCTCCCCTTACACTACCGCTAACCACCTCCCAGGAGCCTGCCAACAACCGAACCACTTTACCACTTCCCCTGACACTACAACAAACTCCTTGCCACCTGACCCTAATACCAACTCATCTCTCGACCCACCAAGCTCCTCACTGTATCCCCTGACCTTAACACTAACACATTACAGCCTCTCGCAACCCTACCACCAAACTTGTACTGCCACCAAACCCCTTACAACCCTCTTTGACCATACTAACAATTCTACCACCAATCTCCTTAATGCTATTTAACCCTTTTAACTCATGTGGCATCACTACCCCCCTTAATGCTTCCCAAACTTACCAATCCTTTCACCTACTATGTCCTACAACACAACCACTCCCCCGCCTTACCATCTATTCCAAACCTCTCAGTGTTTACCCTGACTCAAATCCTCCACACATTTTACCACCCTATGATCACTCACTACAGCCTCCCCAATCCTCCCATTACCACCTGTCCTGACCCCTCCTCCCCTAACCACACCTCTCATTGCCTTTGCCCAGCCTCCCCCACTCCATGACACTATTGCTGCCCCCAATCACCAGCCCTGGCCTCGCACTCACCTGTCTTCCTCGCTCACATCTGTATCCAGAGAAAACTTGTACTGAAACCCAGAACAGCCCCCGCTCTCCACCTGCAGCCTCAGGAACTCAGGGCCACTGGTCACCTCTCGTAGCCTCTGCAATGACAGAAGGGGCTTCATGTTCACACACACAGAGGGGCTCATAAAGACATCAAATGGCAACTTCGACATGTCATGTCTGGGAGCAAGGTGGCCCTGCTCTGCTATCAGAATAATGGTGGTCTATACATGTTAGGACACAAGAGCGAGCCTCACTTACCCTCACACAGCTGTCAGCCACATGGATCTCTTCACTAGCGGGCTTCTCACACAGGCTTCTCTCTGGCTGCTTACATGCTGATGGCAAAGGGAGGCAGACCCTGCCGAGCAAATGAGAGAGAAAATGACAGCACGTGAGTGACACAAAAAGTGCAAGAGAGACACGGCGCGCAAGACATATAAAAGAGAGAGAGGGTGAGCAAGACATATAAGAGAGAGAGAGGGTGAGCAAGACATATAAGAGAGAGAGAGGGTGAGCAAGACATATAAGAGAGAGAGAGGGTGAGCAAGACATATAAGAGAGAGACGGCGCGCAAGACAAATACGAGAGAAAAGGCACGCAAGACAAATACGAGAGAGATGGTATGCAAGACAAATACGAGAGAGACGGCATGCAAGACAAATACGAGAGAGACGGCATGCAAGACAAATACGAGAAAAAAGGCACGCAAGAGAGACGGCATGCAAGACAAATACGAGAGAGACGGCATGCAAGACAAATACGAGAGAGACGGCATGCAAGACAAATACGAGAGAGACGGCATGCAAGACAAATACGAGAGAGACGGCATGCAAGACAAATACGAGAGAGACGGCATGCAAGACAAATACGAGAGAGACGGCACGCAAGACAAATACGAGAGAGACGGCACGCAAGACAAATACGAGAGAAAAGGCACGCAAGACAAATACGAGAGAGACGGCACGCAAGACAAATAAGAGACAGCAAAAGAGACAAAATGCAAGAAAACAGAAAAAGGGCGCGCAAGCAAAGAGAGAGACTTGGTGTGTGATGTGATGTCATTATAGGTGATGTAATTAAATAGTACAACACACAGGAATGTCACTTTCCCTTGTGTTAGTACAACTTGGGATGCCCCGATGTGTGTATCCCTCCAGGTAACCCCAAAGACTCACTTTCCTTTTGCTCTCACGGAACAGATTCGGGCGAGCGCGCCGTTTGGCTAAGCGGTGTGCTGGCCTTCACTCGGCTAAGCAGCCAAATGCGCCACCACCCACATACCCACTCTAGCCATGCCGCCAATTCAGAAAGGAGGGGTGGAGACACGTGCACGGCAAGAGGTGAGCGGGGATGCGGCCGCAGCGCAGAGAGCAAGGGCTCCAGGAAAAGGTGAGTAAAACTGCCAATCAGGGGGGAGGGAGGGTCACACAGAGGGGCATCTCAATTTGGGATGCCCGAAGGAGTGCAAATCGAAAGACTCCAGGGCCTCTTTACTGCTAGAATCCGTCAGTGACCAACTGCACGAGGGGAAAATACTCTCCACCCCCCATTACACCAGGGACGCCAACCTGACCCATTCTTACAGGGTTATTTTTCTCCAGAACCGCACTCAGCACTGACCATATTCCTGAACACAACTGAGCTCAGCCTAGTAACAGGGCTCAACAGTTGTTCTAATCAGGGGTGTTGAGGTGAATGGTCATCGTTAAAGGGGACCAACAGCCTGGCACAGCTGGAAAAATACCATTTTGTGAATACTCACCTGTAAAATGGGTATTATAAGTATGTCACACACCCCACTTCAAACATTAATTATTACACTTGGGTTATTCCACCAGCAGGTGGCGACGTTGCAGAGAAGTCCTGAAAAACGAGCCCCTCCTGGTCTATACATACCTGGTACCTCCCACTCATTCCCCAGTTTTCAAACAGCAGTAAAGACAAGGTACCAGGAAAAACCCATTGGTAACCCTCAAACTGTAAACGAAACTTCACCCTATAAAGAATCCAGGATACCAAAAAGGGCGGGTGAAGTGGGGTGTGTGACATACTTATAATACCCATTTTACAGGTGAGTATTCACAAAATGGTATTATTTTAAGTATGTCACACACCCCACTTCAAACATTAATTATTACACTTGGGACATCCAAAAGCAGTGTCCAGAAAGGGCGGGTATCCAACAAGGCCATAATGCAAAACTCAAACCACTGCAGCCTGCAGAACCTTGCGGCCCAACACAGCATCCGCTGAAGCCCGCACATCAACCTATTAAAAACTTGGATAAAGTGTGAACAGAAGACCAAGTAGCAGCCTTACAAACTTGTTCAACAGAGGCCTGGTGCTGAAAAGCCCAAGACGCTCCAACAGCACGAGAAGAATGAACAGTGATACGAAAAAGAGGAAACCTTCCCCTTGGTAGAATAGGCCACAACAACAGCCTGACGAATCCATTTGCTAATGGAAGACTTAGCGGGAGCCAAACCCTTACTAGGCCCAACAGGGCACCACGAAAAAGACACCAGTCTTACGAAAAAGAGAAGTAGGAAACAAACAGTACTTCACACAGCGTACCACATCCAAACAGTGCAAACCCTCTCCTTGTCATTCCTAGGCTTAGGACACAAGGAAGGAAGAACAATGTCCTGGTTAAGATGAAAGGCAGAGACCACCTTAGAAAGAAAGTCCGGCTTGAGGCGGAAAACCACCTTGACCTGATGTCTCTCAAAGTGAGGAGCCTGAACCGACAAGGCTGCCAACTCAGAGACACGCCGAACAGAAGTGATGGCCACCAACAAGGCAACCTTCTGAGTCAGAGTAGGAAGAACAATAACCTGCAAAGGCTCAAAGGAGAAGCCTGAAGAGCAGAGATAACCAAAAACAAATCCCAAACAGGGAGCAAAGGCTTCCTAGGAGGCCGCAGATGCAAAACCCCCTGGAAAAAAGTCCTGACCAAAGGATGGAGTGCAAATGACCTCTGAAAAAAGATAGACAAGGCAGAAACCTGCCCCTTCAAAGTACTCAGCTGAAGACCAGAGTCCAGCCCAGATTAAAGAAATTCCAAAATCCTAGAAACAGAAAAGACCCGACAGGGCAAAGATCTAGCCTCACACCAATCAATATAAGATCTCCAAGCCCTATAATAGATGGAAGAAGAGGATCTCTTCCTGGCACTAATAAGAGTCCAAATGACCGAATCCGAAAGACCCTCCTCCTTTAAGATGGAGGTTTCAGCAGCCAAGCCGACAAAGCCAGCGTTGGTAAACTGGGGTAACACAGTTGACCCTGAGTGAGAAGATCCGGCCGAAGAGGCAGATCGAACTGATCCACTGCCAGACAAACAATGACTGCGAACCACACCCGCCTTGGCCACCTTGGAGCCACGAGAATGGCGGGAACTCCTTCCAGAACCAACTTTCGCAGCACCCTGCCTAGCATGGGGATCGGAGGAAACAGATAAAGAAACCCCAGGTCCCTCCAGCTCAGGGCCATGGCATCCGCTGCCAGAGCCAGAGGATCCTGGGAAAGCGACACGAATGTCGGAAGCTTGTGAATGTGACGAAAGGCAAACAGGTCCACCTCCGGCGTCCCCCACCGGAGACAAAACGACCGAAACACCTGGGGGGTGGAGAGACCATTCCCTCCGGCGGGAAGAACACCGGCTCAGAACGTCCGCCTCCGTGTTTTCCAATCCTGGAATGTACACTGCCGAAATGCAAGGGACATGAGTCTCCGCCCAAACTAGAATCAGAGACACCTCTCTGAGGGCACCCAGACTGCGAGTGCCTCCTTGGTGATTGATGTAAGCAACCGCCGTCCGAATCTGAACCGAACCTGAACCGACAAGCCCTGTAAATGCTGCGTCAAGTGAGACAGAACCAACCTGATGGCTCTCAACTCCAGAACACTGATGGGCAAGTGGGCTTCCTGAGGACCCCACCGCCCCCGGAACCGAAAATCCTTCCAGAAACCTCCCCATCCTGACAAACTGGCGTCCGTGGTGACAGCTTCCCAAAGCGGGGTCAGAAATGACCTGCCCTTCAAGAAATTGTCCGAGACCATCCACCACAGTAGAGACTGCCGAACCCGGGGGGGACATCCAGAAGGACCGATCCAACGACCGCGGTCGCCGGTCCCAAGACGCCAACAGATGAAGCTGAAGCGTCCGCGTGTGAAACTGAACGAAGGGAACTGCCTCGAAAGAAACTACCATCAGCCCCACCAGTCTCACCCCTAGACGGATGGACGGGCGAGGATTGGAAAGAAGAAGCTGAGCCAATTCCTGAATCAAAAGAACCTTGGCCTGAGGTAGAAAAACTCTGTGCTGGCAAGAATCCAAGGACATCCCCAGAAAGGTCACCACCCTGGCCGGAACCAGAGAGGACTTGGGGTAGATGATCACCCAGCCGGACCTCTCCAGAGTGGACACCACCGTGCTGGTGTCCACTTCTGCTTGACTGAAGGAAGGAGCCATGATGAGAAGATCGTCCAGATAAGGCACAATGCGAAGCCCCTGAACTCTGAGCAGGGCCATCACGCCCGCCAGCACCTTGGTGAATACTCTCGGAGCCGAGATAAGGCCGAATGGAAGAACCACAAACTGAAAATGCCGATCCTCCACCACAAAGCGAAGAAACCTCTGGTGAGCTGGAAAGATCGGAATGTGAAGGTATGCATCCTTGATGTCTATGGATGTCATAAAGTCCCCCTGCCGAAGCGAATTGATAGCAGACCGCAGAGTTTCCATGCGAAACTACCATGGACGGACGAACCTGTTGAGGAACTCCAGATCCAGGATGGGGCAAACCGACCCATCCTACTTTGGTCCTGTGAAGAGATTGGAATAGTAACCGAGGCCCACTTCCGAGGGCGGCACCGGCCGGATAACCGCCATTTCCAAAAGATTTCTCACCGACGCCAGGAGACCCCGAGCGGCCGAAGGATCGGTGGACACCCGCGACCTGAAAAATCTTGAGGGAGGTCGAGACTCGAACTCCAGATTATAACCGGACGACACCAACTCCCGGATCCATCTGTCCGGGACCGCCCGGACCCAAACCTGGGAGAAGTGTAGCCACCGTCCCCTCACCCACACGGGTGAGGGCGCCCCTTCATTGCTGAGCGGGCTTGGCAGCGGGCTTGAGCTTGGCGCCCCAAGAGTGACCAGGGCAGCCACAACCTCTCCCCCAGTTCCAACCTGCGCCCCTGGTAGCGGAAAAGGAGGCTCCTCTGCCCGCCCTGGCTCCCCGAAAGGAGAGGCTAAAAGAAGCTGCTCCCCGAAAGGAACAACGCGGCTTCTTGTGTTGAGGCAAAGTACCTACCTTGGTGACCGAATCCAATCTGTCGCCAAACAAGCGTAACCCCAGGAAGGGGAGAGCAGTAAGCGACCTCTTAGCGCCAACATCCGCCATCCAATGACGAAGCCACACGGACCGTCGAATAGCAACCAACAAGGCCGAGGACCTGCTACACATAGCAATCGCATCGTCCTGGGCAGCCAAAACGCAAGAAGCGAAAGACCCCCACTGCCGAAGAAAGCAAATTCCTCGCAGGAGGGATCAAGATCAGCGTATAAATCTCTAATTATGGACTGATATCCATCAACACTATTGCAGAAGCACACACCAGCCATGGCGTGCCAGCTGATCGATCCGACGATCCTCACCATCCTTAATGGTAGTAGTATCTGGAGAATACAATACAGACGTGTTAGACAGCTCCAACACCAGGGCATCCACATCCGGGTGAACAGACCAAAGCTTCAATTCCTCCTCAAAGGGATACCGCTTATCCCAACTAGGAGGCACCCCAACAAGACGCGTAGGCTGTTTCCATTCTTTAAGAACAACTCAAAGTGTTGTTGCATGGGAAACAGTAAACGCGGCTTGGGCAAATCAAAAATCACACCCTTTGGCGGGGGGAAGGGGCGCCACAGGCGGGTCCAAAATCAAAATCTCAAACAATTGGGTCAGCAAAGAGGGGGTATCAAAGGACGCCCTCGCAGTCTGAGCTCCAGAAACAGCAGACAATTGTAGAGCGTCAGGCTCGTCTGAATCCGCAAGGAGCTCCCCCTCTTCAGACGGGAGACAATCGGACCATCCAAAACTTCCTCCGCCTCCTCCACCGGGGCCGGAGGAAAGACATGCTTCCGCTAAGCCGTAGCCACAGAGCTACCACCGCGGAAAACATCTTCTCGAGGTAGGCCAAGCGAGCGCACACCTCGGACTGCGAATCCCCACCCATGACCACGTCACACGGGGTCCGGAATAGGCGTGGGGGAGTAGGAGATGACTGAGGTTGCGAGGAGCCAGAAGCCGGAGTGCCAGTCTGACGCGCAATATTCTGCTGGACGCATGGAACGCACAATATGACGTCATCACCTGGGAGCGGAGCCCCCCTGGATTGCCCCGAAGAGCAATTTCCGGTATCTTTGGAAGCCTCCATACGGTGAATTTTTGGTATTCGCAAGTTCCAGGGATTTATGCTGTAAGCGACCCGGGATGCCCCTTAACAATTAACGTTCCGAGAGTGGGAGGATTTTTAGAACCCTTAAAAAGACCCAATTTAAAAAGAGCTAGCCAGGTAAATCAGACCGGGAAACCCATGCAGCAAGGGTATCCCAGGATCTGAAACAGCCAGAAAAACCCAAATCAGCCTTCACATAAAGATACAGTGCATGCACACACACACACATACTGAGAACCAAAACTCATTGCAGGAATAGCCACCAGAGGCCCTGTATAATACAACACATACATATATATATATATATATATATATATATGCATATACACACACATATACAACCAAGTAGACGCAAGGTAATGTATATTTAAATAAAACAAAGTATATACAATATCAATTAAATACAGTGAACAAGGCCAACACACAGTGTTAATAGCAGGCCAGCGGTCACAAGGGCAATGGACATATAGGCTGACAACCTATATGCGCTATAAAAAACCTGCATGACAACTTACGATTGCCACACGCACAACCCGGCACCTGAGCAGCGAGAGGGAACAGCGGGGAACAGCGCCACTCAGACGAGACGAAGGGCGGGCCGGAGAACGCGCGCGAAGCGCTCCGGCCCTGCCCCCTCGACCATAGCCCGTACAGCGCGGGCCGCGACGGAACGCGGCCCCGCCCCCCCCCCTTACTACCTCAGACTGGCCAAAAATGGCGGCGGCGCCGCCATGAATAAATCCTAATATAAAGAAGACAGCCACTCCGCAAGCACAAGGGCCGCAAGCCCTAGTAAAAAACACACACAACGCGCACACTACCGCACTAAGGAGACCCGCAGAACAGATAGAGCATAGCCTTATAAAAACACACATGCCATGAAAGAAGCACCCTGTACATACAGATTGCCCACATTAATCCAGACCCTCACCGGAATAAGAGCCTGTTTTATATGTTTCCCACACCCTGTACATACAAATTGCCCACATTAATCCGGACCTTCACCCGGAATAAGAGCCTGTTTTATGTTTCCCACACTCTGTACATACAGATTGCTCACATTAATCCGGACCTTCACCCTGAATAAGAGCCTATCTTATATGTTTCCCACACCCTGTACATACAAATTGCTCACATTGAAAATCGTCCTACCTACATCTACTGCATGTCGCTCTGCATTCTGGGATTACTGTCCTTTTCCTGACCCCAGCTCTGCTCTGTCTGAGCAAAGCACAGCTATAACCCGCCCCCATGTACTTTATCCCTCTCTCCTCTCCTCAGTAAGTGTGATGCTTGAGTCAAGATGGCGGTGCCCGTACCCTAAAGTCCTTAAAGTGGACCAACACCCAGGATTTTGACTATCCTGGGTTTTGGTCCACTTCGGCGTGGCACCCCGATCGGGGGTGCCCCGCTGTGTGAAACCCCCCAGAAACCCCAATAAACTCACCTCTCCCACGTGACTGCCCGGTCCAATCCCCGCCAACGTCCAGGCGGGGAACAGGAACGTCCAAGCAGCTTCCGCCGCCTCCCTCGAGTCACTTTCGGCGCGCGCGCGCCCGTGCTGGCCATTCACAGACGGCCGGCGCGGGGGCGCGCACGCCTAGAGGGGCGCGAGGGAGGCGGCGGAAGATAAGGTAGGTGATTTGGGGTGTTTGGGGGGGTTTCACCCCGCGGGACATCCCGATCTCGGATGTCCCGCGGGGTGGGAGGTGATCGGCCTGGGAATCTTATAGATTTCCGGGCCGATCACCTCTCGGTGTTGGTCCACTTTAACAGAGTTGCAGTCCAGTGGGGGAAAGAATAATAACTGACTAAAAACGTAAAAGATACTAATGTTAGATGCTGGGGAATAGTTTTTTTAAAGGGTTTTAGCTTTTCAATAAACCATGGTGAAGGTCTGGTTTAAAGTGGACCAACACCCAGGATTTTGACTATCCTGGGTTTTGGTCCACTTCGGCAGGGCACCCCAATCGGGGGTGTCCCACTCTCTGAAACCCTCCAGAAACCCCAAAAAACTCACCTCTCTCCGCTCCCACATGACCGCGCCGTCCAAGCGGGTGACAGCGGTGTCCAAGACAGCGCGGCCGCCGCCGCCGCTGCGCGTCACTCTCAGCGTGTGCGCGCGTCGGCCATTCACAGACGTCCGGCGCGGGCACGTCTAGAGGGGCGCGCGGGAGGCGGATCAGGTAAGGAGTTTGGGGTTTTTTGGGGGGGGTTTCACCCCGCGGGACATCCCGATTTCGGATGTCCCGCGGTGAGTGAGGCGATCACCCCTGGGTGTTGGTCCACTTTAAGTCATTTTTGACTGTTGGTCCGCTTTAAGTGCACTCCGTCCCCCCCCCCGTGCGGTCACATAAGCGGTCACAGCGGGCTCTAGCACGTTGGCGGCAGTGTAATGACTTTGCCGGTAAAGCCGCTAAACCGCCAACAACTCCGCCACAGCTACCAACCAGCCATAGCCCCGAACGTTCCCCCCGTGACCGGAACCGCCCTCACCTCCGCCCCGGCCGCACCAACGACGACAACAACCGAGCAGCCGCCATTAGAACACCTAACCCCGCCCCTCTGTGCTTATAGCCCCGCCCACTATGGCTGCGCTGTTTGCAGGATGGCGCACAGGCTAAATATCTGCCACACCTAACCCCGCCTCTTGTCCCGCCCATCAAAGCGGAGCCGTTTGCTGATTGGAGGACGGACCTGGCACGGGGTGATGTCATTGCTGCTTCCCAGACCCGGAAATCACAAGACGCTCGAACAGCCGCCAGATACATTACACGAGAGAGGTAAGAGAGGACCCCACAGGGACACCCCTCATCTACAACCCCGAGTAACCCCCCTGTGATATCTGCCCCCTCATCTACAACCTGGAGTAACCCCCCTGTGATATCTGCCCCCTCATCTACAACCCCGAGTAACCCCCCTGTGATATCTGCCCCCCTCATCTACAACCCAGAGTAGCCCCTTGTGATATCTGCCCCCTCATCTACAACCTAGAATAGCCCCTTGTGATATCTGCCCCCTCATCTACAACCCAGAGTAGCCCCTTGTGATATCTGCCCCCTCTCATCTACAACCTAGAGTAGCCCCTTGTGATATCTGCCCCCTCATCTACAACCCAGAGTAGCCCCTTGTGATATCTGCCCCCTCTCATCTACAACCCAGAGTAGCCCCTTGTGATATCTGCCCCCTCTCATCTACAACCTAGAGTAGCCCCTTGTGATATCTGCCCCCTCATCTACAACCCAGAGTAGCCCCTTGTGATATCTGCCCCCTCTCATCTACAACCCAGAGTAGCCCCTTGTGATATCTGCCCCCTCTCATCTACAACCCAGAGTAGCCCCTTGTGATATCTGCCCCCTCTCATCTACAACCCAGGGTAGCCCCTTGTGATATCTGCCCCCTCTCATCTACAACCCAGAGTAGCCCCTTGTGATATCTGCCCCCTCTCATCTACAACCTAAAGTAGCCCCTTGTGATATCTGCCCCCTCTCATCTACAACCTAGAGTAGCCCCTTGTGATTTCTGCCCCCTCTCATCTACAACCTAGAGTAGCCCCTTGTGATATCTGCCCCCTCTCATCTACAACCTAGAGTAGCCCCTTGTGATTTCTGCCCCCTCTCATCTACAACCTAGAGTAGCCCCTTGTGATTTCTGCCCCCTCTCATCTACAACCTAGAGTAGCCCCTTGTGATTTCTGCCCCCTCTCATCTACAACCTAGAGTAGCCCCTTGTGATTTCTGCCCCCTCTCATCTACAACCTAGAGTAGCCCCTTGTGATTTCTGCCCCCTCTCATCTACAACCTAGAGTAGCCCCTTGTGATTTCTGCCCCCTCTCATCTACAACCTAGAGTAGCCCCTTGTGATTTCTGCCCCCTCTCATCTACAACCTAGAGTAGCCCCTTGTGATTTCTGCCCCCTCATCTACAACCTAGAGTTGCCCCTTGTGATATCTGCCCCCTCATCTACAACCTAGAGTAGCCCCTTGTGATATCTGCCCCCTCATCTACAACCTAGAGTAGCCCCTTGTGATATCTGCCCCCTCATCTACAACCTAGAGTAGCCCCTTGTGATATCTGCCCCCTCATCTACAACCTAGAGTTGCCCCTTATGATATCTGCCCCCTCATCTACAACCTAGAGTAGCCCCTTGTGATTTCTGCCCCCTCTCATCTACAACCTAGAGTAGCCCCTTGTGATTTCTGCCCCCTCTCATCTACAACCTAGAGTAGCCCCTTGTGATATCTGCCCCCTCATCTACAACCTAGAATAGCCCCTTGTGATATCTGCCCCCTCTCATCTACAACCTAGAGTAGCCCCTTGTGATATCTGCCCCCTCTCATCTACAACCTAGAGTAGCCCCTTGTGATATCTGCCCCCTCATCTACAACCTAGAGTTGCCCCTTGTGATATCTGCCCCCTCATCTACAACCTAGAGTTGCCCCTTGTGATATCTGCCCCCTCATCTACAACCTAGAGTAGCCCCTTGTGATATCTGCCCCCTCATCTACAACCTAGAGTAGCCCCTTGTGATATCTGCCCCCTCATCTACAACCTAGAGTAGCCCCTTGTGATATCTGCCCCCTCATCTACAACCTAGAGTAGCCCCTTGTGATATCTGCCCCCTCATCTACAACCTAGAATAGCCCCCTGTGATATCTGCCCCCTCATCTACAACCCAGAGTAGCCCCTTGTGATATCTGCCCCTCATCTACAACCTAGAGTAGCCCCTTGTGATATCTGCCCCCTCTCATCTACAACCCAGAGTAGCCCCCATCTACTACCCAGATGAGCCCCTGAGGTATCTGCCTACCCCTCCTGCCCAATGAACCTTCCCCCCAGTCTGGGCAGTATAGTATTGGGGCAGATTTATTAGTGGAGAAAGCAACATGACTCAGGTTAGAGTATCCTGGGCTGATCATATTATGGCTGATCATATTATGGCTGAGCAAGTGCTAATGAGTCATGAAGCTTCCGGAATCCAGAATAGCCTCCTCCAGTGACAGGGTCTCTTTACGCCCAGTGGGGGGTGCTGGGTGTGCTCACAGGAAGTGGGTGTGCGTGTGATAAATGCCTCCTCCTGTTGTCTCTCTCTCAGGCTGCCATCATGATGCTGAGCAGGATTGCAGCCTTCGTGGCGCTGACCGTCATCTTTGTGCCGATTGTATTCAGCGAGCCTCTGCATTACAAGGACTGTGGTGAGTGGATGTCCGATTAAATGTGGCCACGTGTGGGTCGCCCTTCTGGGCGTGGTCGGGCCGCAGAGGTTCCCCCAGATCTGACCTGATCACCGTGAACCCACATGTGCCGCCATACTGCAGATATTTAGCTTTTTTCATTTTTGTAGCTTGTTCCATCAGCCAGACCTATGGCCATGTTATTATGTCAGCAGGCTGCTGGTATTACACCTCCCTAGTTTTTAATTTCAGTGTCAATGTCTGGATACTATTCTGGCAGCTTCCAGGTAATAATAGAGCCACGTGACCTCATTACAGGGATGCCTGACCTTTAGCGACTCCTATGTGTTCCTGAGTGCTCCTTGAATCCTGTGCTCTCATCCAGCTTCCTTGACCAACCCTTGTATCTCAGTTTGACCACGCTTGGCTTTATAGTGGACCACCTTTCCCTAGTCCTACAGTGCATGCGTGGCCTCTTGTCCAATCAGAGCGCTCCCATCCACTCCCACCCCTTCATCTGAAGAATCGGCTAAGTGTGCAGGCCCAAGCGTGGCCGGCGGCCGCATCCCCCGCTACCCTCTAACAGGTAGTGTGCCCGTGCCGGCCATTCACAAATGCCTGGCGCAGCCTGCTTAAAGTGGACCAAAACCCAGCATATCCTCAGTACTCGCCTAGCCTGACAGCTACTGATTGGACATTGGCGGTGATGCAAGTGCAGAGTTGCTGCTCAGCCAGCTTATAACTTGGCACATTAAATGGACAATATAACAAGTGGCCCTGGAAATCTCACCGTCCACCAGTGAATGTGGAAGTTGATTACCAGGGATAGAGCTTTTAGTGGCACTACTCTTCTAACCTGTCTCTAAAACCTGGTCTTACCTGCACCACAAGCCTGGTTCTACTCTAGGGATGCACAGCCTGTGGCCCAGAGGCCACTTGCACCCCACACTGCCATCGGTTATGCTATCTCTACCCACCTCTTCCTCATCAATTTTTTCTATTTGACTCCTGCCCACTTCTAGCTGCATCACAGCCCGCCTGGCCTTCCTGCATCACAGCCCGCCTGGCCTTCCTGCATCACAGCCCGCCTGGCCTTCCTGCATCACAGCCCGCCTGGCCTTCCTGCATCACAGCCCGCCTGGCCTTCCTGCATCACAGCCCGCCTGGCCTTCCTGCATCACAGCCCGCCTGGCCTTCCTGCATCACAGCCCGCCTGGCCTTCCTGCATCACAGCCCGCCTGGCCTTCCTGCATCACAGCCCGCCTGGCCTTCCTGCATCACAGCCCGCCTGGCCTTCCTGCATCACAGCCCGCCTGGCCTTCCTGCATCACAGCCCGCCTGGCCTTCCTGCATCACAGCCCGCCTGGCCTTCCTGCATCACAGCCCGCCTGGCCTTCCTGCATCACAGCCCGCCTGGCCTTCCTGCATCACAGCCCGCCTGGCCTTCCTGCATCACAGCCCGCCTGGCCTTCCTGCATCACAGCCCGCCTGGCCTTCCTGCATCACAGCCCGCCTGGCCTTCCTGCATCACAGCCCGCCTCGCCTTCCTGCATCACAGCCCGCCTCGCCTTCCTGCATCACAGCCCGCCTCGCCTTCCTGCATCACAGCCCGCCTCGCCTTCCTGCATCACAGCCCGCCTCGCCTTCCTGCATCACAGCCCGCCTCGCCTTCCTGTATCACCTCTCCCCACCTCACTTTTTTTTTTTTTTTTTTTTATTTTTTTTTCCTGCATCACCTCTTGCCTACTTATTCCCACCTCACCTTTTTTTTTTTTCCTGCATCACCTCTTCCCGCCTCACCTCAGCCCACCTTTTTTTTTTTTTTTTTTTTTTTTTTCCCTGCATCACCTCACCTTTTCCTGCTTCACCTCTTCCCGCCTCACCTCAGCCCACTTTTTTTCCTGCATTACCTCACCTTTTCCTGCATCACCTCAGCCTTTTTTTTTTTTTTTCTTCCCTGCATCCTCACCTTTTCCTGCATCACCTCTTGCCCACTTCTTCCCACCTCACCTTTTTTTTTTCTTCTGCATCACCTCGCCTTTTCCCACCTCACCTCAGCCCACCTCTCCTTTTTCCTGCCTCATCTCTTGCCCAACTGTTCTTGCCTCACCTCAGCCTATCTTTTTCTCCCTCAGCTCTTACCCGCTTCTTCCCGCCTCACCTCAGCCCACTTTGTCTTTTCTTGCCTCACCTCAGCCCCCTTTCACCTTTTTCTGCCCGACTCCTACTTGCTTCTCGCCTTTTTCCAACTCGTCTCAGCCCGCCTCACCCTCTTGCCCATATTTTTTCTGGCCTTACCTCAGCTCACTTCACCTTTTCCCACTTCACCCCTGTTCACTTCTGCTCACCTCTACATATACTTTAAAGAGGACCAAAACCCACCGTCAAAGCCCCTGCTGGCACTACCTTCTTAGGGTGTAGACCTAGAAATGGATATTTTCTCTGCTTAGAATTTTTGCGTCCCCCTGAGGTGGGATTATAAAAGAAAATGCAGCAAAGTACGTCCCCTGTTCTAATCTAAGAGCCCCCCCCCCCCCCCCAATGTGCACACAATCATCCAGAAAGTAAAAAGATATCAGCAGATCACCTACCTTAATTTATATCCTGCGGTTATAGTGCAGTGCCACCAAAATCTGGTTTGAAGTGGCCAAAACCATCCTGGGTTTTTGCCCATTTCGCTGGTGCATACTTAAACCGGACCTTCACCATGATTTATTGAAAAGCCCAAACCCTTAAAAAAACGATTCCCCAGCATCTAAAATTAATATATTTGACGTTTTTAGAGACTTACTTCTTATTCTTTCTCCCACTGGACTACAACTCTGTTCAGGACTTAGGATACGGGTGCCGCCATCTTGACTCAGAAGCATCACATTTACTGAGGAGAGGAGAGCAGGATAAAGTGCAGGGGGGCGGGTTATAGCTGTGCTTTGCTCATGCAGAGTTGGGGTCAGGAAAAGGTCAGCAGTCCCAGAATGCAGAGCAGCACAGTCTGAAGGCACTTCCTGTTTGCAGGCTGCCTGATGTTCCATGAGCCACCATCTTGGATGTTTAAAGGCTCATAACATGCAGTAGATGCAGGTAGGATGATTTTTAATGTGAGCAATCTGTATGTACAGGGTGTGGGAAACATATAAGATAGGCTCTTATTCAGAGTGAAGGACCGCTTTAATTGGGATGCTCTGCAATGCGAAATCTCTGTGATTGGCCACAAAACTTACCTTCTTGGTAGTCCTACGG
The DNA here is from genome assembly GCA_027917425.1 of Gastrophryne carolinensis. Taxonomy (NCBI): domain Eukaryota; kingdom Metazoa; phylum Chordata; class Amphibia; order Anura; family Microhylidae; genus Gastrophryne; species Gastrophryne carolinensis. The sequence goes on along the minus strand of CM051244.1, from coordinate 37,423,283 downwards.
CACATGCGCAGGCTCGTGTTCAGTCAGCGCTTTATATTTGGAACACATCTCTTCCTGCGGTCTGCATGGTGCTCCCACCACGTCTGAATGGCCTGGTGCTGGAGCATGAGATGCTGGGGACCACTGGAAAGCTTATTTTGTTTTGTGGGTTATCTTGGGGGTATTGCATAGCGAGGGTAGGGAAGCGGTTTAGATTCCAAGGGTTTGGGGGCTCTTAAAGTGGGGCAATTATCAGGATCTTGGTGATTGGTACTTGCATCCTGGTTGGCCACTCGGCTCTCCTTTACGTGGCGCATGGACAGACTTACCCAATTAGCGCTCTGTGCCGTGTATACTAATGCAGGACTTAAAGCTTTTGTTTTTACTGAGTGTCGGCAGCCACATTTGTTTCCCTGTGGAGTGCGTGCTTCCCATTGCCCAGCCTGTCTGAGTGACTGGTGCAGGAGCGTGCACAACTGCAGGGATGCGGTGAGGGACTGGTGGAAAGGTAAGGTGATTACAGGCGATCTGGGGGGTTTACACAGCGGAGCATCCAGAAACAGGATAACCCAGGAGCACCTAGTCATCTGTCCTTGGAGTCCTTTAAAGCGGTCCTTCACGCTGAATAAGAGCCTAACTTATGTTTCCCCCATCCTGTACATACAGATTGTCCACATTAATCCGGACCTTCACCCTGAATAAGAGCCTATCTTATATGTTTCTCACACCCTGTACATACAGATTGCTCACATTAAAAATCATCCTACCTGCATCTACTGCATGTTATGAGCCTTTAAACATCCAAGATGGCGGCTCATGGAACATCAGGCAGCCTGCAAACAGGAAGTGCCTTCTGACTGTGCTGCTCTGCATTCTGGGATTGCTGTCCTTTCCCTGACCCCAGCTCTGCTCTGTCTGAGCAAAGCACAGCTTTAACCCACCCCCCTGTACTTTATTCCACTCTCCTCTCCTCAGTAAGTGTGATGCTTCTGAGTCAAGATGGCGGCACCCGTATCCTAAAGTCCTGAACAGAGTTGCAGCCCAGTGGGGGAAGGAAGTGACTAAAAACTTATTAACTTTAGATGCTGGGGAATCGTTTTTTAAGGGTTTGGGCTTTTCAATAAATCATGCTGAAGGTCCAGTTTAAAGTGGACCAACGCCCAGGATTTTGACTATCCTGGGTTTTGGTCCACTTCCCCGGGGCACCCTGATCGGGGGTGCCCCGCTGTGTGAAACCCCCCAGAGAGCCCCGAAAACTCACCTCACCCCGCTCCCACCTGACCGCTGCATCCAATCCCCGCCGACGGACAAGCGGGAGGCAGCGACGGACAAGCAGACGGCCAGCGTGGGAGCGTGCCCTGCTAGAGGGACGTGCGGGAGGTGGGGAGAAGGTAGGATTGTGGGCTTCCTGGGGGGGTTCACCCCGCGGGATATCCCGATTTCGGATGCCCCGTGGGGAGGGATCTGGGTGTTGGTCCACTTTAAAGCTGTCAGCAGCCACTTCGGTTTCCGTGTGGAGTGCGTGCTTCCAATTGCCCATCCTGTCTGAGTGGCTGGGTGCAGGAGCGTGCACAACTGCAGGGATGCGGTGAGGAACTGGCAGAAATGTAAGGTGATTGCAGGCGATTTGGGGGCGGGGGGGGTTTACACAGCAGGGCATCCTGAAACCCCTAGTCGTCTGGCCCTGGAGTCTTTTAAAGAGCCAAAATTGGACACGGTTTCAAGGTGTCACCTTCCAAAAGGATGTGACATGAGGGGGCTTTGGCCCTTACGCTCTGATGGAAAGTGGTATAGGTGCAACCTCAGGTGAGCTCTCAATGTATCTGTATGTTGCTGTGTGTCCCAAATATGGGGCTCTCCTAGATTATTGTAGGACTGTACACAAATGGGTGCTTTAAAGCATATGTATGTGGCTCGGGAGCATCCAGATTGGTGGAGCCCCTTACCTGAACCTTGATCCACCAGCGAAATGTGACCTGATTGGCCGCCTGGTGTGGGGGGAGGGGTTAAGTGGCTAAGGGGTCGCTTTCTTTTTCCTGAACTGGACCATGTGACTGACGGCAGCCAATCATGGGCCCGCTTTTCACTGGCTGAGGTTCAGATTGCGGGAGTCGCAGGGGGCTTCAGCAATCTTGATGCCCCCCCCCTGCTGCTGTCACAGTGCGGCCCCACATCCAATATGTGGAAAATGGGTGTGGGTATGCTTTAGGTGATGTGGCTTGCGCTTGATTTGCAAACGTATGCAACTTCAACCAATTTTAGAGACCGAGAATAGGACTGGCTTACATGGTTTGTGTGTTCAGGTTTTTTTTAAAGTGGACCAAAACCCACCGTGATCAGCCTGGGAATCTTTAAGATTCCCAGGCCGATCGATTCCCTACCCCCCGGGGCATCCAAAATCGGGTTGCCCCATACACTTACCCTGCTTCCCAGTCCAACTGTGCATGCGTGAGCCATGACCGCAGCCCCGCTATACCTCTAGCAGGGCATGTGCCCACGCCAGGCATTTGGGCCGGCGTGGGCACGATCCATGTTAGAGGGAAGCGGGGGATGCGGCCGCCAGCGCGCTGGCCTTAGACGAAGGCTTAGGCAACGTGACGTCAGCGGCTCTGAGTGCTCTGATTGGACGAGCGGCCGCGCATGCGCCATAGGACCGGGAAGGGGTGAGTTGACTTCGGCGATCTGGGGGGTTTCACATAGCAGGGCACCCAGATTGGGGGAAAGGACCAAAACCCAGGATAGTCAAAATCCTTGGTTTTGGTTCACTTTAAAGCAGACCAAAACCCACATTTTTATCTATCCTCTGAATTGCTCCTCCCATGAGGAGGACATTTTGCCAATTTTTAGTGCTCCTGCTTCACTCTAATCCCAATAAATGGCCCTTGTTTTAGCTGTAACGCTCCACCTCCTCCATTCATTGCCATTGTTGTGTGGCAATGATGTAATGTAATGACTGATCCTGCCATATTACAGAGAGGGACAGCAAAAAAAAATCAGTGTTTGAAAAATGAAATAATCCATTTCTAGTTCTACACCCTAAGAAGGGAATATCAGCCGGGGCTATGCCCAAATGTATTTCACAAGTTTGTGGACTTTGGTACACTTTTTAAAGCGGACCTTCACTCTGAATAAGAGCATATCTTGTGTTTCCCACACCCCGTACATACAGATTGCTCACATTAAAAATCATCCTACCTGCATCTACTGTATGTTATGAGCCTTTAAACATCCAAGATGGAGGCTCATGGAACATCAGGCAGCCTGCAGACAGGAAGTGTCTTCTGACTGTGCTGCTCTGCATTCTGGGATTGCTGTCCTTTCCCTGACCCCAGCTCTGCTCTGTCTGAGTGAAGCACAGCAATAACCCCCCACCCCTGTACTTTATCCCACTCTCATCTCAGTATGTGTGATGCTTCTGAGGCAAGGGATCCCTCTTTTTGCTCTATTCCAGGAGTTTCAGCAAAATGACTTAAAGTGGACCAACACCCAGGGGGGATCGGCCCGGAAATCTATAAGATTCCCGGACCGATCAGATCCCTCCCCGCGGGACATCCCGATTTCGGACCCCCCAGGAGGCCCACAAACCTTACCTCAGCCCCGTTCCATCGGCGCATCCCTCTAGCAGGGCGCGCACCCGCGCCGGCCGTTTGTGACTGGCCGGTGCAGACGCGCTCCCTGTTAGAGGGAAGCGCGAGACGCGGCCTCCAGCGCTCAGAGCCAGCTGAGCTGGTATGCGCGTCCAGGCGGCCTTGGACGCGCATAACACAGCGGCTCTGAGCGCTGTGATTGGCTGGCGCGGTCACGTGGGAGCGGGGAGAGGTGAGTTTTTTGGGGCTTTCTGGGGGGTTTCAGACAGCGGGGCACCCCCGATCGGGGTGCCCCACCGAAGTGGACCAAAACCCAGGATAGTAAAAATCCTGGGTGTTGGTCCACTTTAAGCTTATGTCACATTCTTTAGGTGCTGGTCCCCCTGCAACACCATAAACCTTCACCTGACCCGGGGATGGGATTGTTCCCTAGAGGTTGGGCGAGAGTCTTTCTTTTAGGTTTAGGTCTGACCTATTGGCGGCGTCTGTTTATTTTGCAGGTGGCAAGGTGGGGAAGCTGTTGGAGGTGGACGTGTCACCATGCAGCAAGCAGCCGTGTCCACTGGTCAAAGGCCAAAACTACACCATCAACGTCACTTTCACTAGCGGTAAGTCGTGTGCATGTTAATTCCGCATGTGCACTTCTACGCTACCTCTCCCGCACCTGTCTCCTCTTCTGACCATTGTCTCTCCTCTCTAGATGAAGCAACCCCATCCTGTAAGGCCAAAGTCTATGGTTTGCTGGTGGGCGTTCCTGTGCCTTTCCCCCTGCCGGAGCCGGACGGCTGTAAGAGCGGGCTGAGCTGCCCCCTGCAAGCTGGCCAGACATACACTTACCTCACCAAGCTGCCCATAAAGTCCGAGTACCCTGATGTAAGTAGCAGTAATGTTTTGTGCAGGTTTATGTGTGCAGCTGTCGCTTCCCTGTATTTAGTTCTAAATGTTTTGTGTGTGTTAGACCCCTGTAAGTCTTTCCAGTGCCAGCGTCAAGCACCCGGCAAGGAGGGCCAACTGACAGGGCCCCCACCCTCAAGGAGGGCCAACTGACAGGGCCGGCGTCAGCACCCGGCAAGGAGGGCCAACTGACAGGGCCGGCGTCAGCACCCGGCAAAGCGGGGCAGCTGCTCGGGGCCGGCCTTTGGGGAATACAACGGCGCTTGACCGGTGGTGGACTGTGAGGGCACCGCCACAGCTGGTGCCCACATCTCCTCAAATGGGGCATCTCGATTTAGATTCCAGGGGAGGACGTGCTGGGTTTTGTTCTGCTTTCCTATCCCTGGAGCATCCCAGTCTGTGATACCCTACTGTGTGAACCCCCCTGGGATCGCTGCCATACCCACTATGCAAGCAATTCCACCCCTGAGTTTTTTGGTCTGCTTTACAGAGGCATCTCAATTTGGGATGCCCCTGTTTGTGAAAGAACCCCCCTGGTTTGGCCGTTAACTCAAACTGGCCCACAGTGCATTCACCAGTTCCAGGAAAGTAATGAACAAAGGGGGCGAGGGGTCACAGACAGTGGCATCCAAAATCAGGAGGATCTAGATTCAGGTTTGCCAGGTTTAAAGGGGTTTGGTGCGCTTCAGAGTAGACCAAAACTAGAGTTTTGGTCTAAATAGCATGATCCTTAGGGTGCATCCAAATTTGGGACATCCCCCTCGGTCCCTCATGACAAAGGGGCCCACTGAGACCATGCTGCCCAAGGGCCCACATAAACCTGGAGCAGGCACTGGTCTTCCCTTGGGGGATATTAAAGGGAACAGAAAAGCCATAGGTGTGACTAGCACAGGAACCTCCTATTTCTCTTCTCTTTCACTCAGTCACACAGATTTTAGGCTTTACACTTGGTTGTTCTAGTCACACCTAAAAGTTCTTGATGACCCCCATTGATTTTCTATTCAATGAACTTCTAGCCCCCCCAACTAAAAGGGAGTAAGGTAAGCCTGGAAATATCCATAAAATTTGGAAGTTAAATACAAGACTGAGACTGTGCTAAAGTACTTACCACACTGTAGGCCATCTCAAATAGGAATGCCACCCTAAATCGTGAAGTCGAGTAAGCAATCCTCCTTGTGACTGAAGTTAAGCTTTAAAGCTGCTTGTAATGGGCAACTGTAGGCAGTGAATGTGCTGGTAAGGGGACGTGTGGGCGGTGAATCTGCTGGTAAGGGGGAATTGTGGGCGGTGAATCTGCTGGTAAGGGGGAATTGTGGGCGGTGAATCTGCTGGTAAGGGGAATTGTGGGCTGTGAAGCTGCTGGTAATGGGGAATTGTGGGCAGTGAAGCTGCTGGTAAGGGGGAATTGTGGGCTGTGAATCTGCTGGTAATGGGGAATTGTGGGCGGTGAATCTGCTGGTAATGGGGAATTGTGGGCAGTGAAGCTGCTGGTAATGGGGAATTGTGGGCGGTGAATCTGCTGGTAATGGGGAATTGTGGGCGGTGAATCTGCTGGTAATGGGGAATTGTGGGCTGTGAATGTGCTGGTAAGGGGGAATTGTGGGCTGTGAATCTGCTGGTAATGGGGAATTGTGGGCAGTGAAGCTGCTGGTAATGGGGAATTGTGGGCAGTGAAGCTGCTGGTAAGGGGGAATTGTGGGCTGTGAATCTGCTGGTAATGGGGAATTGTGGGCGGTGAATCTGCTGGTAATGGGGAATTGTGGGCAGTGAATCTGCTGGTAATGGGGAATTGTGGGCGGTGAATCTGCTGGTAATGGGGAATTGTGGGCGGTGAATCTGCTGGTAATGGGGAATTGTGGGCGGTGAATCTGCTGGTAATGGGGAATTGTGGGCTGTGAATGTGCTGGTAAGGGGGAATTGTGGGCTGTGAATCTGCTGGTAATGGGGAATTGTGGGCAGTAAAGCTGCTGGTAATGGGGAATTGTGGGCGGTGAATCTGCTGGTAATGGGGAATTGTGGGCGGTGAATCTGCTGGTAATGGGGAATTGTGGGCGGTGAATCTGCTGGTAATGGGGAATTGTGGGCGGTGAATCTGCTGGTAATGGGGAATTGTGGGCGGTGAATCTGCTGGTAATGGGGAATTGTAGGCAGGGAAGCTGCTGGTAAGGGGGAATTGTGGGCATCTGCTGGTAATGGGGAATTGTGGGCAGTGAATCTGCTGGTAAGTGGAATTGTGGGCGGTGAATCTGCTGGTAATGGGCAATTGTAGGCAGTGAATCTGCTGGTAATGGGCAATTGTAGGCAGTGAATGTGCTGGTAATGGGGAATTGTAGGCAGTGAATCTGCTGGTAATGGGCAATTGTAGGCAGTGAATCTGCTGGTAATGGGGAATTGTAGGCAGGGAAGCTGCTGGTAAGGGGGGAATTGTGGGCGGTGAAGCTGCTGGTAATGGGGAATTGTAGGCAGGTAAGCTGCTGGTAATGGGGAATTGTAGGCAGGTAAGCTGCTGGTAAGGGGGAATTGTAGGCAGTGAATGTGCTGGTAATGGGGAATTGTGGGCGGTGAATCTGCTGGTAGGGGGAATTGTGGGCGGTGAATCTGCTGGTAATGGGGAATTGTGGGCAGTGAATCTGCTGGTAAGTGGAATTGTGGGCGGTGAATGTGCTGGTAATGGGCAATTGTAGGCAGTGAATGTGCTGGTAATGGGGAATTGTGGGCAGTGAATCTGCTGGTAATGGGGAATTGTGGGCAGTAAAGCTGCTGGTAATGGGGAATTGTGGGCAGTGAATCTGCTGGTAATGGGGAATTGTGGGCAGTAAAGCTGCTGGTAATGGGGAATTGTGGGCGGTGAATCTGCTGGTAATGGGCAATTGTAGGCAGTGAATGTGCTGGTAATGGGGAATTGTGGGCAGTGAATCTGCTGGTAATGGGGAATTGTGGGCAGTAAAGCTGCTGGTAAGGGGGAATTGTGGGCAGTGAATCTGCTGGTAATGGGGAATTGTGGGCGGTGAATCTGCTGGTAATGGGCAATTGTAGGCAGTGAATGTGCTGGTAATGGGGAATTGTGGGCAGTAAAGCTGCTGGTAAGGGGGAATTGTGGGCAGTGAATCTGCTGGTAATGGGGAATTGTGGGCGGTGAATCTGCTGGTAATGGGCAATTGTAGGCAGTGAATGTGCTGGTAATGGGGAATTGTGGGCAGTGAATCTGCTGGTAATGGGGAATTGTGGGCAGTAAAGCTGCTGGTAAGGGGGAATTGTGGGCAGTGAATCTGCTGGTAAGTGGAATTGTGGGCAGTGAATCTGCTGGTAATGGGCAATTGTAGGCGGTGAATGTGCTGGTAATGGGGAATTGTGGGCGGTGAATCTGCTGGTAAGGGGACTTGTGGGCGGTGAATCTGCTGGTAAGGGGACTTGTGGGCGGTGAATCTGCTGGTAATGGGGAATTGTAGGCAGGGAAGCTGCTGGTAAGGGGGAATTGTAGGCAGGGAAGCTGCTGGTAAGTGGAATTGTGGGCGGTGAAGCTGCTGGTAATGGGGAATTGTGGGCTGTGAATCTGCTGGTAATGGGCAATTGTAGGCAGTGAAGCTGCTGGTAATGGGGAATTGTAGGCAGGGAAGCTGCTGGTAATGGGGAATTGTAGGCAGGGAAGCTGCTGGTAATGGGGAATTGTGGGCAGTAAAGCTGCTGGTAAGGGGGGAATTGTGGGCGGTGAAGCTGCTGGTAAGGGGGGAATTGTGGGCAGTGAAGCTGCTGGTAAGGGGGGAATTGTGGGCAGTGAAGCTGCTGGTAAGGGGGGAATTGTGGGCAGTGAAGCTGCTGGTAAGGGGGGAATTGTGGGCAGTGAAGCTGCTGGTAAGGGGGGAATTGTGGGCAGTGAAGCTGCTGGTAAGGGGGGAATTGTGGGCAGTGAAGCTGCTGGTAAGGGGGGAATTGTGGGCAGTGAAGCTGCTGGTAAGGGGGGAATTGTGGGCAGTGAAGCTGCTGGTAAGGGGGGAATTGTGGGCAGTGAAGCTGCTGGTAAGGGGGGAATTGTGGGCAGTGAAGCTGCTGGTAAGGGGGGAATTGTGGGCAGTGAAGCTGCTGGTAAGGGGGGAATTGTGGGCAGTGAAGCTGCTGGTAAGGGGGGAATTGTGGGCAGTGAAGCTGCTGGTAAGGGGGGAATTGTGGGCAGTGAAGCTGCTGGTAAGGGGGGAATTGTGGGCAGTGAAGCTGCTGGTAAGGGGGGAATTGTGGGCAGTGAAGCTGCTGGTAAGGGGGGAATTGTGGGCAGTGAAGCTGCTGGTAAGGGGGGAATTGTGGGCAGTGAAGCTGCTGGTAAGGGGGGAATTGTGGGCAGTGAAGCTGCTGGTAAGGGGGGAATTGTGGGCAGTGAAGCTGCTGGTAAGGGGGGAATTGTGGGCAGTGAAGCTGCTGGTAAGGGGGGAATTGTGGGCAGTGAAGCTGCTGGTAAGGGGGGAATTGTGGGCAGTGAAGCTGCTGGTAAGGGGGGAATTGTGGGCAGTGAAGCTGCTGGTAAGGGGGGAATTGTGGGCAGTGAAGCTGCTGGTAAGGGGGGAATTGTGGGCAGTGAAGCTGCTGGTAAGGGGGGAATTGTGGGCAGTGAAGCTGCTGGTAAGGGGGGAATTGTGGGCAGTGAAGCTGCTGGTAAGGGGGGAATTGTGGGCAGTGAAGCTGCTGGTAAGGGGGGAATTGTGGGCAGTGAAGCTGCTGGTAAGGGGGGAATTGTGGGCAGTGAAGCTGCTGGTAAGGGGGGAATTGTGGGCAGTGAAGCTGCTGGTAAGGGGGGAATTGTGGGCAGTGAAGCTGCTGGTAAGGGGGGAATTGTGGGCAGTGAAGCTGCTGGTAAGGGGGGAATTGTGGGCAGTGAAGCTGCTGGTAAGGGGGGAATTGTGGGCAGTGAAGCTGCTGGTATAGGGGATTGTGGGCGGTGAATGTGCTGGTAGGGGGGGATTGTGGGCGGTGAATGTGCTGGTAGGGGGGGATTGTGGGCGGTGAATGTGCTGGTAGTGGGGGATTGTGGGCGGTGAATGTGCTGGTAGGGGGGGATTGTGGGCGGTGAATGTGCTGGTAGGGGGGGATTGTGGGCGGTGAATGTGCTGGTAGGGGGGGATTGTGGGCAGGGAATTTGCTGGTGGGGGGGGGGATTGTGTGGGCAGTGAAGCTGCTGGTTATGGGTATTTGTCAGTGGGGTAACTGATGGTAATGTGGAATTGCCCATGGAAAAGCTGCTGGTAACAGGGAATTGTGGGTGGAGAAGCTGCTGGTAATGGGCAAATTTGGGGACGGAAGGTGCTGGTAACTGGTACTTCTGGGTGGAAAACCTGCTGGTAACTGGTAATTTTGTGTGAAGAAGCTGCTGGTAACAGGGAATTGTGGGTGGAGAAGCTGCTGGTAATGGGCAAATTTGGGGACGGAAGGTGCTGGTAACTGTTAATTCTGTGTGAAGAAGCTGCTAATGGGGACATTTAGGCAGGGAAGGTGCTGGTAACTGGTACTTCTGGGTGGAAAACCTGCTGGTAACTGGTAATTTTGTGTGAAGAAGCTGCTGGTAAGGGGGAATTGTAGGTAAAGAAGCTGCTGGTTGGTGATCATTCAACAAATCTGCAGCCCAGGGTTCCTGGGAGTGGCAAGTAGATGACCTGCCTGGGCTCTGGGGGTTACTGACCTGTTGTGTCCCTACAGATGAAGCTGACGGTGCGCTGGGAGCTGCTGGACACTGACGGCAACAATCTCTTCTGCTGGGACATCCCGGTGATGATAGTAGATAACTGAATAGAGGACACCCACCCTTCCCCTGCAGTCAGCATGTTGCCTATTAACCTTTTCTAACCTCTCTAGGACCTACTCTCTCCTGACTGCTGTGCAGTTTTAACCCTTCACACTGAAATTCAGCTACAAGTAATTTTATCTTTGCTAAATTTTAATAATAAAAAAAAACAAAAAAAAACAGTTTGAATCCATGTGCGTCGGCTGGACACTCGTTCCCGGCGCTGTGCTGATGCAGAAACCAATAAAGTGTCTGAACTGCTCCCCACTGTGTCATGTGATCTGTGCCATGTCCCCCCAGCATGCACCTTGCTTGTTTAAAGATCTAACCAGTGTTGCTGGGGGGTTGTGTAGGCAGTGCTGGGGGAACCAGGAGGTCGTCGCAACAATTTAAAAATAAGAGGCATCTGTGGGGCAGTGCTGGTCCATGGAGGAGGAGGAGTTTAGTCCCATTTAGGGTGGACTTTGTGCTTTTCATCCAGATCCCAGGCTCAAAAACAAGAGTCCACTGAGGGTTAATCAAACCATTCCGAAGCCCTCGCAGCCCTCACTGATGGCGAGTTTCAGCATGCGGTGCATCTCCTCGTAAGAGTCGTAGGTCGGCAGACACAGCTGGTTAAAGCTGCGGAAGAGAGAGATGGACATCTGCATTAATAGGTCGTGGTGGGTAATGTACAGACAAGTTCTCTTACTGCGGCCCAGGCCCTAGGCCAGTGGTACTCAACTGGTGGACCGGGGACTGAATGCGGACCTCTGCGCCAGATTTCTGGACCCCTGCCATGACAGACCTGCACTCAGTTGCTTCTGTGTTGCTGAGCTCAGTGCTTCCCCCTTTACTTGATCGGTGATGTAGTGCTTAGTCTCCCTGCCAGTGTCCTGCTTGCAATATGAAGTACTGCATGGGCGGGAGGTGGCACTGCAAGGTGCACCCAAATTTTGTTTCTCAGTCTCTTTGCCCCATCCAATCCTGTCCCGCCGTCTCTGCCCCCGTCCGTCCCCTGTCCCGCCGTCTCTGCCCCCGTCCATCCCCTGTCCCGCCATCTCTGCCCCCATCCATCCCCTGTCCCGCCGTCTCACCCCATCCATTCCTGCCCCCCCCCCCCAGCTTTCCCCCATCAATCCTACCCCCTTCCATTCCTGTCCTGCCGTCTCTGCCCCATCCATTCCTGTCCCGCCGTCCCTGCCCCATCCATCCCTATCCCGCCATCCATCCCTCCCCCCCAGTGCACCGATTTCTAACTAGCCACCCACCTGCGACAGCCCCCTGCCTGGACCTTCACCTCTCACCAGATGTCTGTATAAGGACCTTTTTAAGAAGTGGTCGAGTACTCCTGCCCTAGGCCTTTATTGCCTCAAAGCGGAAGTTCATCTTTCATAGGCTATATGGAGCAGCATCCCCCTGATTCAAACCGGACCAACCCTCGTTTTTACTTTAACCCGTTTTGGTGCCTCTGTCTGCTGTTAACAAGAAGCTCGGGGGGGGGGCATCCAAAACGCTGGAGTCCCCTCACACCTAACCGAACAGAATGCTTGTAAAACTCACCTTCATTGTGAGCCAGCACCGGGAAAGGATTCCCGCGATTTAATATCGGGCCAGTCACTACAATTTGCATGTGGGAGAATGTCCTATCTCAGCGCCAAGGGAGGGGGTCATAGGCTACATTTGACTGGACAAGCATTTGAAAGAGAACAGGAACTTCAGCACCGCAAACAAGTCCAGAATCACCTGACCACTGCTGTACATCATATATAACCCACTTTTGTTTCAGATTTTTACTGTTCTGGAAGACTATGGAGTTTGGCCATAAACTTTTCAATGCAGTTCTAAGGGCTATGTTATGCCTGTGCTGCTCACAGATTCAGGACCGGGTCTACTAACACCAAGTTCCCAAGGAATGCTTCAGCATCCCCCGCTTCCCTCTAACAGAAAGCATGCCCGTGCCAGCCATTCCCAAATGCCTGGTGCGGGCACACACCCTGCTAAAGGGATAGTGGGGATATGGCTTGCACATGCGCTGTTGGACTGGGAAGCAAGGTAAGTCTATGCGGCGACCTGGGGGGGGGTTTCACGCAGCGGGTTAGAAGAGATGATGCAAGCATAGATGAAAAGATGGATAGAGGTAGGCAAGGGTGAGGTGATGTGAGGTAACAAGACTACGGGCGTCAGGTTGTGCATCTCTGTCTGGGCTTCCTGCTTATCTTTGGAATTCACAAAGCCAAATGAGAAATTGCATGTGATGCCAATCCCCTGCTGTTTGCACCAGCCAACTCTTCTCTCTTGTGTGTAGGTGTAAATCCTGTGTGTGCCGAAGTCTGGGTGGCTGCAATCCTCTTCAATCTATTCAACCAGAGAAAGACACTTCACAAGAGTCACAGTTATGAATTAGGTTGAAACTCAACTCTGCCCGTCTCATCCACCTCTCCTCTGGCTTTTCCAGTCCCTCTGTCAATCCCTACACTGGCTGCCAATATCTGAAATAATTCAGTTCAAATTATTAATGGATTAATTAATTAATGGAGTTGCTTCATTACTATTATTTATACAGGACCTTTTAGGGCCTGGGAACCAATTCACCGCCCAGTTTAACCCTATCATCACTGTATAATATTCAGCAAACAGGTATATGACTCCTGTACAGAAACTAGGGGCCTTGGTTTGCATACAATTGCAATCGTATGTATTAAACCCCACGTTATAGTCCCTACTCCTATTTTTGAGTGCCCAAAGTTGGGACATGCAATGCAATCAAATATTTCAGAGCTACTCACCTGGGAAGCTGCCAGCCTCCCTTTAGAACACTCCACGGGGAGAGATCCATATTGACTGAATCCCTCCCTGTGTGTGCTCATGGCAATTCAAACTGAGTAAAGGGGGAGGGAGTTGCTCCATTACTATTATTTATACAGGATCTTTTAGGGCCTGGGAACCAATTCACTGCCCAGTTTAACCCTCTCATCACTGTATAATATTCAGCAAACAGGCATATGAATCCTGTACATAAACTAGGGGCCTTGGTATGCATACAATTGCAATCGCATGTATGAAACCCCACGTCGCCCCTATTGGTGGGTTCCCTACTCCTATTTTTGAGTGCCCAAAGTTGGTAGATGCAATGCAATCACATATTTCAAAGCTACTCTTCTCCTTTTACTCTCTCTCTGGAGTTCCCAATGGCACATACACCAATCGCCACTTGCTGTGCACACTAATGCACGGCATAAAGCCGTTGTTTTAAATGGTGCTCTGGCATAGGGAGTGGCAGCACACACATACCCGACTTTCCTGTGGAGTGTGCGTGCCCAGTCTGATTGGCTGGGCATGGGAGTGCCGAGGGCTGAGACAAAATAAGGGGCTTGCGGGCAACCTGGAGGGGCTCACACAGTGGGGCCTGCCAATTGGGGGCACCTAGGCAGCTAGCCCTGGAGTCTTTTAGACTCCAAACCTGGCATCAGGGGTGATTGGTCCACTTTAAGCATCCTTACTGACAACTGGATATTCCTAATTCTGGTTCTTTTTAAGCTCTAAAAAAAAAGCCTCTGAATTTCTGGCGATTCTATGAATAATCATCAATTAAGTTAACCTATAGCACCAACCTAACGTCATGCTGTGAAATCGACTGTGCATAACTTATTACCTGACTGTAGTGTCACTATCCTTAAAGTGTACTTGGTCATATGTGCTGCAAGGTGTGTGTGAGCCAGAAGACTATAGTAAGCTCATTTAATCTGATCACTGGACTTCCAAACCAACTGGATTATCCCATAGTGTGGGTGACAGAACCAGTGTGGAACCACTTGAGAACTTCTCTCCTGCTTGTGTGTTCTGGTGTAACTGCATAGCTGTGCTGGAAGCAACCTACCAACCCTTCACAGGTCGCTCAATTTGTGAACAATGGATGGATGGGGGGGGGGGTGTGTGTGTGTGTGTTTACAGAATGTCTAGAACAGGGGTTCCCAGACAGTGGTACGAGTACTACTGGTGGTACTCAGCAAAGTTACAGCCTGATCTGTGCCCCAGCCTGATCTGTGCCCCAGCCTGATCTGTTGCCATCTATACTGAACCCAAACTGGATTTGCACAATGAGTACAAAACTGCCCCCAAAAAGGTTATGTGCATGTCTATGTACTTTAAAAAGCTGTTTAGAGTGCTTTTAACACAGTTTAAGGTGACCACACACCACCCAGGTGGTACTTGAGATCATTAGAAAATAGAAATTAGTAGTTGATAAAAAAAAAATGGAAACCCCTAAAACATCCCATGAGCATATAAGAGAATTGTAATGTATTGGCATGTGTTAAGCCCAACAATGCGACATGCAGATGGTTTGCCTTTCTTATGCATTTTGGCCAAAAACGAAAGACAAATACAGCAACATACATATAAGTGTAAATGGGCCCTTGCAGGATGAACTTCAAAGATTGCTGCTAAGTAAACATCCCATTTTATTAAGAATACAAACACTATAAAAATAGATCTGTATAACACCGCGCTAGGATCAATTTATACATTGAAGCTCAGCGTGTGCATAAATCCCAATCCAGTTACCATAAATAATATACAAAAAACACAGAGCTAATAAAAGATTAAAACACAATTTTTTTAGAATAACCGACCAAAGCATAATATGCCTTTATGTTTTTATCCTTGTGAGTGCATTCTTTTATTATTAAATTCCACTTTTTAGCATTACTGCACTATTGTTGCGCTTCTTTTCCCTTGCATGTGAAATACCCCTTGCTTAGGGGTTATTGAATGTTGAGAAAATTTATTTTGAAAGAAGAATTGAGGTGGAATTACTGACCCTTTTATTGCATATCATCTTCTACCCGGTTGCCGCGGGAGACGGAGCTGCATTTTCATGCCATTTGAGTTTTGAGTTTGAGTTTTCTGGTAAGAGCATAACTAAAACAGTGGTGGATTCACGTTCCTTATAATTGGACACATGCACTGCGGGATACTGCGATTATATATATTGCCTGCTCTGATTGAATGAACTGTTCTTTTACCAGTTGTGATCAGATGCTTTATGCTTTGGTCGGTTATTCTAAAAAAATTTGTGTTTAATCTTTTATTAGCTCTGTGTTTTTTGTATATTATCCCATTTTATTGCTCACTGTGTAAAAGAAATCAAAGTTTACAGCTCCAATCAGTAAATTGTGAGCAATCCAATTTAAGGTTTTAATTTCTCATGTGAGCCAACTGTCTTCATGGTTTGTCCTGTGTTGCTTAACAAAAAGATGGACTCTGGACTATAACTAATAAGCAGACATTGGAGTGGTTTCTTTTGGATTGTAAACAAGCTTCTAATCTACCATGATGCTGCATGTCAGACTGATTTATGGAGGCGAGTTATGCAGCGCTACCAGTAAAACGCCTCACTAAAGATTCAAAGATTAAGTTTCAGTTCCCAGTTGTGGGCCACTCTGCTCGGAATTGTGTGCTGTAACAAACACAGATGCTATTGTGAGGAAGCCTTGCATCTTCTAAACTGCACGTATTTCAAATGCGACTCCTACTTAATTCTGATCAGTTACAGGTGACTGCAGCACCTAAACCCTGAGCATGTTTAAAAAAGCTCTCCCCTCTTTTCCGAGATTCAGATGAAGTTCTAGGGGGGTAAGTTTAACATCTGTGGTGGGCAAGCTGTTTGAAGGTTTCTTAAAGGATATTATCCTGGAGTATCTCGGTGAAAATGACCTTATTACTCCATATCAGCATGGATTTATGATGAATCACTCCTGCCAGACAAACCTAATCAGCTTTTATGAGGAGTTAAGTTCAAGATTGGATCAGGGGGAGTCATTGGATATTATATATCTTGACTTTTCTGAAACATTTGATACTGTGCCATATAAAAGACTGGTACAATAGATGAGAATGCTTGGACTGGGGGAAAACGTGTGCAGATGGGTGGGAAATTGGCTTAATGATCAGAAGCAGAGGGTGGTTATCAATGATACATACTAAGATTGTGTCACCGTTACTAGAGGAGTACCACAAGGGTCAGTTCTGGGCCCAATTCTCTTCAATATATATATATTAAGGACATTGGGGACGGATTAAACAGTAAAGTCTCAATCTTTGCATTTGATACTAAGCTGTGTAAAGTAATTAACACAAAAGAGGGCAGCAGGCAGCTACAAACAGATTTAGATAAATTGGAGGAATGGGCAATTAAATGGCAAATGAAGTTTAACACGGATAAATGTAAGGTTATGCACATGGGAAGGAGAAATCTGTGTCATGATTACACACTAAATAAAGAAATGCTTGGTAAAACAACAATGAAAAAAGGACCTAGAGGTTTTAGTTAACAATAAACTTAACAGTAGTAACCAATGCAAGGCAGCAGCTGCCAAAGCGAACAGGATCATGGGATGCATGAAGAGAGGCATAGGTGTCCATGATCAGAGCATCATTTTACCCCTGTACAAGTCACTAGTCAGACCCCATATGGAGTACTGTGTACAGTTCTGGGCACCTGTGCTTAAGAAGGACATCAGAACTGGAGCGCGTTCAAAGGAGGGAAAGTTAATAAAAGAAGTGCAGGGACTAGAGTACTAGAATAATCTAATAACTATGTATAAATATATTCAGGGTCAATACAAAGATCTGTCCCACGCTTGTTTATTTTATTTATGTTCTATTCATACCCCAGAGTGTAACCATAACCTGAGGGCATCCACTAAGGTTAGAGGAAATGTGCATTCTCCACCGACATAGGAGGAGATTCTTCTCTGTAAGAGCAGTGAGACTATGGAACTCGCTGCCAGAGGAGGTAGTAATGATGGATACAGTAAAAAACGTTCAGTGGCCGGGATGCTTTCCTGGTATGTAATAACATTTCCAGCTATGGCTACTAGACCACTGGAAGGAGATAAACAGGATGAACTATTCAGCCTTACATACTATACATATACATAAATGGGTAAAAGGTGACCACTAATAACTGGCTTTTTACAATATCCGCATTCAGTGCAACATGGCTAAAGGCTATCTATGGTCAGCATCTGGTGGCATCACATGCAGGAACTGAGGGAAGATGTGGTGTTCATGTTCCTCATATTACCATGTGACCCAGAACTGATGATCTTTACTTTTTTGGCAAGTCCTAGAATAAGAGAGCTCACCCTGCTCCGCTCACCACCACCCCCCGAAGCTGTAAAGAGGAAGCATGAGCTTCTCTACATGTGACAGCACTTCCTTTTATTCTGACAGTATGTGGGTATTATTAGTGTTGCCCTTTGTACATCGACACAGAGGATGCCAGAGCTTTACTTAAATACCAGGACACTTTTTAGGTAGGAGCAATAGGGTAACCTAGACACTTACCAGTTAAACATGACATAATGGGGTCTACTTACCAAGTGTGAGCGGTAGGGAGCGTGCCATGGGTAGGGGAGCCAATGATTTGGAAGCTGGGGCACAGGGCTACAAAGCCCCCAGGTGGGAGCTGAGAAGATCCTGTAGTAAACTGCAGCAGACGGGCCAGCTCCTCCTGCGTGAATCCAGAAACCACGGCCCAGAACCAGCTCATCACCTGCCAGAAAAGACGTATTAGCCAGAATCTGTCACAGCTGCTCAGGGAGCCATTAGGCTTGGCCCTGAACAAGAGCGAAAGCCCCAGGGCACCACTTACCTTCTCCCGAAAATGCCAGGACCCCCCGATAACCACAGCATGCGCCTGGAAATCCTGAACCGCAATGTGCCCCGTGCCACACATGAGAAGCTGGAAAGAGTAAGAAGAGACTAAATGACACATTTGTAGCACTGAGCAGGAGAGCAGCTGACACAATAAATCATCTACAAGTCATCCACCATCTTGTGCTTTGGGTGCACCTGTGCTTGAGAAATAGCTCCTGAAATAAGGGTATGTTAGTATTACTTACCGTAATAATTCCTTTCTTTTCACCTTCACTCAAGTCACACAGACAATTCTTTACACTTGGGTAATATCCTCCTATTGCCAGGAGGGGGCAGACATGTGCTGGACATTTGGTAAAGACGAATAAGAATAGCCTCAGACAAATAAACCATACTGAATTTTTTTAATGTCCTCTAAACAGAGGTTAAAGTTTGTAACTCGAGTCCCCAGACGGGGATGAAGAGAAAAGTTTCTGCTTTGCTGCGGCTCCGCTGATACCGACGCACGTTTCATCGACTGACATCTTCTGGGACCCAGAAGACGTCAGTCACCAAAACGCGCGTCGGTACCAGCTGAGCCGTGGCTGGGCAGAAACACTTGGGATGTCAGAAAGCAGCAAATGCATGGGTGGGAAGAGACCTAAAGGGTCAGCTGTGTTATTGAGGAAGAGCTATATTAGACATCAACGCCAACCCTCCAGGCAACACAGGCTTATGAGAACCGCGGACAAAAGAATTATCCATCCATATTTGGATTCCCACTTAGTTTGTTTCGAAGAACTTGCAAGACAACCGGATGTACATGGCAAGCTCATTCTGACGCAGCCTGAGGATTAAGAGACCCTAGGTCATATAGAAAAATGGTTAGGTTCTGAAACACTGCTGAAGGTGTACTAGGGGACAGTGTAACCCCTGTAAAACCCCAAAATGTTCCATGGGGTTAGCAAACTAACAAGGAAAACAACTGAGCATCCAAGAAGAAATTAATATCCAGATAACCGGCAGAGTGGCGACCTTGGACGTCTAACCAAGCTCTGATGACCAAAAAAACCACCTCCAGGGCGAGACACCGACTACGTTTGGAACCAACATTTTCAAAAGCTACTTTGGCACAAAAGCGGCAGACGGTTGACTCCGCTAGACAAACCCCTCTTAGACCTGAAACCTACCCTACAGAAGAGTTTTCTGTAAGTGACATGACATAGCTGAGACTTGTAAACACCAGTTCTCCAGGTCGAGCCTGCATGCAGATGCCATAACAACACCCTTTATATTGGAGAGAAAGCTCTTCCCAAGCTGGAACAAGAAGACATAGTGAGGACAGACCTGTATGCTGCGGAATCAGTAGTCAAAGTTTATGTAGATGGTTGAAGCTGATACAGTACCTGGTAATTCCAGGTGGCCTCCCATCTAAGTATTAACTAGTTCCGACCCTGCCTAACTAATTTTATGCTCTAGCAGAGCCAATTGCCCCTCGCGTGAGTGCCCGTCACCTCAAAATTTGCAAGGCATAGAGCAAGCCATCAGAGTGAAGGTCACTCCCAATCTTCCACGTCCTGTATAGGGAAGGACAGCAACAGCCCAAACTCATCAGTTGACTAGCAGAATTCTGAGATTTGTTAGTATTGATCCTCATGACCGAACTGAAACCAAACCCAGACCTCTGGCCCAAACTAAGAATAGAAACAGTCTAACTAAAAGGATCAGTATCGATTGGAACACGGAGTACTAGGACTAGTGTATCCATTTACCTGGCCAACTATGTGCACCATATATCGTGCATGTAGGACCACGGACAGTCTTACTGTGGACAATCCCCACACTATTAGTCTGTTGAATTGCCAATTTCCAAAGGTTTTCCTGCTATAGGTGGCCCTGATGGCCCTTGAGGAAACATGCCTATGCATTTTCATGGTGAGATGCAACGCTTTGTAGAAAGTGTAATAAAGGTAAGGTTGCCCTGTCATGGATCGCTTGTCAGCTCTATTGTCTGGCAGCCTGTGAAGCTGGCCTTCACGTTGATAGTGCCTTTCCAGATGGTATTATACCTCGAAACGCCTGGCTTCATATTTTCCGGGGGCCTCGCCTAACTGATGGAGGTGTGGAGGGGTCGTTCTTCCATATTTTTGGGACCTGTCTAAAGATAAAACCATTATGGGACGCAGTAACACCGATCATGGCAGAGATCACCAGCTCACACGTCCCGTGCTGTCCAGCCCTCATGCTCCTACACCACAGTACCTGTCACAGCCAATTATAAAAAAATCAACATTAATGTATCTGGTTAATGCGGCCAGGGCACTGATCCCCAGGCTCTGGAAATCAGAATGCACTCCTACATTAGGAGATTGGATTAGAGAAGTCGACAGAGTGAGGGAGATGGAAGAGCTGACAGCGACTGCCCACGGAAGAGAGGAACAATTTAGAGCAATATGGACCCCTTGGTATCTGTTCCGGGGCTCTGAGACCTGCGGCCGGCTCTCCCTTTCCCTCCCTATTAACTAGAGCAGTGGCTGGTGGAGTCCCTCCCCCTGGCACAATCCTGCACACTCGCCTTTGCCCTCCTCCGGTTGGGCGTGGATCCTCCCTGGCCTTAGTCCTGTGCCCTGGGCCCCCCCTTCCCCCCCAGGCGACCGCCCAAATACCGTATTTGCCGGCGTATAAGACGACTTTCTGCCCCTGAAAAACCTGCCTTCAAGTGGGGGGGTCGTCTTATACGCCGGGTGCACGGCACAGCACTGTTACCTGCGGGGCCGCTAGGATTCCGGGGCGGCCGGGAGGGAAGGCAGCGCGCAACCCGGAGACGAGAAGGCAGTGGGCGGGGCCGTCGACCAGGATGGAAGGCAGCGGGTGGGGCCGTCGGCAGCGTTCCCTCTAAGGTGCGCCTCTCGGCGCAGCCCCGTCTGCTGCCCGCGCACAGTCGCCTTACGTCGCCGCGGCCAGGAGGAAAAACTGCGTGCGGAGCCGGTGGGCGGGGTCGGCGAGCAGGAGGAAAGAACCCGCGCGCAATTCTGAGGCTCCTGCGCTTCAGTGGAACTGTGTGAGGAGCTGTACGGGACCGCGAGCAGCGCGCATTGCTCCCACAGCCTGGCTTCAGGTAAATAGGGAAAACACGAGGAATATCTCTGCATATATGCCCCCTCCCAAATACACATTTAGCTGTAATTCCTGCCCCATACCCGACCCACAACCAGCCTTTACCACCCACCACAGGTCAGTCAGAGAAAGCGTGTGTTACTGGAGCCTATAGAGGCTGCTGCTGGGGACTAATAGTGGCTTCTATTGTATTACTGGAGACTGGTGGCTTCTGCTATATTACTGGAGACTAATAGTGGCTTCTGTTATGTTACTGGAGACTGCTGGCTGCTGCCATGTTGCTGGAGAATGATAGTGGCTTCTGTTACTTTACTAGAGACTGCTGGCTGCTGCCATGTTGCTGGAGACTAATAGTGGCTTCTGTGATGCTACTGGGGACTGCTGGGCACCGCAGAGGCCAATGGGATGGCCTGCCCTCCCATCATGTCTCCCGGCCGGACCCAGTTGCCGGCACTGCTCCTGTGATTAGAGGGAGCCAGGCTCCCCCATGCCCTCAGTTCGGCCATCTTGCTCCATCATAGGTAAGTCCCCAAAGGAAAAGGTAAGCTCTTCCTTGGGTGTGGGTAACGGTTTATGGGATAACTGGAGTGTATGGGAGTTAAAATGGGCCTACATGTGTGCTGGTTGAATTAGTGCACCTGGGGCATCTGGGGCGATTCGGGATGCCTCATTGTGTGGAGCATCCAGATTTGGGATGCCCAAGGGACAATGGTGGAAATAGTGAATAGTGAAAATCCTGGTGTTCCGCTTTAATTGGTGTCTGGGGCTAACTGGTCTATATGTTTGGGGGTTTATTGGGTGGGGGGTTACTGATGTATATGTTTGCGGGGAGGGCTTAATGACTGTATATTCAGGAATGCCAGTTTTCTCCATCCTTTGGGATGCCTGATTTGGGATGCCCCCTTGTGCAACCCCCCTCGTGTTTCCACAAAACTCTCCTTTGTTTTTTTTTTTGTTTGTTGTTTATTTGGTGTGTGGAAGGTGTGCGGAAGAGGGAGTAGTCTTATACGGCGAGTATATAACAAATTCTATATTTTGAGTGGAAATGTTGGGGGGTCGTCTTATACGCCCAGTCGTCTTATACGCCGGCAAATACGGTACTTCTCTTCTCTTATCCCTCTTTCTTTTCTCATTCCTCTTTTCTCTTCTTCTCTTACTTCTCGTTGGTGCAGCAGGGCGGCCAGCTCAGCCCACTTGACTAACCTCTGGAATATGACAATATCGACCGATAATCTCCATACCCGCGAGGTGAGAATGGACGCTCCCACAGAACCTGCTGGGTGAGGTGAATGGGAGCCAAATTGACCGGTGGACTGGGGAGAGTGAAGTGGAGAGCTTTTTCTCCTCTCGGCCCCCCGGGACAGCGGGATATCACTATGATAACTGGGACGATGGAAGTAATTAACGCGGGACAGGGGAGGAGGTTGTGGGAAGGGTGGGCTTGTGCTTGTTACGCCTAATATGCTGTACCCTAACTCTGTACTTTGTTTGAAATACTGCCTCTAACTGTATTCTATGCTGTCTATAAATAGAAAATTTGAAATAAAGAGTTAAAAAAAAAACTGGACGATGAAAGAAGGTTCCAGAGGTTTCCTGGAGAGGAAACACAATACTGAGGACTGGGGGGAAGCGGTGGGGCTTTCAAACCTGTCTCACTTTGTGTTTCCTCTCTCTCTTCATGGCCGTTCTGGGCGATGGGAGAAAAAATACAATTCTGTGAAGTACTCACCTGTAGAATTGGTATTATACGCATACAGTACGTCCTGCTCCAGATATAATACTTACACTTGGGTTATCCTCTGCCAGAGGGTGCTGTGGCACTGCAGACATGCAAAAACAGGCTCCTCCCGGCCCTTCATATACCCAGGGACCTCCCACAAATCCCCAGCATTGAAAAGCAGTGAACCAGAAGCCAGGAGAAACCAACCACCAAAACAACTGGTAATGATAACAATAACAACAATCACCATACAGGGGATCCAGGGGATAATGCAAAAACCAGGGTGGGGTGGAGCAGGACGTACTGTATACGTATAATACCAATTCTACAGGTGAGTACTTCACAGAATTGTATTATTCTAAGTATACAGTACGTCCTGCTCCAGATATAATACTTACACTTGGGACATCCAATAGCAGTGTCCATAACAGTAGGGTGGGATCCCCAACAAAAAAGGGCAACGGCACATAGCTTAAACTACAACCGCCTGCAAAACCTTGCGGCCAAAAGCAGCATCAGCTGAGGCCTGAACATCAACCTTGTAAAACTTTGAAAAGGTGTGAACAGAAGACCAAGTAGCGGCCTTGCAAACTTGTTCAACAGAGGCCTGGTGCTGAAAAGCCCAAGAGGCACCAATAGCACGAGTGGAATGAGCAGTAATACGGAAGGGAGGACTCTTCCCCTTAGCAGAATAGGCTTGTACCACAGCCTGATGGATCCACTTGCTGATAGTAGACTTGGCAGGAGCCAAGCCCTTCCTAGGCCCAGAAGGCACAACGAAGAGAGCATCAGTCTTCCTGAAAGCCGCAGTGACAACCAGGTAGTACTGTCCACATCCAAGGAGTGCAGAACCCTTTCCTTGTCATTACTAGGATTGGGGCACAAGGAAGGAAGAACAATGTCCTGATTCAAATGAAAGGCAGACACAACCTTAGGCAGAAAATCCGGCTTAAAGCGGAACACCACCTTGTCCTGGTGTCTCTCATAGTATGGAGACTGAATGGATAGAGCAGCCAGCTCAGACACACGCCTAACTGAAGTTATGGCCACCAAAAAGACAACCTTGAGAGTAAGAACAACCAGAGCAGCATCTTGAATAGGCTCAAAGGGAGCACCCTGCAAGGCAGATAAAACCAAGTTTAAATCCCAAACGGGAACCACAGGTTTATGAGGGGGACGTGCATGAGTGACCCCCTGAAAGAAGGTCTTAACCAAATGATGATGACCAAAGGTTTTCTGGAAGAAGACGGACAGGGCAGAAACCTGACCCTTCAGAGTACTGAGTTTTAGACCTAACTCCAAACCATGCTGTAAGAACTCCAGAACCCTGGGGACAGAGAACTCCCTACAGGGAAGAGACCTAGACTCACACCAGTCAATGTAGGTACGCCATACTCTATAATAGATAGCAGCAGAAGTCTTCTTCCTAGCCTGCACCATAGTGCCCACCACAGAGGCAGACAAACCCTTCTCCATTAAGATGGAGGTCTCAGCAGCCAGGCCGTCCAGCATTTGTAAATTGGGATGGCATAGGGGGCCCTGAGTTAGCAAGTCTGGCACCCCTGGCAGATCATACTGGTCTACTGCCATTTGAACCACGTCTGCGAACCACACTGTTCTTGGCCACCGGGGGGCCACTAGAATCACAGGCACCCCTTCCAGAGCAATCTTGCGCAGAACCCTGCTCAGCAGGGGGAATGGTGGAAACACATACAGGAGCCGAAACTCCTTCCATGACATGGACAGGGCATCCGTGGCCAAGGCCAGAGGGTCCTGAGACAGGGACACGAAGGCCGGGAGCTTGTGGTTGTGGCGGGACGCAAACAGGTACACATCCGGTAGACCCCAACGGTGACACAGGGACTGGAATACCCTGTTGCAGAGGGACCACTCTCCCTGACGGGACGTTCCCCTGCTCAGAGCATCTGCAAGCAGATTCTCCACCCCCGGAATGTTAACAGCCGAAATGCATTGTACATTGGCCTCCGCCCATGTCAGAATCTGAGACACCTCCCGGAGGGCACTCTTGCTCCAAGGCCCTCCCTGATGGTTGATGTATGCAACCGCCGTCTTGTTGTCTGAGCGTACCTGGACCGACAGTCCCCTCAGGTTTTGGGTCAACCGCTCCAGTACCAACCGAACTGCCCGCAGTTCCAGAATGTTGATGGGTAAGTGGGCCTCCCGAGGACCCCACGTCCCCTGGAAGCGCAGGGACTTCCAGAATCCCCCCCAACCTGACAGACTGGCATCCGTTGTGACAGTCTCCCAGGAAGGGGCCAGAAAGAACCTGCCCCCTGTCAAGTTCTCGAGGTCCAACCACCACGCAAGGGACCGTCTGACCGAGGGGGGAAGCACACAGACCCTGTCCAAGGACGCCGGGTTCTTGTCCCATACTGACAGATGGTGAAGCTGCAGAGGTCTCAAATGGAACTGAGCAAAGGGCACCGCTTCGAAGCTCGCCACCATCAGGCCCACCAGCTGCATTCCCTGCCTGATGGAGGGCTGTGGGCACGAGAGCAGGAACCTGGCCTGCGCAGTCAGAGCTTCCACCTTCTGTTGAGGAAGGAATATCCGTGACTGAACCGTATCCAGAATCATTCCCAGGAACTGGGTCACCGAGGATGGGGACAGAGAGGACTTGGGGTAATTGATCACCCAACCGAAGGACTCCAGGGTGGACACTACCAGTTGGGTGTCCAACTCTGCCTGCCGCAGAGACCGAGAGGTGATGAGGATGTCGTCCAGGTAAGGCAGCACGCGTATGCCCCTTAGCCTTATCAGTGACATCACCCCTGCCAGCACCTTGGTGAACACCCTGGGAGCCGACGTGAAACCGAATGGCAGAGCCACAAATTGGCAATGCTGATCTTTCAGTGCAAATCTGAGAAACCTTTGGTGTCCTGCAAACACCGGAACGTGAAGGTAAGCATCCTTGATGTCTACTGACGTCATGAAGTTCCCTGGGCGCAATGAGCCAATGGCCGAGCACAGAGTTTCCATGCGGAAATGCCTGTTCTTGACAAATTTGTTGAGGATTTTTAAATCCAGAATGGGCCTGACTGACCCATCCTTCTTGGGTACTGTGAAGAGATTGGAGTAGAACCCCTTGCCCCTGTCTCCAAAGGGGACCTTGCAAATGACTCCTAGATCCAGGAGACCCTGCACGGCCAGCAGCAAGACCTGGGCTGAGGCGGGGTCCTGAGGGATTCGGGACCCAATGAATCTGGTGGGGGGCCGTACAGCAAATTCTATCTTGTATCCGGAGGACACTACCTCCTGAATCCACCGGTCTGAGACGTGGCGCCGCCAGACGTGCTCGAAGTGCTGTAGACGTCCCCCCACCCTGACGGGTGAGGGCGCCCCCTCATGCCTGAGGGGTCTTGGGAGGGGCTTTGGGCCCCCAGGAGGAGCTGGGACGGCGTCCTCTATTCCTGTGCCAGGAATCTGCGTGGGGCCCCGCGAAGGACACCCCTTTTCCCTGTTTAGGTAGGGGATTGAAAGGGTGCCCTGGCCTCGAAAAGGCCGAAACTGCCGCCTGCGCTGGGGCAACTTGCCTCCTTTGGCGAAGAGGTCTAGACGGTCTCCAAACAGACGTAGCCCTTTAAATGGAAGCCCAGTAAGGGCTTTCTTAGCGGCGTTGTCAGCCGCCCACTGTCGCAACCAAACCGTACGGCGAATAGCTACCGCCAAGGCAGAAGATCTGGCACACATCTTTATAGCATCGTCCGATGCAGACAGGATAAAGTTTATGAACACGTCACAGTTAGACAGATTATTGACAGTATCAGCGGGCAACTCATCTGTGCCGTCGAGTGCATTCCTAACCATGGCCCTGAGCGCTACTGCCGTAATGGCTAAGGCACAAACAGGGCGCAAGGTCGCTCCCCCAAATGCAAAGGCATGGCATGCCAATTGATCAAAACGCCGGTCCTCAGAGTCCCGTAGCGTAGTAGTGTCAGGGGAGTGCATAATAGAGGTGTTAGACAACCCTAGAATAGGAGCATCGACCTCGGGAGGCGATGACCAGCACTTAACCAAGTCAGCCGGGAAGGGATACTTTCTATCCACACTCTTAGGGATCTCAGGCAGTCTGCTGGGTTGTTCCCATTCCTTAAGCACAAGGCTATTGAAATGAGTCTGCTCGGGAAATTCAAGACGAGCCTTAGCAGTATGAAAGAGCTCGCCCCTTTGTCTGGGAGCAGCAACAGGGGGAGAGATGGACAAAACTTCAAATATCTGAGCCAGCAGTCTGTCAATATCATCCGAGGACCAGTGCTCGGAACCAGATTCCTCATGACCCCTGGACTCCTCATCATATGACCCAGAGTCAGAGAACAGCTCCCCTTCGTCCGAGGGGGGTTGGCCGTAAGGCTGCAACAAGTCATCAGATTCCATAGGGAAGGGCAGAGTCAGGTGTTAAATGCCGCCTCTTGGCAGTGGCCTTACGCGCTAGCAAGCAATTTTTCAACACTGACCAGTCTAGTAGCCATATCAGGATGAGAATCCCCACTTGTATTGGGGGTTAGACTCAGGCTAGGTGAAGTGAGGCGAGGTGCAGGCCCAGCCACGGAAGAGGCGGGAAGAGCCAATAGCGCCTGCTGTGCACAAGGAACACAGACCCGTGCATTGTCACCGCTGCTAGGTAAGACCCCACAAGCTACACACAGCCGGGCTTGTCCCGAAGGAACCCCGTTCACAATATCCTGAGACGCCTCCATATGGTGATTGTATCGGCATGATAGGCCCGTAGGGATAGACGCTATAAGCTACCCTGGATGCCCCTATAACCCGCTGGGAAGTGGGAGTAATTTTTAATAGTCTCAACCGGGGGATACACCGGGCCGGGAGAAGCCACCGGAGTCCACGGTCTGAGAGACATAAGAGGGACAGGAATGTCAGAGCCAAGCGAGCAACTAGGTAAGATATTATTATTAGGATAAAATATGGTCGCCCGCAAGGGCACTTACAGACAGCAGGGGGAGGGCGGTCTTCACCACGCGTGCGCGCGAAAAGGAATGGCGGCAAACGATCCTCGAAGGGCGGGCCAGAGCTGAAGGTGACGCGGAGCGCGCCAAATCGTGACGCGGGGCGCATCAAGTCAGGACCCTGCCCCCCCGGAGAGCGCGAAGCTCCGAAAGTGCGATGCAAATAGAGAAGAAGGGAACAGGGCCGTGACGAAGTCAAGACAAGCCCCTGAAGGATGATCGGTGTTACCGCAGCGGAGCCACTACGGATTAGGAGAAAAAGACGCAGCAGCATCAACAAAAACCACCGTGCAATAGAGAAAGGGTGCGGCGGCTACCAATAAGTAAAATACATAACGTGGCTCTGACATCCATTCCCAGTCAAACACGACACTGAGGCCATAAGCGTGTAATAGGGTACACGGAGGCCGCCATACTCACAACCCCCCCCTTTCTTTTCCCCCTGGCTAGGGGGGAAACGAGGGAGGATGGCGACCCTGTATACAGGGTCCACCGCTACACGGGGCGTGGGACAATTAAGCGGGAGGGGCATCCCCAAAGGCTCACCATCAGCCTAAACCGCCTACCCTATGGTGGGGGACTGCGGTGGAGCATGGCTCTGTCAAGCATGCATGGTGCTGCCTACCTTCACCCGACCAGCGCAGCCCAGGCTCATCACAAGGAGGACGGGTGGTAATAGTCCCACAGGGCCGCAGGCTGTAAAAGCTCCGCTCACCTGCGAGAGAGTGATACTTCATGTCTTCGCAGTCAGCACTGCAGAGAAATCTGGGGATTTGTGGGAGGTCCCTGGGTATATGAAGGGCCGGGAGGAGCCTGTTTTTGCATGTCTGCAGTGCCACAGCTCCCTCTGGTGGAGGATAACCCAAGTGTAAGTATTATATCTGGAGCAGGACGTAATGTATACTTAAAATATAAATAACACTGCTCATGACCAGAGCCTCCATCTCCATGCTGGAAAGAAAAACTGAAGAGGTAACATCTCTTCCTGCAGGAGAAGGGGACAAGGAGATACTTTCAGCTTTGCATAACCTCCAGCAAATGTCTGAGCCCTCCTGGTGTAACATGAAGATATTACCCAGGTGTAAAGTAATATCTGTGTGACTGACTAAAATAAAAAATACAATTCTGTGAAATACTCACCTGTAGAATTGGTATTATACGCATACAGTATGTCCTGCTCCATATATAATACTTACACGTGGGTAATCTTCCGCCAGAGGGCGCTGTTCACTGCAGACATGCAAAAACAGGCTCCTCCCAGCCCTTCATATACCCAGGGACCTCCCACAAATCCCCAGCATTGAAAAGCAGTGAGAAAAGAAGCCGGAAGAAACCAACCACCAAACTGGTAACAATAGCAATGATAACAATCACCATACAGGGGATCCAGAAAAATGTAAAACCAGGGTGGGGTGGAGCAGGACGTACTGTATGCGTATAATACCAATTCTACAGGTGAGTATTTCACAGAATTGTATTATTCTAAGCATACAGTACGTCCTGCTCCATATATAATACTTACACGTGGGACATCCAATAGCAGTGTCCATAAAGTAGGGTGGGATCCCCATCAAAAAAGGCACAGCAGACAGTAAAGGCGCTGTCACCTGCAAACCTTGCTACCAAGTACGACATGAGCAAAGGTTCTAACGTCAGTCTCATAACAAAACCTTTGAAAAGGTAAGAACAGAAAACAAGCAGCGGTCTAGCAAACCTGTTTAACAGAAAACCTGGTGCTGAAGGGCCAAAGGTACCCAAGCACAAGTAGAACAGAATAAAAAGAGAGGAAGATTCTTCCCCTTAAAGGAATAGGCCAGAGTAACGGCCTGACCAGCCCCAAATGCAACAGGAGCCTCGGTAAAACTTAGAACTCTCCCCAACGGGGAATTGAAACCTGGTCTCCCGCAAGACAGGCAGGGATACTGACCCCTACACTAACAAGGATCAGCAAGAAGCCGACACCTTTACTCAGCACCAGAAAGACAAACCATCCAAGTAAGATCAGTCCAAAGGGCGCATAGCCCCTGGAAGCAAACAAGATCAGACGCATACGTATGGAGGCGCCCGCAGACCCCAAGGGGCATCAGTCCCCCTAAGGGGCAAGACTTCAATACCTGTTGAGGGAATGTAGACCCCCTTGCTTCGGCATTACTAAGAATAAGGCCCATAGGCAGACAAAAGGACTTAAATAATGATCATAAGACACCACCTTGGGCAAAAGGTCCGGCATAAGGCGGAATGCCACCAAATCATGGTGTGTATGTATATAAATGTATAATGAACGAAGGCTAACTAAACAGAGCCACCTTCTCAGGCACACGTCTGACTGAAGCAACAGCCCCCGGAAGGGCAACTTGACCTACAAAACAGCTCAGACAGCATCCGGAATAAGTCCCAAGGGAACAACCCGCAAGGCAAACAGAATAAAAAGTGATCCCAACAGGGACCATAGAACTACTTGGGAGGTGCACCTGAGCAATCCCCAAGAGAACGCTTAACAAGGAAGACTGAACAAGACTTCTTACTGGAAGGCAGACAGGACAGAACCCGAACCTTCAGAGTACCTAGATGGGGAGCCAGCCCCAACCCATGCTGTAATAACTCTAGAACCCCGGGAACAGATAACGTCCAACAGGGGAGAGACCAAGACTCACGCCAATCAATATGGGTACACCATAACCCACAATAGACGGAGGAAGAGGAAGCCAAAGAAGCTTGCTCCTAGCCCCCCATAGACCAAGTCACCCAGAAGATAAACCCGTCTCCAAAAGGGTGAATGAATCAGCTGTCAAGCCCTCAGACTAGAACCTGTAGATTGGGGCGACATAAGAAGGAGCCTGACAAGGGCAGAACCGCACTCCTGAGAGAGCGTACAGGTCCGATTACCTCAGCAGAAACATCTGCGAACCACAGTCCACTAGGCCGCCCACGGGCCATTAATCTCACAGGTCTCTTCATCAGCGCAACCGTGCGCAGAACCCCACCAGGCAGGGTGAATGAAGAGAAGACATATAAAATAGAATGTCCAGACATAAAAATTACTAAGCCCCCATGACCAGAGTCAGAATATTCTGGGGCAGTAAAAACAAGGGCAGAGCCCCTGTGATATTAACGGGGCCCAACAGAGCCCCCCTAGTTGGCTCTCAGAGGGACACCGGGATAGCACAACCTGCCACTGAAGGACATCCATTGGAGCGAATACCACTGAGATGCAGGGAACATTGACCCCCCACCTAGATCAGGATCAGAAACCTTCCAGGAGAATCATCCTGCTCCAAGTTTCAGACTGATAATAAATACAGGCCACTGTCCTCCGACAGGCCAAGAGATCCCCAAATAGACAGGTCCTGAAGAGGAGTAGTCCAGCAAGATAGAGCCAACTGAAGGCTCACTGTTTTAACAAAATCAATAGGTAAGATGGACCCTCTAAGGGACCCTACCTAGGAACCACGGGGGATTTTTAGAAGAAAATCCCCCCCCCCCCGGTCAACCTGCGAGACTAGGTACCAAAGGTGACCATCCACAGGAAGATGCAAGAAAAGGAGGGGGGTGCCCCCGGACAGGGTTCTTGAATTTAACCAGACCAAGAGGAACCAACGTACCAAGGGGGAATGAGCACAGACCTAGCTCCAGGGGTGCTGGAACCCCATCCAGGATTAATATCCTACTGTGCCGAAGAGCCAAAGGGCTCCGAATATAAGGGACATCTCTGATCCGCCGCCAACGGGCCCACCAGCTGCAATCCTGCCTGGTGAAGGAAGGAGACAGCAACGAGGGACAGAGTCCATGTAACCAGGAGTCCACTTATTGCCAAGGAGGAAGGTACAAGCCTGAACCAAATCCAAGGAACGGAGATAGCGAATAAGGGACAATGAGGGATTGAGGTGACTGAGCACCCATTCAAATGAATCCCAAAGAACACCGCTAGCCGAGTAATCAGCGCGGCCTGACGTAGGGATTGTAAGTAAAAAGGACGACCAGATAGGTCCTTGTGTGGACGCCCCCTGGTCTCATCAGAGACATCACCCCCATCAGTGCCTCAGCGAGCACAGGGAGCAGAAGAGGGGCCCAATAACAAGGCCACAATCAGCAGTGTTGGCCCTCCAACACTAACCTGTAAGAGCCTCGGTGTCCCGGAGACACAGGGGTGCTAAAATAAGCATCTTAGAATTCCACAGACGGCAAGAGGCCCACTGGGTGCAGGGCGCTGGAAGCCCAACTCAGAGATAGCATGCATAACTGCCTGAGACTATCAATTGCCGAACGCATGGGAGGTCAGAATGGGGCAGTAATGAAGGGGGGGTTAAGAACCCCAATGATCGGTGAGTCCACCACGGGGGGCGATGACCAACAATTAACCACCTCAGGGGGAAAAGGGTATTTCCAATCCCAGTCCCCTGGAATCCCTGGAAGCTTAGTGGGGCATTCCCATTCCTTGAGTACAAGAGCATGGAAGTGAGCCTGCTCGAGAAATTCCAAGCGCGCAGTCGCCGTATGGAAACGCTCCCCTCTCGGCTTGGGAACCGCGCCAGGGAGCGAGATAGACAGGGCCTTAAAAATCTTAAGCAACAGACCATCGGTGTCAAACTGGCCCCAGTCATCCTGGCCCGAATCGTCATGACCCCTCGGCCTCTCCTCAGAGGAACCTGGGTCAGAGAACAGTTCTACATCGTCAGACGGAGTACCATCACGCGGAGAAGTAAACTCCTCCGATCCAATAGCAAAGGCAGAAGCCAGGGGCGTCAAGGGCCGCTTCCTGCCAGGGCCCAAGCATTCGGACCACCCCGCAACAATCTGGTCAGCCGTAGGCCGTCTAGAAGACACATCAGGCTGTAACTCCCCACTTGTAAGCGACTCAGCAGGAGCGAGATCTAGGCAAGGGGAAAGGGGAGTATTGGAGCGAGGTGCAGCCACAGGCGCCGCTTGCAGGGCCAGTGCTTGCTCGGCACATGGTGCGCAGACCCGTGCTCTGCCAGCAACGGCATGAGGGAGTCCACACGCTACACACAGCCGGTCTTGTCCCCGAGGGACCCCGGTCACATAATCCTGAGATGCCTCCATATGGTGATCATCTAGGCACAGTATGCCCGTAGGGATTTACGCAATAGGCAACCCTGGATGCCCCAAAGACCCGCTGATTAATGTGGGAGAATTGTAAGTAGGCCCGCTAAATATCTATATATGCATATATATATATGAGGCCGGGAGAAGCCACCGGAGACTAGGCGTCTGAAAGACATAAAGGGAGAAGAGGTGTCAGAGCCATGCGCAGCTGGAAAAACATATAATAAAGAGACACCCGCGAGGGCACTTACAGACCAAAGGAGGAGGGGGACCGTCACCACGCACGCGCGAAGATCGTCAAAATGGCGCCCAGCGAACCTCAAAGGGCGGGCTCAATGCTCGGCCGTGACGCGGAGCGCGCCAAGTCAAGTTCCCGCCCACCCCGATAAGCGCGAAGCTCTGAGGTAGTAGTCAAAAAAGCAAGGATAGAATCACATATGTATTTTGTAAAGAAAGACGCCGTAGCATCTAGACGACGCTGCCGCCCGGCGCAGCAAACTATGCAGTAAAGGAAAGGACACATGTACGGCGGCAGCCAAAACAGAATAAAGAGCAAGCAGCGCGGCTCTGACACCCAGATGTTAATAAAGGGCAATAATAAGGCCATAAGCGTGACATTACAGTGCACTGGGACCGCCACACACATACCCCCCCCCCTTTCTTTTCCCCCTAACTACTGGGGGAAATGAGGGAGGGTGGAGACCCTATAAACAGGGTCCACCGCTAATCAGGGCACGGGGCAATAATGCGGGAGGGGCATCCACTAGAGGCTCACCATCAACCTAACCGCCTACCCTATGGCGAGGGACTGCGGTGGAGCATAGCTCCATAAGCACACGAGGTGCTGCCTACCTTCACCCGACCAGCGCAGCCCAGGCTGGGAGGCACATCTTTATCGAAGCAGACGGGTGGTAATAGTCCTGCAGGGCCGCAGGCTGTAATAGCCCCGCTCACCTGCGAGAGAGTGATACTTCATGTCTTCGCAGTCAGCACTGCAGAGGAATCTGGGGATTTGTGGGAGGTCCCTGGGTATATGAAGGGCCGGGAGGAGCCTGTTTTTGCATGTCTGCAGTGAACAGCGCCCTCTGGCGGAGGATTACCCACGTGTAAGTATTATATATGGGGCAGGACGTACTGTATGCTTAGAATAAATAAAAAAACATTTTTATTATATATATATATTACTGTCAGGTTACACTTACCTCTAACTCATTCTCATCGAAGATGCCAAGAAGGTTGTCAGGAACAAGTTCATTCAGCCCTGGAAAAAATGGGAAGAATTTAGAGATGACCAAACCTCAGGCATCCAGAGACACGCTCGTGATTTGCATACCTTTCAGGAAGTGCTCCACCTCCTCACGCACCTGATTGCACAGGCGGTGCTGGGCCAGGAGGTTCAGGTAGTAGATCTTGTTCTCATTGGTGACATAGATGTTAGATCCTCCTGGGATTAGCTCCACTACCTACAAGACAAGGGACAAGGCGTCCAGAGCTGTGAGGTGGACTGAAGTGCTCCCAGCTAGGTAGGAACTCCATATTTAACACAGGGCGAACCACTGACTGAGCAGGGCCAAAGTGTTGATTATGAGCAAGGCATGTACTAACTCATGACTACCTGGAATTCTGAGTTAAAGCATGGGCCTCTCCCAACTGTTCATACCTGTTCCTTGAACCAACAAGCAAGCAGAGCTGTTAAGCCAGAAATTCAGGCAGTCATGAGTCATTATACTGCTTCTAACCTGGTATCCACTATGGAACACCTGCTGATTGGCCTGAGTTGGCATAATGGGAGCAAACTAGGCAATTGCCCAGGGCCCCAGAGTGGTCAACACTTTCAGTGATGAGGCTGTGGGCTAGGGGTTCCCTCACTGAGTGTCCAGAGCATTGCTATGTTGTTTAGCGTATGTTTTTTTATTGCTTGTCCAACTGTCATTTTTGACGGTTAGTCTGCAGCTTGGGGGGGGGGGGGGGGGGGGGATCTATCTTTATTAGTGATGTCACCCCTGCAAGGCCCATCTCGGGTAGCCTGAGGTGGAAAATTAAAGCAGACCAACAGTCAAAAGTGACTTAAACCAGACCAACACAACCAACAGATCTCATATGCATCCCTCTCCAGGGCAATTTAGATTGCTGCACATAAAAATTCATTTACCCTGCTGTAGTAAACAAAATGGCGACTCATGCATTTGCAGGCCACCTGAAAACAGGAAGTGCTGCTGGCTTTCTATTACTGTGCGGCATTGGCCACTACCTTTCTTTTAAAACTGTGCAAAGCTGTTGGTCCGGTATAAACATTATAAGTAGTTTTAGTTAGTTTGTTCCTAGCCACGTGTATACGTCTCTATCACATTCCTTAAGGCAGGAGGACTCGCACTTCTCACATGAATGACCAAGTTATGTTATGTCTACTTAATGAGAAACAAATCTTCATGTGTGAGCTATACTTTCCATAGATGTGCTGTATATATATATATATATATTTTTTTTTAATTCTATGTTTATTGAGCATTTCAGAAAAAAAGAAAAAACAAATCTTAACACAATTCCAACATGTGATTTACAATGAAGGATACAATGTCAATAAGTTCAAACTCGTTGTATACTAATAAAAGATAAACATTTTAAACCCGCCGCTAATGCCTCACTGTAAGATCTTCTAGTCAGGAGCAAAATCTCCAACTATTGGCTATCTCCACAAAGAGCAGTCATAGACATTGACGTTAAGCAGGAAAGTAGACATGGAATTGGAAACCGGGGGGGGGGGGGGGGGGAGAACAGGGGCAGTACAAGAAGGGAAGGAGGGAGGGGGGGAAGTGGGTGGGGAGTGGCCCCCATAAGCCTGACCAAGGATTTCTCCAGCAGATCGTTGCGGACCGAGCAACTGTGACAGTCCATCACGGACTGAATCAACACCCACTGTATTGGCTCAGACCGCGATGGGAGGGGGCTGGAGGGGCGAGGGCAACGGCTTTGGGCAGAGCAGTTCCTTACCCTCCGGGAACTCCATATACACCATCCAGCCATACCAGGTCCTGGCAAATTTCTCATAAGCGCTACAGGTACTCTATAGCATGCCACCTGCTGAACGCGGCAAAAGCGTGACGCGAGGACAAGAGGCTTTCATACCTCATGGTGTCATTCACTCTTCGGCACCACATACTAATAGAGGGAGGGTCCTTGACATCTGCGGGATGCAGGCTTTTGCCGCGTTCAGCAGGTGGCATGCTATAGAGTACCTGTAGCGCTTCAAAGGGACCTCCGAGACATGGAGGAGACAGAGAGCAGGGTCGTTTGGTATCTTTACTCCTGAGACTTTCTCCGTGACCCCTCTGACCTGGTTCCAGTACTCCCCAAGCATAGGACAGGACCAAAAGATGTGCAGAAGATCCCCTTTCTCGTGCTGTATATATTTTAAATGTCCAAGAGAATTATGATGTGTCCAGGCATCAAATCAAGATAACCTTTGTCTAAACCTGTATTTAAACGAGCTGTATACGGGGCATCTCAAGCAATGGTTGCAGATGAATTCAAGCCCCTGCACACATTAACCATCTTGAAGACTATTTGTGTCCCGAGTGGTTTTCAACGACAAGCCGCTTCCTTATTCGCACAGTAATATGCAAGTACGTCAGGCAAACCTGATTGGCCGCCAGTAGTCACATATGGGCTGCCTGTCGTTTTTGTGACCAAATCAAAATGACATGGTTCTCTTTAAACCAAACATGTACTTCCAGAATTTGGAAATGGCACGTCTTCGCTGCTGTGATTGTTCCCTGAACAGGACCAGGAGGTGACATCACTGCCCTGTCGGCCAATGGCATAAATAACCTGCCTTATCAGTGACACCTCCATACACTGCAACCCACTACAAGTGAGGAAATGCACTCACCTTCTCCAGCTGTCCTCCACGACCATACTTCTCCTCTGCAAAGACCTGATCCATATCGGTGACATCATGTGTTAGAAGGTAAAGGACCTTCGACTGGAAGAAGTCCGGGTCATCACTTTCAAAATACTGAGACACAGAAACAAGAAAAATAATAAGAGAGAGAGAATGAAGCATTCAAATAGTTTATTTTCAATACACCTACCACTGTTGTTCAAGTGGACCCTCAGTCCAAAGTGTCTGCTCACCCCTGCACCCCCAGATAGTACTTACTGGTTTCCAAGCTCCTGCACTGCTCTTGCCACCCAAGTGGCCACTGACACACACGTACACATT
This sequence comes from Gastrophryne carolinensis, assembly GCA_027917425.1. NCBI lineage: Eukaryota > Metazoa > Chordata > Amphibia > Anura > Microhylidae > Gastrophryne > Gastrophryne carolinensis. Next base: position 37,386,325 of record CM051244.1, on the reverse strand, counting down.
AACCAGCATGTGGGTTGCTGCTAGTGGTTGAATCCCCTATATGAGGTTCTCTCTCGATTCTGCATAAAACCCATGGTAGAATTGAGCTGTCCTCCAGTCATTTTGGACCAGAATGGAGGGGGGGGCAAAAATAAACAAATATATTATATAAGTATCATTGATAACCATGGAAACCAGTAAATGCTGTTCATTGATCGGCTCATAACCCATCACCTTCTGCACCCGGGTAGGTGTATGCATCCCACAATCCTCCCAGGTCCTTGGTCCAAACCCCTGCCTGTGCACTGGCCAATTCATTTTCATTCAGGCCAGTATGCAGCAGAACAGAATTTGTAAGCTGCAGGCTTTTGACCACGGACGTCAAACACCAGCCAAATGTCCGCAAGGAACCCGGAAGCCCTGAGGAAAAGAAGCAGCACAGCCATCAGTAATCGACAGTGTGCAGCGGGAACATCCGGACTGCGTCCAGGATGCTGAGTAAGTTCCTGGGACTTTTTTATTTTTATATTTTTGGTCCACTTTAACCAACATACATTACTTTGATACACTGCTGTCACCTTTGTTCTCTACACATTTACAGTCGCAAATTCTTAACAGTCAGTTTATCATCTTTTGAGTCTCTAGGTGAAGAAGGTGGGCAGACAAAAAAATTATTGGGTCTCACACTGGAGAAGATTTCTGATGAGGGTTGACGTCGCGGAGCATCTTGGGCGAAGTGAGCCACAGGTGAGCTTAGAGTGGCCCCAGGGCGGGTGGGGATGAGTGGCCCCAGGGCAGGTGGGGATGAGTGGCCCCAGGGCGGGTGGGGATGAGTTGCCCCAGGGCGGGTGGGGATGAGTGGCCCCAGGGCGGGTGGGGATGAGTGGCCCCAGGGTGGGTGGGGATGAGGGACCCCTGGCTACCCCCTTTCCTTCCTATACCTTCCTATCCCCTTTCAAGGTAGTTTATGGTTCTAGCTTGGGCCAGCCTTTAGGTGCTGTGGAAGAGTTGGGTGCAATTTTCATACGATTGTGAGGGGGGGGGGGTTCGCGCGGGTGTCGGTACGCGGAGAGTCGCACCTGGATAGGATGTGTGGAAGCTATATGTAGGGATGACAATGGCAGGTCATGATATAGGCGGGCAGTTGTAAAAGCCTAAGACTGCTGCTTATGTACCATGTTCATGCGCATCTGTATCCGTGAGTTGGCTCTGTATATTTGCTACTCTTTATTTTGTTTTCTTGTCTTTTAGATGAAAATAATAAATAAAAAAAAATTGTTATTGGGTCCCAGGAAATGATCTAGGCAAAGGGAAGGCAGCCCTTACAGTGGGGCTCCCCTCCCCTTCTTTCTATAGGAACATAGCTTACATATGCTAAAGACACACACAAGCCAAAGAAGACAAGGCCAGCAACAGGTGACAATGTCATAGCTGCGGCAGACATTAGAGAACGTTACCTTGTAGTGCATTCGGAGGCCGATGATCTGCGCCAAGAAGGAGCGGGTGAATCGGGCCCTCACCAGCTGCTCATATCCTCCTCCCTGAGATGATTCAAACAGACACTTCCCCACCACCCGGCCTGCAAACTCGTACAACTTCACACGCAGTCCTGGAGGACGACATGGGTTGGGGTGAACCTGAAAAGCAGAGGCAGAATGGTAATGAGCCAAAGCTTAGGTACTCACAGCCATGGCACGGAGCTAACACATGGGGCAGATAACCCTTATGTAGGGAAATAGTCCCAGAGTCCAGACCAATACATGTGGAAGTCTCCATACCAGAAATTGTAGGAGAGTCAGGCATGGAAGGTGTGGCATAAAAAGTCGGCATGAAGAGCAGAAGCAGAAATATAGGGGAAGTGCATGAAAGGAGCAGAAGCAGCCATATAGGGGGCAGTGGTCATCAGGCAGACATGTCTCACACACACAATGGCAGGAAGAGGACTCACCAAACCCTGGTTATTGTCGCTGAAGCGGGTGAAGAGCTTGTTGTTGGTATCGAATAAAACTTTACAAACAAGCTCAAACCACTCCCGGCGTGGCCCGCCACAGTCCAGAGCTGCGGGGAGATCAGCATCAGGTCACGCATGACTCTTGCCTTACAATTTATAAGCAAGATGGTTGGTTGGCACTCACCTTCCTCATCCTGAAAAATCACCTCAAAGCTTTTACTCCAATCACTTGCAGAGAAGTTTCTAGTTGCTCGCAGGGACTGTAAAGGAGGGACAACAGAAATATTAGAAATACTGGAACAGACCTGTGGATTTGTGGAAAGACATGGAGAATACTGGGAGAGACACATGGAATACTAGAAAAGACACAGGGAAGAGAGACACAGGGAACACTACAAGGTACAAAGGAGGGACAGGGGATAACTGGGAGAGACACATGGGATATTAGAAAAGACACAGGGAAGAGAGACACAGGGAACACTAGAAGGTACACAGGAGGGACAGGGGATAACTGGGAGACACACAGAGGATAACTGGGAGAGACACAGGGGAATGAGGATAACTGGGAGAGTCACAGGGAATAACTGGGAGAGTCACAGGGAATAACTGGGAGAGTCATAGGGAATAACTGGGAGAGTCACAGGGAATAACTGGGAGAGACACAGGGAACACTAGAAGATACACAGCGGAACAGGGGATAACTGGGAGAGACACAGAGGAACAGGGGATAACTGGGAGAGACACAGAGGATAACTGGGAGAGACACAGGGGAATGGGGATAACTGGGAGAGACACATGGAATATTAGAAAAGACACAGGGAACACTAGAAGGTACACAGGAGGGACAGGGGATAACTGGGAGAGACACAGAGGATAACTGGGAGAGTCACAGGGAATAACTGGGAGAGTCACAGGCAATATGGGAGAGTCACATGGAATAACTGGGAGAGACACAGGGAACACTAGAAGATACACAGCGGAACAGGGGATAACTGGGAGAGACATAGAGGAACAGGGGATAACTGGGAGAGTCACGGGGAATAAATGGGAGAGACACATGCAATAACTGGGAGAGTCATGTGAAATAGCTGGGAGAGTCACAGGGAATAACTGGGAGAGTCACAGGGAATAACTGGGAGAGTCACAGGGAATAACTGGGAGAGTCACAGGGAATAACTGGGAGAGTCACAGGGAAAAACTGGGAGAGACACAGAGGAACACTAGAAGATACACAGCGGAACAGGGGATAACTGGGAGAGACACAGAGGAACAGGGGATAACTGGGAGAGACACAGAGGATAACTGGGAGAGACACAGGGTAATGGGGATAACTGGGAGAGACACATGGAATATTAGAAAAGACACAGGGAACACTAGAAGGTACACAGGAGGGACAGGGGATAACTGGGAGAGACACAGAGGATAACTGGGAGAGTCACAGGGAATAACTGGGAGAGTCACAGGGAATAACTGGGAGAGTCACAGGGAATAACTGGGAGAGTCACAGGGAATAACTGGGAGAGTCACAGGGAATAACTGGGAGAGTCACAGGGAATAACTGGGAGTGTCACAGGGAATAACTGGGAGTGTCACAGGGAATAACTGGGAGAGTCACAGGGAATAACTGGGAGAGTCACAGGGAATAACTGGGAGAGTCACATGGAATAACTGGGAGAGTCACAGGGAATAACTGGGAGAGACACAGGGAACACTAGAAGATACACAGCGGATACACACACGGGTGACGACTGAGGGAGTCACGGGTGGCGACTGGGGGGAGTCACGGGTGGCGACTGGGGGAGTCACGGGTGGCGACTGGGGGAGTCACGGGTGGCGACTGGGGGAGTCACGGGTGGCGACTGGGGGAGTCACGGGTGGCGACTGGGGGAGTCACGGGTGGCGACTGGGGGAGTCACGGGTGGCGACTGGGGGAGTCACGGGTGGCGACTGGGGGAGTCACGGGTGGCGACTGGGGGAGTCACGGGTGGCGACTGGGGGAGTCACGGGTGGCGACTGGGGGAGTCACGGGTGGCGACTGGGAGAGTCACGGGTGACAACTGGGAGAGACACAAGCTGGGAGAGAGCTGTGATTCCTGGAAATAACATGAGGAATGCCGGAGATATGCAAAATATTATGCGTGGAGACGTGGGATATGCTGTGGGTAAAATACGAGAAGAGACACAGGGAGTAACTGGGAGAGAGCGGTGATTTCTGGACAAGACATGAGGAATAATGGGTGAGATGTGAAATATCCTGGGTTGGAGACAATGGAAATACTGGGGGAGCCACAGATCAGAAGAGACCCAGAAAAGAGGCATTAACAGACAGCAGATTCCCAGGGATGGGCACGGGAGCTTTCACTCTAATTTTCAAGGTAATGGGCTACTCACACTTTCCAGCAAGCTGTGCCTGCTCACTCTCAGTGTTATTTTGCTACGGTTTTTCTTGCAATGAATGTTTTTCAGCAACCTCTGGAAAAAGGCAACTTTATCCTGGAATGTCTCGGATCCACCTGGATAACAAAAGGACCATTCAAAGCTAATTAAGGATCGCCCTCATCAAACTCCAGGTATATTGATAATACGTCCAGACCTTGCCTGGGATTTGCTGCAGCTTCTCTAGACCTCACTTGCATATGCTGCAATCCTTCTAGATCTCACTTGGAATATCCTATGTGCTCTCTGGACATAACCTGCCATATTATGCTGCCTTTCTAGACCTTACCCTGTATATGCTGCCTTTCTTGTCCCAACAGCCAGTTAAGCTCCCACTCCCCATCTGACTGTGGCCTGCAATCCCGTAAAAGCACAGCTCCTTTAAAGACTACAAGGTTTTTATATATAAGAGGGTGCTTTGGTCTTACCGATATTTAAGTGCAAAAAACGAGTGAAGGTGGCAGCCATGACATTGCGGTCCTTGCAGCTGATCTCTATTGGAGGCTGCAGACCATCATCCACTTGCAAGGAGAGCAGACCATGTAGAGGGTCTGGGGGCAGGTACAGGAACTGTTGACAAAGTTTAGATCAGTGACGCCATCAATCAAGTATAAAGAGAGGAGGTATAAGAGGGGGGGGGGGGGTTCTCACACACTGCAAGGTGGCAGACTTTGGGGCAGAAAGAGAGCAGGTAATAGCAATGAGAGAGCTCACCTTGGTTCCTGGACACACTCGAAAGGTGAAGAGCCTCCAGGGAATGATGCGCAGGTAGAACTCCTTTACTGACAGTTGCTGCAACAGAAGGTTGAGAGATATGATCAGATGGTAGAGGTCATGATTAAAGGTGGGAGAGCACATTGACGAAGTTTATGGAACTATTTTTGCTATGCTGGAAACTATAATGGAATGGTGAGTGGGCATGTGATGCTTTTTAATGATTTTATTAAAAAATGATCATTTTATGGATCTCCTCTGTTGCTGGCCATTTCGTTCATGCACTTCTTGTGGAGGCTGCATATCCTCTGGCCGCGGATAGAGATATTGCACCTTTTTGAAGGGATTAGAGATGATCTTTTTGCTTTCACAAAAAGCAGAGATAGTCAGATGGGTGAACTGGAAGGAGAGTTGGTGGCATCTAACCTCTCAACACACATCATGACTTACCTTTGGAGTGATGTAGAAATACACCTTTTTAGGTTTCTTCATCTTTTCTGCAGCGTTCCCGCTACACGAGGTAGCTCTCTCCTCTTTCAAAGTGGGCGATGCTGGACTTGGTGCTCCAAGAACATTTGGCGGGCTGGAAGGGGGGTACAGGTAACCCTCAAAGAAAGCTCCCACTCCCGAGCGCGAGACATAATTATCCACAGCGGCCTTCTCCTGATCTGCACAGAAAGAACCCAGAGGTGTAACTAGTCTCCTAACCTAGCACCTGATAGCGAGACATGGAGGAGACTCAGAACCCTATAAACAGACACGGAGGGGACTCAGCACCACATAGACATTGAGGCAATCCAGCACCCTATAGCGACATGGATGGGACCCAGAGCTCTAGAAATCATACATAGAGGGGACTCGGGACCTCAAAGAAAGAAATGGATGGAACCCATGTCGCCATAGTAGGACATGGATGGAACCCATGTCTCCATAGTAGGACATGGATGGGTCCCCTGTCTCCATAGTAGGACACGGATGGGTCCCTTGTCTCCATAGTAGGACATGGATGGGTCCCCTGTCTCCATAGTAGGACATGGATGGGTCCCCTGTCTCCATAATAGGATATGGTGGGGACCCAGCTCCCATAGTTAGAAATAGAAGGGACCAGCACCCTATAAGAAGACATGAAGAGGACACAGCACCCTGTAAATGGACCCAGGACCTCAAAGAAGGACATTAATGGGACCCATCACCTGATAGTAGGACATGGATGGGACCCATTACCCCATAGTAGGACATGGGGGGGGGGGGGGCAGCACCCAAAGTGAGAAACAGAGGGAACAGCACTCTATAAGGAGACATGGAGACAACACTGCACCCTATAGCAAGAAAAGGGGACCCAGCACCCCTGCGGAGGACATGGAGAGGAACTATCACTTCACAATCAAACATGGCGCTTACCCAGTGCACCATGAAATGGGCTGGGTTCCCCACAGTGAGAAATGGAGAAGACCCGATGCCCTATATCAAGTCATGAATGAAAGGCCAAGTCATATCACAGAAACCTTCCCTCATTTAAAGCGGAACAAAAGCCGGGAATTTAACTTTCCTGGGGTTTTTTTTGTGTCCCGGGGCATCCTGAACCCCCAAGTTCACCCATAAAAACTCACCTTTCCACACTCCTTATTAGCATGCGTGGGCTCTTGTCCAATGAGAGCTGTCGGCTGTGACTACATCATTTAGCAGGCGCCTCTCATTGACTTGAATGGGAGAGCTGCCTGCCGAATGACGTAGGCTCCTAGGGGAGGCTTCCAGGTATCATGTTAGGTAAAGGTCATAGCACACCAGTAAATATAAATACCTCAGTAAGTAACAAGTCAAATATATATTTCGAGGGGTTCAGTGTATACCTGTGCACCCACTCTGTGTGCACTAGTAGTAGACATGTATAAATGAAGGAATAAGCGAACACCCAAACTAAGTCAGTGAAAGCAAGTGATTTATTATATATGCTCAGTATATGTACATAGTAACAAATTTATACATTAAATTCACAATATTCTTATCTCACAGGGGATCAAGGTAAATCAAAAGTACAATAGGTTCAATTAGGGGTACATTCCAAAGTTCATAGCGAAGGCAGCATAGGGATCAAACAGGAAGGTATAGTACATTAAAGTGGACCAACACCCACCGCTGATCGTCCCGGGAATCTATAAGATTCCCGGGCCGATCAGCTCCCTGCCTGCGGGGCACCCCGATCTGTGTGAAACCCCCCAGGACGCCCGCAAATCCTACCTGTTCCAGGCACCCGCGCCGCCTGTTTGTGAATGGCCGGCGCGGGGCGCGCTCCCTGTAAGAGGGACGCGCGAGAGGCGGTGGCGGGTGCTCTCACCTTGTTCGTCACGGACCTCGCTTGTCCGTCGGCGGTGATTGGTGGAGCGAGTCACATGGGAGTGGGGTCAGGTGAGTTTTTGGGGCTTTCTGGGGGGTTTCACCCGATCGGGGTGCTCTGCGGAAGTGGACCAACACCCAGGATAGTAAAAATCTTGGGTGTTGGTCCACTTTAAATGAAAACCTTATCAGTACCCTTAGAGCAATCACAAGACCAATGCATAGCGTATATACAGGAACAAAAAAGGAGCAATACATAGCAAATATACAGGAACACACTATGCTGCCTTCGCTATGAACTTTTTTTTTTTTTTTAATTTAAAAAAAAAAAAAAAAGTTCATAGCGAAGGCAGTTCATAGCGAATGCATGATTGCTGGAGGCGATAATGGTAACTTGGGACTGATTTTTACATTATGTCTGTTTATGTGACTTTATTATTGGCTATGAAGGGATGAGCAATTTAAAAGAAGGCAGGTGCAATATGATACTACTGAGGCTTGTGCAATATGTGATACAATATATTACTATTCTGCCATTGTGCTCATAAATTGAGCTGTTGTTTACAACTAGATTTACTGCACAGTGCACTTTAGATTCATATTGACTGAACTTTGGATACACTACTTGGCATGAATTTGTTGTATGATATGAATTATCCTATGTATTTTCAAGCACACCTAAAATAGCACAATATGTATATATATATATATATATATATATATATATACTGTCTAACGTGTAATTAGGTAACATTTGTGATTTTTGTATATATTTTGTGATTTAACGTGTGATTTGGTCTAATAAATGAATTCTTTTTTTCTAAAAAGCTTTATTGATTAATCTGAGTGTGCACCTTAAAGTGGACCAACACCCAGGATTTTGACTATCCTGGGTCTTGGTCCACTTCGGTGGGGCACCCCCGATCGGGGTGCCCCGCTGTGTGAAACCCCCCCTAACCCCACGAAAAACTCACCTCTCCCCGCTCCCAGCGCCGACGTACAAGGGCAGATCTGGAACGTCTAAGCGGCGGCAGCCGCCGCCGCCTCCCTCGCGTCACTTTTGACGCGCGCGCGCGCCCGCGCCGGCCATTCGCAGACGGCCGGCGCGGAGGCGCGCACGCCTACAGGGGCGCGAGGGAGGCGGCGGCGGCCGGCCGCCGCCGAAGATAAGGTAGGTGAGTTGGGGTGTTTGGGGGGGGTTTCACCCCGCGGGAAATCCCGATCTCGGATGTCCCGCGGGGTGTGGGGTGATCGGCCCGGGAATCTTATAGATTCCCGGGCCGATCACCCGTGGGTGTTGGTCCACTTTAAACTACTTTCTTAGAGGCTTGTATAATAAGGGTTAATATTGTGGACAACCTTTACTTAAACCGGACCTTCACCATGATTTATTGAAAAGCCCAAACCCTTATAAAACTATTCCCCAGCATCTAAAATTAATATGTTTTAGTCACTTACTTGTTATTCTTTCCCCCACTGGGATGAAACTCTGTTCAGGACTTTAGGATACGGGTGCAGCCATCTTGACATCACACTTGCTGAGGAGAGGAGAGTGGGATGAAGTAGGGGGGCAGGTTATAGCTGTGCTTTGCTCAGACAGAGCAGAGCTGGGGTCAGGAAAAGGTCAGCAAGTCCAGAATGCAGAGCAGCACAGTCAGAAGGCACTTCCTGTTTGCAGGCTGCCTGATGTTCCATGAGCCGCCATCTTGGATGTTTAAAGGTTCATAACATGCAGTAGATGCAGGTGAGATGATTTTTAATGTGAGCAATCTGTATGTACAGGGTGTGTGAAACATATAAGATAGACTCTTATTCAGAGTGAAGGTCCGCTTTAAGGCTGCGGCACCTTTGTATGACATCTTTAGAGGAATAGATAAATGATCATGGTGTGCTGAATTGATTGTTATTAACTCTTTGAATGTACCCCTAATTGAACCTATTGTACTTTTGATTTACCTTGATCCCCTGTGAGATAAGAATATTACACAGTATACGTACATATACTGAGCATATATATTAAATCACTTTCTTTCACTGCATAGACTTAGTTTGGGTGTTCACTTATTCCTTCATTTATACAAGGCTTCCAGGTATCCCCAGAGAGACAGATAGAAAGCACAGACAGGAAATGGCTCATTACTCACCACTCAGAACAATGATATTGAAGTGGCCGTTGCTGATTGGTTGCCCCTGGTAGCGGAGGGTGGCCTGGAAGCAGCCAGTCTGGAGCAAGGTGAGGTGCAGCAGGACCTGGTTCTGTTTTCCATTACACACGGTGCTCTGACAGCAGCCATCAGCCATGCCCACCACACCGAGCTGTAAGAAGAAAGAGCAGGATGTGACATAGAGGCTCATGGGAACACTATGGGCCAATCAGCTTTTAGCAAAGAAATCTCACCTCGCTGAGTGACAACACATAGCTCTGCAGCTCTCCTCCATGGTCACTGGTCGAGTTGCCATACTGGTCCCGAGGAGCAATATAGAGGGTGTGCTGCTCTCCACAGGTCAGGACCAGTGTGGAAAAGTGTCCCGTGATCTGCGTCTTCCCTGGATCCACAAGACCTGCGGAGGGCAGCACTGAGCAGGACCGACAACTACACGCAATACACAACAAGGGTGGATATGCACCGCCAAAAAGGTGTATAGTTGCCAAACTGGTGCTGGCCGTGGGGATAAACAACCAAAACAGATTTACACAATGAAGGAATCCTAGATTAATCCCTAAAAAGTCATCCCCATATATTTGTGACGCGTTGTGTGTCAGAATGACACTTCGCCAGGGTGTATCGGCTGCCCGGAATCCCCCTCCTTAAATACCCCGAAGATAAGCCGCTGTCCAATGGAGCGGCGCCACGTCAGCGCCCGCACACGCGCCCCGCCCGGCCAATAGGAATGGCCGCAAGGGCAACGCGTCAGACGCTACGCCGCACACACCTCACTGAGCCGCCAATACAGGATGTGTCCGCGTCAGACGCGCCGCGAGCCGGGCGCACTTCCCTGCAGTAGGAGGCGCCCGCCCGCCGCGCGCACAAGGCGCGGGCACATCCTGTCCACCCAGCGGCTGGGTACAAGTCCCAGCCCGGAATCATGGAAGGTAAGTATTCGGGGAGGGGGGGGGGGGAGAAAAAGGGACACAATCCTATTACCTACTACATAAACAGTGATGTGCAGCATATAGTTTATACATTCTATAAATACATTGATGTTATATACATGTTAAATCAAAAAATTACTTAATATAAAGCTACATAGCTAGTACTTCTGTATATCCCCAGGCCATTAAATTATAATTGGGGTTATACTCACAATTATGAAAGCCGACTGGTCCCTCAAATATATGGGGATGGCTTTTTAGGGATTAATCTAGGATTCCTTCATTGTGTAAATCAACTACACACAATACAACATACTGCTCACCTAATTTTATAAGGGCTGGATGGCACCAACTAGTAACTAGATAATTGTGGTGCAATGCTCTGGTTGCCACTCAAAGAGCCAAATCACTATTAGTAGTGGGGGTGCCCAATAACTCCAAGAGGGTATGTACCAGAGACTTAGCGTTGCACACACTAAAATAATATGTAAAGATTTTTTTATTTATTCAATCCACATGATACAATATAACTAAAGACAATTTAAAAAAACATTTAAAGTGGACCAACACCCACGGGTGATCGGCCCGGGAATCTATAAGATTCCCGGGCCGATCACCCCCCACCCCGCGGGACATCCGAGATCGGGATGTCCCGCGGGGTGAAACCCCCCCCAAACACCCCAACTCACCTACCTTATCTTCGGCGGCGGCCGGCCGCCGCCGCCTCCCTCGCGCCCCTGTAGGCGTGCGCGCCTCCGCGCCGGCCGTCTGCGAATGGCCGGCGCGGGGGCGCGCGCGTTCAAAGTGACGCGAGGGAGGCGGCGGCGGCCGCCGCCGCTTAGACGTTCAAGATCTTACCTTGTACGTCGGCGCTGGGAGCGGGGAGAGGTGAGTTGTTCGGGGGGGTTTCACACAGCGGGGCACCCCGATCGGGGGTGCCCCACCGAAGTGGACCAAGACCCAGGATAGTCAAAATCCTGGGTGTTGGTCCACTTTAAGGTACAGACATTCTCATAATCTGCCATGGGGGGGGGGCGCTGTTGTACAGGGCTGCCATAAAGAAAAATCAATAATGACTAATAAAGCTCAATGCTCAGAGCCCTGGTAAGGGCATAAATCATAAATAAATTTAAAGTGCTATGTGCGCCTCAATAAAGTGCATCAAAAACTAATGACCAATCAGATAAATCTAGTGCAAAAATCTGCAATAAATTACATGAGGCAGGTGCAAAAGCATGAAGAAAAAATACACCTATCTTATAAATGCATAGTGTCCATAATATGGGCAGCAGCTCGTCCCCCCAGAAAAAAGCCTACGCATTTTGTGATGAACCCGTCACTTTTTCAAGGCAGAGTATGCGTAGGCTTTTTCCTAGGGGGACGATCGGCTTCCCATATTACAGACACTATGCATTTATAATGCATAGTGCGCCTGGGGGAATGATCCCTCAGCAGCGGGACCTTTCAGGTTTTGTGCCTCCCCTGGGGTCAACCAGACGTGGATCTTTTTGCTTCCAGACACAATCACAAGCTTCCAATGTTCGTCTCTCTCTCTCAAGAGATCCTCTGGCCATAGCAACAGACGCTTTGGCGATCCCTTGGACAGAGTTCAAATTTCTGTATGTATTTCCTCCATTTCCGCTCCTGGGCAGAGTGCTGTGCAAGATAGCCCAGGAGGGGGTACCAGCCATCCTGGTGGCTCCTCGCTGGCCGAGGAGGAGTTGGTTTGTGGACATAGTACAGATGTCAATAGATCACTACATCATGCCCGACGATCCAGGACTTCTCCCACAGGGGTCTCTACGGCACCACAAATTTACGGACGCTGGCTTTGACGGCCTGGCTATTGAAACCTCCATCCTGACAGAGAAGGGTTTATTGGCCACGGTTATTTACACAATGATTCAGGCAAGGAAGAAGTCTTCTTCCATGATCTACTACAGAGTTGGGCGGGCCTATATAGCTTGGTGCGAGGCCAAGAGCCTTCCTTCCCGGGAATTTTCTATTTCGAGAATTCTGGAGTTTCTACAACACGGTAGGGCCTCCAGCTGAGCACCCTCAAGGGTCAGGTCTCGACCTTAGCCATTTTTTTCCAGAGGTCCATTGCCAATCATAGATTGATCAAGATTTTTTTCCGGGGAGTCACCCATGTCCGCCCACCGCGTAAATCAGTCTTACCGGTGTGGGACTTGAATTTAGTGCTGTCTGCTCTCCAGGGTCCTCGCCTCGAGCCATTGAATGACGCTACATTGTCTATGCTGACTCTCAAAGTGGTTTTTCTGGTGGTGATCACCTCGGTGTGTCGCGTATCAGAGCTGGCCGCACTTTGTATGAAGCCACCCTACTTTGCACAGAGATAAGGTGGTTTTTCGTTTTAAACCTGATTTTTTTGCCTAAGGTCGTTTCTCCTTTTCACCTTAATGAAGAAGTTGTCTTACCTTCCTTGTGTCCAGCACCAGCTAATTCCAAAGAACGGACCCTCCATGCTTTGGATGTGGTCAGAGCCATAAGGTATTACCTGGCTGCGACTGAATCCTTCAGGAAATCGGATTAGCTTTTTGTCTTAATTCTAGGAAGGGATGGCCACCAGCCAAGTCCACTCTCAGTAAGTGGATTAGACTGGCGGTGGTGCAAGCCTATTCTGTCAGGGGGAAGGAACTCCCTTTTCGGATCACAGCTCATTCTACTCGTGCTATTGGGGCCTCCTGGGCCTTCCAGCACCAGGCTTCTGTTGAACAAGTTTGCAAGGCCGCCACTTGGTCTTCTGTTCATACTTTTACAAAGTTTTACAAGGTTGATGTTAGGGCCTCAGCTGACGCTGATTTGGGCCGAAAGGTGCTTCAGGCGGTAGTGAAATGAATAAGCAATCTGTTCCGCACTGGGGATCCAGACCATATGGACACTGCTTTTGGTTGTGCCATCTGTAAGTACTTCTGGACGGCCTGGAATGGATGGAGGAGAAAAACACAATTCTGTGAAACTTACCTGTAGAATTGCTTTTGTTTCCTCTCCATTCCAGCCCATCCACCCAGCCCTTGTGGTTTATTATGTCCTGCATGCCTGTTATGGTGATTGAACCATTTTTACTTAAAGGACACTAGTTATACAAGTTTTTCGTTTTGATTCGAGAGAGTACAAGTGGAGGCTATGTGAGGTAACATGGTCTCCTATTTTGTGTTTGGACCTCCCGGCCTGTCTCTTTTGATGAGTACTGCTTTTAAACTACTGGGGACTGGATAGATGGGCAGCTGCCTTTATAGGGGGCCGGGAGGAGCTACATCTTTTGATCTTGCAGTCAGCGTCCCCTAGGGGCGAACACCCATCTGTAAGTACTTCTGGACGGCCTGGAATGGATGGATACAAATACAATTCTACAGGTGAGTTTCACAGAATTGTGTTTTATTAGTCATTATTGATTATTCTTTATGGCAGCCCTGTACAACAGCGCCCCCCCATGGCAGATTATGAGAATGTCTGTGTCTTATATGTTTTTTTAAACTGTCTTTAGTTATATTGTATCATGTGGACTGAATAAATAGAAAAATCTTTAGATATTATTTTGGTGTGTACAACGCTAAGTCTCTGGTATATACCCTCTTGGGGTTATTGGGCACCCCCACATTTAACATACTGATCACAACGACACACTGCGCACAACATGGAGGCTACTTACCAGGTCTGAAGAGCTTGTAGTACGGGCTGTGCCCAACGCTATGGCCGCCCACGCTGATGCTGATCTGGTACCTGCCTGAGTTCCGGATGGTAAAAGCCGCCTTCACCACATTCCTCAGGGCGTCCGGCAGCAGCTCCAGCGTGACCGGCACCTCCAGCGGCAGCTCCGTGTGGGAGATGTGGACGCGCAGCGACATGGTGCTGCTGATGGGGTACGGGTGCCCATTCCTGTAGAAGAGCTGCGGAGAGAGGAGAAGCTAAGCTGTCTGGCCACACCTACATATCCAGGGCCGGCTCCAGGTTCATGTGGGCCCTCGGGCGGCATGGTCTCAGTGGGCCCCTTTGCGGTGGATAGTCGCGGGTCAGGGGTCTATATACTGTATGGCCAAAACTAAGAAAGGCTGCTTGCCCTCCGACCCCCTATTGGAGCTATTTTTTAGTTTGGCTCCACATGAATGAGGAAGTATTGAGGAAGAGGGAGGCTGAGAGAACATAGATGAATGGGACAGAGCTAAGAGAACAAGGACAGATAGGTCAGGGCTCAGGGGATAGACATGGATGGGGCAAGGCTGAGTGGATAGGGAAAGATGGGTCAGGGCTCAGGGGATAGGAATGGATGGGTCAGGGCTCAGGGGATAGGAATGGATGGGTCAGGGCTCAGGGGATAGGAATGGATGGGTCAGGGCTCAAGGGATAGGGATGGATGAGGCAGAGGTGACATACAACCAATGGGGCAGAGCTAAAGAGACAGGGATGGATGGTGCAGAGAAACAGAGAAAGGAAATGTGTGCAGTTCTTTAACCACATTGTACCAGCTGTCAGTGGGCCCCCCTGATGGGTGGGGCCCTCGGCAGCTGACCGAGCTTGCCGGGTGCCGACGCCGGCCCTGCACATATCGTGCACAGAATGAGGTCAGTTTACTCACATGAACTCGGAATCCCATTGGCTGTCCCACCTCGCAGGGCTCGCTCCAATCCCAGGACACCTGACAGGAGCGCGGCTCCAGATACTTCCCCCGCACATAGTTGTAGATGGTACGCTCCGCCTCGCGCTCTCGACCGTCATGGTGCCAGAAAGTGAGGACGCGGGAACTAAGCTCAAACAGGAACTTAATGGTGATGAGGAGCACGCACATCAAGCCCGTGACGCTGCCTGTCAGGAAAAAAGGTTAGAAAACCTAAACAACAGCTCCGGCCTTCCCCAAACTGACCCTAACACTCAGCTGTAAGGCTAAACCCCTTCCCATCAGCCACTGTGCCCATCTCCCATTGGTTCTTAGGGCCTTATTCATGAAGGTATAGCGCCAGGTAGTGCCTGTACAGCGCCAGGTATTGCCTGTACAGCGGCAGGTGAACGCCGGACACGGCACGCAATTACACATTTATGAAGCCGAATCTGGTGAGCGACTAGA
The DNA here is from genome assembly GCA_027917425.1 of Gastrophryne carolinensis. NCBI lineage: Eukaryota > Metazoa > Chordata > Amphibia > Anura > Microhylidae > Gastrophryne > Gastrophryne carolinensis. The sequence goes on along the minus strand of CM051244.1, from coordinate 37,370,734 downwards.
ACAACGCCATGTAGAGTCCGATTCATCATTATCCCAGGCTCAGCGTACAGCGCCGGCGTCCATCCCTGCAGAGTGCCATGTCTAACCTGACGTTACCTGGAGCTTTCCCATACATTTCTATGGACGATCCTTAAATCCCTTTCCTGATCCCAATTTTTTTTTTTCACTTTTTTTTCGCTTTTGTATTAATAACATTTTTATGCAGAATTGTCCTTACATGTCTGGTATTAAAGTGTTCATGTTACAATGTTTTAACAATGTAATTCCATGTGCTTCGCTTTGTTACTAGTGGATACATGTACAAAAACAGACTTTAATCACACAGCCTCTGGCGCTATGGGCTGCAATTACATGATTTTGAGCGCCGGCGATGTTTGTGGCTGTTTTTTTTGATGAATGTGGTGTGAGTCAGTCGCACTGAGCTGTCGGTACGGTTCGCTCACATACAGCGTAGTATAGCGACTCACATATCATATTTATCAATGCCGGACAGCGACTTAGGCACTCTGAAACAATGATCCATGGCCGAGCAGAGCGGCTACTAGCGGGAGCTCTGAAATCCGCTCTACAGACGCTCATCTGTCGCTACATGGCGTTAGTAATAAATCAGCCTGTTAGTTAGGTGGGTGGGGACAGCTGCAGCCAGTAAGGTTCACATGCTGTCAGATATGCAGTATAATAGGAAGACCGCCATCAGTTCCACAGAGAATGCAGCATATGGGGGCGGAGTCTACACTTACCTGATGGTCACCTGCCTATCATAATACCCTGTCAAGCCCCTCCCTCCCAGAGGCTCACCAATAATGTACAACATTAGTGCGCAGGGCGGAGGGCGTCACAGCAGCTCCTCATCACTCGTCACCGGAACCTTCCGTCCAGACTGGAGGACGCAGCACGACATCTCAGCACTTGGGGACCTGCAGAGAAAAGAGAGAGACACACAATTAGAATTCAGCACTGACCCGCCAAAAAGGTGTGGCCATAGAAATCCAAACACAGTCCACCAATCGTATTCGAGTTTCATTAGGTCTGTGTTTTGTGTAATCTATGTGAGAGATCACAGAGGGGCTACAGCCTCCATTCACAAGACCCTGCATTGGACACACAAATCAAAAATTGACTTAAAGCAGACCAAAACGCACATTTTTAAAGTGGACCAACACCCAGGATTTTGACTATCCTGGGTATTGGTCCACTTCCCGGGGCACCCCTGATTGTGAAACCCCCCAGATCTCCTAATAAAACTCACCTAGCCCCGCTCCTACGGTGCATGCGCGGCCGCTCGTCCAATCAGCGCGCTGGGAGCCACAGAGCTATGCACGTCTAAGCGCTGTCATAGCTCCAAGCACGCTGGCGGACGCATCCCGCGCTTCCCTCTAACAGGGAGCGCGCCCGCGACGGCCGTTCGCAAATGGCCAGCGCGGGCACGCGCCCTGCTAGAGAGAAGCGCGAGATGCGGCTTGCGCATGTGCCGTTGGATCAGGATGCAGGTAAGGTGAATGGGGCGTCCTGGGGGGTTTCACACAGTGGGGCATCCCGATGTTGGATGCCCCGTGGGGAGGGATTGGTTCGGCCCGGGAATCTTAGAGGGTGTTGGTCCACTTTAACTAGCATCCCCCTGAATTCCTCCCCTCATGAGGACTACCATTTTTAGTGCTCATGCTTCACTCTAATCCCAGATAATGGCGCCTGTTCTAGCTGTAAAGCTCCGCCTCCTCCATTCATTGCTATTGTTTTGTGTGGCAATGATGTCATTGCCCCACCTATACAATGACTGATCTCCTGCCATCTTACAGAGAGGAACAGCAAAAAAAAAACTGTGTTCCAGGATGATTCATAAAGCGAACATATCAATTTCTAGTTCTACATCCTAAGAAGTGAATATTGGCAGCTGTTTTGGCCAAATGTATTTCACAAGTTCGGTGGGTTTTGGGCCGCTTTAAAGTGGACCAAAACCCAGGATTTTGATTATCCTGGTTCTTGGTCTTTGCTTCTGATCGGGGATGCCCCACTGTGTGAAACCCCTCGGGTTGCCTGCAATCATTTACCCTTCCCATTCCTGCGGCGCATGCGCAGCCCTATCGTCCAATCAGCGCGTCCGGATTTGTTCCAAGCGCACTGGTGGCTGCATACCCCCGCTACCCTCTAATAGGGAACGTGCCTGCGCCGGCCATTTACAAATGCCTGGCGCGGGCAGGCGCCCGGCTAAAGGCATAGTGGGGATGGTCGCGTATGCGCTGTTGGACCGGGAACGAAGGTGAGTTTTCGGGTGACCTGGGGGGCATCCTGAATCTGGATGTCCCGGGGGGGAGCAAGTATGTCTGCCCTGGAGTCTCAGGGTCTATTTTGGTCACTGGGTGTATTTTGGTCCACTTTAAACGATCAGTCCAGGCATTTTTCAAGTATTCCTGACACTGGGGATTTTGGACACAAAATAAACTCCCTAACCTACTGCCAGTTTCTAGAAGACACTATCTTTAAGCAGTGGTAAAGGAAAAGGTCTGAAATCAACAAAACCATGATTTTTATGTTGGGCAATGATCCACCGCATGCATCAAAGTGCTCCATTACATACCTAGCCAGTAAAAGCGGACCTTGACCCTGAACAAGAGCCTATCTTATATGTTTCCCCCACCCTGTATATACAGATTGCTCACATTAATCCGGACCTTCACCCTGAATAAGAGCCTATCTTATATGTTTCCCCCACCCTGTATATACAGATTGCTCACATTAATCCGGACCTTCACCCTGAATAAGAGCCTATCTTATATGTTTCCCCCACCCTGTATATACAGATTGCTCACATTAATCCGGACCTTCACCCTGAATAAGAGCCTATCTTATATGTTTCCCCCACCCTGTATATACAGATTGCTCACATTAATCCAGACCTTCACCCTGAATAAGAGCCTATCTTATATGTTTCCCCCACCCTGTATATACAGATTGCGCACATTAATCCGGACCTTCACCCTGAATAAGAGCCTATCTTATATGTTTCCCACACCCTGTACATACAGATTGCTCACATTAATCCGAACCTTCACCCTGAATAAGAGCCTATCTTATATGTTTCCCACACCCTGTCCATACAGATTGCTCACATTTAAAATCATCCTACCTGCACCTACTGCATGTTATGAACCTTTAAACATCTAAGACGGCGGCTCATGGAGCATCAGGCAGCCTGCAAACAGGAAGTGTCTTCTGACTGTGCTGCTCTGCATTCTGGGATTGCTGACCTTTTCCTAACCCCAACTCTGCTCTGTCTGTGCAAAGCACAGCTATAACCCGCCCCCTGCACTTTTGCCCCCTCTCCTCTACTCAGTATGTGATGCATCTAAGGCAAGGTGTTGGCGCCCGTATCCTAGAGTCCTGAACAGAGTTGCAGTCCAGCGGGGGAAAGAATAATAAGTAAGTGACTAAAAACTTAAACCAGACCTTCAGCATGATTTATTGAAAGGCCCAAACCCTTAAAAAAACGATTCCCCAGCATATAAAATTAATATATTTTAAGTTTTTAGTCTGCTCAGGACTTTAGGATACAGGCGCCGCCATCTTGACTCAGAAGCATCACACTTACTGAGGGGAGGAGATAGGGATAAAGTACAGGGGGGCGGGTTATAGCTGTGCTTTGCTCAGACAGAACAGAGCTGGGGTCAGGGAAAGGACAGCAATCCCAGAATGCAGAGCAGCACAGTCAAAAGGCACTTCCTATTTGTAGGCTGCCTGATGCTCCATGAGCCACCATCTTGAATGTTTAAAGGCTCATAACATGCAGTAGATGCAGGTAGGATGATTTTTAATGTGAGCAATCTGTATGTACAGGTTGGGGGAAACATATAAGATAGGCTCTTATTCAGGGTGAAGGGCCGAATATATTAATTTTAGATGCTGGGGAATAGTTTTCTAAGGGTTTGGGCTTTTCATTAAAGTGGACCAACACCCTGGGGTGATCGGCCCGGGAATCTTATAGATCGATCACCCCCCTCACCGCGGGACATCCGAGATCGGGATGTCCCGCGGTGAGGAACCCCCCCGAAAACCCCCCAAAAACTCACCTCCTTGGCGGCGGCTGCGGCCGCCTCCGCCTCCCGCGCGCCCCTCTAGCCGTGCGCGCGCCCGCGCCGGCCGTTTGTGAATGGCCGGCGCGCGCGCTGTCAGAGGGACGTGCGGGAGGCGGCGGCGGACGCGCTGGCTTGTCCGTCGCTGTCAGCGCTTGTCCGTCGCTGTCACCCGGCCACGTGGGAGCGTTTTGAGGTGAGTATTGGGGTGTTTCTGGGGGGTTTTACACAGCGGGGCACCCCCCTGAAGTGGACCAAAACCCAGGATAGTCAAAATCCTGGGTGTTGGTCCACTTTAAATCATACTGAAGGTCCGGTTTAAAGCGGCACCAGGGATTTTAACCTTTCTGGGTTTTGATCCGTTCCCCGGGGGCATCCCGGTTGGGGATCGTCTGTGTGTTAGCAGCTCTGATTGGCTACAGGGATACTCATTAAAGTGGACCAACACCCAGGATTTTCACTATCCTGGGTGTTGGTCCACTTCCGCGGGGCACCCCGATCATCTGTGAAACCCCCCAGAAAGCCCCTAAAATCTTACCTTAACGGCGACGGACAAGCGACGGATAAGCCGCCGCCGCGCGCCGGCCATTCACAAACGGTCGGCGCGGGTGCACGCCCTGCTAGAAGGACGCGGCGGGAGGCGGCGGCTTATCCGTCGCCGATAAGGTAAGTTTTTAGGGGCTTTCTGTGGTGTTTCACACAGTGGGGCATCCCGATTTCGGATCAGGTGTGGGTGTTGGTCTACTTTAATAGGGGAGACTGTTCATTGTCTGTGTATAAGCAGTGCTGCGTCTTATAGCAAGAGAGGCTGTTCATTGTCTGTGTCCCAGGTGTCGTTGTTCTCGTTAGTAGAGGATAACAGGCCCTTTAGCCGTGACGGCTCTGGGGGACGGGTAGCGGCGGCAGCGGCCGCCATTGGCTGCTTTCCAGTAGGGGAGCACGTGACCCTACCGCTAGCACAAATAGGAGGTCGGTGTGTACGGTAAGGGAAGGGCAGAGGCCATCCAGGTACTTACCCGCTTCCGGGCAGCTGTGTTGTGGTTTGCACGGTCACATGATCTGGATGAGCCGGTTCCGGGGAAGTGGGCGTGGTTTAGGTTCACGGAGCTCGGACAGGGGAAGTTAGGCTCGGTGACGTCATCATTTCGCGCACGGAAAGGCATGGTGTGGCAACATGGTGAGTGCGACGGCGATGGGTGCGTTTCCCATAGTGACGCGATTCATGGGTGATATGGCGTCAAGGGCTGTTGTGAGCCGCCCCTGCAGTGTGATTTCTCGATGTCTGCTTTCTCCAGATCCGACTCAGTGTCTGTATGGCGGCAGCCATGTTCCTGCTCACTGCACCACCACCACCCAGGCCAACCCCATTACCACCCAGGCCACACATGGTGACCAACCCCATTACCACCCAGGCCACACATGGTGACCAACCCCATTACCACCCAGGCCACACATGGTGACCAACCCCATTACCACCCAGGCCACACATGGTGACCCCTCCCCCATTACCACCCAGGCCACACATGGTGACCAACCCCTTTACCACCCAGGCCACACATGGTGACAACCCCATTACCACCCAGGCGCCACACATGGTGACCAACCCCTTTACCACCCAGGCCACACATGGTGACCAACCCCTTTACCACCCAGGCCACACATGGTGACCAACCCCATCACCACCCAGGCCACACATGGTGACCAACCCCATTACCACCCAGGCCACACATGGTGACCAACCCCATTACCACCCAGGCCACACATGGTGACCCCTCCCCCATTACCACCCAGGCCACACATGGTGACCCCTCCCCCATTACCACCCAGGCCACACATGGTGACCCCTCCCCCATTACCACCCAGGCCACACATGGTGACCCCTCCCCCATTACCACCCAGGCCACACATGGTGACCCCTCCCCCATTACCACCCAGGCCACACATGGTGACCCCTCCCCCATTACCACCCAGGCCACACATGGTGACCCCTCCCCCATTACCACCCAGGCCACACATGGTGACCCCTCCCCCATTACCACCCAGGCCACACATGGTGACCCCTCCCCCATTACCACCCAGGCCACACATGGTGACCCCTCCCCCATTACCACCCAGGCCACACATGGTGACCAACCCCATTACCACCCAGGCCACACATGGTGACCAACCCCATTACCACCCAGGCCACACATGGTGACCAACCCCATTACCACCCAGGCCACACATGGTGACCCCTCCCCCATTACCACCCAGGCCACACATGGTGACCAACCCCATTACCACTCAGGCCACACATGGTGACAGCCCCATTACCACTCAGGCCACACATGGTGACCAGCCCCATTACCACTCAGGCCACACATGGTGACCAGCCCCATTACCACCCAGGCCACATATGTTGACCCCCCTCCCCCATTACCACCCAGGCCACACATGTTGACCCCCCCCTCCCCCATTACCACCCAGGCCACACATGTTGACCCCCCCCTCCCCCATTACCACCCAGGCCACACATGTTGACCCCCCCTCCCCCATTACCACCCAGGCCACACATGTTGACCCCCATTACCACCCAGGCCACACATGGTGACCAACCCCATTACCACCCAGGCCACACATGGTGACCCCCCACAGGTTAGAAATATTTACCATGCCATGCCACAATTACTGGCCCCAGACCATGGAATTTTCTAGGTGAACTAGCTCTTATTGCATTAAGAAAACCTTTCTATCCTTTCTCTGCTTCTAGCAGTGCTCCTAACAGTAGCCCTGACCCATCTGTGGAAACCAGGATGACTCGGATAAAGGCCTTACCATGTTGGCCTTGGCACCCAGGTCATTTGACTTCCCCAGAAATGGCCCTGCCCCATACCACAAATACAGACCCTAGCAACCCATGGAACACAAATACTCCCCCCCCCCCCCCCCCCCCCCAAATGCCTGCTTGCTGTACAGTCTCGGGTGTAACAGGTCAACACTAGCATACCTCAGGCTGCAGCTGTCATTCCTAGAGCTGGCATCAGTGCAAGAGCCCGATCAGTGGCAAAAGTCTGCAACCAGGGACCCAAAATGAGAGCAGGCAGTAAGCTGAGGGATCAACCTGAAATACTGCAGCCAGTGCTGGTAATCAGAGGTGTAGTCACGCAAGGCATAGATCGACAACCGACTTGGCAGATTTGGCGTTGTCAGGGAAATGGGGTTGGCAACAGGCTGGCTAATGTTTATCATGGGCATTGCACACTTGGTCAGACAACACAGGGTTGGCTACAGGCTGGCAGGATACAATACATCAATTGACACTTAGCTGGGTAGCTTAAAGCGGACCTTCACCCCGAATAGGAGCTTATCTTATATGTTTCTCGCACCCTTTACATACAGATTGCTCACATTAAAAATCATCCTACCTGCACCTACTGCATGTTATGAGCCTTTAAACATCCAAGATGGTGGCTCATGGAGCATCAGGCAGCCTGCAAACAGGAAGTGTCTTCTGACTGTGCCGCTCTGCATTCTGGGATTGCTGTCCTTTCCCTGACCCCAGCTCTGCTCTGGCACAACTATAACCCCACCCCCTGCACTTTACCCTGCTCTCTTCTCCTCAGTATGTGATACTTCTGAGACAAAATGGCGGCGCCCGTATCCTAGGGTCCTGAACAGTTGCAGCCCAGTGGGGGAAAGATTAATTAGTAAGTGTCTAAAAACTTAAAATATATTAATTTTAGATGTTGGGGAATAGTTTAAGGGTTTGGGCCTTTCGTTAAACCATGCTGAAGGTCCGGTTTAAGCTTTTAATGTGTTGTGTGGCTGCAGGAGGTCCTTACTTTCTGCTGTCATTACAGGGCAAGGCAAAGAAAACCAAAAAATATGCCACAATGAAGAGGAGGATCAGCCTGGCGGACCCGCGCATGTGAGTGTGGCTGTGATACTTGCTGGGTGGGGGAGGCTGCATGCTGGGGGTGCACATTATACTAATCCCTCCCCTTTCTTCTTTGTATAGTAAGGAGAAGGATCGGGCCAAGGGGCAGAAGAAGAAGCCAGAGGACCCCAGCGCCATCAAAGAGCGTGAGGTGTAAGTGTGTCCAGAGACTGATGCACCCAATTTTAAGGTTTACCAGAGACTGTTCACTGATGCTGCATCTCTCTCTCGCTCTCATTAGTCCCCAGGTGCCATCTTGTCTCTTCTTCCAATACAACACCAACCTGGGACCCCCCTACCACATCCTGGTGGATACCAACTTCATCAACTTCTCCATCAAAGCCAAGCTGGACATTGTGACCTCCATGATGGACTGTCTGTATGCTAAGTGTTAGTACCCACCCCCTCCAGGGTTTTTCACACTTTGTTTTCCGGAGTTCTCATAATGTCCCTGTTCCCAAACATCTACTTCCACCCTTCAAGGGGCTCCACTATGTTTCTGCTCCTATACAGCCATTATGGCTATAGATGTACATAAAGTTGCTGTCCGAGCTAAAACAGAAAAAAAGATACTTCTCTTTAGTCCAGCATAGCTTAGGCACAAACTCGTCGCAGCCCAAAGCCCAGCAGCCGTCCTCTCACATTAGTCACAGTGACTGGCTACACCTGTCCCATTTGCTACAATCCCCTCTCTAATCCCCTCCACTGAAATGAATTGAGTGGGTGTGGCTAGCAGCCGTAAATGATGCAAGGAGGCAGTAAGGCGACCACAGGCCGTGGTTGTGAGTAAAGATGATGTGGTCTGGATCTCCAGTGGAGATCAAATAACCGGAATATGATCAGCTGCATAGGACTATTAGTATGGTTTATTATTATCCCAAAACATCCTCAGGGCAACATACTCTTGAGACCTTATGGCTCCACCCTTAGGTAGGAACACATGACCACCAGAAATGAATAAAGCTTTGGCTCCTCCTCCCAGCCTCCAGTTGTTTGTGTTCCTGCCTTGGGCAGGGGCCCAACAACCGGGCTGGGCGGAGAAGTCTGTGGTGTGGCAGTGGGTGCTTCTGAGGGGGGGGGGGAGGTCAAGGGCTGCAGCGGTTTCCGTCGAGTGCCCTCTCATTCGAAACTGTGCAGGCTAGGCTTGTGCCCCCTGCTTCTGCTATTGTAGAGAAAGTCGGGGGGACTTTTGGTGGGGAATCATCTCCTTCCAACATGGTGACGTCATTCCTAGGCGCCGCTGCGTACCCTGCTCAGTGCAGATGCTCCCATTTTAAGGTGAATGCACGTGCATCATATATTTTTCTTTCTGGCTTGCCTCTTGCGACAACAGTTGGTTAAGAATTGGGCACAATTTAGCACTCCCAGTTAAGGGGAGCTTATGGGAAACGTTCAGACATCTCACTCCAGGCATGGCGGACCAGGCAGAGGAGGTTTTATTATTTTCTGCCCCTTTATCGACATCTATGGGAGATTATGTATCGGATCAGTGCAATCCAGGTCCAAGTCTACTGAATAATCTGTCCTCCACTCGGTCTGGGAAGAGGTCCAGCTTGCTCCGGTTTTCCCCTTTTTTTTTTTTTTTTTTTTTTTTTTTTTTTTTTTCCTTTTCGTGCTCATGATTTAAAGCTACAGTAACTGTTGATCCTTATGGCCTCTCCCCCTCTTTATTCTTTTGTTCCCCCAAAACATCTGTCTTGAAAGTATCTAAGGGTAAACCTGGCTTCATGGCTGAATATGAGTAGGAGATGCCCAATGTGTAAAATCAAGTTGGCTGATTCCTATAAGAAGCTTCTTTGTCATTCCTTTACTGAAAAAGTTGTGAGTAAAGAACGTTAGCCCACTATGAAAGATATGGTGAAAGTTCTGAAGAATCATATTTCCTCCTCCTTTGAGAACCTGAAGACCTCACAGGATTCGGCTGGGCATAGTAAGTAATCCACTCCAGGTAGATTTTTCTTTACCTCCGGATGATTTACCCTATCTTTGACATATGGTACATCTCTCCATGGGTGTTGAGGATAGGAGTGTTACCCCTAGATTTTAGCATGAAGCCATGGCCCTAACCAATTCGGTTCGCAGGACCTTGTGGCTATGTATCTGGTGAGGGGACGCAGGCTCTAAGATTTGCTTGTGTGCCATGCCCTTTAGTGGGGGATTCCCTTCTGGGCCAGAGCTAGAGAAGGTACTAGATAGGTCTGCGGACAAGAATAAGTGCTTTTCCGCTAGGAAATAGGACTTTCAATGAGGATTGATGATAAAATCTTATTCAAAAACGTTCCCTTCTTAACAGTTGCTTCTTCTTCTGCTAGGAGGGGCAGGTTTAGAGGATCCACCCTGTTTGGTACCCAGCAGTCCAGCTCTAAGAAGCAATGACGCCAGGCCCCGGCTAAAATTCTTTCACATTTGGCGGGAACCCCTACTAGTTCCTTTTTTTCCAAGGATATAACAGAACGCTTCCCAATAGAATTAATTCACGCCTCTCCCTTTTTTGTTACCCCTCTCCCAAGGCGCAGGGAGGAAAGACTGGCTATCTGTCCAGGTTCTATGTTGGACAAGCAGGTGATTGTCTCCCCGTCAGCAGCAGGGGAAGGGCTTCTATTCAGGCATATTTCTGGTAAAGAAGGGGATACGGGTTCATTCTCAACTTAAAGAAACTGAATCTCTTGGTATGTTACAGGTGTTTCCACATGGAATCCACTTTCTCTGTCAGGAATCTGTTTCTGCAGGGTTCCTTTATGGTCTCAATAGACCTGAAGGATGCCTATTGGCATGAAGATAGGCAATAAAGATAGGCGACCAAACGCTCCACTTTGAATTTGTCTGTCTTCCCTTTGGTCTGGCATCAGCTCCCAGGATCTTTACCAAGTTTCTAGCCGAACCTTTGGCATATTTAAGGCAAAAGGGGATTTGGGTCATAGCTTATTTGGGCATTCTCCTACTTTTTTCCCCAGTCTGGAAGAATTAACTCCAGAATCTATGTGTAACAAGGTATTTGTTGCTTCAGTTACGAAAAGTCCAGTCTAGTTCCATTTTGGGTCATGACTTATCTAGGTTTCAAGATCATTACGGTCTTTCAGAATATTGTCTTGCCTTCCCAGACGATAAAGATGCTCCGGAAAACAGTACGATCCTTCTGCCCCAGTCAGACGACCCGGTGTGTCAAGGTATGAGGGGGTCAGCTGCATTTGAGGACTCCCCAGTTGCATATCCTGAGCACTTGGGACAAGTCTCGGGAATCTCTGTAAAATTATCTCGGACTTGGTAAAGAGCTTGTTGAAGTGGTGGTTGTGCGATAACAGATTTGTCAGCGGTCTAGCTTGGAGAGATCCCAAGAAGGAAATTGTGATGATGGACGCCTCCTCATGGGGTTGGGGACCCATTGCGGGTCCTTGACTGCACAAGAAAGATGGTCCAAGAGGCTTAGTCGGTAATGATCAAACCTAAGAGAGTTGTTGGCAGTAAAGGAAGCCATCAGAAACTTTGAGTTTTAGTTCTCTCGGTTCCGACAAGATGCTCGTGGGCTGCTTCCTTGTGACTAGGAGTAGGGGCTGCACACTGGCAGCCAACTTGGGTGTGTTCTTTTAGCACGGACAAGCTCTTTGTGGCAGAACTACATGGGCAATGGGAGGGCAGGTAAGTATTAATCTAAAAAATGAATAGGGTACGGAATGATTTAAGCCTTTCTCTGTGAGTATCCTCTGTTGATGCATCTAGGGAGTCAATATAAAGCAGACCCGATGATTGTGGGGTTCACCATCCATAGTCAAAACCTAATTTATTTATTATTTTTTATTATTTTTTTTTTGTGGACTTGTTATTGTTGGTAGTTTTATCAATGATCTTCTCATGACATAGGAGGCTGTTTATTGTCTAAATAACATGGAAACAATGTTGCTGTGCACTCTGTTCACCATGGCTCAATCCTCATACTAACTGTTCTTCCCTCTGGCAGGTGTGCCTTGCATCACCGACTGTGTCATGGCTGAGCTGGAGAAGCTGGGGCAGAAGTACAGAGTGGCACTCAGGTCAGTGGCTGGTTATGATGGGACTTCTCATCTGCTGGGATTCAAGTAGTATGTCACAGTGTGATAACAATTCCCTCTTCCTTGTACACCACATATATGTCACACTTAATTCAAATGGACTGCAGTCCTTTCATGACGGGGCCATTATATGTTCCATGCTTCTGGACCATTTTTCCAGAATATCTCAAACCCTAGGTATGGTATGCGGTGATGTCATTATATAGATAGAGAGACACACACACAGAGATTTATAGCGACAGAGATATATAATATATATTTTTTTTTAAATAAAACCTGATTGTTCACTGTGATTGCCAGCCATATAATGAATGAGGAAGTGGTAAGCGGTGGCTGGCTTGACATAAGTTTCAAAGCAGAGCACACATAAAAAGGGCCCTTTGAAGTGTATTTACAGAACATAGTGGAGTGGAAACTAACGTGCTCTGGCTTTATATTTAGCCAGTGGACCGTGTATCGTACACCACCTCACAACTGATATTTTTTATTACAGGAAGGATAACCTTTAATTTACTGAATTATTATGGGTGGACTGTTGAAAGAAAAAGTGTTGGACATGATGCCACTGTATAGAGATGCCGCTGTATAGAGCCTTGGTGAGGCCACAGCTAGAATACTGTGTGCAGTTCTGGAGACCTTACCTACAAAAAGACATTATTCAAATAGAACGGGTCCAAAGGCTGGCAACAAAAATGGTGGACTTAAAATTAAAACTTGACACTTGAGACTTAAAGTGGACCAACACCCAGGATTTTCACTATCCTTGGTGTTGGTCCATTTCCGCGGGGCACTCCCTCTCCGCCTGCCGTTTGTGAAGGGTGCGCGCCCTGCTAGAGGGACGCGCAGGAGGCGGCGGGCGTGGCGAAGGTGAGGTTTGTGGGCATCCGGGGGGTTTTCAAACAGCGGGGCATCCCGATTTCGGATGCCCCGCGGGGAGGGAGCTGATCGGCCCGGAAGATTCCTGGGCCGATCAGTGGTGGGTGTTGGTCCACTTTAAAGAACTTCATGGATAATATATATGTTCAGGAGGGAAGTGTTTTTTAGAAGTAACTTAATGATAGAACAAGGGGGCCCAACCTGAAGCTAGTCGGGGGGGCGGGGGAGATCAGGAGCAATGTTAGAAAATATTATTTTACAGAAAGTGTAGTAGATGCTTGGAACAAACTTCCAGCAGAGGTAGTTGAAAAATCGACACACAGTGAATTTAAACATACCTGGGATAAGCCTCCATCTGCCCTAAGATAAAGAGAACATAGAGTATATACATAAGGGCAGACTAGATGGAATGTATGGTCTCCTCCTGTCATCAACCTTCTGTTTCATTTAAAGCGAGGAGAACATGTAGAAGAATCTGGATTACAGTTTATTATATATTGTTCTAACCTGGTAGACAACAGGTATTACCCTGCATCTTTCTTTTTGCAGTATCCTCTAGTGCAGTGGTTCTCAACCTTTAATGCTAAGAACCCCCTAATGACAAGAAGTTCTAAACAAGGGCTCCAAAGGGGGTGATTAATTATAAATAATACCAAAATAAGTAGGCCACAGGCCTCTTGCCACTTTTAAAGGATGAGGTTTTGTTTGTAAAATAATATAGCTGACCAGTCACACCCCCTGAAGGTTAGCCTCGGATCTTTGGTGTGTACCCCCTGGCGTACCTGTACTGCAGGTTGAGAAACGTACTCTAGCGCACACTGTTATTCTAAGTATGTCACACACCCCACTTCAATCATTGATTATTACACTTGGGGGTAATACCTACCGCTAGGTGGCAGTCTTGCAGAGAAGTCCAGAAAAAGAAAAGCCCCTCCCGGTCTATACATACCTGGTACCTCCTAACAAATCCCCAGTGTTGTTCTCTGCAAGGTGGCGACAAGACAGAAGAAAGAAGCCTCCTGCTTGCAGGTAGCCGGGGTATCACCCTGCCCCCCCCCCCCCCCCCCCATGGTCTATTTCTGCCCGGCTCCGTTTGGTTTTATCCCCCTGTGTAACTGGCAGCCTCCCAGCTTAGGCTGTAGGCCGGGCAAGGGTAGATGGCACCCTTGGTGCCTAGGAGATTAGCTCCTCCGCTCGACCCCATATTATGGGGGATAGCGGGATTCCGGTGTGGTGATCCGGACGTGGGATGCCCCTATTCCATAGCAGTTAGGTAGCCGGCTCATCGAGCGAGCCTGTCAGTTTTGCACATTAGGTGATGCCCTTTCCTTCCCAGCTTACTATGGCCCCTTAATGCGTGGCTGTGTGTTGTGTGTGTGCATGCTGGGACGGGTGGTAGGGGCTGCTATATTTTACTTGTTCTAGGTCGGGCCTCTGCCCTCTTATCGGGCGGGTCGGACGTGTGTCACCGGCCCGCCGGTTGTGATACTTTAGGGGTGTCATGGTGGCGCCGTTGGCGCGGCATTCCTGTCAGGGGTTTTTCGGTGGGCGGGGCCGGTCGGCGCTCTGCGCCGCGGGCCCGCCTGGATGGGGAGCGCCGAGGTCGGCGCTCGCTGCGCGTGTTTTCCGGTGCCTTTACTTGTGCTCGGGGGGGGACCGGGCGGTTGCGCCGCCGGTCTGGTCATGGGGGAGGCGGGCGCCATCTTCACTGGCGCCCGCGGCTCGGCAGCACAGTAGGTGGGCGGGACCGCGTCTTGCGCGGCCCGCGCCGTGGTTGGCCGCTTGGGGAGGGGCGGGGCTATTGCGGCTCCCGCGCTTCCATGGGCCCGCCTTTCTTCTCCCTTCTCCTGTACGGTGCTGGCGTTTTTACTGGCTGGGGCCGCCATTTCAGTCTGAGGTAGCCCCGCGGTGATCCGCGGGTTGGTAGGAGCAGCTGAGGTACTCTTTTCTCAATAGGCTCGTGATTAATAGTTTCTAAACAGTATTTAATAGTAATAGTATTTTAACTATATATATTTAATAGTATTATGCTATTCTCTTCCCCCCCCCCTCCCACCTCGCTCCCACTGTTTGGGGGGCTATTTAACCAGCAGCCTAGGGCTTGTGGTTAAAGGGGGGGAGACGGCCTTTATGGTTTGAAAAAGCACTGTATTTTTACTTGTGTGCTGTTGTGCTGGAATGATTGTTGTCCTTGTTTTGTCTTTCAGATCCTGGGACCCCCATCTTACAGGGCTCTCCCGGTCTTATATACCTGGCTAGTGGGATTTTTTTTCTAGGCCATTACTCCATTTATTGGGTTGTTTTTATGCTAAATTCCCATGGTCAGGGTTTTAAAGAATTATTGTTATATAGATATTAAAGGGGCATCCCGGGTCGCTTACTGCGTAAATCCCTGGGTTCTGCGAATACCATAATTTCACCATATGGAGGCTGCCAAAGATACCGGAAACGGTCCTTCGGGACAATCCAGGCTGTGTGGGGGTTGTGGGACTCCGCTCCCGGGGGATGATGTTATTTTATGTATTCCATGTGCACAGCGGAACATTGAGCGACAGTCTGGCACTCCGGTGCCTGGTACTTCATTGGCCGCGCCATCTCCCTCTCCCCCTCGCCTGTTCCAGACCCCGTGTGACGTTGTCATGGGTGGGGATTCGCAATCTTTGCTATGCGCCCGTTTGGCCAGCCTCGAGAAAATGTTTTCCGCAGTGGTCGCTCAGAAGGCTCCAGCTAAGCGGAAGCATCTGCCTCCGCCGGATTCAGATGAGGAAGTTATTGGGGACCTGGATTGGTCAGATCGTCCCCTTGAAGAGGGTGAGCTCGTTGAGGAATTAGAGGATTCCGAGGTTCAGCAGTTGCTGGGTGCTGAGGGGGACCAGGCTGAGGGCCCCCCACCTGATACGCCTACTATTCTGGCTCAAATGTTTGTGGTTTTGGATTTGGATCCTCCGGAAGTTGCTCCTCGGCCTAAGGGTCAGCTTTTTGGGGTGTCCAAGCAGCGCTTGGAGTTTCCCAGTCAACAGCATTTTGAAGAGGTTGTACTTAAGCAATGGGAGCAACCTACGCGTCTCGTCGGGGTACCGCCTAGCTGGGATAGAAAGTATCCTTTTCCGGCGGACTTGATGAAGCGTTGGTCTGTTCCTCCCGAGGTAGATACTCCGGTCTTGGGACTGTCCAATACGGCGGTTGTACATTCTCCTGACACGACTTCTCTCAGGGACGGCGAGGATCGCCGGATTGATCAGCTGGCCCGCCATGGTTTTGTATGTGCGGGTTCGGTGCTAAGGCCTGTCTGTGCTTCGGCTCTTTTGACATTGGCGGTTAGGTCTATTGTCAGGGACTTATGTGTGGATCTTGAGCCTACCAGTGATGAGTCTCTTGCTCTTAAGCGTTGTGAATCCTTCTTGTCGTTTATTCTGGCCGCTCAGGAGGATGCCATGTTGATATGTGGCAGGGCTACTGCCCTGCTGGTAGCTATCCGTCGTTGTGTGTGGTTGAGACAGTGGACGGCTGATTTTAATTCTAAAAGATCGCTCACGGCTCTTCCCTTCATGGGTTTGAGGCTTTTCGGTGAGAGGCTGGATTCTGTTGCCAAGGGAGGTAAGTTACCTCAGCGCAAGAAATTTCGCCGTTCCTTTCGGGGGACGGCCCCCTTCAATCCGTCCTTTCAGGGAGCCAGAGCCGGCAGGGGTGCGGGCTTCTCGGCCTCCAGGGGCGCCAGTTGGAATAGGGGTAGAGGCCGTGGCCGTCCCGTTCACGTCTGGGGCTGCCAAGCCCGCTCAGCAATGAGGGGGCGCCCTCACCCGTATGGGTGGGGGGACGGTTGCGACTCTTCTCCCGGGTATGGGACCAGGAGGTCTCGGACAGGTGGATCCGGGAGGTGGTGTCGGCCGGTTACAAGCTGGAGTTCGAGTCCCGTCCTCCTTCAAGGTTCTTCAGGTCTCGGGTTCCTTCGGATCCTTTGGCCGCGCAGGGGCTCCTGGCGGCGGTAAGGAATCTTCTGGAATTGGCAGTCGTCTGCCCGGTTCCTCCTTCGGAGGTAGGGCGCGGGTATTATTCCAATCTCTTTACTGTACCCAAAAAGGATGGGTCGTTCCGTCCGATTCTGGATTTGAAGTTTCTCAACAGGTTTATTCGTCCCCGGAAGTTCCGCATGGAAACCCTGCGGTCTGCGATTGGTTCGCATCGGCAGGGGGACTTTATGACGTCCATAGACATCAAGGATGCTTACCTTCACATTCCAATTTTTCCAGCTCATCAGAGGTTCCTTCGTTTTGTGGTGGAGGATCGGCATTTTCAGTTTGTAGCTCTTCCATTCGGCCTCACCTCTGCTCCGAGAGTGTTCACCAAGGTGTTGGCGGGAGTGATGGCCCTGCTCAGAGTTCAGGGGATTCGCATTGTGCCTTACCTGGATGATCTTCTCATCATGGCGCCTTCCTTCTGTCAAGCGGAAGGGGACACCAGCATGGTGGTGTCTATGCTGGAGAGGTTCGGCTGGGTGATCAATTACCCCAAGTCCTCTCTGGTTCCGGCCAGGGTGGTGACCTTTCTGGGGATGTTGTTGGATTCTTGCCAGCACAGAGTGTTTCTCCCTCAGGCCAAGGTTCTTTTGATTCAGGAATTGGCTCAGCTTCTTCTTTCCAATCCTCGCCCGTCCATTCGGCTAGGGATGAGACTGGTGGGGTTGATGGTGGCCTCGTTCGAGGCAGTTTCATACGAGGACGCTTCAGCTTCATCTTTTGGCGTCTTGGGACCGGCGACCGAGGTCGTTGGATCGGTCCTTCCGGATGTCCCCTCGGGTTCGGCAGTCCCTTCTGTGGTGGTTGGTCTCGGACAACCTTCTGAAGGGCAGGTCTTTTCTGACCCCGCTTTGGGAAACTGTCACCACGGATGCCAGTTTGTCAGGATGGGGAGGTTTCTGGAAGGATCTTCAGTTTCAGGGGCAGTGGGACCCTCAGGAAGCCCACTTGCCCATCAATGTTCTGGAGTTGCGAGCTATCAGGTTGGTTCTGTCTCACTTGACGCATCATTTACAGGGCCTGCCGGTTCAGGTTCGATCGGACAATCAGACGGCGGTTGCTTACATCAATCACCAAGGAGGGACTCGCAGTCTGGGTGCTCACAGAGAGGTGTCTCTGATTCTAGTTTGGGCAGAGACTCATGTCCCTTGCATCTCGGCAGTTTACATTCCAGGAGTGGAAAACACGGAGGCGGACTTTCTGAGTCGGTGTTCGTCCCGCCGGGGGGAATGGTCTCTCCATCCCCAGGTGTTTCGGTCGATGTGTCTTCGGTGGGGGACGCCGGAGGTGGATCTGTTTGCCTCTCGTCACAATCACAAGCTTCCGACATTCGTGTCACTGTCTCAGGATCCTCTGGCGGCGGATGCCATGGCCCTGAGCTGGAGGGACCTGGGGTTTCTTTATCTGTTTCCTCCGATTCCCATGCTAGGCAGGGTGCTGCGAAAGTTGGTTCTGGAAGGAGTTCCCGCCATTCTCGTGGCTCCAAGGTGGCCAAGGCGGGTGTGGTTCGCAGACATCGTTCGTCTGGCAGTGGATCAGTTCGATCTGCCTCTTCGGCCGGATCTTCTCACTCAGGGCCAACTGTGTTACCCCAGTTTACAAACGCTGGCTTTGACGGCTTGGCTGCTGAGACCTCCATCTTAAAGGAGGAGGGTCTTTCGGATTCGGTCATTCGGACTCTTATTAGTGCCAGGAAGAGATCCTCTTCTTCCATCTATTATAGGGCTTGGAGATCTTATATTGATTGGTGTGAGGCTAGGTCTTTGCCTTGCCGGGTCTTTTCTATTTCTAGGATTTTGGAATTTCTTCAATCAGGGCTGGACTCTGGTCTTCAGCTGAGTACTTTGAAGGGGCAGGTTTCTGCTTTGTCTATCTTTTTTTCAGAGGTCTTTTGCTAGCCATTCTTTGGTCAAGACTTTTTTCCAGGGGGTTTCACATCTGCGGCCTCCTAGGAAGCCGTTGCTCCCTGTTTGGGATTTGAATTTGGTTCTTTCTGCTCTTCAGGCTCCTCCTTTTGAGTCTTTGCGGGATATTGCTCTGTCCACTCTGACTCAGAAGGTTGCCTTTCTGGTGGCCATCACTTCGGTTCGGCGTGTTTCGGAGTTGGCAGCCTTGTCGATTCAGGCTCCTTATTTTGAGGAACATCAGGACAAAGTGGTTTTTGGCTTCAAGTCAGACTTTCTCCCTAAAGTGGTCTCTGCTTTTCATCTTAACCAGGACATTGTTCTTTCTTCCTTTGTGTCCTAAGCCTAAGAATGTCAAAGAGAGTGCGTTGCACTGCTTGGATGTTGTACGTTGTGTCAAGTACTATCTGCGTGCTACGTCTTCTTTTCGTAAGACTGATGCTTTTTTCGTGGTGCCCTGTGGGCCTAGGAAGGGCTTGGCTCCGGCTAAATCTTCCATTAGCAAATGGATTCGTCAGGCGATTGTTGGAGCCTATTCTGCCAAGGGGAAGGATCCCCCTTTTCGTGTTACTGCTCATTCTACTCGTGCGGTTGGTGCGTCCTGGGCTTTTCAGCACCAGGCTTCTGTTGAACAAGTTTGTAGGGCTGCGACTTGGTCTTCGGTTCATACTTTTTCTAAGTTTTATAAGGTTGATGTGCGGGCCTCAGCGGATGCTGTTTTTGGTCGCAAGGTTCTGCAGGCTGCAGTGGTTTGAGTTTCTGCGTTATTGCCTGGATGGATACCCGCCCTTTTTCTGGACACTGCTGTTGGATGTCCCAAGTGTAATAATCAATGATTGAAGTGGGGTGTGTGACATACTTAGAATAATACCATTTTGTGAATACTCACCTGTAAAATGGGTATTATAAGTATGTCACACACCCCACTTCACCCGCCCTTTTTTGGTATCCTGGTTCTTTATATGGTGACGTTTTTTATTTACAGTTGAGGGTTACGGTTGTTGGTGCCTGGTACCTTGTCTTACTGCTGTTCTAATACTGGGGATTTGTTAGGAGGTACCAGGTATGTATAGACCGGGAGGGGCTTGTCTTTTTCTGGACTTCTCTGCAAGACTGCCACCTAGCGGTAGGTATTACCCCCAAGTGTAATAATCAATGATTGAAGTGGGGTGAGTGACATACTTATAATACCCATTTTACAGGTGAGTATTCACAAAATGGTATTTTATTGTTCATTGTAGTATAAATATGTCTGTGATTATCATGTGGTTTTCAATAGGGTTGTTGTTTTTAAAGTGGATGTAAACCTTTTCTGGCTAATCTGTGTGATTCCCTCAGAAGCACCCACAGGGATCGACCCAGACATAGCTAGCTATGGCTTGGTTGGTTGGGTGTGTTGCTAGCTAATTGGCTTAGCTTTTCCTGATTGCTATCCTGCAGGATTGCCAAAGATCCAACATTTGAGCGGCTTCCATGCACCCACTCTGGGACCTACGCTGATGACTGCCTGGTACAGCGGGTCACACAGGTAAGTTGCAGGGTGGGCATGTCGCTGTGGATGTGTTTAGGCTTTCTATATTCGGATATTCAGACACTTTTGTATTGCAGCATAAATGTTACATTGTAGCCACCGTAGATCGGGACCTGAAGAGGAGGATCCGGAAAATTCCAGGTGTTCCAATTATGTACATCTCTAACCACAGGTAAGACCCTGCCTCATTTTCTCCTTGTTGCCTTCTGCTGTTTATTATTGGTGGTTACACCTATTTTCTTTTCTGCAGGTACAACATTGAGCGCATGCCGGATGACTACGGAGCACCCCGCTTTTAGAATTATCTTCTATTTTCTTTGGACTATGGTTGTTTGGCCAGTTTGTTGCATTTAAGAGGAGGTCACATGAGCTTTCCACAAGTGCCTCGGGTGGTCCATTGTACAGTTTGAGGCTTATATGGGTTCAGCAGAAGTAATGGGAGGATCCTATTTCAGTTTTACTCGTGAAGCCTCACTCCATACAGCCCCCAGTTTGTGGCAGGTATACAAGATGTTGGAAAGCGTTATTGAAAGCGGACCTCTGTCAGGATATCAGTGATTTGGGATGATTTACCAAGCATGCTCATAAGAGCAAGTCTGAGACTGCACAGAAATGCCTAACACTTTGTGTTCTTTTGCTGTCCACAGCTGGTTTTGCTCCCTTGTGACCACCAGTGATCAAATGGATATGCAGTTCAGGCCTGCACAGGGCGAACCCCATTGGGTGCTAGCAATCACATAAGGGAACATACTGGCTGGTGGAATTCCACCCACACCCCCCCAACCGTGCCTCCATTTCCTGCTACTGAACGGTACAAAAAAATCCTTCACAATCTCCCGCTTTCTGTGCAGTCACTGTGCAGAAAGACACAAAGTGGCATCGGCTGGCTCCATGTGTGCACCCACATGTAGCCAGGGAACGCTGCTTTGTGTTATTTCCTGCAGCGATCGCACAGAAAATGGGAAATCGGCCTGCCTTGGCGCCATGGGAAAGAGTGGCAGGACTGGGGGCGGGGTTTGTTTTGGGGTGGCATTCCGCTTTAAAGTGGACCTGTAGTTAAAACTTTCTACTCTGCCCTGCAGCTCAGGAGTATCCAATTTGTGATGCCTTGCTATTCATTTTTTTATCAATTTGGGACAGAATTACTTACTACTTCCATATTCCCTGCTTCTGGCAGCCAATCTGGCGCTTCAAGTGAGTGCCAGCGGGAAATGTGTTTCACGGAGTGGACACGGAGTGCTATACAAGTCCTTCCTGTGACCCCAAAACTGCTGCTAGGGTCTAGGAATTGGTAAGTAGCTCTTCCCAAGCTTGAGTGTGCGTGGCATCCCAAAGTAACTTTTCATCTGTTGTCCATTTTAAGTTTTGTACAGGAATGGTTTTTATACTCTGCCCATAAGCTCCACCAACTATTGTGCTGCAACTCGCGTGACACTGCAGATATCCACCTTCTACTTGGCTTCCTAGGTGGAGAGTCAGGGGTGGGCTTGTAGAATACCTGTTGGATGTGTCAGATGTTCATATAATGAGTACAATATAACAAATGAAAACTCTCTAAATGTAGTGCCCTAATTGCTGGGGTCTTAGTTTGGCATGTGTGAATGAACAGGTTGTGGTAACTTATTGCCCTCACAATCAGTCTAGCCAAATCACAGGATGGTGTAACAATTATTTTTGCCTCCAGCAGCACTTTATATATTTCAGCCAAGATCAGACATTGGTCAAACTACAAAACCTACAAATGGGTTTGTTAATATTACAATCTAAAAATATATTAAAAAAAATACCTCGCTAATGACAAAGTAATTCAATGTTTAGATAGCGTTTAACGTGTAAAACTGAATCCCTCTCTCTAGTCCAAGTTACAAGGTTTAAAGAAATAAAAACACAGGGCTTCAGAGAATCCCAAAATATTTATTCACTCATTAAACTCCAAAAAGCCGTACTTGGTGTTAATTCATTCACAAATGCTCTCCATAAGTAAAATCATGCAAAATAAAAAGACAAAAATCTAGTTTAATATTGTAAAATTGCTTAGATTTAATAGATTCAATCAAATTCACTTACAAAGATAAATGCGCTTGACAGATGCCAAAAGTGAAACGGCTCTCACCGCTGCATCGGGTGTCAAACAAATACTCCTCCCGAGTCAGTCTTCCTTCGCAGGCGACCACAAAATGTCTAAGAGGCTGGTCGTCAATACTCCCAACTCGTTTCGTCGTCTGTGTGTGAGTTTAACCCTAGTGTTTTTAATTATGCATGCTATTCTAAGTATGTCACACACCCCACTTCAATCATTAAATATTACACTTGGGTTTATACTCACCGCTAGGTGGCAGTGTTGCAGAGAATCTCCAAAAAAGCAACAGGCCCCTCCCGGTCTATACATACCTGGTACCTCCCAACAATTCCCCAGTGTTATTCTCTGCAAGGTGGCGACAAGACAGAAGAAAGAAGTCTCCCCCCCCCCCCCCCCCCCCCATGGTCTATTTCTGCCCGGCTCTGTTTTGTTATCCTCCCTGTTAACTGGCAGCCTCCCAGCTTCGGCTGTAGGTCGGGCAAAGGTAACCGGCACTTTAGGTGCCTAGGAGATTAGCTCCGCCGCTCGACTCCATATTGTGGGGCATAGCGGGATTCCCGGAGTGGTGATCCGGACGTGGGATGCCCCCATTTACCTAGCAGTTACATGAGGTGATCTGGGCATGGGACAGTGGTCTACTCTCTTGCACCGGGTGTCATGGGTGACTGTGTGTGTTTGCGGCCGAACTGGCTGGTATATGTGGGGCTCCTGCGCTTGTTGTTTTATGGCGTTTTTCCGGCGGGCGTTTGGTGTGTGTGTGTCAGGCGATCCGGCCCGCTGCGGGTGTTTTAGTACTATTGTGTGCATGATGGCGCCGTTTTGCGCGGGATTCCTCTCAGGAGCTGAGGGGCGGGGCCCGCCTGCTTGTGAAGCGCCGAGTTCGGCGCTTGCTGCTCTGCGTTATTGTCAGCAGAGGGGGGAGAGTTTTGTGTGTTGGTGTTTGTGGTGTATACACTATTGGGACCGGCCGGTAGCTCCGCCGGTCCTGTTGGAATGTGAGCGCTGTTCTCGCTGGGCCAAACGCTCGGCGACGTTGGAGAGGGGCGGGACCGCGTCGTGCGCGGTCCGCGCGGTGGTTGGTCGCGTTAGGGAGGGGCGGGACTAATACGGCTCCCGCGCTTCCAGGGCACGCCTTCCTCCTTCCTCTCCTGAGCGGCGCTGTGTTCTGGCCGCCATCTCGCTGCGGTGTGTCACGCTGAGGTAGTGCTCTCCTTCAGGTAGGCTTGTTTGTTTTTCCTTGTCAGGGCGGGGGTAGCCTACGGAGGTTGTCTAGTTAAATGTGCTTCCTTTCTCCCCCGCTTTATATCCCCCCTCCCCCTCGCTCCCACCTTTTTGAGGTGATGGCAGGACCTATTAACAATCTTCTTAGATTTGTGGTTAAAGGGGGGGGGGGAGACGTTTTCAGTGGGTATAATTGTATGATTATTGTATTTACATGAGTATTGTTGTGCCCGGAATGATTGTTGTCCCTGTTTTTGTGTTTTTCAGATCCTGGGACCCCATCTTGCAGGGCTCTCCTGGTCTTATATACCTGGCTTGTTTGGGAAATTTGGGATATTTGTCTGTTTCAATCCCATGGTCAGGGTGGTATAGAATTATAGCTAGATAGGTAATTAAAGGGGCATCCCGGGTCGCTTACTGCGTAAATCCCTGGGTTCTGCGAATACCATAAATTTCACCATATGGAGGCTGCCAAAGATATCGGAAACGGTCCTTCGGGACAATCCAGGCTGTGTGGGGGTTGTGGGACTCCGCTCCCGGGGGATGATGTCATTATATGCATTCCATGTGCGCAGCGGAACATTGAGCGCCAGTCCGGCACCCCGGTGCCTGGTACTTCATCGGCCGCGCCATCTCCCTCCCCTCCTCGCCTGTTCCGGACCCCGTGTGACGTTGTCATGGGTGGGGATTCGCAATCTGAGGTGTGCGCCCGCTTGGCCAACCTCGAGAAAATGTTTTCCGCTATGTCCGCTCAGAAGGCTCCGGCTAAGCGTAAACACCTATCTCCGCCTCCGCCGGACTCTGACGAGGAGGTTGTTGAGGATCTGGATTGGTCAGATCGTCCCCTTGAAGAGGGTGAACTGGTGGAGGATTTGGATGATTCAGTGGGCCAGCAGGTGCTGGGTGCTGAAGGGGACCAGGTTGAGGGTCCCGCTCCTGATACGTCTTCCATTTTGGCCCAAATGTTTGAGGTTTTGGATTTGGACCCTCCCGAGGCTGCTCCTCGGCCTAAGGGCCAGCTTTTTGGGGGATCCAAGCAGCACTTGGAGTTTCCCAGCCAACAGCATTTCGAGGACGTTGTCCTTAAGTAATGGGAGCAGCCTACACGGCTCGTCGGGGTACCGCTTAGCTGGGATAAGAAATATCCTTTTCCGGTGGACTTGATGAAGCGTTGGTCTGTCCCTCCCGAGGTGGATGCTCCGGTCTTGGGACTGTCTAATACGGCGGTTGTTCATTCTCCTGACACTACTTCTCTCAAGGACGGCGAGGATCGCCGGATTGATCAGCTGGCCTGCCATGGTTTTGTCTGTGCGGGTTCGGTCTTGAGGCCGGTCTGTGCTTCGGCTCTTTTGACCTTGGCGGTTAGGTCTATTGTCAGGGATTTATGTGTGGATCTTGATCCCTCTGGTGATGAGTTTCTTGCGCTTAAGCGTTGTGACTCCTTCTTGTCGTTTATTCTGACCGCTCAGGATGATGCCATGTTGATGTGTGGCAGGGCTTCTGCTCTGTTGGGGGCTATTCGCCGCTCTGTGTGGTTGAGACAGTGGACGGCTGACTTTAATTCTAAAAGGTCGCTCACGGCTCTTCCCTTTTTGGGTTTGAGGCTTTTCGGTGAAAAGCTGGATTCTGTTGCCAAGGGAGGTAAGTTACCTCAGCGCAAGAAATGTCGCCATTCCTTTCGGGGGCGGCCCCCTTCAATCCGTCCTTTCGGGGAGCCAGAGCCAGCAGGGGTGCGGGCTTCTCGGCCTCCAGGGGCGCAGGTTGGAATAGGGGTAGAGGCCGTGGCCGTCCCGTTCACGCCTGGGGCGCCAAGCCCAAGTCAGCTGCCAAGCCTGCTCAGCAATGAGGGGGCGCCCTCACCCGTACGGGTGGGGGGACGGTTGCGACTCTTCTCCCGGGTTTGGGACCAGGAGGTCTCGGACAGGTGGATCCGGGAGGTGGTGTCTGCCGGTTACAAGCTGGAGTTCGAGTCCCACCCTCCAAGGTTTTTCAGGTCTCGGGTCCCTTCAGATCCGTTGGCCGCGCAGGGGCTCCTGGCGGCGGTAAGGAATCTTCTGGATTTGGCAGTCATTTGCCCGGTCCCTCATTCGGAGGTGGGAAGCGGGTATTATTCCAATCTCTTCACTGTACCCAAAAAGGATGGGTCGTTCCGTCCCATTCTGGATTTGAAGTTTCTCAATTGGTTTATTCGTCCCCGGAAGTTCCGCATGGAAACCCTGCGGTCTGCGATCGGTTCGCTTCGGCAGGGGGACTTTATGACGGGTGCTTACCTTCACATTCCGATTTTTCCGGCTCATCAGAGGTTTCTTCGCTTTGTGGTGGAGGATCGGCATTTCCAGTTTGTAGCTCTTCCATTCGGCCTCACCACGGCTCCGAGAGTGTTCACCAAGGTGTTGGCGGGAGCGATGGCCTTGCTCAGAGCTCAGGGGATTCGCATTGTGCCTTACCTGGACGATCTTCTCATCATGGCACCTTCCTTCAGGCAAGCGGAAGGGGACACCAGCATGGTGGTGTCTATGCTGGAGAGGTTCGGCTGGGTGATCAATTACCCCAAGTCCTCTCTGGTTCCGGCCAGGGTGGTGACCTTTCTGGGGATGTTGTTGGACTCTTGCCAGCACAGAGTGTTTCTCCCTCAGGCCAAGGTTCTTTTGATTCAGGAATTGGCTCAGCTTCTTCTTTCCAATCCTCGCCCGTCCATTCGGCTAGGGATGAGACTGGTGGGGTTGATGGTGGCCTCGTTCGAGGCAGTTCCCTTCGCGCAGTTTCACACGAGGACGCTTCAGCTTCATCTTTTGGCGTCTTCCGGATGTCCCCTCGGGTTTGGCAGTCCCTTCGGTGGTGGCTGGTCTCGGACAATCTTCTGAAGGGCAGGTCGTTTCTGACCCCGCTTTGGGAAACTGTCACCACGGATGCCAGTTTGTCAGGATGGGGAGGTTTCTGGAAGGATCTTCAGTTTCAGGGGCAGTGGGACCCTCAGGAAGCCCACTTGCCCATCAATGTTCTGGAGTTGCGAGCCATCAGGTTGGTTCTGTCTCACTTGACGCTTCGTTTACAGGGCCTGCCGGTTCAGGTTCGATCGGACAATCGGACGGCGGTTGCTTATATCAATCACCAAGGAGGGACTCGCAGTCTGGGTGCCCACAGAGAGGTATCTCTGATTCTAGTTTGGGCAGACACTCATGTCCCTTGCATCTCGGCAGTTTACATTCCAGGTGTGGAGAACACGGAGGCGGACTTTCTGAGTCGGTGTTCGTCCCGCCGGGGGGAATGGTCTCTCCATCCCCAGCTGTTTCGGTCATTGTGTCTTCGGTGGGGGACGCCGGAGGTGGATCTGTTTGCCTCTCGCCACAATCGCAAGCTTCCGACATTCGTGTCACTGTCTCGGGATCCTCTGGCTCTGGCGGCGGATGCCATGACCCTGAGCTGGAGGGACCTGGGGTTTCTTTATCTGTTTTCTCCGATTCCCATGCTAGGCAGGGTGCTGCGAAAGCTGGTTCAGGAAGGGGTTCCCGCCATTCTTGTGGCTCCAAGGTGGCCAAGGCGGTTGTGGTTCGCAGACATCGTTCGTCTCGCAGTGGATCAGTTCGATCTGCCTCTTCGGTCAGATCTGCTCACTCAGGGTCAACTGTGTTACCCCAGTTTACCAACGCTGGCTTTGACGGCTTGGCTGCTGAAACCTCCATCTTGAGGGAGGAGGGTCTTTCGGATTCGGTCATTCGGACTCTTGTTAGTGCTAGGAAGCGGTCTTCCTCTTCCATCTATTATAGGGTCTGGAGATCTTATATTGATTGGTGTGAGGCTAGATCTTTGCCCTGCCGGGTCTTTTCTATTTCTCGGATTTTGGAATTTCTTCAATCGGGGCTAGATTCTGGTCTTCAGCTGAGTACCTTGAAGAGGCAGGTTTCTGCCTTGTCTATTTTTTTTCAGAGGTCTTTTGCAAGCCATTCTTTGGTCAAGACTTTTTTTCCAGGGGGTTTCGCATCTGCGGCCTCCTAGGAAGCCTTTGCTCCCAGTTTGGGATTTGAATTTGGTGCGCTCTGCGTTACAGGCTCCTCCTTTTGAGCCTTTGCAGGATATTGCTCTGTCCACTCTGACTCAGAAGGTTGCCTTTCTGGTGGCCATCACTTCGGTTCGGCGTGTTTCAGAGTTGGCAGCTTTGTCGATTCAGGCTCCTTATTTTGAGAAGCATCAGGACAAAGTGGTTTTTCGTTTCAAGTCAGATTTTCTCCCTAAAGTGGTCTCTTCTTTTCATCTTAATCAGGACATTGTTCTTCCTTCCTTGTGTCCTAAGCCTAGGAATGACAAGGAGTGTGCGTTGCACTGCTTCGATGTGGTGCGTTGTGTCAGGTGCTATTTGCGTGCTACGTCTCCTTTTCGTGACTGATGCCTTTTTCGTGGTGCCCTGTGGGCCTAGGAAGGGTTTGGCTCCGGCTAAGTCTTCCATTAGCAAATGGATTCTTCAGGCGATTGTTGGGGCCTATTCTGCCAAGGGGAAGGATCCCCCTTTTCGTGTTACTGCTCATTCTACTCGTGCGGTTGGTGCGTCCTGGGCTTTTCAGCACCAGGCTTCTGTTGAACAAGTTTGTAAGGCCGCTACCTGGTCTTCGATTTACACTTTTTCAAAGTTTTATAAGGTTGATGTGCGGGCCTCAGCGGATGCTGTGTTTGGCCGCAAGGTTCTGCAGGCTGCAGTGGTTTAAGGTTTTTCTGCGTTATTGCCTGGTTGGATACCCGCCCTTTTTTTCTGGACACTGCTGTTGGATGTCCCAAGTGTAATATTTAATGATTGAAGTGGGGTGTGTGACATACTTAGCATAATACCATTTTGTGAATACTCACCTGTAAAATGGGTATTATAAGTATGTCACACACCCCACTTCACCCGCCCTTTTTGGTATCCTGGCTCTTTATATGGTGAAGTTTTGTTCTTTACGTTTGAGGGTTACATTTGTTTGTTCCTGGTACCTTGTCTTACTGCTGTTTTAATACTGGGAAATTGTTGGGAGGTACCAGGTATGTATAGACCGGGAGGGGTCTGTTGCTTTTTTGGAGATGTGGGGTGTGTGACATACTTATAATACCCATTTTACAGGTGAGTATTCACAAAATGGTATTTTTAATCATGGAGCTCATTTGTGAATGAATTAACATGGAGTACAGCTATTTGGAGTATAAAGCGATACCTAAAAGTTCAGTGATTCAACCTTAATCCCTGAAACACCTGGGCTTTTTGCAACTCATGGGCATGTCTCTTGCCCTGTTCTGGTAAGAGTTGAATATTTGTGGTGGTGGGCACAGATTTGTGTGAAGACGCACGCACTGTGGGATCACGTTAGTTCTCTTTGAGAAGCTCTGTGTTTTATTTCTTTAAATATTACAATCTACATAATTTCACGGATTTCTCAAGGGAGAAATCCACTAATAAAAAGTGACCAGTAATTTGAGTACTGCAAGGCAGAGAGACTATAATATGCAGCAAACTGTATTTATTGTGAAAAAACAAACTCTCACTCTGAGTGCTATACATAAAACGGTGTGCAGTGAGGTAACATACATGCATGAGAAATCCAGTCCAAAGGTAATTCCAAAGTCCAAGAGGGGAAACAAGGGGCTGAAAAGGAAGTTCAGGGTTCAGAATCCAAGTGCAGAGTTCTGAGTTCAGAGGTCTGGTTACAGGAATCCGGGTTCAGAGTTCTTAGATCCAGAGTTCATACACTGAGGCCATTTGTGAATCGGCTTATAAAGCCCAGCCAGTAATTAGCTCAGGTGCTGGCTGATCTCCAGGAGCTCTGCAGGACAGCTCAAGCTGCATACTAAAGAGAATTGTTGCAGAGAGAAACAGGTGAAGGAGGAACTCCAGGCATGACGCATAACAAAACTACAAAATCATTGGTTTAAACACAACTCTGGGTATTCATTGGGTGACTTGAAGCTCATTAGTCCTAACACCTGATTGTTTGCAGTTTTTGATTCTTCTGCATTCTCGTCACCTCTGGGACTGCTGCCATATTCCTACCCTGTGAACAAGAACAAGGTCATATTAGCAAAAACAACCCGTACAGAACCCTGAGAACGCCCCCCCCCCCCCCCACACACACACACACACACACACACACTCCACAACTTTCTTTTAGCACAAAATATTAACCCATTCCTATAATTTCCCCCCTTTTATGGTTTGGATCACGGTGAGACCCTATTCTTTACACCTGCCCTAAGTTCCCCATCACCCAGGGTTGGGATATCTTCACAAATGCCTGACGCAGGCATGCATCCTGCTAGAGGGATAGCGTGGGATGCGGCTCGCGCATTGGACTGGAAAAGAAGGTAAGTGTATGAAGCGCCCTGGGGGGTTTCACACAGTGGGGCATCCCGATTTTGGATGCCCCAGGGAGAGGAAATCGATCGGCCCGGGTTTTGGTCCACTTTAAAGCAAGGTAGCTGGAGTTAATCTAGCCAAGGTACATGTTCCTGAACAACCTCCAGGTACCCATTTGTAAGCCCGAGTGCCACTGAATATAAACTCCACGTGGTCTGGTCATCCAGGTTTACTCAATAGTCTCCCTACATACCCCAACAAGGTCCTATTTGGCGCACCAGGTAATTGGGTAAATTGTGTGGGTATTGCAGCACGGGTTTTCCTGCCTACATAATAATTCAAGAGTGGCCTAGCAGGGTGTGGTTGGTAGTATTTGAACAATATTGTAATGAGTCCTCATTTGGCAGGTCTACGTGTGTGAAATTAAATAGACTACCATGTTTCCAAGCTGGGTCATGTAAAGTCCCTGTCAGGTTTACTCCAAACAAGTTGTGGGTCCCTTTCCACACTTAAAGCGGACCAAACCCTAGGAATTTGAATATGCTGGGTTTTGGCATGGAAGCATGCCTGTGCCCTGCTAAAGGGATAGCGGGAATGCGGACGTTGTTCGCGCATGTGCTGTTGGACCAGGAAAGAAGGTAAGTTTTCTGGCGACCTTGGGGATTTTACACAGCGGAGCATCCAAAATCTGGCGAGGATGCCTGCCCTGGAGTCTCAGACTCCAGGGTGGGTTTTGGTCCACTATAAAACCCACCTTCATACCTGCTATTAGTGTCCAGCCCTGGACTTGTCTTAGTCTGACAAGTGCCATTTTGTCTCAATGAACTATAGTGTCTTACCAGGTGTTTAGGATCCCCAGTGATATTCATTACCCACCAAAGGGGACTTACCCACCCAGAACTCTTAAGAGACACCTTAGTGTCTCATAAGAGTTGGTCTGTCAAGTTGTGCAAGGCAGGACCCGACCGCATTTGGAGCTGAATAGTTTATCCTCTGACAATGGCTCCGCTAAATAAGGCATAAAACTGGTGTTGCAAAGCCAACAATCTGCCAGTTGTGTTTCCGTAGCAATGGCTTCATGCATTTTCAAAAAATTATATTGAAATGGATCATTAAGAATTCTATGTAATTCTAGCATAACCAATCACAAGAGTAAGTGACCAAATGATGTTTCAGGTTTCACTATCTTGCAATGGTTTTACTGTACACAAAAATGCAAGGGAAAAGGGGAAGGGATGAAATCCGCACTGGCCTGATGAAAATAAGCCCTATCAATGAACAATGCAATAACCCAGTGTGCACAGAATGGGGGCGGCCACACTAAATGTGAGAAATATCAAGAATACTTGGGGCTCCCATTCCAAGTATTCTTGATCTTGCAATGGTTGGCGTAGATCCAATTGGACATCCCAATTCTCCAGTTCCAGTGTATGACCTCCGGACAGATCAACTGGACAGAGGAGAAAACTTGAGAGTGCATGTAATTTAATTGTCTATGCAAGTTCTCAAGGTATTCTGACATAAACCTATGCTGCAGCTGGAGCACCTGGAGGAAGTAACAACCCAAATGCAGAGGAGAGCTAAATAACGCTCCATATGGACTCAACCCAGTTTTCCTTTTTGGGGTGTATCTGAGGGAAAAGAGGGCCAATGGCAAATATTGAGGCCAGGGTCTTTCTATCTCAGCCATGGCCTTCTGGATTTTCCACTACAAGGTGCTATTCAGTCTTTTGATCTTTTCACTGCTCTGGGGGTGGAAGGGTTGCTCCACCCCTAGTCCTGACATTGCCTCCTTTAATTACTTCACCTGTAAAGTGGGTCCCATGGTCCGTCTCCAAGGACTCAAAGAGACCCCCAATGGCAAACTATTTTGTTCTGCAGTTTCTTGGCAGTGGCTATTGCAGTGGCATTCGGAACTTGAAAGGCCTCCACCCAATCTTGAAAATAGGTCTACAATGGTCAGCACGTACTCGTAGCGGCCAGATCTGGGCAGTTGAATATAATCCATTTGAAGTCTGTGGAAGGGATAGCAGGGCCTTGGGCTGCACTTTTTAGGGGGGTTTCACAGTCTGGCCAGGGTTATGGAGGGCACACACCTGGCAACCCTGTAAATATTTGGCAGCTACAGTACTGAACCCTGAAGCTATCCACCTGGCCTGCACTATGCTGCACATTAAATTGTGTGTGTTACCATGTTCTCCAGTAGCCATAAAAGCCTACAAGGATCCTGGGAGGCAAACTTGCTTCTCAGTCTTCCACAGGCCATCTGGCGTTTGGACAGCCCTGGGGGAAGTTTTGGACAGTAAGTAGTGAGATTGTGCTCTGAGCTGCTCATTTTGCTGCCTCACCTGCCCTATGATTCCCCCTGGCAATGGCAGTATCTAGCTTAGTGTGTGCTCTAACCTTTATTATCGCTTCCTGTTTGAGGAATCAAATGCTGTCCATCAAAGTTATTCTAAGTATGTCACACACCCCGACATTCATGTGGGTAATACTGACCTGTAGATGGCGATATGCAGAGATGTAAGGAAAAAAAGAGAGCCCCTCCCGGTCCATAAATACCTTGAACCTCCCACTCATCACCCAGTCTTTCATCTCTGCAGACGGCGAGCAAGTCAGAAGATGAGGTCTCCTCCTTGCACAGGGGGATTTCAGGTAGCCGGGATGACCCCCGGCCCGTTATTTCTCTGTTTCCGCTCCGGATCCCTTTTTGATTTACCCTGCCTCCCAGCCTAGGCTGCTGGTCCGAGCGAGGGTAGAATGGCACCCTAGGTGTTTAGGAGCTATGCTCCACCATGAGACCCTGTACTAGAGGGTAGGCGGTTAACCGGGTTGGTGACCCCGGTTTGGGATGCCCTGTCCCTCGGCCATTACACCCTGGGTGGTTTTCCCCTCTCCGGATGCCCTTCTCCTTGGGGGGGGGTCCCTTCTCCTGTGTTAGGCCTTTATTTTTTGTGTGTGTGTCTTTAAATTTATTCTGCTTCTTTTCTTTCACTTGACCAGCGGCATGGCGGAGGGGAGCTTCTCCCCTCATGTGCTGGGAGTAGGGGGCGGGGCCGGGCTTTCGTCTGCCCCCGTGCGGCAGGCCCTGCTGCGGAGCCTGGTCTCCGGCTCTGCTTGGGAAACTTGACGGTGGAAGGGGGGCGGAGCAAGGCACGACGCGTGCTCTGCGCTGGCCACGCCCCCCTTCTCCTCTCTGCCTGCTTCTTCTTCACATCGTGGCGTGAGGACGCCATTACCCCTGGCTAAGAGGACAGCACAGTGAGTGGCCCTGTGGGCCTCCTTTATATCTTGTCCTATGCATGTTTCTATTTATTTTAATTGCTCTAAGCGCCTGCTATGCTGATTCTGTGTTTAATTATCTTCCAGGCGGACCTACATTGGTGCTTAGGGGGTTTCTCCCGGTCCTAGGGTCCCTGGGTTTAAATTGGGCTTACTGTAAATCCTCCCACTGGGGACATTAAAGGGGCATCTCGGGTTGCTTATATGCGTAATTCCCTTGGTCATTGCAACTACCTATAAGTTCACCATATGGAGGCATCCCCGGATACTGGGCTTGGGCTCCCCTCGGGGCAATCCAGGAAGTGTATGGGGTGTGGGGTATCCCTTACGGGGGATGATTTGTTCCTTTGTGTACCATGTGCGCAGCAGACTATTACGCGGTAATCCGGACTCCAGGCGTCTGGTTCTGCACCGCCGGTCTCTTCTCCTTCCCCTCCCCGATTGATCCGTGCCCCGTGTGACGTTGTCATGAGTGGGGAGTCGCAATCTGAGGTGTGTGCCAGATTGGCCAATCTTGTAAAAATTGTTTTCTAGCGCGGTTGCCAGAAAGGCCCCGGCTAAGGAAAACACTTGCCGCTGGCCACGCCGGCGGTTGACTTTGATGATTTTGATTCTCTGGATTGGTCCGATTACTCCCCGCTTGAGGAAGGGGAGTTATTTGAGGATTCGGATTATTCGGACGATCAACAGTTTGTTGGTGCTGATACCGAGCGGGGCTTGGGGAATTCCTTGGATACCCCTAAGGTTCTGGCTCAAATGTTTGAGGTTCTGGCTATTTCTCTTCCTGAGCGGCTCCTCAGTTTTTCGAGGAATCTAGGCCGCGCTTAGTAAATTCCATCAAAATGCTTTTGATTAGGAAATTCCAAGGTCGGCTCCCAGGTGTTCCTCAGGGTTGGGATAAAAAATATCCCTTTCCTTTGGATGCGGTAAAGCGTTGGTCGTCTCCTCCTGAGGTGGATGCCCCGATTTTGGGGTTGTCCAACTCCGCTATTTTGAATTCTCCTGATTGTTCCACTCTTAAAGATGGTGAGGATAAACGCATTGACCAGGTGGCTTGTCATGGTTTTGCCAGTGTTGGGTCGGCCCTGCGGCCTGTTTGTGCTTCGGTGCTGTTGGTGGTGGCTACCAGGTCGGTGGTCAGGGACCTGTTGACTTCTTCCGGGCTAGATCCGGCTAGTGACGAGTTGCTTGGTCTTAAACGGTGTGAATTGTTTTTGTCATTTGTACTAGCCGCCTTGGATGACACTTTGATGATGTGTGGCAGAACGTCGGCCCTACTTGTGGCTATTCGGCGTTCGGTTTGGTTGCACCAGTGGGTGGCTGATTTTGTGTCCAAGAAGTCGCTTACGGCTCTTCCCTTTGTGGGATTGCGGCTCTTTGGAGAGAAATTGGATTCAGTCGCCAAAGGCGGTAAGTTACCTCAACGCAGGAAGCAACGTCGTCCCTTTCGGGGGGGCGGCTTCCTTTGCTCCTTCCTTTGCTCCTTCCTTTCGTGGGGCCAGAGCTGGCAGAGGATTGGCTTTCTCCTCATCCAGAGGAGATTCCTGGAATAGGTGCAGGGGACGTGCCCGTCCAGGATATAGGTGGGGCTCTAAGCCCAAACCCGCGGCCAAGCCAGCTCAGCAATGAGGGGGCACCCTCACCCTTGTGGGTGGGGGGATGACTGCGACACTTCTCCCAGGTCTGGGACCAGGAGGTCTCGGACAGGTAGATCCGGGAAGTGGTGTCTTCCGGCTACAAGCTGGAGTTCGAGTTCCGGCCCCCCTCCCAGATTCTTCAGGTCTCGGGTGCCTTCGGACCCTCTGCCCGTGCAGGGGCTCCGGGCGGCGGTAACAAATCTTCTGGATATGGCTGTCATTTGTTAAAGGAGCCACAGCACTCAACCCTGTTAGCTTGCAGGCCAGCCTAAAATCTGTCTCTAAACTTGGTTAAAAACAGAGGACTCGGTCACACACATCTGCAGAAGTATGCTTAAGCTGCACCACTACGCCAAAGTGCCTCTGTGGGGTGCAGTCCTAACTCTAATCTCTGATAGCCCATCTGCAAGGTCTTTGACCCTTCCACCCCATGGCTTGCACTTGAGAGGTTTAGGGCAACCTCAGGTAAGCCTGCTCCCAATTTATCTATTGCACTGTATGTCCCAGATGGGCTCTCAGAGATTAGAGTTAGGACTGCACCCCACAGAGGCACTTTGGCGTAGTGGTGCAGCCTAAGCATACTTCTGCAGATGTGTGTGACAGAGTCCTCTGTTTTTAACCAAGTTTAGAGACCGATTATAGGCTGGCCTGCAAGCTAACAGGGTTGAGTGCTGTGGCTCCTTTAAGACTTGTGTGTACTAATTGCCCTGCTAACGTGCACCTCCCAGGTTAGTTATAAAATGGTCTGAGCGGCTGCCACCCCCCCTTTGTTTCTTATGGCTGTCATTTGCCCAGTGCCTCCCTCGGACCGGGGCCGAGGCTTTTATTCCAATCTGTTCACGGTGCCCAAGAAGGACTGCTCTGTTCGGCCCATCCTGGATCTGAAGATCCTCAACAGGTTCGTCCGTCCGCGGAAATTCCGCATGGAAACGCTGCGTTCAGCCATCTACTCTCTTCGTCAGGGGGACTTTATGACGTCCATAGACATCAAGGACGCTTACCTGCATGTTCCAATTTTTCGGCGCACCAGAGATTTCTCAGGTTCGTGGTGGAGGATCAGCATTTTCAGTTTGTGGCCCTTCCTTTCGGTCTTACCTCGGCTCCAAGGGTTTTCACCAAGGTGCTGGCTGGGGTGATGGCTCTCCTCAGAGCTCAGGGTATCCGCATCGTGCCATATCTGGACGATCTTCTCATTATGGCGTCTTCCTTCAGCCAAGCGGAGTTGGACACCAGGACTGTGGTATCCACTCTGGAGAGATTTGGTTGGGTGATCAACTACCCCAAGTCCTCTTTCTCCGTCCAGGGTAGTGTCTCTTTTCTGGGAATGTCTCTGGATACTTCCCAGGCCAGGGTGTTTCTTCCTCGGTCCAAGGTTCTCTTGATTCAGGAGTTGGCTCGGCTTCTCCTGTCCATCCCTCGTCCAGCCATCAGGCTGGGGATGAGGCTGGTGGGATTGATGGTGGCTTCCTTCGAGGCGGTTCCTTTTGCTCAGTTTCATACAAGGACGCTCCATCTGTTGGCGGTCTGGGACGGGTCTCCACTGTCGTTGGATCAGTCTTTCCTGATGACCCCCCGGGTTCGGCGTTCGCTTCAGTGGTGGATGGATCCAATCAATCTGTTGAGGGGCAGATCCTTTCTGACTCCTTGTTGGGAGACGGTCACCACGGATGCCAGCCTGTCAGGATGGGGGGGTTTCTGGAAGGATCGTCAGTTTCAGGGTCTGTGGGGGCCCAGGAGGCTCACGAGCCCATCAATGTTCTGGAATTGAGAGCCACCCGTTTTCCGGACCCTCATGCCTCCCAGCCTCGGGTGACGGTAAGGGAACACCTGGGGTCGGGTGTTCAGTGAGCTTTGCCCCGGGACGCAGACCCTGTAGCTGAAGGGTAGCCGGCCATGGGCAAATGGTGAGCCTATATGGGGGAGAGGAGAAATCACTCTGCTGTGTTGTGTGTCATTGGTGTTTTGCTTTCCACTGGGGTGAGTTACTTAAGATGAAGTGGGGTGCTTGTTTGGTGTTTTGCACTTTGTGCCACTTTTTTATTGCACTTTGGGTTCCCCTCCCAGCCCCCCCCCCCCCCCCCCGTCGGCCATTGTCGGGGGGGGGCGGGTGCCAGGCTGCGGGCGCCGCTGCGGCCTTCTCTCCCCGACGCTACCGGTGTACTGTGCTCCGCGGCAGGGGACGCCATTTTTTGGCTTCAGGTGCCGGAGCGCTTCGCGCCTTTTTTGTGGGGGGCTGGGCCACGGGATGACGCGTATTGCATCATCGTCTCGAGGATCGTAGTCGGCGCCATTTTGCCTCACCACTCCTGAGGATTGCTGTGGTGGGGGATTCGCTGGGGAACGACGTCCTCGTCTGTGGCTGCTGCGGGACATTGCCGGTTGTCCCTTCTGCCACTGTGGTGCTGAAGATGCCATTTGCGAGCTGGTCCGTGAGTCGATCCCTCCTGTTTTTCACTTTGGGTGCATGTGCTGTGGGATGCTCAATTTTATTTTCGTGCTTATGTCTTTCAGACGGGCTAGCAGGTTGTGGTTTCTCCCGGTTCCATACCCCACCCCTGTCCCTTCTTGGTAGGGCATCCCGGGTGGGCTTTTCGTTAGCCCTTATTCCGTGTTGGCCGATTGTGCCCTTTTTGATAATCACCATATGGAGGCTTCTGGGGATAGCGAGCTTGGGGGCCCTTCTGGGCAGGCTCGGCTGTGTCTCATGTGCGGGGCATCCCCTTTGAGTGGGGGCGGGCGTGGTTTGTGTCCCGTGCGCCCAAAGTGTCATCGTGGAACAGGTTGGGCTGAGCGCCTCTCTTCCCAGCCCTGTCCTCACTGCAGCATCACCTACTCGCCTGCATTTAGCTCCCAGCGAGGGGGAAGCCAGCAGGGGGTCTCACTTGGACCTAGTGCTGTGCGTGGCCAGCATTGAGCGACAACTGGCCCGTCCGGCCGCGGGCAAGGCCTCTAGCAAGAAGAGGCACCTGGATGCAAACTTGTCCCTCTTTGCTAATGAGGACAAGGTCTTTGATATCTATGGCAGGCGTGACCCCTTGGAGGAGGGGGATCCTCTGGGGATCGTCATGGCGAGTATTATAGTGATCTAGGGTCTTCCTCAGACGAGGATACTTGGCTCCCAGATGATACCAATCGGCTCTTGTCGGACGTTTTTGATACCCTACACATTGCCCCCCCTAAGGCGGCAAAGAAGAAGCAGGGGGAACTCTTCCACCCTGACAAGCAACGCTTGGCGTTCCCAGAGCAGGGTCATTTTTCCAATATGGTCCTCAAGGAGTGGGAATGCCCCAACAGGTTACCCTCTGTGCCCAAGGGGTTGGATAGAAGGTATCCCTTCTCGGCCGACTTGGTTCGCCGCTGGTTTTGCCCCCCTGAGTTGGACGCTCCGGTCCTGGGGCTGTCCCAACACTTCGGTCATGCCGCCTCCCGACACCACAACTTTGCGCGATAACGCCGACCGGCGTATGGATTAGCTTGCTTGTCATGCTTTCACCTTTTGTAGGGGCTGGCTTGCGTCCGGTCTGCGCTGCGGCTTTTGTGGCCATTGCTATAAAAAAGAACGAAGGATTACTAGGACCTTTTGCTTTGTTCTGACTTTATTGCCTTTGTGCTATCTGCCATGGATGAGGCCGTCCGGCTTAGCGGTAGGGCCTCGGCCCTGTTGGTCACTATGCGTAGGTCCATCTGGTTGCGTCAGTGGGCGGCTGACACTGCCACTAAGAAGTCTCTCACCTGGCTTCCCTTCACTGGACTCTGTCTTTTCGGTGAGCGTCTTGATATTCTGACCAAGGATGGTAGGCTCCCCCAGCGTAGAAAGCATGCTCGGCCCTTTCGGGGATCCTCTTCCTTTCGCCCTTCACTGGAAAGTCGTGGCTCCTCCTTCTCTGGTAGCCGCAGAGACTCTTGGGGTTGAGGCAGATGCCCCGGTCTCTCCTGGGGAACCAAGCCCAAATCCCCCCACCAAGGCCCCCTCAGGCATGAGGAGGCGCCCTCACCCTTCCGGGTGGGGGGGCGGCTTCGGCTTTTTGCTCACGTCTGGAAACTGCGTGTCTCGGACCGGTGGATTCAAGAGGTGGTTTCCTCCGGTTACAAGATAGAGTTTGCAGCCTGGCCGCCCCCAAGATTACTACGGTCCTGGATCTCTCAAAATCCAGTGACGGCTCAGGGCCTGCGGTTGGCCGTACAACGTCTTTTGGCATCCGGAGTGATTTGTCCGGTACCTCCTCAGGAACAGGGTCGGGGTACTACTCCAACCTGTTCACGGTGCCCAAGAAGGACGGCTCCCTGAGGCCCATACTGGATTTAAAGGGTCTCAACAAATTTGTCAGATTCAAGCATTTTCGCATGGAGACCTTACGTTCGGCTGTGAGCTCCCTTCGGCCGGGCGACTTTATGACCACGGTGGATATCAAGGATGCCTACCTTCACGTTCCGATCTTCTTAGGTCATCAGAGGTTCTTTAGGTTCGCTCTGGGGGTTCAACACTACCAGTTTGTGGCCTTGCCGTTCAGTATCGCCTCGGCTCCTCGGGTGTTCACCAAGGTACTGGCGGGTATCATGGCTCTACTGAGGAGTCAGGGCATTCGCATTCTTCCTTACCTGGACGACCTATTGATTGCTGCTCCATCTTGTCATCTGGCCGAGAGGGACACACAGGTGGTGACGTCCACTCTCGAATCCTTCGGCTGGGTAATCAATTATCCCAAGTCTTCACTATCTCCGTCTTTGGCGAGGCCCTTCCTGGGTATGAAGCTGGATACTTCTCAGGTCAAGGTGTTTCTTCCTCAGCAAAAGGTATAGGGCATTCAGATGCAGGTGCGGGCCCTGCTGTCGTGTCCTCATCCCTCCATCCGTCTGGGGATGCAGTTGGTGGGCCTCATGGTGTCTTGCTTCGAGGCGGTTCCCTTTGCTCAGTTCCACATGAGACCTCTTCAGTTACATCTCTTGTCTGTTAGGGATCGGAATCAGGAATCCCTGGAGCAGGAATTTGCTCTGTCCCCTCTGGCCAGGCAGTCCCTCTCGTGGTGGCTGGACTCGAGGAATCTTCTAGTGGGCAGGTCCTTTCTGCCTCCGTGCTGGGAGATTGTCACCACGGACGCCAGTCTGACCGGTTGGTTGGGAGTTTGGCAATCGCTAAAGTTCCAGGGCCAGTGGGGTCCTCAGGAGGCCCATGCGCCCATCAACCTTCTGGAGTTGAGAGCGATCAGGTTGGTTCTCTTCCAGTTGACTCGGGTCGTGCTGTACAGGTCCGCTCGGACAATCAGACGGCGGTTGCCTACATCAATCATCAGGGCTGGACTCGGAGCAAGCGAGCCCTCAAGGGAGTGTCCCTGATCTTGTCTTGGGCAGAGGAGAATGTTCCCTGCATCTCGGCGGTTTACATCCCGGGGGTGGAGAACCAGGAGGCGAACTCCCTGAGCAGGGGGTCGTCTCGTCTGGGGGATTGGTCTCTCAGCAACAAGGTATTTCACATCCTGTGCCGCCGCTGGGGTCAGCCGGACGTGGACCTGTTTGCGTCCCATCACAAGCTTCCAAGATTCGTCTCCCTGTCAAAAGATCCTCTGGCCTTCGCCACGGGCGCGCTAGCAATTCCTTAGATGGAATTTTGGCTCCTTTATGCATTTCCTCCCTTTCCTCTGCTGGGTCGTGTGCTGCGCAAGATGGCCGAGAAAAGTCTGGTTCACGGATGTCGTCCAGATGGCGGTGGATCACTTCGTCATGCCCGACGGTCCAGGGCTCCTCACTCAGGGACAGCTGCGCCATCCCAATTTACAAACGCTGGCTTTGACGGCTTGGCTGCTGAAACCTCCATCCTGATGGATAAGGGATTGCCGGCTTTGGTTGTCAATACTTTTGATTCAGGCTCGGAAGAAATCTTCGTCTATGATTTACTACAAGGTCTGGCATGTTTATATTACTTGGTGCAAATCTAAGTCTTTTCCTTGTCGTACTTTTTCCATTCCCAGGATTCTGGAGTTTTTACAGCATGGTCTGGAGTCGGGTCTACAACTGAGTATCCTCAAAGGACAGGTTTCAGCTCTGGCAATTTTTTTCCAAAGATCTTTCGCCAATCCTAAGCTTGTCAAAGCCTTTTTCCAGGGAGTTACTCATGTACATCCACCGTGTAAGCCTCTGCTAACTTGGTGCTTTCTGCTCTCCAGGCCCCCCCCTTCGAGCCTCTTCACGATGCCGCTCTGTCCATTCTGACTCTTAAGGTGGCCTTTTTGGTCACTATCCCTTCGGTGTATCGCGTCTCTGAGCTGGCGGTGCTTTCCATGAAACCTCCTTATTTTGAGTGGCATCAGGATAAGGTGGTGGTCCGTCCTAAGCTGGACTTTTTGCCTAAGGTTGTATCTGCCTTTCATCTCAATCAGGACATTGTCTTACCTTCCTTGTGTCCTGCCACTTCTAATTCTAAGGAAGGGATCCTTCATTCCCTGGATGTGGTCAGGGCGCTCAAATTTTATTTGGTCGCCACTGAGTCCTTTCGGAAGTCTGATGCTCTGTTTGTTCTTCCTTCCAGGCCTAGGAATGGCTTGCCTCCAGCCAAATCCACTATTAGTAACTGGATCCGACAGGCGGTGGTGCAAGCTTACTCTGCTAAAGGGAAGGAACCTCCCTTCCGTGTTACTGCTCACTCTACTAGGGCTATTGGTGCCTCTTGGGCTTTTCAGCACCAGGCTTCTGTTGAACAGGTTTGTAAGGCCACTACTTGGTCTTCAGTTCATACTTTTTCTAAGTTTTACAAGGTTGATGTTAGGGCCTCAGCTGATGCTGTCTTTGGCCGCAAGGTACTTCAAGCGGTAGTGGCTTGAACTGCCTGCCGTTGCTCACTGGGGATCCCACCCTCTTTTTCATGGACACTGCTGTTGGATGCCCCAATCGTGAT
This sequence comes from Gastrophryne carolinensis, assembly GCA_027917425.1. NCBI lineage: Eukaryota > Metazoa > Chordata > Amphibia > Anura > Microhylidae > Gastrophryne > Gastrophryne carolinensis. Next base: position 37,328,950 of record CM051244.1, on the reverse strand, counting down.
GAGTGAAAATGAAGCAAGCCGTGCTGTACACAAGGAAAAATACAATTCTGTGATTACTCACCTGTAGAATGGTTTTTACTGTGTAAAGCACGGTTTGCTTCATGCCTCCCTTGTTATCGTTGTCCTCTGTTGCCTCTTTATGGTGATTTTGTTAAGAGAGTTCTCTTGTAGTGGGCCGATGTATTATGTTAACATGGTTTTGTTTTCCGGCTTCTTGCATTACTGCTTTTCAAACACTAGGAGTCTCATGGGTAATTCCTGGCCTTTTATGGGCCGAGAGGAGCCACAAGTCTTCTGCAGTCAACTGCGCCACCTTGTGGCGGAATACCCAATCGTGATAATTGAAAATGAAGCAAGCCGTGCTGTACACAATAAAAACAATTCTACAGGTGAGTAATCACAGAATTGTATTTTTCAGATGGTGTGCAGACAAGTGTTTTGGTTGTACTTGATTGAGAATGGCCGTAATATCAGTGATAATATCAGTCAATATCAAATACAGTGATTGGGTAATTACTTAGCATTTCTTGTACAGCAACAATAGACCTTGCGCATGAAGGGGCACCTCATGCCACTGGGTCCAGTCTAGCTGAATAATAGGCCACAGGTCTCTGTGGTTGGCCATGGGTCTGTATCAGTACTGTTAAGGCGTGTCCCAGTGTTTCTAAGCAATATGGTCTAAATGGTTTGTCAGTCTGGTAGGCCCAATGCAGGGGCATCTGTGATCATCAACTTTAAAGTTGTCCAGGGCTTCAAGTGTCAAGACAAATGGTGTGAACGACGGACACTCAAAAAGCAGCTACATCAGTGCAGATGCATTTCTTGCCTACGGCAAGCGACCAGGACTAGAAAAGTTTTAAGGGCATTAACACTTTGAATTGAGCCCAGCCCATTTATTCTTTTCCTCTTCAGACAATGGTGGATATGAGCACCAGTGGCGGCAATGGAAGGCTGTGGCCACAGTGTAGACAATGGACGTGGCCGCAGCAAGGACAAGAAGATATAGCAGAGGGTTAGAGGGCACAGCCTTAAGGAAGACAGTGTAATGATCCAACATGGGCCTTTCAGTATGGTGAATAGGCAGTTATACTTGAGTCAAAAAAACAAGTTAAATGCATTCATGCAGATGTATTTCTAATTTAACCGGACCTTCAGCATAATTTAATGAAAAGCCAAAACCCTTAAAACCCTCATAGCATGCAGTAGATGCAGGTAGGAAACAAATTTGCAGATTTGCTGTTATTCAGGGTGAAGGTCTGTTTTAAGAGCTTATTATACGCGAACAATATACAAACTGAAACGGAGAAGGTATGTGTACATCATTCTCCCAGTGTCTGCATGATTGCTGTTTCATGAAGGTGGGGGCTAAATACTCACTCATTTCTAGACAAAGAGCTATTGTTATCGTAGTGCTGTAAACGTCACGGCAAAACCCAACAGCCAGGGTTCTACATTGTACATTACACCCCGGACTAGAGCTAAGCTGTAGGGGTTAGGACCTTAAGGGACACAAACTTGCAGTTTCCCCAGTCTCTTTTATCGCTCTTTCCTGTTCAGTTTGGGAGGGGTGGTCGGTGCTCTCTGCTCTCTCTTGCTTGGAGGCCCGACAACTTCTGGCAATATAGCCCACCTTATCACAATTGTAGCAGCCAAACTCTCTTGCTCCTGGAGGGGCCTTGTGTATATCTGGGTTTGGACTTCTCCTCTCCTTCAATCATAATGCCCATGCAGCCACTATCAGACCCATAAGGCCACCTGCAGTATGGCCTTAGGGGTCTGAGTTCTCCATTCTGGGTGGATCCGCTGATGTAGCAGGTCCTCAGATTGATATCCCATGTCCCCCCAAACTGCAACCTAGCATAGAAATCTTCCATGGATTCAATCAATCTACTACCCTTTCAGATATTAAACCAAAACGTACAGTCATCTTTTTAGTGGCCCAGTCCTTAAAGTGGACCAACACCCAGGATTTTGACTATCCTGGGTTTTGGTCCACTTCGGCGGGGCACCCCGATCGGGGGTGCCCCGCTGTGTGAAACCCCCCAGAAACCCCAAAAAACTCACCTCTCAACGCTCCCACGTGAACGCCGCAGCCAATCCCCGCCAACGTCCAGGCGGGGGACAGGAACGTCCAAGCCGCTTCCGCCGCCTCCCGCGCGTCACTCTCGGCACGCGCACGCCCCCGCCGGCCATTCACAGAGGGCCGGCGCGGGAGGTGGCGGCGGCGGAAGCGGCCGCGGATCAGGTAAGATGTTTTTGGGGTTTCTGGGGGGTTTCACCCCGCGGGACATGACGATCTCGGATGTCCCGCGGGGAGGGAGGTGATCGGCCCGGGAATCTTATAGATTTCCGGGCCGATCACCCCTGGGTGTTGGTCCACTTTAACTCTTTACCAAAATATTCTTCCAGAGGACTTAGTAGTGGTGAGTCTCTCCTCTTCCTCTGGGGTGACTGATATGCCCTGACTTGTGACAAATTGGATGATATTTTGGATGATGCTACATGCCTTGACTTCCCCCAATGCTGCTGTAACCAGTTGGCACATGTCCCATCAGCACCCGTTGTAGGTGGCCTGGATCTGGTCCAGCGAGCGCAAGAAGGACACAGTTCTCTTTTCTGGTTGCTCTACCTGTTTTATAAGCGTAATCTCCATTGGAGACTATGGTTTCAACCCACACAGGGGCAAAGGGGCTTCTTTCACTAGAGTGTCCAATCCTATCTGCGTCTGTTTATGTGGGGGCCCTTGCTTAAAAAGGAAAAGTTCATACTTAACTTTCTGTTAATTTTCCTTTCTTGGCACCTCCGTCGCAGCATACTAAGGATTAATATCTGTCCCATTAACCCTGATTTAACCATGAACCCTGACATTTTCCCGTTTGGCCCACAGGTCTAACCCGACGTCTTAGCTCAGCGGCTTTGAGCTCACTGGTGGCCACATCTCGCGCTTCCTTCTAACAGGGAACGCACCCTGGTTTAGGGATAGCGGGGATGCGGCTGCGGCCCACTCATGCGCTGTCTGGTATTCTTTCTACCATTTTTGCTCGGCTAAGTCTGGAGACTTTCTTCTTTTCCCTCCCACTCCTTTCCCATTTGTCCTGCTGTGAGAAGAAATTTCTTTGCAGGCTGGCTAGGGGGGATATATCACCAGGCATGTGGTCACAGGGGCCACTGGGTAGAGACAATTTGGCTCTGAGATCCCCGGGCGGATGACTGGGTACAGGGGAGCAGGAGGGGGTTTCTTCAGTTGTCCTCTGCTATGGCAAAACGACATATAATTCCTGTTTAGTGACTGGCAGTTTGGAGAGATGGTCCTACTTTGTCCTTCGTCGTCGGTTTACTTACCAAATCCTTTGGCTCCTCTCCTAAGCATGATTACACCTTCTTTCTCAATGCTACCTTCTGTCCAAGAATAGTATCCATTTCCTCTGCTGCTTCCTCCCACATACATACAGCTTCTAAAAGTAGGTCATCCAAGTAATGGACAACCTGAGCAGGGTCACTAAGGCCTTTGAAAAAGTTCTTGGGGATGTGAACAGGCCAAAGGGAAGGACACAGTATTCAAAATGCTGTTTGCCCACAGCAAATCTTAGGTATTTTTGATCACTCTCGTCTATAGGCACATGTAAATAGGCTTTTAGGCCCAACTGAAATGAGTCGTGTTCCATAATTGCTTGGGAGATGGTAGATAGATTCTCCATCCTGAATCTGCTCACTTTTATGAACTTGTTGCGCTTTCTCAGATCTATGACTGGTCTGATTTCCCATCTTTTTTAGGATGAGAAAAAGTCTTAAATACCATCCTCTTTTTCTCTTGGCAGGGGGATCCGGCACTATAGTATTTTGTGTTCTGAGGGTTTCAATATATTCTTGAAGGATTTGAGCTGGGTGTGGGACCTCTCTGCAGAGATATCAATCTTTTGGATGGTGGCCTAAGAAAGTCTACCTGTGTCTTTTCTATAGCATTCTCATCACCCACTTGTCATTGATGTCTTTGAACATGTAGAAGTCTTGCTCCCACCATCTCTGCCTGACGCGGGCAGTGAATCAGAAGGATTTATGCTGATCATGGGTGACAGATGGTGCATTTTTTTGGCCGTCTTTGAAAAGGCTGGTTCAGTCTCCACCCTCTGCTAAAAGATTTTCCCGCCCTTTAGTTCCTCGAGTCTTGGAATCTCGCATTCAGATTCCGACATTTTTTTGTGTTTTTTTTTTTTCCTGTCCTGGGGGAGGAGGCCTGACTGGATATAGCCTTCTCCAGCAAGAGTGAATTTCGATCCAAGTCAATTTCCATCTAGGCCAACTTAGACACCGGATTGGCTGACCAGGCTTTCAGCCATAGTGACCTTCTTCCTGTGACAGAGTAGAGCATAACCCTTGAAGAACTTCTCAAAGCATCCATGGATGTCTCTGCAATGAATTAATTTGCCAACTTGAGGTCTTCAAATCCAAGTAATCCATCCTTCTTGGTTCTTTGCCAAATTCTTTATATTTGTTATGCACAGTTTGATGGCCCTAGTAACAACTGGCCTGCATGCTGTGCCTGTCATAGTGAAAATCATCTTGAGATCCATATAGATTTTGCCAGAGGATCTTTGAAAGATCACTGCATCCACTGAAGGTGAGTCATCCATGATCTTGGTCTCCTGGTCTACAAACGGGTACAGTCTGGCCCCTTTGTTCTTGAGGGATTGTTTCGGTCTTATTCGCTTCCGGCTCTTCCAAGTGTATGGACTCTCTCATGGCCCTAATTAGGGGATCCACCAAGGCAAAGTCCACATCCAAATGCAGGTTGGGAACTAATACCTCTTTGTTCGCTGAGGCATCGCTGGCTGATGTGAGTGTCCCCTGCTGGAGATGAAGCTAAGAAGCATGCCTCAGTCTCACATACAGGACATCTGGGCATGAATGTCCCCCGAGGCACGTATGAATAAAAGATAGATGAGAGATCCTAGACTGATCTCAGAAAAACCCCTATCAAAGAGGCCGCACACTGAATGAAGGTTAAAAGCCCAATATATTTAATAAATATTCATTACATACACAAATAAAGGCACTGATCTGGACAAATGCAAGATTAAAAAACACAAAAACAACAAGCGGGTGGTCCCAATAAACGGTGACTAATATGTATAGAATCTAGAAAGTTATAATATATATATATATATACAATATAAAGCATATGGTGTGAGATATTAATAATGGGCCCTGGTAAAAAAAACAATATCCACGGATGAGTGGTCTAAATCAGCCGAGGTGAAACAACTATTAGATGAAAGTTCAAAAAATTGTGACCAATAAATATAATCTAAAAAAAAAGAGTACTGAGTGCATATGAATACTATTTACAAATATAACCACAAATGTGGTATGTGCAAATTATAATGCAACCTGCGCTGTACATACAAAGCAGACCGCTATACAACATACATACAAGGTGGAAACCTGGGTGCAAGGTGTAGAGCATATGTTAAACAGGCTTCAATTGAGCCCGACTGGGCCCCTGAATAAGCAACGCCAAGTAGCAAAATATATTAACATACAAATAAAAAAAAAAAAAAGCCACGTATGCACGCACTCCCAAACACATGCATGCATCCACCGGACTTACATGTATTCACCCCCAGCCATATGCATGCATCCCAGGCATACAAGCATGCACTCCCAGACGTACTCCCAAGCGCATACACACACCTTGGGCATCCGGTCGTTGGCAGGGGGGGTGCACAGCTCTGTTCAGAGGGAGCAAGTGCTGCAAGGGCTCTGGTCAGCAGGCTAGAGGGAGGGCTCCAGTTATCGGGTGGAAGGGCGACTGCCCCAGCTCTGATCACTGGGCAGGAGGGTGTCTGCATTAGCTTCGGTTGTGGGGTGGTAGAAGGCAGTCTGTATCAGCCCTGGTTGCGGGATGGGAGGGCTGCATGCACTCCCAGCACTGACGGCAGAATTCGCAGCTTCCGGAGGAAGGGGGAAGCTGTCGGCACTTGGAAATAAAGTGCTTGTTAGGAGGTGACTGGGCAGGGAGCACAGAGGGGTTAGCCGGGCTAGATAGCTTGAATTGCAGCTCTGAAGTGCCATTCAAGCCAATAATACAGAGTGGGATGTGGTTCTGTTCTGGGCCCCCTCAGCCAATAGTAGTGGTCCGCATCAGCAGGGGATAGCCAGAGCCGTATATGAGGAGGTCCATTTCCTCATTGACGGTGCCGACCTGAGAGGAAGGACAGCGCTAGAAAAACGTTTGGCAAGGTAAGTTGCTGTTTATTATTTATTGTAATTAGGGGGTTCTGGGCATTTCTACAACTTGTTTTTCTGTAACAGGCCGGACTGGCCAGTCTGTGTCGCCCTTCTATTCCCAGATTAGTTACTTTTTCGTACTATAAACTGCCAACATCATAATGTCACCAATCGTCAATTAACACACAAGAGTGCTCCATTTTTATTATAAAAGATATATTCCAGCTTTAAAATTTAAATATTCACTATTGCTGCTTAAACTCACATGTCCACCATATGAACACACATTTCGGCTGCATTTGCCTTGATCACACAATCAATTCAGTCATTATTATTCGAATCACTTCTTTTTCTTATCCTATGGGCAAACTGGGCAGTTAGCTTGGAAATGACCAAAGGCCGAGCAGCAGACGCAGAGATTGGCCCATCTCTCTTAGGCCAATATAGCTGGGACAATGACACCAATTTGCATGGGTTCAGGTGCGCTTCACGCAGGCATGAAGGTAGGCACAGATTCCAAGACAGGTCAAGAGGAGGAACAGTGGGATGAGCTAGATCAGTGTCCACTATGTTCCCATGGGCGACAATCAGTTTAGATGGTCAAGGATATTATGTAGTTAAGAGAATTGATTCCCGCACTGCCGTCTATAATTATAAATTCTGGATGCTGGCTTGGGAGAAAACAACCCCAAGGGTTGATTAAATCTAAGGAACGAATAGTGGAAGACCAGCCAGCCTCACTAGTATCTCCCTGCTATTCATGCTAAATAGGCCGCTCAACAGAAAAACGGTTATCTCAGTATACAAAATAGCAGTATTTTATTATAAGCCAATAGAAAAACATACATACATTTAAAAAACACAAATTAAGATTAAAACCCCACTGGTGGGGTGTAGCAGAGTTTAACTGGACTTATTGCTAAGCATATAGGAATAAACTGCGAAAGTCCACCGGGGCCATTTGCACTAATATATATGTGCTTATAGCAGCAATATCTATGCCAATCAAAGAGTCTAATGTATGCCACGGGGATAATCCCTAGAATGTTGTGAAACAGTGAAAAGAAGTGCTAAAAACATGCAGGTGAGTAAATAAACGAAAAACGTGATTAGAAAAGGCAGTGAGAAACAAAACAAGACAATTAAAGAAAGAAGAGGGACATGAGTGTCCCAAAGTGCCGTGAGGACTCAAATATTGAGTCTTACTACATGTGCAGGTCTGAGACAAAGGGGATAGACACCCGGGCATATATTTATACAAATGAAACTTCTTAAAATTGTTGTATATAATTTGCATGTGCATACGATAGCCACAGTGTACAAGGGTTACACCATACTTATATAAAGGTTAATAAGAGAAAACGCAGAGTGATGTACATTACCATGTCATATTGTCCAATTCTCATACACCCTCACCATACCAACACTGACGCGTTGCGTGGCCTGAGCTTAAGCCACTTCATCAGAGTGTCTGATGACTGCTATTTTGTATACTGAGGTAACCGTTTTTCTGTTGAGCGGCCTATTTTGCATGAATAGCAGGGAGATACTAGTGAGGCTGGCTGGTCTTCCACTATTCGTTCCAAGGATATTATGTACTTAAGAGTTTCTGGGGAAAACCCCCAGGCCTGGTGCTTAAGGGCAGGATCGTTGCAGAGCAGATCAGCATAACAGAAACCCGCCGCGTACACCTCTACAGGGTGTTGGCCTTGGCATAAGTTACAAACAGAAGCTGAGGGGATGCGGCCAAGATCGTCATGCATGGATGCTAATTCTGATAAGTATGTGTCCAGTGATGCTAAAATCAGGTAAATGGGCCCAAGTTTGGGGTGGGGGGGAGACAGCAGGGACAACACTTGAATTTCATGGGAGAAGTAGGTGTGAGGCTGGAGGTTGAAGCACAAAACTTCTGATGGTCCCCTGAAAACCCTTCAGGCAATGGAAGCTGGGACTAACCGTTTCAGTAGGGGCTTGGGCATGAGTGGCAGCCGAAGTAGAAGGCTGAGGTGCTTCAGAAGAGCAAGGTGGAGAATCCAGGATAGGAGTTCTCTAGCCCTGAAGGTTGTCAAAGGGGCCTGAATAAGGAGATACCCTTGAAGAGCTGAAGGAAGGCATCAGAGGGTGTGTGATCCCCATTGAGCTTTTGTTAGGTTGTGTTGTACTGTCAGGCTGTACAACAGGTATTCAAAGCCAGAGGCGAGTGACCAAACCACAGGGACTGTAATCTGACAGGCCTGGTGTTTATTGGAGCCCCCTGCAAGGTAGGATAGACTGCACTGCACACACAACCAGGGTTGTTAACTGGAAGCAACAACAAAGCCAGGAGTAGGAGAGGCGACCAGACAGAAGAATAAGGAAAGCCTTGGTCAGGTTCACAGGGAAGATATAGAGTCGATAATCAGGCAAAGGTCAGTGTAGGTAGAGGAGATGTGTGGGCAAGAAGCAAGCTGGGTCAAACGAGGTATCAGTCCAAAAATCATCTAAATACTAGCAAGGATCGAGGCAAACTGAAAAAACAGCACTGAGGTATAGCCTGGGTGACATTTTATAGTGAAAATCAGGGCAGGTGTGAATGTGCACCTGTGCCACACTTCTGGGGAAAAGACACCTAGAACCCCCAACTTTGTTCTTTCCTATGCTGTGTCATGTCTGTGCCAGGTGTCCTGGGAAAAGATACTTGGAAACCACAGACCTCTTGCCTCAGAAGAGCTTCCTGACAAATAGGTGGCACATCCCACTGACCTAACCAGGGAGCCCCTTTTGAATGACCCTGATTAGCATCTCAACCCAGAAGCAATACTAGCTGTTGATAAGCTTGCATGCATCACATGGTTGAGATTGCCATCTCCGGACCTATACTGCTTCCATGACACTACCAAACGTTCCCACAACAGGGGAAGTATAGTGGGTATCTTGCGTATGTGCCAGCCCAAACCCTTTCAACTTGACAGAGGACAAATATCTGGGAGATATCTTGGTTGTCACATACAGCCCCCAGAAAGGTTCAACCTTATTTTTTCCTTTCTAGGAAAGAGACAGTGAAGACCAGCGTCACAAACTGAGTAAGCAATCCATGACGAAAGCTCACCTGATTCTGAAACAGATACATTGTTGCAGTCTTTTAGACAGCTCAATATCTCATTTATGTATAATGGGGAGCTACTGTAGCATCCTCAGTAGACAGGAGATCCAACCAGGAGAAGGGACCCCAGTCTTGACAATGCGGGACCTGTTTTGTCATACTCATAATAGGGTGGTGAGCATATTATAACCAAGACCAGATCCACTAGCCTTTGTGGTACCGTAGATGCTCTAGTACTCTGTGAACCAGCTTCCATTTTGTACAGGCACTTTAGTTGCTCCCATTTTCTTTAGAGAGGAACAACAGACCTTTTCTGTTGCTTCATTGAGAACATCCCCCCTCCCCAAACTGCCTTTTAGATGTTGGCGTTATCTAAAATGCCAACATCCTGCTGCAATCCTGACCTGTTTCCACCCGCCCTCCCCTGTCCTCAGTAGACAGGAGATCCAGTCTTGCGATGAGTGGGGACCTGTCGGGACCTGTTTTGTCATACTCATAATAGGGTGGTGATCATATTATAACCAAGATGAGATCATCAAGCCTTTGTGGTAGGTGCTCTAGTAATCTGTTAACCAGCTTCCATTTGATACAGGCATTTTGGTTGCTCCCATTTTCCTTAGAGAGGAACAATAGACCTTTTCTGCTGCTTCTCTGAGAAGATCCTCCCCAAACTGTCTTTTGGATGTTGGCGTTATCTAAAACGGCAACATCCTGCTGCAATCCTGACCCGTTTCCACCTGCCCCCCACCTTAGCCGTCGTTGACTGATCGCAGCGGCTCTAACTGTCCGATCTTCAAAACTTGTGTGCGGCTCTTTAAATCTTGCACTGAATGTCATGGGGAGCAGAGGGATGCCGAGCGTGATGCAACTGGAGAGGTAAGTTTAAACTAAGGAATCGCTAAATTAGAAGGGCGGAGGGGCCTGAACAAGCCAGGTTTGGGGAGTTATTAACGTCCCATGAACTGTAATGTTCCTCTTTAATCTTATGACAATTTGTCCACGTTGGACTATATTATTTATTCTGGTTGCATGCAGTTGATCAACAAAAATGGGTACGCCCACATAATGAGTCTTGGGTTGCTCCACCCTGCGTGGAATGCTGTGAGTTCATTCTACTATGATGATATTTTTGCTACGCCATACGAAATCCAAGGTTGCCGGATTTGATGTTACATGCATGTTGGAAATAGGCAGAGCAGGGATTGCCAGCTTCAGTAATCTGCATTAGTGAAACAGGGGAAAATATCATTTATATTAATATTCTGCTGCACATTAATCTCCAATATTTCTACTAGAGATTAAGCCCAGCGGCCACTAATCTAATACAAACCGATGGCCGCCAAGGCTCTCCCTATAAATCCATTGAAATGTCCCAAGGAGAAATATATTTAATGCCTTAAATACTTTGCAAATACAATCTATTGTGTGAGAAATTATCCACTACACACTTACCAGCGCAGTAAATAACCTTTACTAACCCAATATGTTCCTAATGTTTCACCAAGATAACCTTATATTACAGGCAGTTGTTACATAATGTAAGTAAGTTTACAGTGCAGTACAATAAATGTTATAATTGTAACAGAGAGATAAAAAATACCATTTTGTGAATACTCACCTGTAAAACGGGTATTATAAGTATGTCACACACCCCGCTTCAAACATTAATATTTACACTTGGGTTACTCCACTCCACCAGCAGGTGGTGACGTTGCAGAGAAGTCTTGAAAAACGAGCCCCTCCTGATCTATAATACCTGGGACCTCCCACTTATCTCCCAGTTTTCAAACAGCAGTAAAGACAAGGTACCAGGAAAAAAACCATTGGTAACCCTCAAACTGTAAACAAAGCTTCACCCTATAAAGAATCCAGGATACCAAAAAGGGCGGGAGAAGCAGGGTGTGTGACATACTTATAATACCCATTTTACAGGTGAGTATTCACAAAATGGTATTATGTATGGTATTAAGTATGTCACACACCCCGCTTCAAACATTAATATTTACATTTGGGACATCCAAAAGCAGTGTCCAGAAAGGGCGGGTATCCAACAAGGCAATAATGCACTCAAACTCAAACCACTGCAGCCTGTAGAACCTTGCGGCCAAACACAGCATCCGCTGAAGCCCGCACGTCAACCTTATAGAACTAGGAAAAAGTGTGAACAGAAGACCAAGTAGCAGCCTTACAAACTTGCTCAACAGAAGCCTGGTGCTGAAAAGCCCAAGACGCCCCAACAGCACGAGTAGAATGAGCAGTGATACGAAAAGGGGGAGCCTTCCCCTTGGCAGAATAGGCCCCAACAACAGCCTGACGAATCCACTTGCTAATGGAAGACTTAGCCGGGGCCAAACCCTTCCTAGGCCCGCAGGGCACCACGAAAAAGACATCAGTCTTACGAAAAGGAGATGTAGTAAGCAAATAGTACTTAACACCGCGTACCACATCCAAACAATGCAAAACTCCTTGTCATTCCTAGGCTTAGGACACAAGGATGGAAGAACCAATGTCCTGGTTAAGATGAAAAGCAGAGACCACCTTAGGAAGAAAGTCCGGTTTGAAGCGGAAAACCACTTTGTCCTGATGTCTCTCAAAGTAAGGAGCCTGAATCGACAAGGCCGCCAACTCCGAAACACACCGAACCGAAGTGATGGCCACCAAAAAGGCAACCTTCTGAGTCAGAGTAGCAATATCCTGCAAAGGCTCAAAAGGAGGAGCCTGAAGAGCAGAGCGAACCAAATTCAAATCCCAGGGAGAAAAGGCTTCCTAGGAGGCCGCAGATGCGAGACCCCCTGGAAGAAAGTCTTGACCAAAGAATGGAGCGCAAATTATTTTTGAAAAAAGACAGCCAAGGCAGAAACCTGCCCCTTCAAAGTACTCAGCTGAAGACCAGAGTCCAGCCTGATAGAAGAAATTCCAAAAACCTAGAAACAGAAAAGACCCGAGAGGGCACAGATCTAGCCTCACACCAATCAATATAATATCTCCAAGTCCTATAGTAGATGGTAGAAGAGGACCTCTTCCTGGCACTAATAAGAGTCTGAATAACAGAATCCGAAAGACCTTCCTTCCTTAAGATGGAGGTTTCAGCAGCCAGGCCGCCAAAGCCAGCATAGGTAAATTGGGGTAACGCAGTTGACCCTGTGTGAGAAGATCCGGCCGAAGAGGCAGATCGAACTGATCCACCGCCAGACGAACGATGTCTGCGAACCACACCCTCCTTGGCCACCTTGGAGCCACGAGAATGGCGGGAACCCCTTACAGGGCCAGCTTTCGCAACACCTTGCCTAGCATGGGAATCGGAGGAAACCGATAAAGGAACCCCAGGTCCCCCCAGCTCAGGGACATGGCATCCACCGCCAAAGCCAGAGGATCCTGAGAGAGCGACACGAATGTCGGAAGCTTGTAATTGTGACGAGAGGCAAACCGATCCACTTCCGGCGTCCCCCACCGGAGACAAAGCGACCGAAAACACCTGGGGGTGGAGAGACCATTCCCCCCGGCGGGAAGAGCACCTGCTCAGGAAGTCCGCCTCTGTGTTTTCCACTCCTGGAATGTACCCTGCCGAGATGCAAGGGACATGAGTCTCCGCCCAGGCTAGAATCAGAGACACCTCTCTGAGGGCACGCAGACTGCGAGTCCCTCCCTGGTGATTGATGTAAGCAACCGCCGTCCGATTGTCCGACCGAACCTGAACCGGCAAGCCCTGTAAATGCTGTGTCAAGTGAGACAGAACCAACCTGATGGCTCTCAACTCCAGAACATTGATGGGCAAGTGGGCCTCCAGAGGACCCCACCGCCCCCGGAACCGAAGGTCCTTCCGGAAACCTCCCCATCCTGACAAACTGGCATCCGTGGTGACAGTTTCCCAAAGAGGCGTCAGAAAGGACCTGGCCCTCAAGAGATTGTCCGAGACCATCCACCACTGTAGAGACTGGCGAACCCGGGAGGACATCCGGAAGGACCGATCCAACGACCGCGGTCGCCGGTCCCAAGACGCCAACAGATGAAGCTGAAGCGTCCTCGTGTGAAACTGAGCAAAGGGAACTTCCTCGAAGGAAGCTCCCATCAACCCCACCAGTCTCATCCCTAGCCGGATGGACGGGCAAGGATTGGAAAGAAGAATTTGCGCCAGTTCCTGAATCAAGAGAACTTTGGCCTGAGGCAGAAACACTCTGTGTTGGCAAGAATCCAAGGACATCCCCAGGAAGGACACCACCCTGGCCGGAATGAGAGAGGACTTGGGATAGTTGACCACCCAGCCGAAACTTTCCAGAGTGGATACCACCGTCCTGGTGTCCATCTCCGCTTGACTGAAGGAAGGAGCCATGATGAGAAGATCGTCCAGATAAGGCAAAATGCGAATCCCCTGAGCTCTGAGAAGGGCCATCACGCCCGCCAACACCTTGGTGAACACTCTTGGAGCCGAGGTAAGGCCGAACGGAAGAGCCACAAATTGAAAATGCCGATCTTCCACCACGAAGCGAAGAAACCTTTGGTGAGCCGGAAATATAGGAATATGAAGATAGGCATCCTTGATGTCTATGGACGTCATGAAATCCCCCTGCCAAAGAGAATTGACGGCAGAATGCAGAGTTTGCATGCGAAACTTCCGGGGACGAATAAACACATTGAGGAACTTCAGATCCAGGATGGGACAAACCGACCCATCCTTCTTGGGCACTGTGAAGAGATTGGAATAATACCCGCAGCCCACCTCCGAAGGAGGGACCGGGCAAATGACTGCCATTTCCAGAAGATTCCTCACCGCCGCCAGGAGCCCCTACGCGGCCAAAGGATCTGAAGGAACCCGAGACCTGAAAAATCTTGGAGGAGGGCGGGACTCGAACTCCAGCTTGTAACCGGCCGTTACCACCTCCCGGATCCACCTGTCCGAGACCGCCTGGTCCCACACCCGGGAGAAGAGTCGCAACCGTCCCCCCACCCGCAAGGGTGAGGGCGCCCCCTCATTGTTGAGCGGGCTTGGCAGCTGGTTTGGGTTTGGCACCCCAGGATTGAACGGGACGGCCACGGCCTCTACCCCTGTTCCAGCTTGCACCCCTGGGGGCCGTAAAGCCCGCGCCTCTGCCAGCTCTTGCTCCCCGAAAGGAGGGAGTAAAAGATGCCACCCCCCAAAAGGAACGACGAAATTTCTTGCTCTGAGGTAACTTACCTCCCTTGGCAACCGAATCTAATTTCTCACCAAACAGGCGCAAACCCAAAAGGGAAGAGCCGTAAGCGACTTCTTAGAATTAAAGTCAGCAGTCCATTGCCGCAACCACACCGACCGTCGGATAGCCACCAACAAGGCCGTGGTCCTGCCACACAGCACCATGGCGTCATCCTGAGCGGCTAAGACAAACGAACAAAGGACTCATAACGATTGAGAGCAACAAACTCATGACAAGTAGGATCAAGGTCCGCACATAAATCCCTGACAATGGACCTAACCGCCAACAACAAAAGTGCCGAAGCACAAACAGGCCTCAAAGCCGAACCCGCACAGGTAACACCGTGGCGAGCCAGCTGGTCAATCTGGCAAACCTCGCCGTCCTTAGGGGTAGACTTGTCAGGAGAATGCAACACAGCCATGTTAGATAGCCCCAAAACCGGGGCAGCAACCTCGGGGGGGAAAAAGACCAATGCTTCACCAAGTCCGCCGGAAAAGGATACTACTTATCCCAACTAGGCGGAACACCAACGAGACGCGTAGGCTGCTCCCATTCTTTAAGGACGACATTCTCAAAATGTCATTGACTGGGAAACTCCAAACGCGGCTGGGCCACATCAAACAACTCACCCTTAGGCAGAGGAACCGCCTCGGGAGGGTCTAAATCCAAAACTTCAAACATTTGAGCCAATATGGAAGGGGTGTCAAATACCGTCCCCGCCGCCTGGTCACCCTCAGCACCAAACAACTGCTGGGCCTCAGGGTCATCCAATTCATCTAGAATCACCCCCTCTTCAGCCGGGGGGGGGCAGTCTGACCAATCCAATGCCTCAATAACATCCAAGTCTGAGTCCGGCGGAGGCGGGGACAAGTGTTTCCACTTAGCCGTAGCCTTCTGAGCTACCGCGGCGGAAAACATCTTCTCGAGGCTAGCCAGACGGCCGCACACCTGCGAATCCCCATGACCACGTCACACCGGGTCCGGAATAGGCGTGGGGGGGGGGAGATGACTGAGGTTGCGAAGAGCCAGAAGCCGGAGTGCTGGACTGGCGCGCAATGTTCTGCTAAGCACATGGAATACATAATAAGACATCATCACCTGGGAGCGGAGCCCCACAACCCCCACACAGCCTGGATTGCCCCGAAGAGCCATTACCGGTATTTGTGGAAGCCTCCATACGGTGAATTTTTGGTATTCGCAACTACCCAGGGATTTACGCAGAATGCGACCCGGGATGCCCCTTTTAAATGTCCCGGGAGTGGGAGGATTTTAAGCCAAAGAGGGAAGACCCACTATCCTAGGTATATTAGACCAGGAGACCCCTTTTAGCACGGGAATCCCAGGATCTGCAAGAAAAAACCACAGAAAATCCCAAGCAATTATGGCACAATGACATTAATTGAACAGAGCAAGCAGGCAACATGCACGGAACATGCAATATCAGCCCAAGGAAAATGCTGGGGATGAGACCCAACAAAATGGGAATGATCCCATGACTTACGGTGTCATGCACACCAGGCCCAGAATTAATTAACTCCCCCATATACACAAAAAAACGCAGGGTGGACTAATGAAGCTTCAAGAGAATAAATATATATATACATCTATGTATAGGGGAGCAACAGGAAGAGGACCTGCACAGTGCAACTGAAGAAACCAAAAAGGACAGCTGGGCTATAATCTTCTGCTAGGGCCAGCCGTTATAACAGTCACAGCGCCAAACACGCACACGCATACAGAATCCAAACCTAAAAACCTGAACGGCCGGAGGAAACCAGGTCCCGCGCGAGACAACTTCTGAAGCGAAGGGGAAGAAGAAGGGCGGACCCCGCACAGCACGCGAAGTGCTACGACCCCGCCCCCTGCCAGACCCGTGCAGCGCGGGCTGTGAGGTGAAGCCATGCCCACGGAGCCTACAACGCGGCCCGCATAATGGCGGCTGCAAGTAAAGGGAAAAGAGTGCCAACACCCAGAGTCCTTACACCCGCAGCGCCAAGGCAATCCAGACGGATGCCTGTAGGAGCACAAATAAAGACACCTACGGCGTCCAGCCCCGCAACAGCACCAAAAACGTGAATCAAAAGACACACACACAATAAGCACCCCTAGACCCCCCCCGCAGCGTAGGGAGAAGGGACCAAGCCGGAAGGGGCATAACTAAGGGGAGAACCGGGATGGGGCATCCCAAATCCGGATCACCTGCCGGTCTAGCGGAGGAGATAAACTCCTAGGCACCACTAGGTGCCATCTACCTTTGCCCAGCCAGCAGCCTAAGCTGGGAGGCTTCCGTCTTTATATATAGGGACATAACAAACAACTGGACAGCAATAGACCAAGGGGGGTGCCGGGGTTTTACCCCAGGCTACCTGCAAGCAGGAGACTTCTTTCTTCTGTCTTGTAGCCATCTTGCAGAGAAGAACACTGGGAGATAAGTGGGAGGTCCCAGGTATTATAGATCAGGAGGGGCTCGTATTTCAAGACTTCTCTGCAATGTCGCCACCTGCTGGTGGAGTAACCCAAGTGTAAATATTAATGTTTGAAGCGGGGTGTGTGACATACTTAGAATATACTTAGATACAGAAAGATATACTTATGGTTGCTCCATCATCCTGGTAAGGCTTCTATTGACTGACTGCCCCTGCACACAGCTTCCTAATGTATTGAAAAATAGGGAGGAGTGGCCAGCATTCCCGCCTCGTGGGAGTGTCTGCCAAGGTCGTCCCACATCAGGTCTCTATGAGATTAGATGTATATTTCATAAATCTCACCCAAGCAAGAAGCGAGCCTTAGTATCGCGAAGCGCAGGTGGAAATACGCCCTGTGTCCTGTCTTCCCTCCCCGGTGATGCCTGCCTTTTTTTTACTTCACAGCTGAGTATTGCTTTTTGTTATGCACGTTTCTTTTTGTGTCCCTAGTGTGCTTTAATTAGCATGCGTGTCACCGCTTGTGTATATATTTATATATTAATCTGGTTATAATAAGTTGAATATTTGGGTCCTTATATTATCACTAGTTTTGCACAATGTACATTTATATTTTGTCTTTCACTAAAGTCTAAAGTTTTTTGCCACTTTTTTCCGCTTATATTGTGATTATAATCGATTTTGTTAATGAATGGTAGGGGTTCTTTGTGCTGGCACAAAGGGTTATTATAGATACACATCATTTTTGTATGATATAGGTTTAGAAAGCTGATAGTG
Source organism: Gastrophryne carolinensis (assembly GCA_027917425.1). Classification (NCBI taxonomy): domain Eukaryota; kingdom Metazoa; phylum Chordata; class Amphibia; order Anura; family Microhylidae; genus Gastrophryne; species Gastrophryne carolinensis. Next base: position 37,311,269 of record CM051244.1, on the reverse strand, counting down.
TTTAGCAGGCTAGGATTATATACCATACGGGTTACCTATGAGGATGGTTTATATGAGTTGATTTCATTGCAACACAGGACATACAGTAGTGGTGTTTTTTTAATGTGTTTTATGGTTGTCTTATATGTATGTCTTGTTGTGCCTTTCTTAATAAAATATTGTACATATTATTATTGGTTGTGCTCCTTTAGTCTGTGGGCCCTGGGGAAGTTGTCGTACCCCAGGCTCCACCTTTTGTTTATATTTCATAAAGGATATAACTACCACAATATGCATGTTATCATATTGTAACCAAGAAAGTCATGATCCCCATTAATTGCTTAGTTAAATGAACCCAAACACCAAATATATATCATCCAGGGTGCGATACTATGTGGATTATCAGGTTCTGGAAAACATATACATGCCATGTTTGATATCAAATGAAAGGTCTCATAGTCCTGAATAAGACCCTCTCATTAATATAGTCATAACTGACATATTACAAGAATTACAATACTTCCCAGAAATAACATCCAATGCTCATATGCCCAATATGTATTTGCAGTCTCTGCGTCTAGGGACCTAATTAGGAATTCAAGGATTCCTTTTCAAGGCAAAACACCCCAGCTGTTGGAGGTAGCTTTTTGGCAGCTAGGTGTGAATATGTGAATATAGGTGTCTATTGTCATGGTCTGTTTACTGTAGACATGGCAGAGTTCTTCCAGCACACACCCTATTTTGAGTGTTAGGAATTCAGTTGAATCTTCACCCTTTAACAATTAGTTTTTAAGAGGACGGGCCAATGCTTGCAGGGTCTATTTACAATCTGGGAGGTGTCTTCCATCAGAAATGGGACAAGGGGAGGGACAAGTCTCAAATTTGTCGATATACTAACAAAAACACTAATTGCATGTTTCATGATTTTTCGCTTTTTGTGATGCTGTCCGTGCCTGGCAGCCGATTTGGCAGTTCATTGGGCGAATGACTCCTCGCCGGCTATTGCGCCTCCTAGTGCTGCCACCCTGCAAATGTAATTCACCATTCCCAAATTCTCCATAACCTTATCTGTACATGCATCTTCAAAACTCTACTTGTTAATGCGCTAATGCTGCATTTTGCCCCAAGGTCTTCCATGCAGACATGTCATGGAAGCATGGATGTCTTGCTACAGCCCTTTAACCCTTCTACTGCCCAATATTTTCCGGCTCCATGTAGCAGGTCTCTGCCTGGTCTGTGGCAGAGGATGTGAGGAGTGAGGGAGGTTCTTGGACCTAGGGTGACTCAGGTTGGTGTGGGGTGAGGTGCAATTACTGATCATCGCTGGTCTCCAAGCATGACACTTCTTGTGTAATACAACAGGCTCTTTATTTGGGGCTTCCATCCAGCATAACAGCATATTCTAGTACAGATGGTATTCTTCAGCAGTTACATCAAACAACTCTCCGGCTAACCTCCACTGAATTCAACCTTCACTGCTGCCCTTCTCCTCAGCTGCATCATCTTCCCCTTTTCATATCTAGAGCTAGAACCCAAGAACCTTCTGTTGCTACTCCTAACTATACAAAAATAGATACTTACCTTTCCAACTGGAGCTTTTCTACATGAAGTGATAGTAGTCAAATAGGTAGTCAAATAGGACTTCAGGCCTGCTAAACGGCCCCCCCCCCCCCCCCCCCGAGGTGGATCCTGATTCATGATTGCATGCTGATAAAACAAGGCCTACTGGCCCTTAGTATTAGATTGTGGCTTCCTGGCCCACTGGTAGAACTTAATCTGGGGCCCTACCCTACAGGTAAAGGAAAAGTCAATTTTCATGGACCTGCTTACTGCTGCTGCTTGGGCTTGCACAGCCCCAGTTTGCAAAACCAGGAGCTGCACCCAGAAATAAAAAAAAAATCATATATAGGGTTACTTACTGGTATATATGACACAAAATCGCAAGTTTTTTTTCTATTACTGAAAGGATAAGAATCGGGTTTAAAATTTAAAGTGGTTGAATCACCAGGATTTTTATTTTGGGTTAGTCAAAATCCCTGGTTTTGTTCAGCTTTAATGCTACTTCTCCACACAAGGAGACCCTGTAAAAGAAAAATAAATTTTATTTCTGTTAGAAGAAAACCACAAGTTGGCCATGTTTATTTTTAGGTGAGGCAATCTTGTGATGCCACACGAGCTGGCACATGCATGGGCGCTTGTCCAATCGGCACTTGGCCTTGATTCACTAAGAGTTTAAAAAAATTTTCATGGTAGTAAAAGATTCAATTCATGAGAAAAATGCCTGAGGATTTTCTTTATTGCATGGCATGGCTTGCTTCGGTATTCATAACAGTTGGGTTATTCCGCCACAAGGTGGCACAGTGGTACTGCAGAAAGCTGTGGCATCTCCTGGCCCCCTATAAAAACGGGATCAACCATAGAGTTCCCAGTGTTTCCTCTGCAGTGAAACTGCGAAGATAGAAGATGGCTCTCTCTCTATGCGCAGGTGAGTGGGGCAACCAAGCCTGCGGCCCTGCAAGTCTATTTCCACCCGTTTCTGGACCCTCTCTGCCTCGGCTGACAGATCGGGTGAGGGTAGAAGAGCACTAGGGTCAAGTGCTCCGGGAGCGCTGGTCCAAGCCGCAGACTCTGTTCCACAAAGGGTAGCCGGCCATAGGCTTTATGGTGAGCCTTCTAGGGATGTGGAATTCCTGTCCTGGATTCTGAGGGGGTGAGTGTTTTGGGGACTTTCTTTTTCTTCAGGGGTTTCCCCCCCCCTGGCCTGGATACTCGCCGCTGCCTTTCGTCTCTCTTCCCCCTCCTCTCTGACTTTGTTCGGGGGGGGGGGGGCGGGGGGTAGCGGCGAGTGGTGTTAGTTGCGGTGTATTTTGCCATTTACAGTGTGTTTTTTGGTGTTTTTTTAGCTGCCGCACCGCTTTGTACTGCACTCCGCGGCAGTTGGAGCTATAACCTGTGGCATTTTTGCTTAGTCATGGAGCCGGCGGGGTCACGTGGGGGCTGTTTTCGCGCTCTTCGGGGGGCGGGGCCGGGGTATGACGCATATCGCGTCGCCCCCCCGCGGCCCGCCCCTCGAGGTACCTCTACCGGCGCCATTTTGGATTAGCTGCGTGTTTGGATTTCGCCCTTTCTGGCTGCAGCGCTGTATCCCCCAGCGTGTCGCTTCATCTAGCGGTCTGTGGATTGGTGACCCTGCGGTGTCCTTGGTCCATTAGTCCCCCTTGGGTTTTTTTTTTATTGGTCTCGTGGGGCATGTGTTGCGGGATGCTCATGTGTCGTTTTTACTTATGTCTTTCAGGCGGGATACCAGTGGGTTGTGGTTTCTCTACTCCTTCCTCCCCCCCTTTACTGACTTCTGGGGGCATCCCGTGGGAGGGCATCCCGGGTGGCTTTTGTATTAGCCTTTGCCCAGTGCTGGCCTATTGCACCTGTGTTAATCAATCTGGTTTGCCTGCATCGCTTCCCAGCTCTGTGCCCCCTTCGGGGTCGCCTACCCCCCCCCACTCCTGCAATTGGCTCCCAGTGAGGGGGATAATAGCAGGGGGTCACAGTCTGATTTGGCACTTCGTGTGGCCAACATTAAGAGGCAGCTTGCCGGGCCTGTTCCTAGGAAGGCCTCTGGCAAGAAGCGGCACCTGACTTCCACTCCCTCACACTCCACAAAGGAGTATGAGGAGTTTGATGCCACTGGTGGACGTTTTTCCCTAGAGGAAGGGGAACTGTTCCAGGACTCTGACTCCTCTGGGGACCAGCAGGAGGGTTGCGATAGTGACCCTGGGTCTGTGTCCGGGGAGGAATCATGGTACCCTGAGGACACTGATAATCTGCTGCCTCACATTTTTGAAATTTTGCACATTGCTCCCCCTGAGGTGGCTAAGAAAAAGCAGGGTGAACTCTTTCGCCCTGATAAACAGAGTCTTGAGTTCCCTGAGCAAGGACATTTCACTACTATGGTGATTAAGGAGTGGGAACGTCCTAACAGGCTGCCGGCTGTGCCCAAAGGAATGGATAAGAGGTATCCCTTTCCTGCTGGTCTAGTGAAGCGGTGGTCATGTCCCCCTCAGGTGGACGCTCCCGTGCTAGGTCTGTCCAATACCTCGGTCATGCCTTCCCCTGACACTACCACTCTGAGGGACAGCGAGGACCGGCGCATGGATCAGCTGGCCTGCCATGCTTTTACTTGTGTGGGGGCTGGACTGCGCCCGGCCTGTGCTGCTGCCATTACAGCTATTGCCCTTAAGAAACTGCTGAAACGTCTATGTAATGGCGCTATGGCTGGTAGGAGGAGGGAGGATTATAGGGCCCTCTTGCTTTGCTCTTATTTTGTTGCATTTATCCTTACTGCCATGGATGATGCTGTGAGGCTGGGCGGTAGGGCCTCTGCACTTTTGGTGGCTATGCGCCGCTCTGGTTGCGTCAGTGGGCAGCTGACGCTGCTGCTAAGAAGGCTCTCACTGGGCTCCCCTTTGCAGGGCTGCAGCTCTTCGGTGAGCGTCTTGATGTTTTAGCCCAGGATGGCAGACTGCCTCAGCGTAGGAGGCAGCTCCGGCCCTTTCGGGGGACCTCCGTCTCCCTCCCTTTGTACTACCAGAGGAGGTCGTGGCTCCCTCTTCTCAGGTAGCCGCAGAGATTCTTGGGGCCGTGGCAGATTCCGTGGTCGTCCCGGTCTCACCTGGGGTTCCAAGCCCAAACCCCTTCCCAAGGCCCCTCAGGCATGAGGGGGCGCCCTCACCCATCCGGGTGGGGGGGACGACTTCGGCTCTTTGTTTACGTCTGGAGGCTCCACGTCTCAGACCAGTGGATTCAGGAGGTGGTGTCCTCCGGTTACAAGAGTTTGCAGCCTGGCCGCCCCCAAGATTCATCAGATCCCGGATGTCTTTAAACCCCGTCAGCTCAAGGGTTGCTTTTGGCGGTTCAATGCCTGTTGGAGTTAGGGGTCATTTGTCCAGTGCCCCCTCAAGAACAGGGTCAGGGGTACTATTCCAATCTTTTCACAGTCCCCAAAAAGGACGGCTCTCTGAGGCTCATCCTGGACTTGAAGGGCCCCAACAAGTTTGTCAGATTCAAGCATTTTCGCATGGAGATGCTACGCTCGGCTGTCAGTACCCTTCGCCCAGGCGACTTTATGACCACCGTGGACATCAAGGATGCTTATCCTTATGTGCCTAACTTTCCAGGTCATCAGAGATTTCTGAGGTTCGCGCTGGAGGATCAGCATTACCAGTTTCTAGCTTTACCCTTTGGTATCACCTCGGCGCCTCAGGTGTTCACCAAGGTGCTGGCGGGGGTGATGGCTCTGCTACGGAACCAGGGAATTCGCATTCTTCCTTACCTGGACAACATCCTTATTGCGGCCCAGTCCTTTCATCAGGCCGAGCAGGACACCCGGGTGGTGATCTCCACTCTGGAGTCCTTCGACTGGGTGATCAACTTTCCCAAGTCTTCACTGTCCCTGGTGAGGTCCTTTCTGGGCATGATACTGGATACCTCTCAGGTCAAGGTGTTCCTTCCTCAGCAGAAGGTGGAGGGCCTTCAGAAGCAGGCATGGGCTCTGCTCTTGTGTCCTCATACCTCCATCCGTCTGGGGATGCAGTTGGTGGGTCTGATGGTGTCCTGTGTTGAGGCGGTCCCCTTTGCTCAGTTTCACATGAGACCTCTTCAGTTGCACCTCTTGTCAGTCTGGGATCAGGACACTTTGTCCCTGGATCAGGAATTTGCTTTGTCTCCTCTGGCCAGACAGTCCCTTTCATGGTGGCTAGACTCAAGGAACCTTCTGGTGGGCAGGACTTTCCTGCCCCTGTGCTAGGAGACGGTCACCAGAGATGCCAGTCTGACAGGTTGGGGGGGCTTTTGGAAGTCTGAGGTTCCAGGGTCAGTGGGGCCCCCAGGAGGCCCATGCTCCCATCAATGTACTGGAACTGAGGGCGATCAGGTTGGTTCTTTCTCAGCTGACCACAAACCTTCGGGGTCGGGCTGTTCAGATTCGCTCAGACAACCAGACGGCGGTTGCTTACATCAACCATCAGGGAGGGACTCGGAGAAAGCGAGCCTTCAAGGAAGTGTCCATGATACTGTCTTGGGCGGAACAGAATGTTCCCTGCATCTCAGCGGTATACATCCCGGGGGTGGAGAACCAGGTGGCGGACTCCCTGAGCAAGGGAACGTCGCATCTGGGGGAATGGTCCAACAACCAGGTGTTTCTCTCCCTGTGTCACCGCTGGGGTCAGCCAAGTTTCTCCCTGTCACAGGATCCTCTGGCCTTCGCCACAGATGCACTGGCAATGCCTTGGACGGAGTTTCAGCTTCTCTATGTGTTCCCTCCGTGCCCTCTACTGGGCAGGGTCATGCACAAGATAGCCCAGGAGGGGGTTCCAGCCATCCTGGTGGCTCCCTGTTGGCCAAGAAGGGTGTGGTTTGCAGACGTTGTGCAGTTGGCAGTAGATCAGTACGTCTTGCCCAAGGATCCAGATCTTCTCACTCAGGGGCAGCTACGCCATCCCAATTTACAAACGCTGGCTTTAATGGCTTGGCTGCTGAAACCTCCATCTTGATGGAAAAGGGGTTGCCTGCCTCTGTTGTGGATACCATGATTCGGGCTAGGAAGAAGTCCTCGTCCTTCATCTATTACAGGGTCTGGCATGCTTACATTGCCTGGTGTGAGTCCAAGTCTCTTCCCTGTCTGGCTTTTCCCATCCCCAGGATTCTGGAATTTTTGCAACATGGTTTGGATTCCGGCCTTCAACTTAGTACCCTCAAGGGCCATGTCTCAGGAGCGGACACTGCATTCTTTGGATGTGGTCAGGGCTCTGAAGTTTTATTTGGTCACTACTGAGCCTTTCAGGAAATCTGATGCTCTTTTTGTTCTCACTTCTGAACCTAGGAAGGGTTTGCCTCCAGCTAAATCCACTATCAGCAAGTGGATCCGTCAGGCGGTGGTACAAGCCTATTCTGCTAAAGGGAAGGTACCTCCCTTTAGAATTACTGCTCATTCCACTCGTGCTATTGGTGCCTCTTGGGCTTTTCAGCACCAAGCTTCTGTTGAACAAGTTTGCAAGGCCGCTACTTTGGTCCTCTGTTCATACTTTTTCCAAGTTTTACAAGGTTGATGTTAAGGCCTCAGTGGATGCTGCTTTTGGCCGCAAGGTGCTTCAGGCGGTAGTGACTTGAACTACCGGCTGTTACTCATTGGGGATCCCACCCTACTTTTGGACACTGCTTTTGGATGTCCCAACTGTTATGAATACCGAAGCAGGCCGTGCCATGCAATAAAGAAAAAAGCAATTCTGTGAGTACGCACCTGTAGAATTGTTTTTGTTCTTGCATGGCACGGCCTGCTTCGACCCACCCTAGTTATTGTTATTTTTGGTTGCCTCTTTATGGTGATTGTTCCAATTGGGTTTTTTTTACCTTTATTCTCTCCCGGTTTCTTGTCTCACTGCTTGTCTACACTGGGAACTCTATGGTTGATCCCGTTTTTATAGGGGGCTGGGAGATGCCACAGCTTTCTGCAGTACTACTGCGCCACCTTGTGGCGGAATAACCCAACTGTTATGAATACCGAAGCGGGCCGTGCCATGCAAGAACAAAAACAATTCTACAGGTGAGTACTCACAGAATTGCATTTTCACTATTAGTGAATCACCAGATGAAAGTCAATGGTACTTTTTTACTCCTGGAAAAAGTATTGAACTTTTTACCCCTTTTTACCTGTAGTAAAGTGCCATTGAATTTCCTTGTCTTCTTATCTGGTGACAGGGAAACATAGACTCAAAAGAGGGTCAGTCCCTCCAAATGAGGAACAGCTGGGAGGGATGCATTATGGGTGATCTGGGGGGCATCCCAAAACCCTGGGTTTTGTACTGCTTTAAAGGAAGGTATATTTGTGACCAATGTTGCTTTGCTGTGCCCATATGTCTGCACTGCAACCCTCCACTGGTCTCCAGCAGGTTTGTTTGAAAGCACAGGAACATAACAACCAACTTTTCAGGGTAGGAAAGAGGGACATTTGTTAAATTAAGCCACACCCCCTCATTGAGGGATAGATAGGAAATACATTGTAACAGGTAAAACAATATAAACACTTTAAATGGGCAAATGAATCGTTGTAGCATACCTCCCAAGTGTCTCTGATTTGGAGTCAATGTCCCCGTTCCTCATTGTTCTCATTTGTCCCTCCTTGAGGTGTGACATGCAGATCTGAATCAATAAATGATTCATTTGCCTATTTTAAGTGTTTATATTGTTTTAACTGATACATCCTATCTCCTATACATCCCTCAATGAGGGGATGTGGCCTAATTTTACAAATGTCCCTCTTTCCCACCCTGAAAAGTTGAGAGGTATGGTTGTAGATCTGCATATTACACCTCAAAGAGGGACAAATGAGAACGAGGGACAGTCGCCCCAAATCAGGGACACTTTGAAGGTATGCAGGAAGTAGGTGAGTAAATGACCCAATTTCAGGCACTTTCTGTAATAGTGGCTCTCAATCTGCGCCTTAGGCCTTTCTTTGTCTCCCCACGAGCTCACTGAGGCTTCACTGCGCAAGCCAGTGCGCAGCTAACTAAACTGTAGAGGAGAAGCTGGGAGGAGTTATGCTCACGTGACCCGCAAGCCTTCCCGCGGCTGCGCGTTTTGTGTGACGTCACGTTCTGAGCTCTCTGTGTGGAGAGCGACGCCATGTTTCCGGGCTGGACACCGCGTTATGGCGGCTCCTCCGGCTATTCGGCCGCCCCGGCGGCGGCGGATTCGGGGCTGCAGAGCTTTCGGGACCAGCACCGGGCTCAGCTCGAGCAGCTGCAGAAGATGCACCAGAAGCAGCTGGAGAGCGTTCTGCCCGTGGCCTCCTACTACACCCCTCCTCCGTACTCCTACCCGCCTCCGACCTACACCCCCAACGTGCCGCCACCGGGCTACCAGCCCCCGGCGCCCTCAACCGAAACCAGCAATCCACCGCTTCCGCCCGAACAACCGCCCCCACCGCCGCCACCTGAGACCTCCGCAGAGGTAAGTAACCGCCCTCACCCAACGAGGGGGACTGGCTGTAGGCCATAGCAACGAGGGGGACTTGCTGTAGGCCATAGCAACGAGGGGGGGGACTTGCTGTAGGCCATAGCAACGAGGGGGGGGGACTTGCTGTAGGCCATAGCAACGAGGGGGGGGACTTGCTGTAGGCCATAGCAACGAGGGGGGGGACTTGCTGTAGGCCATAGCAACGAGGGGGGGACTTGCTGTAGGCCATAGCAACGAGGGGGGGGACTGGCTGTAGGCCATAGCAACGAGGGGGGACTGGCTGTAGGCCATAGCAACGAGGGGGGACTGGCTGTAGCCTATATGCCCTGCCGTGGATTCGGGTGGCAGTGTGGGAACCATCAGGGGATGGTCCACTTGGTGCCGTTGCCATAGGTGATAGAGGCTGTGGACAGGAACCCACCGGGTTGTTGATCATGATTTGGTTGCCACAGATGATGGATGCAGCTGATCAATGCCCATCATGGAGGGAGCATCAGTTTTGGTTGCCATGGGCTTTGGCCACAGCAGAGTGGTACCCATCAGGATGGGATATAGGTTTCGTTGCTATGTGTGATGGCAGCAGCAGAATAGGGCCTGTTGAGGTTGAAACCTGGGATTTGCGCAGATAAAGGTTGTGCAGGTGCTGTACAAAGAAAGGATGGAGCTTGAGATTTGGTTGGGTGATGGCCGCAGCAGAGCAGTATCCATCGGGAAGGAACATGCTAGATGTTATGCCAGCAGCAGATTGGAACTTTTTGGGTGTGTATCCTGGGCTGCGGAGGAACTCTATGCTTCAGGGATGGAGCGTGTGATTTGGTGGCCTTGGGTGATGCCTTGGCCACAGCGACGTACCCATCGGGATGAAACATGGGTTTCATTGCTACTTGTTATGGCAGCAGCAGAATGGGCCACGTTGGTGAATCCTGGGATTTGGTTGTCACGGGTGATGGCTGCATAGGTGTAGTGCCCATCAGGGATGAAGCATGGGTTTTGCTGCCACGTGTAAAGGCAGCAGTAGAATTGGACATGTTGGAGGTGGATCCTGGGATTTGATTGCCATGGGTGATATCTGCAGAGGAGCAGTACATATCAATTATGGAATATGGGGTTTGGTTGCCTTGGGCAATGGCCACAGCAAAGCTGTACTCATCGGGGTGGAACATAGGTTTCGCTGTTGTGTGATGGCGGCAGCAGAATGGGACCCATTGGGGGATCCTGGGATTTGGTTGCCAAAGGTGATGGCTGTAGAGGAGCAGTACCCTTCTGGGATGGATCGTAAGATTTGGTTGCTTTGAGCGATGGCTACTGTAGAGCGGTATCAATTGTGGAGGAACATGCTACTTGTGATGGCAGCAGCAGAATGGGACCCGTTGGGGGATGAATCATGGGGTGTTTGCTATGGGGTGGCTGCAGAAGTGTAGAACCCATGAGGGGTGAAGATCCAAGGTTTGGCTGCAATGGTTGCAGCATGGGGTCATTTATGGGCTTGGCTGCTACCCTGTTTCCACTGAGACTCCAGGGCAGGTTTACTCCTGATCTGGGATACTCTTACCTTCCCTCTGAGTCCACTGTGTATTTGCGTCCGGCTCCGGCATTACTCGGTTCCCTTCTCTATTGTGCGCATCCCATCCGCCAGCACCGGGTGTAGGGCCACGCACTGCTGAAGGGAGGAAGTGTGGCTAGCCGCTGGGCTCCAGGAGAGGTGAGGACACTGTGTTCTGGGGGGTTTTAGACAGGGGGGAGTACCAGAACCTGGGATAGTGTTGGTTTGGAAACTGGGTTTCATGGCTGCCTCTCTAGGCAGCTATGAAACCCAGCCCTCCTCTCTGATTTACTGCTGATGTGCTGGTAGTAATTACTAGATGCACAACAATGCACTTTTTTTTACAATGATATATGTAAAGCACACAGTGTGCTTACATCACATTGCTTTTGGCACACCCACCATTTCTCATTTTTTCCCCTGTCTCTGCAATGCTCTTAATACATTTACAAATAACTTAGGAACTAAGTCACTGATATGTTGTTTATTCACTGGTGTGAAGTGTAATTCACGTGTGTAGTCACTAATATAGTGTTTATTTACTTGCGTTTGCATGGATGGAATATGCGGTGGTAATATTCCATGGCACTATAAGCACTATTACAGGGTCTTTGGGACAGTGCACGTGTAGCATGATGATGAAAAAACAATCGGACCTTGCCTTTAGTATAACTTTAAGAGTTTGCAAGTGGACAGCTCTAAGTGGGGGAAGGGGGCAAATATGGCAATTTTACCCCTTTCTCCTAGGACCAGAAGCCCCCTGTCACTGTCAGGGCCCCATGCTGCAAACCCCCCCCCCCCCGATAATCCTGCTGGGTGCTGCTCCATAAACGTTACCAATTTGCTGTGGATGCTACTGGCAGGCTTGTGTGCAATGCGAGGCATGCTGTATACCTAAAGTCCCCACCTGCACTACACTCTTGACATGTTGCGGGTCTGCGCATAGGCCAGGGGTCAAGATTTATCTTCAGCTATAATAAAAAATGTAGATTGTGTATGGGAAAATAGGGCATCCCCTCACAATAAGCCCTAATGCATTTTTTGAAGCAACAATTAATAAAACACCAGATCTTATTTTTCAGGGAAACATGGTATGTGTGACGGCTGTAGCAGAGTGGGGTATATCAGCAGGATGGAACATTTTTGTTTTCTGGGATGTATTTTTTACAAAGTGGGACCCGTCAGGGGAATGGAACATCAGATCTATAATAAAAAATATTTCATAAATTTATTTGATAAGGACTCGCATAATTTACACTAACAGTACATAAAAGACCTATTAAAAAACATATAACATACACAAACGGAGGTTGGGCCCCTCAAACGGCTCTCACAGTAACACTTTTTGCACTTTAATGTTGTTATTCAACAATGAATTGTATGTCACTTTTTGTTATACATTTGTGATTGAGTTTACACTATTTATTTGGATTAGTATAGATTTATATTAGCAGCAAGCACTTCTGAGCACTTTCCCTCTTCCCTTCATTCACTATTCAGCTACCACTTGATTCTTGCCCGTGTATTGTGGGTTTAGGTACATTATTATATTCATCATTGTTGTAAATACATGTATTACTATTTATGGGAGAATTTAGAGCCGTTTGAGGGGCCCAACCTCCGTTTGTGTATGTTATGTTTTTTAATAGGTCTTTTATGTACTGTTGGTGTACATTATGTGAGTCCTTATCAAATAAATGATGAAATATTTTTTATTATACGTCTGATGTATCTGAATTAACTTTTGTAGTGTGCGGCAGTTGTTGAGGGGAATGGAACATGCCCTGGTTTCTTTGAGTGATGGTTTCAGCAGTGTGGGTCCCTTTAGGGCTGCAGCATGGGCTTTGGTTGCCATAGGTGGTGGCTGCTGCGGCAGAGTGCGACTCATCAGTGGATGGAGATTGAGTTTCACCTGTGAAGTCTGATGGTATTAGAAGATGGGCAATGGCTGAAGCAGCACCACCATGGTACCTATCCTTGGGGTGGGGGGGCCTGGGTTTAGTTTCCACGGTTCCCTCACTGACACTTTGTCTTGCAGGAGCAGCCGCATTACCGGTATAATCAGCACCTTCTAATCCAACAGCAAAATAGGGCGAGAGAAGCCCCACCCCCCGTGGCAGGTAGTGCTGCTCCAACCTCTTCAGCATATGTCCCTCTGCCACCTACCCAGCAGCCCCCTCCACCGCCTGTGGAAGAGGCCCAGCCACCGCCGCCTACAGAGAATGCAGTAAGTTTAGATTTCTCTTCAGGGGAAGAGCACTATACCCCGTCCAGATCAGCCAAGACGAGGCCCCTTAGGAGGAGAGACTTGCCTTGCTGTCAATGTAACTGGGGGTAAAAGTGGACCAACACCCAGGATTTTCACTATCCTGGGTGTTGGTCCACTTCTGTGGGGCACCCCGATCGGGGGTGCCCCGCTGTGTGAAAGCCCCCAAAAAAGTACGGACAAGCTGAGGCTGCCTCTCACACTTCCCTCTTACAGGGAGCGCGCCCACGCCGGCCATTCACAAACGGCTGGCGCGGGTGCGCACCCTGCTAGAGGGACGTGCGAGAGGCGGCGGGCCGCGCATGCGCCGTTGGAATGGGAGAAGGTAAGGTGTGTGGGCGTCCGGGGGGGGGGGTTTCACACAGCGGGCCATCCCGATTTCGGGTGCCCCACGGGGAGGGAGCTGATCGGCCCGGGAATCTATAAGATTCCCGGGCCGATCAACGGTGGGTGTTGGTCCACTTTAAGTTTTGTTGACTTGTTTTACGTGGAAGGAAAATTGCAGTAACCCCAAGAGTATTTTTTACATATGAAAATTATTATTGTTAGACCTCTACCACCTGGTGGAAGCATGTGTGTAATGGTGCACTTCATTTTATCTGCTGACATTCATCCCATTTCCTGCAGCCTGCTGCAAATCCCTCAGAGGATCCCGAACAAGCCGAGCGGCTGAGGACTCTACAGGAAGCTGCCACACACTGGCAGCAACATGAGCAGCACCGTCTGGGTTTCCAATATCAAGGCATCATGCAAAAGCACAGCGCCATGCAGCAGCTTCTCCAGCGCTACCAGCAAGTCACCCAGGATCCGCCACACATTACTGTAAGTCACCCTGCAGGACTTATGTCTATGTGAAAGTTCAATATTGGGTAACAGATTTAATGACCGTCTGTAGCCAGGATTGGCTCCAGGCAGCACACAGGGATTTCCCTTACCTCCTCTCTATTCTGACCCACTATCTCTAAATGTGAATTCTGTTCTTGTACATGTTTTGCCCCGCTTTGAGGAGAGTCTTGTCTGTTCCTTGTGGAGTTTCCTTCTAATATGGAACCAGCTGTGGAAGACACTGTGGTGCCCTTGTATCTCCTTTGAGGAAGCAGCTCTGGAGTGAGGGAAGGGGTGGATTAGGTATGTTAATAGGTTGTTGAAGGTGCCAGTGTATTGGTCAGTAGACCAATGTATTGAAGCCGGGATATCATCAGGGCAGCACCAGCATGTTAGTGTCAGGTGTGAGGAAGGGTTGGGTGGTGGAGTTGTTTGAGTAAATGGGTTGTGAGTTATTGTAAGGTGCCAATAAGAGCATAGAGTCTGAAAGTATGCCCAGGCATCAAGCTTGAGGAGCTGCACTGATTAAAATGCCAACATCTGTTAATCTCAGAGAGGAGGATAGAGTTTGGTGGGAAAATAACAGGAAAAAAGAGATGGCTGTTTGACCGTCTGGATGTGGTGTAATAAACCAAATAAGATTACAAATTGGCTGAGACCGTAAGTACATGGAGAAAAGAGGTTATGCATGTCATGGTATTGCCAGGCTGCAGTGTCTAGTGGGTCAGAGATTGAAGATATAGATTCTGCATAGTGTGTGCGCGTGGAACAGTGTATCTTTGTTTAGTGAACCGTAGGTCTAGCATAGCTATCTGTGGGTGGGAGCAGTGGAGCTTTGCTTTTAGCTTGAAGAAGTGACAAGTCTGGCAGTAGAAATGTTGGTGTCAATGAGTGTTTGCAATGTCCCCCATGATCATTACAAGAATATCAGTGAGCAAAAGTGTCCGGCAGGGTGTTGGAAAAGGGAATTTTGAGGTGAACTAGGGTATAGAGGGGAAACTATAACCCTAAGATGATGGAAAGGGGAGACAAAGTGGCTGTTTGGTGTTCAAAGAGTAAGGCACAAACTTTGTATATAGGATTTCGGGCTGTGGCAGAATTGTAGACTGCCATATGATAGGGCACATGTTGAGCTCTCTCCTCAAGTACCACCTACAGGCTAGATTTTGCAGACCCCCGTACAGGTAATTAGCGCTCAGACAGAGCCATAGAGCGAACCATGTGAGCAGCAAAATATCTTTTCAGAAGATGTGAAGACATGGCCTACAGGATTCCTTTCAATAAGGTTATACTCCTGTTCTCAGGCGTGACACAGTGCTGGAAGAGTTAACTTAAAAGTACCTCCTCCTCCGATGCAGTTTATCCATTTCCAAATTCTCTATTCTTCCAGCAGAGTGCAGACTTGCCTTTGCAGTTGCGGCAGCTGCGAAGGATTTTTTTTTTTTTACCTCCTTTTGTTGTATTTATTTTTAAGGATGTCAGGGCCAGACACGGATGCAGACTGCCTGTCTGCTCAAGATCCTGCAGTTGCGAGTACAGTATTTTTCAGGCTTGTAAAGACCAGAAGGCCTGGCATCAGGTGAGTTTTTTTTTTTCAAGTCATCCTTCAGCTTGACCACATGGATGAAGGCAAAAAGAGGTAAGTGGCCTGGTATGGAGTGCTTCTACCTTGCTTTAGACCCTCCTCCCCCTAATGTGTGCCCTTACCAGTGTCCCAAGTGGGCTGGCTGGGCATGGCTGTCCATATCCTAAAAAATAGTGTGTGTGGTGGTTAGTGCAGATTGGGTCCCCCTAGGGCAACGGCCCCACGATGTGGCAGGGACATTCATCTTTTTCTACACCCACACGGCTCCAGGGCAGCCGGGAAGACGCATCAGGTGCATGGGCTGCCTCACAGAGGGAAGCCTTAGAAGGGCATGGGATGCTGCAGCCTTTGCCTTTAAACCTATAATGGCTTCAGATTGCGTAGCTAGAAACCTTGAGGCCTGGCTTTCCAACCTCAAAGGTTTTACAGAAAAGGAAACACCCAAGTAGAATTTTCTCGACATGCTCCCTTCCATGTTTAGAGCCAATACCTTTCTAGAGGATGCCTCGGCTGAGGCAGTTCAGGCTAGCGCTAGGGCCACTGCCCTTATTGACTGTGCCAGAAGAGCCATGTGGCAAAAAACCTGGCAAGGGGATTTGCCCTCAAAAGTCAGGCTATGTGGCATCCTATTTGAAGGGGAATTGATTTTCAGTCAGGAACTACTAACCATTCTTTTATGGTACAAAAAATTTGCCAAAGTCAATCCTAGATCCTCACAACCCCATCTCTCTAGTAAACAACCTAAAAAGCACTAGGGTCGGTGCAGGGGGGGGGGGGGGGGGGGCTGTAAACCCTACCCTATCTCCACACCCGTTACCTAATTTGATAGACCTTGGTCCTAATGCTGAGATATCTGTGAGTGGCAGACTAACTTTCTTTCAGGAAGCCTGACACGCAATAATACAAAACCAGTTCATTCTGGACCTTGTTTCTGTGGGTTACCAGCTGGAGTCTTCCCAGAAACCCCTGGAGGGATTTTTCCTCACTAGGCTTCCCCACAATACGGAAAGTTTAACATTCCCACTAGCTATCTCAGAACTTTGGCATAAGTCCTAGAACTAGTCCCACTACATTGTCAGGTAAGTAGCTTTTATTCCTACATCTTTCTAGTTTTAAAACCGGGGCCCACCGGGTGATTTTTAAATATGAAGGAACTACACTTGTATATAAATTAAAAAGCGTTTCGGGTGGGGACGATTTTCACAGTTAAGAACCTCCTGGCTCAGGACAACTGGATGATCAGTACCGATCTCTAAGACGCCTATTTAAACATCCCAGTTTTGCCAGGCCACAGCAGCTTCCTAAGATTAGCAGTATTACTAGGCAGAGTGGCTCTGCTCTTCAACATTTATTCAGCACCCAAATTTTTTACAGAAGTTTGTGATGTGTGTCCTAAGATGTCAGAAAGTCCCAGTCTTTCCATACCTGTACGACTTTCTGGTAAAAGGAAGATCACAATCAGAAATCTTACAGAACCTCAGTCAGACAATGTCATTTCTGCAGAGTCTGGGGTGGATTATTAACTGTGACAAGTCTATTCTGTTGCCATCTAGAACCTGCAAATGTCTGGGGTACATCATAGACTCCTCCCAGCAGATGATTTTTCGTTCAATCCAAAAGCAAGAAAAACTAGTTAGAGAAGTTTAAACCTTTATTGTGGAGAATCGGGTCTTCTTCAGAAGAATCTTAAAGATCCTAGGATTAATAACTTCCACCATCCCAGTCAACACATGGGCACAGCTTCACTCCAGACCATTAGAGGGCTTTCTTCTTCAGACCTGAGATCATGCTCCAGATTCCCTGGAGCAGACCACCACCCTTCAGAAGGGATCCAGAACACTCTGGTGGTGGATGGATCCCTCAAACCTGCAGGCAGAATGACATTCTGGAGGCAGTCAAGTCCTATAGTTATCACTACAGATGCCAGTGGTTAGGGAGCTCACCTAGTCTCCCACCACATACAGGGGATTTGCTCCAGAGAATTGAGACACAGATACTCCTATTTCAGAGAGCTCAAAGCGGTGCAGAAAACTGTAAATCACTGTAAAGACTTTGGTCGGGCAACATGACGGCTGTAGCTTATTTAAATCTTCAAGAGGGCACCAGGTCAGAAACCTTACAGTCTCTTGCACTGTCTCTTCTGGGGCCTCTACATCCCTGTCAGCAGTCCACTTAACGGGATCCCGTAGTAGACTTTCTAAGCAGCACTCTGATCAGGCAGTCAGAGTACATAGTTAATACAGTTGAAAAAAGACATATATTGGTAGATAGGTGGAGCAAACCATAGAGTGATCGATATCTTTGTGTCCGTAACAAATTCAAAATGTCGTAATTTCTTCTTGGGGGCGGGGGGCATGGGTGTAGACGCACTGGCCCAACCTTTGAGATTTCGACTCGCCTATGCATTCCCTCCACCTCAGATCCTGCCACAGGTGCTTCGCAAGATGGCATTGGAATGAATTTGGGTTATACTAATCGCACCAGTTTGGCCAAAGCAAAGCTGGTTAACAATTCTAACAGCAATTGCACAAGAAGACCCGTGGGAACTACCTCTTTGTCCAGACCTGCTTACTTGGGGTCCGGTGCTTGACCCGAATCTCCAATCTCTAAAACTATCGGCCTGAATGGACTATATTAAAGAAAAAGGGTCTCTCTAACAGGGTAGTCATGACACTCCTAGAATCAAGGAAAAAGACTACTAGAAAAATCTACACTAAATTATGGAAGCATTTCAATTCATTCTGTGAAAAGAGACACAGTTGCGACTACTTGAATTTCTACAAGAGGGCTTTAGCAGTTAGTACACTAAAACTCAGGCCTCAACCTTATCGGTCTTCCTAGACCGCTCTTTGGTCAATAGATTCTTTATCTCTATAGCTCGGAAGAAACCTATACTTCGTAACTGTTTTCCTTCCTGGTCCTCAAAGTGTTAGCTAAACCTCCCTTTGAACCCTTAGATGATGCTTCAATTAAGGTCCTAACAATCAAATTGGCTCTTCTCTTGGCCCTAACTTTGGCCAGGAAGATTAGTGACTAAAAGCCTCTATCTGAGAACCTTATTGCACCATCTTTCCAGATAGAATTATTCTTAGCCCTGATCCCCCTATACCTACCTAAGCTGTCCTCTACCTTTCACCATTCCCAGGACATAACCATTCCTTCCGTATTACCAGACTCTGATAATCTGGTTGAATCCACTTAATTGATTATTATTGTTTGCAGATGCCTCATTACCTGCAATAAACTCACACATGAATTCTGTAGGTCGGCGGAAAGATTTTTTTAATATCATTTTCAGGAAGAAATAGGGGCCTGACAGCTTTCCTAAGGCTTTCCTAGCCAGATGGATTAGACATGCAATCTCCCTAGCTTATACAGGTATGGATATTGCCCCACCTTACATTAGAACCCACTTGATTAGAGCAGTCTCCATGTCATAGGCTGAAAAGTCAGGGGCTTCAATTGATATCTGCAAGGCGGCCGTGTGATCATTTCCCTACACCTTCCTCACACCACAGGCTAGATTTATTATCTAACATGCCAGTAAAGGCAGTTTTCTTAGTATACAGTATGTCCTGCTCCAGATAGATTACTTACACGTGGGTATTACTCCGCCAGATGGTGCTGTACTGCAGAGACATCGAAAACAGGCTCCTCCCGGCCCCTCAAATACCCAGGGACCTCCCACAAATCCCCAGAATTTCTCTGCATTCTGGACTGCGAAGGACGAGAAATGGCTCTCTACTCGCAGGTGAGCGGGGCTATTAGCCTGCGGCCCTGTAGGACTATTCCCACCCGTTCCACTAGTAATATGCCTCCCAGCCTTGGCTGCGCTGGTTGGGTGAAGGTAGGCAGCACCGCTGTTAGGTGCCTAGGAGCGCTGCTCCACCGCAATCACCCCACCAAAGGGTAGGCGGTTCAGGCTTATGGTGAGCCTATGGGATGCCCCTCCCGCACTATTGCCCCTTGCCCCTGCCTATCGGTGGGCCATATTTAAGTGGCCGCTGTCCTCCCTCATTCCCCTTGTAGCCTTCGGGGGAAAAGAGGGGGGGGGGGTGTGTGTGTGTAAATGTGTATGCTATGCATTCTGTGTTTTAAACTTTATTTTATTCATTCTGCCTTGTGTCAGCCTCCTCGCTGGCTTGCCTTCCTTTTACTGTCTTTTGAAATTGCCGCCGCCGCCGTCGCAGCGCGCCTTTTCTGTACACTATGTTCTGCGCTTGGTGGCGGCATTACCTCAGGCGCTAGTGCGCCGTCATTGGCTGCTTGTCACGTCCTGGCTTCGCGCTCTTCGGGGGGGGGGGGGGGCAGTCTATGGCTCGCTCCGCGTCATTGTCTATACTGGCCCGCCCCTCGAGGTATACCCACGCCATCTTTAACCTGCTTGGTTGGCCCATGCGCGACGGACCACTATCTAACCCGGCCCTTAAGTGCCCTCGCGGGCGGCTTTATTTTCTACCTTTATTACTGTGTGCTTAGCGTTAATCCCTATCGGCCTATAGTGCCGCTATAATCTCCATATGGAGGCATCCCAGGATAATGTGACCGGGGTTCCTTCGGGACAAGCCCGGCTGTGTGTAGCGTGTGGGCAGCCTCATGCTGATGCTGACAAGGCGCAGGTCTGTGTACCCTGTGCTGAGCAGGTGCTTGCATTGCAATCTGGCCTGCCAGTGGCTGCACCTTGTTTCACTTTACCTACTCCCCCAAGCTTAAATCTCACTCCTACTGAGTTGCATACTAGTGGGGATTCTCAGCCTGATGTGTCTTCTAGACTGGCTACTGTTGAGAAGTTAATTGCTAATACCTTGGCACGTAAGGCCTCTGCTAAAAAGCGGCACTTAACGCCTAATGTCACTATTTTCCCTATGGAAACTGAGGAGTTTTTGAATCTTTGTGGCTATACCCCATCTGATGAAGGGGAGCTTTTCTCTGACTCGGGCTCATCTGATGAGAGGCCAAGGGGGTCATGACGATTCTGGCTCTGACCCCTGGGCACCGGATGACACTGACAGATTACTGACCCAGACTTTTGAGGTCCTGTCCATCTCTCCCCCTGTTGCGGCTCCCAGGCAAAGGGGGGAGCTTTTCCATACAGCAAAATCACGTTTGAAATTTCCCGAGCAGGCACATTTCCATAACCTTGTGCTCAAGGAATGGGAGCGCCCCAGTAAACTTCCCAGGGTTCCTAAAAGTTGGGATAGGAAGTATCCCTTTCCTGCTGATGTGGTAAAGTGTTGGTCATCCCCTCCTGAGGTGGATGCCCCGGTCCTAGGGCTATCTAACACCTCTGTCATGCATTCCCCTGACTCTACTACTCTGCGGGATGCTGAGGACCGGCGCATTGACCAGCTGGCATCCCATGCCTTTGCATGTGCGGGGATGGCACTGCGCCCGGTCTGTGCCTCTGCTATTACTGCTGTGGCCACTAGAACCCTTATCAGAAATATACTTGATAGTGCCCCTGATGATCTGCCTTGTGAGGTGTTCAATGCACTCTCCAGTTGTGATGTTTTTGTAAATTTTGTCCTCTCTGCCATGGATGAACATCTGCCCTTGTGGCTATACGCCGCTCGATTTGGCTGCGCCAGTGGGCTGCTGACAACGCTGCCAAGAAGGCCCTCACTGGGTTTCCCTTCAAAGGACTGCGCCTGTTTGGGGACCGCCTGGACCTTTTTGCTAAGGGAGGCAGGTTACCCCAGCGCAGGCGGCAATATCGGCCCTTTCGGGGTCAGGGTTCCTTCTCCTCCCCTTACCGTGGTGCCAGACGGGAGGGGGGTTTCCTTTCCTGGGGCCCGGGGAGATTTCTGGGGTAGGGGCAGAGGACATGGATGTCCTGGCCCCTCCTGGGGTCCCAAAGCAAAATCATCCCCCAAGCCCCCTCAGGCATGATGGGGCCCCCTCACCCATCCGGGTGGGGGGACGGCTGCAGCACTTCGCTCACGTCTGGAGGCTTCATGTCTCAGACCGGTGGATTCAGGAGGTAGTGTTCTCCGGTTACAAGTTGGAGTTTGCTGCCGGTCCCCCTCCAAGATTCATCAGATCCCGGATTCCTCAGGACCCTGTGTTAGCTCAGGAGCTAGTGCAAGCAGTGCAAGGCCTCCTGGAGCTGGGGTTCATCTGCCAGGTCCCCTTAAGAGAAAAAGGCAAGGGCTTTTATTCCAACCTATTCACAGTACCCAAAAAGATGGTTCAGTCTGGCCCATCCTGGACTTGAAGACCCTCAACAAGTTTGTCAGGGGCAGGCGCTTTCGCATGGAAACTCTGCGCTCTGCCATCAGTTCCCTGCGCTAAGGGGACTTCATGACTTCTGTGGACATCAAAGATGCTTACCTTCATATTCCTTTATTCCCAGGTCATCAAAGGTTCCTCAGGTTCGTGCTGATGGATCAACACTACCAATTTGTGGCGTTGCCTTTTGGTATCACTTCAGCTCCCAGGGTGTTCACCAAGGTGCTGGCTAGCGTGATGTGTCTGCTCAGATGTCAGGGCGTCCACGTGCTTCCCTATCTGGACGACATCCTCATCACTTCCCGGTCTCTACATCAGGCAGAGTTGGATACTCAGCTGGTGGTGTCCACTCTGGAGTCATTTGGATGGGTGATCAACCACCCCAAGTCCTCACTGTCCCCTTCCTTGGTAACTCCATTCCTAGGAATGAATCTGGATTCAGTTCAGGCAAGGATTTTCCTTCCTCAGCAGAAGGTGGACAGTCTGATTGCACAGGCTCAGTTCCTCCTAGCTTGTCCTCATCCCTCCATCAGGCAGGGGATGCAGCTGGTGGGCCTGATGGTGGCCTGCTTCGGAGTGGTCCCTTATGCTCAGTTCCACTTGAGGCCTCTGCAACTTCACCTATTGTCAGTATGGGACAAGGACCCCAGCGTCCCTGGACACGGGGTCTGTGTGCTCTCCCCTCTGGTCAGGAGGTCCCTCTTGTGGTGGATGGACTCAAGGAACCTGTTGGGGGGGCAGATCGTTTCTTACCCCTTCCTGGGAGACGGTCACCATGGATGCCAGTCTGTCAGGTTGGGGGGGGGGTTTCTGGAGGTCCCTGCGGTTCCAGGGGAGGTGGGGTCCTCATGAGGCCCACACACCTATCAATGTCTTGGAACTGCGGGCGATCAGGTTAGTTCTGGCTCAGTTGACTACTCATCTTCGGGGCCTGCCTGTTCAGGTGCGCTCGGACAACCAGACGACAGTTGCCTACATCAATCATCAGGGAGGGACCCGGAGCAAGGGGGCCCTCCAGGAAGCGTCTCTGATCCTGACTTGAGCGGAGGCCAATGTCCCCTGCATTTCAGCTGTGTACATCCCGGGAGTGGAAAATCACCTGGCGGACTCTCTGAATAGGGGGGCCTCTCGCCAGGGAGAATGGTCCCTATGCAGCAGGGTGTTCCAATATCTGTCACCGTTGGGGCCAACCAGATGTGGATCTGTTTGCGTCCCGTCACAATCACAAGCTACCAGCCTTTGTCTCCCTGTCCAAGGATTCTGTGGCCTTGACCGCGGATGCTCTAGCAATGTCATGGCAGGACTTTCAGTTGCTGTATGTCTTCCCTCCATTCCCCCTGCTGGGCAGGGTTCTGCGCTAGATTGCTCTGGAAGAGGTGCCAGCAATTCTGGTGGCCCCCAGGTGGCCAAGAAGAATGTGGTTCGCAGACGTGGTGCAGCTGGCAGTAGATCAGTATGCTCTGCCCTTGGTGCAAGATCTGCTCACTCAGGGCTCACTACGCCATCCCAATTTAAAAAATCTGGCTTTGACGGCCTGGCTGCTGAAACCTCCATCTTGATGGAGAAGGGGCTGTCTACCTCTGTTGTTGATACCATGATAAAGGCTAGGAAGAAGTCTTCTTCTTCCATTTATTACAGGGTTTGGCGTGCCTACATTGACTGGTGTGGGTCTAAGTCTCTTCCCTGTCGTGTGTTCTCTATCCCCAGGATCCTGGAGTTCCTGCAGCATGGGTTGGAGATGGGGCTCCAACTCAGTACTCTGAAGGGGCAGGTCTCTGCCCTGGCTGTTTTCTTCCAGAAGTCCTTTGCTCGGCACCCTCTGATCAGGACCTTTTTCCAGGGGGTCACTCATGTGCGCCCCCCACGTAAACCTATGGTGCCTGTTTGGGATGTGAACTTGGTTTTGTCAGCCTTGCAGGGTGCTCCCTTTAAACCTGTGCAGGATGCTGCCCTTGCCATTCTTCCGCTCAAGATTGTCTTTCTGGTGGCCTCTGTTATGCGTGTGTGAGTTGGCAGCGCTTTCTATTCAAGCCCCCTACTATGAGAGACACCAGGACAAGGTGGTGTTTCGGTTCAAGCCAGACTTTCTGCCTAAGGTAGTGTCTGCTTTTCATCTGAATCAGGACATTGTTCTCCCTTCTTTGTGCCTTAATCCTAGTAATGCTAAGGAGAGGGTTTTGCATTCTTAGGATGTGGTTAGTTGTCTGAAGTACTATCTGGTGGCTACTGCACCCTTCAGGAAAACTGATGCTCTTTTTGTGGTCCCTTCTGGTCCTAGGAAGGGCTTGGCTCCTGCCAAGTCCACTATCAGCAAATGGATCCGTCAGGCTGTGATTCAGGCCTACTCTAAGGGGAAGAATCCTCCCTTCCGCCTTACTGCTCATTCCACTCGTGCTATTGGTGCTTCTTGGGCTTTTCAGCACCAGGCTTCTGTTGAACAAGTTTGCAAGGCCGCTACTTGGTTTTCTGTTCATACCTTTTCAAAGTTTTACAAGGTTGAAGTTAGTGCCTCAGCTGATGCTGCTTTTGGCTGAAAGGTTCTGCAGGCGGCAGTGGTTTAAACTGTCTGCTGCTACATTTTCTTGGGGATCCCACCCTACTTTATGGACACTGCTATTGGATGTCCCACGTGTAAGTAATCTATCTGGAGCAGGATGTACTGTATACTAAGAATAATACAATTCTGTGATTACTCACCTGTAGAATTATGAGTATACAGTATGTCCTGCTCCACCCCACCCTTGGTTTTGCATTATCTTTGATCCCGTGTATGGTGATTGTTATCATTGTTTTAGTTGATAGTTGGGTTGTTTAATTCTCCCGGCTTCTCGTTAACTGCTTTTCAGTGCTGGGGATTTGTGGGAGGTCCCTGGGTATTTGAGGGGCCGGGATGAGCCTGTTTTCGATGTGTCTGCAGTCCAGCGCCATCTGGCGGAGTAATACCCACGTGTAAGTAATCTATCTGGAGCAGGACGTACTGTATACTCATAATATCAATTCTACAGGTGAGTAATCACAGAATTGTATTTTCCCATCCCTAGTTCTAAAGTACTTGTTTTTCCTCTTTGGTCGTCCGAAGAACGAAGGGAGAAAATAACCGTCAGTCTTACTGGTAATGGTAATTCTACAAAGGCTCTCCTATACATTAGGTCCTACGGTTCACCACCAATTAACACTTGTTTAATACTGATGGTTGGGGAAAGGGGTGGGGCTTTTAAACATGTTCCAGTTGTGTTTCCTCTGTAGTGGGAGGAGCTCGCTCTGTGGCCGTTCTGAAGGACTTGTAGAATTGCAATGGAGTATAAATACAGAGCTTCAGATAGCAGGAAATAAATCTTTCCATTTATGTATTGAATCTTGAACAAATATTTGAGGAAAGATTTATAATCTGTGGGGATCATCTAGATCTAAGCATACATATGCCTGGTGGAACTCTACATTTGAATCCGTTTATTAATACAACACTATCCTACTGTTTAATTCTGGTAAGAGGCCATACATTATTGGTGGCGGCTTACACACACTGAGATTTGTTTTGCACCGTGGGATTGTTTTTACTAAAGATCTAATAATTAGAGGAGAAGAACTCTATTTCCTGCTATCTGAAGCTCTGTATTTATACACCATTGCAGTTCAATTATTGAAAGGAAGGACTCTTTTATACGTTGAGCTTTGGATTATACGTTTGTCTTTAGTGTAGCGCTGTGTTTTCCTTTGCTTGACTTGTAGAATTACCGTTACCAGTAATAACGGTGATTTTCCCGCCCAAGTTCTTTACTGCTTTGGAACGTCCCTATCTTGAGGAATCCTATGTGACTGAGTGAAGTGAAAAGGGAATTAGTTATCGTAATTTCTTTCTTTTAATCTTTACTCAGTTGCACAGTACCCGTCCGTTTTGGTAGTTGCACAGTTACATGTTGGTCCATCCTGGGTCATGCTTCCTGCTGCTTGTTAACAAAACTAGAAATGAATTAACCACACCGGAAGGGGGTGGGGCGCCGAGGAGGAAGAGAAGGAACTTTTTAGTTAAACCAGACCAACACCTGTTATTACTTTAATGGGTGTTGGTCCCTCTCTGCTGATAGCAAGAACCTTGGGGGGGGGCATCCAGAACTCCTGGGAACAGAATTAACCCCATTGTAAGGAATCCTGAGTGACCAAGAGAGGAATTACAAGAAAGGGAATTCTATGTATTACTTACTGTATGTAGGGCGCATGATTGTCAAGCTTATGGTGAAATAGTTGGTGCAGTGTTTCCCAACCCTGTCCTCAAGGCACACCAACAGGCCAGGTTTTGCAGATCTCCTCAAAGCTATTTGGAGATCCAAAAAACATGACATGTTGGTGTGCCTTGAGGACAGGGTTGGGAACCACTGCGTGGTTGTTGGGGAGTTATGAGTGTGCTGGTGACTGTCGGACGTGGTATTGGAGTAGAGAATGGGTTATGTTTGGGTGTGTTTTGATCAATGTTAAATATTAGGATTTAGTGTAGGAACTGGCTTATAGGAGGTGTAGCGGGAGATAATCTGTGGCAGTGTTCCAAAATAACAAACCACTTGCTGGTGCTCATCACACAACCTGTGGCTTTGGTTGCTATTGAAATCTACACATGGTCAGAGTTCTGATTTTTGTCCTTCCAATCTGTGCTGCTCGTGGAGATCTTGTTTGATAAGTGCAGGGGTAACGTCCTCTTCATTTGTGAGTAGAGATCCTTCTTCTCGCCCTCATACTCACAACTCTGTTATTGTCTTGTACAGGCCATGACTGTTGATGTCCAGCTGCAACACTACGAGCTGCAGCAAAAGCAGTTTATTCCCCTGCAACAGGACTTTGACATGCAGTTCAAGAAGTGGGAGGAGCTACTGCAGACATACCCTCACAAGGACCAACTGCATGAGTACCAGGTTCAATGGGCATCATGGCAGACTCACATGAAAACTACCAGAACCCACATCAAGGACAAGGTGAACTCTCTGAAAAACCTGAAGCAGCAGTATGGTGGCAGTCATTACATAGGCGGCATAGCCATGGTGCCTCCATACTCGGCATATTCTTCAGGTCTAGCTGCTGCAGTTCCTGCAGCTGCCACAGCGACTCCTAGCACTACTACAGTGCCACCAGCCTATGGTTCAGCTGACACTTCCTCATTTACTCCCGCCCCTCCCCCACCTTCAACATATGCTGAAGCCACGCCTCCGGAGGCTCCTCCTCTTCCACCCACATCTAATGCAGAAGCCACACAATCTGTGACTGCCCCTTCCTCTGTTCCATCTACAACTACTACTGAAGCTACAACTTCTGAGGCTGCTCCTCCCTCTCTCACAGCTACAACGTATGCTGAAGCCACTCCTCCGGTGTCTGCTCCTCCCTCCTATTCAACAACAACTTATGCTGAAGCTACACCAACTGTGTCTGTTCCTCCCTCCTATCCACCTCCAACAACTTATGCAGAAGTCACAACTCCCACCTATCCACCAACAACTTCTTATGCAGAAGCCACACCACCTGTGGCTACTGCTTCCTACTATCAAACTACAACAACTTATCCTGAAGCCACACCACCTGTGGCTACTCCTTCTTATCCACCTCCATCAACTTATACAGAAGCCACACCTGCTGTGGCTACACCTTCCTACTATCCGACTACAACTTATGCTGAAACCACGCCATCTGTGGCTGCGCCTCCCTCCTATCCAGCTACAACCGCTTATGCAGAAGCTTCACCTCCTGTGGCTGCGCCTCCCTCCTATCCACCTACAACATCTTATGCAGAAGCTACACCTCCTGTGGCTGCGCCTCCCTCCTATCCACCTACAACAGCTTATGCAGAAGCTACACCTCCTGTGTCTGCTCCGTCTTACTATCCACCACCATCCACTTATGCTGCTGCTTCCTACTATCCATCTTCAACAACTTATTCTGTAGCCACACCACCTGTGGCTGCTTCTTATTATCCACCTACAACTTATGCTGAATCCTCAACTACTATGACTATTCCTCCCCCTTTTCCATCTACAACAACCTATGGTGAAGCCACACCACCTGTGGCTCCTCCTCCTTTTCCACATGTTCCTCTGCCACCCACAACACCATATGCTATGGCCACACCCTATGTGGCCCCTCCCCCTTTTCTATCTGTCCCTCCTACTCTGCCACCTACAACAACCTATCCTGAATATTCGCTGCCTGTTCCTTCCTCATTCCCTCCACCTGTTCCTCCCTCTTTTCCACCTACAACATACACTGAAGCCCTGCCTTCTGTGGCTCCACCACCAATGCCCCCCATGTCCCTTGCTCCGCCTCCTCCGCCTCCAGGCGGCCCTCCATCTGTGGAACTTGTGCCACCACCTCCACCACCCTCCAGTGATGCCCAGCCACCTCCTCCAGCATTGAGTCAGGAAGATGCAGAGCAGAGCTCACCGCCTACTACGACAGCTGCTACGGCATCCTCTACCAATTCGCCAGCCATAACCGCCACCAGTTTATCTTCAACATCTGCTCTGACCAACATCCCACCTCCAGAGGGATCAGATCAATCATCCTATGGAGCGCCTCAGCCTCCTGGAAATGAGACTTTATCTAAAGGCCTCAGTTATCAAGCACTGCAGGCTTTAAAGAATGCTAAAGCCCCACTGGTCCAAGGTGCCCCTTCTTTCAAGAGTTTGCCGTCAGACGACATGAGACCCACATCTGGACTTTTACCCACCCCTGGACAGGCTCCTCCTGGCATGGCCCCACCTCCTTTCACAGGAGGCCCGTATGAAGGTCCCAGGTAAGCATATGCCTAATCGATATGATGTGCCCACTACGCTGATGCCCATATTCTTTGTGTGCCACACACACCCCGCTTCCTGTAGTAATAACGTTCGGGTAAACCATCGCCAGATGTCATTGCAGAGAGAGAGATCTTGAAAACTGGCCCCTCCCAGTCTATATATACCTGGGACCTCCCACTTAATCCCAAGTGTTCTCTCTCTGCAAGATGTGTCAAGAAGAAAGAGGTCTCCTGCTTGCAGGTAGCCAGGGTAACACCCCGGCACCCCCCCCTGGTCTATTTCTACCCAGTTCAATTTTATTAGTATTATGTAACTACTGGAAGCCTCCCAGCCTTGGCTGCTGACTGGGTAATGGTAGCCGGCACCTGGCGGTGCCTAGGAGCTTATCTCCTCCACTAGTCCCCATTATTGGGGCAGAGTGGTTATCCGGTTGGTGAGCCGGATTTGGGATGCCCCGTCCCGTTGCCCCCATGTCTCTTCCCACTCCTTCTTATGGCCTCTCCCTTTATTGTGGGGAGGTGCGTTAGGGGGGAGGCGAGGGGTTTTTAGCAAATGCTGGCCATTTTATTTTCTGAGGTAGTGTGTGTGTGTGTGTGTGTGTGTGCGTGCGCGCGTGTTATTAGCCTGCGTTTTTATTACTTGGTGTATGTGCGTGTGTGTGAGGCGATTCATTCACTCAGACCGGGTCTGGAGGTTATTTTGTTGGTGGCGCTGCCGCCATTGTGCCTCCCTGAGGTGATCCGTTTAGGGGACGGGGCCGCGCTCGGCAGCGGCCCGCGCTGTCAGGTGATTGGGAAGGGGGCGGGGTCAGAGCGATTTGCGCGCGTTCTCTGGCCCGCCCTTCTTCTCTGAGCTGTCTGCGCTGTGAGGTAAAATCTTTTCCTTAGGTCCCGCTGTATCGGTTCTTTTGCGGGCTGTTGGCAGTTTTTTAAAGGATGTTGTCTGTTCTTTGTTATTGAATAATGTGAGTTCATTTATCCATAAGGGGAATTATGCTTAAATATATATATATATATATAATAATAATATATTTATTATTATTTATGCATTGTGGGTTATACCCCTGCCCATAGTGGTTTTTCATATGCATGGCACATTATGCATTATCCGTTAGGCATCGGCATGCTTTAAGTATGTGTGTGTGTGTGTATATATATAATATTATTGGACCTCCTGTTTTTTGGCTAATATTGTGTGCATGTGTGGTTTATTCATGAATTTTCATATTGCCTTTTGTCTTTTTTAGATTTGGAATACCCCTGCATGGGTTTCCCAGTCTGATATACCTGGCTAGTCTTATTTTGGGGTCCTAAAATCCTCCCACTACCGGGACTTTAATTAATTAATAAGGGGCATCCCGGGTAGCTTATAGCATAAATCCCTGGTTTCTGCGAATACCAAAAAATTTCACCGAATGGAGGCTTCCAATGATACCGGAAATGGCTCTTCGGGGCAGTGTGGGGGTTGTGGGGTTCCACTCCCAGGTGATGACGTCATATTGTGCGTTCCTTGCGCCCAGCAGAATATTGCACATCAGTCTGGCACTCCGGCTCCTGGCTCTTCGCAACCTCAGTCATCGCCTGCCCCTCCACCTTTATTCCGGACCCCGTGTGACGTTGTCATAGGTGGGGATTCGCAATCTGAGTTGTGCGCTCGAGTGGCCACTCTCGAAGTTGTTGTCGGTACAGGTAGCTCAAAAGGCTGCGGCTAAAAGGAAACACATTGCTTCTCCTCCTCTGGCTCCTGCTGTGGAGGCAGCGGAAGTATTGGATTGGTCAGATTGTCCTTTGCCTGAGGAAGGGGAAATCTTGGAAGATTTGGATGAGCTTGAGGCTCCACTGTTGTCTGATACTTCGGCAGAATTGACTACAGGGGTGTCTTGTGATACTCCTTCTATCCTCTCCAAGGTTTTTGAAATTTTGTCTCTAGATCCACCTGCGGCGGCCCCTCCGCCTAAGGGGGAACTTTTTGATATGCCTAAGCCGCATTTAGCGTTCCCTGGTCAGCTACATTTTGAAAGGGTTGTGCTTAAAGTGGACCAACACCGAGAGGTGATCGGCCCGGAAATCTATAAGATTCCCGGGCCGATCACCTCCCACCCCGCGGGACATCCGAGATCGGGATGTCCCGCGGGGTGAAACCCCCCAAAAAACCCCCAAACACCTTACCTGATCTTCGGCGGCGGCCGGCCGCCGCCGCCTCCCTCGCGCCCCTGTAGGCGTGCTCGCGCCCGCGCCGGCCGTCTGCGAATGGCCGGCGGGGGCGCGCGCGCGCCGAAAGTGACGCGAGGGAGGCGGCGGCGGCGGCAGCCGCTTGGACGTTCCTGATCCCCGCCTGGACGTTGGCGGGGATTGGAGCGTCCAGTCACGTGGGAGCGGGGACAGGTAAGATTTTGGGGCTTTCTGGGGGGTTTCACACAGCGGGGCACCCCCGATCGGGGTGCCCCGCCGAAGTGGACCAAAACCCAGGATAGTCAAAATCCTGGGTGTTGGTCCACTTTAAGGAATGAGAACAGCCGACCCGCCTGGTTGGTCCCCCTGCTAATTGGGACAGGCGGTATCCCTTTTCGGAGGAATTGGTCAAACTTTGGACGGTTCCCCCAGATGTGGATGCTCCGGTTTTGGGGCTATCTAACACTTCAGTGCTGCATTTACCAGACACTACCACAATTAAGGATGTCGAGGATCGTAGAATCGATCAACTGGCTCGTCAAGGTTTCATTAGTGCTGGTTCGACCTTGCGACCGGTATGTGCGTCGTCCATTGTTCTTTTGGCTCTTAAGGCCATGATTAAAAATTTGTACGCAGATCTTGATCCGGAATGTGAGGAGTTTGCCTCTCTTCAACTGTGTGAGTCTTTTGCTTCTTTCGTTCTGGCCGCCCAAGATGATGCTATGGCTATGTGTGGCAGGACATCAGCTCTTTTGGTTGCTATTCGGCGGTCAGTGTGGCTCCGCCAATGGACGGCGGATGTTGGTGCTAAAAGATCACTTACAGCCCTACCCTTTCTGGGTTTACGCCTGTTTGGTGACAAGTTGGATTCAGTCACCAAGGGAGGCAAGTTGCCTCAGCGCAGGAAGCCGCGACGTCTTTTTCGAGGAACCTCTTCTTTCAATCCTTCCTTTCGGGGGGCCAGGGCAGGCAGAGGGGCCTCCCTTCCCGCTACCAGGGGCACGAGCTGGAACCGGGGGAGAGGTCGCGGCCGTTCCGGTCATTCGTGGGGCTCTAAGCCTAAGTCCACGCCCAAGCCTGCTCAGCAATGAGGGGGCGCCCTCACCCGTGAGGGTGGGGGGACGGTTGTGACACTTCTCCCAGATTTGGGTCCGGGCGGTCCCGGACAGATGGATTCGGGAGGTGGTGTCCGGTTACAAGCTGGATTTCCAGTCCCGTCCTCCCTCAAGGTTTTTCAGGTCCCGAATACCTACCGATCCTTTGGTCGCCCAAGAACTCCGAGTGTCGGTAAGGAATCTTCTAGAATTGGCGGTCATCCATCCGGTGCCACCTTCGGAATTGGGTCTCGGTTTCTATTCCAATCTCTTCACGGTACCCAAAAGGGACGGATCAGTGCGTCCTATCCTGGATCCGAAGTTCCTCAACAGGTTCAATTCGTCCACTGAAGTTTCGCATGGAAACTCTGCGCTCGGCATCACTTCTCTTCGGCAGGGGGACTTCATGACGTCCATAGACATAAAGAATGCTTATCTCCATGTTCCCATCTGCCCGGCCCATCAGCGCTTTCTGCGGTTTGTGGTGGAGGATCTGCATTTTCAATTCGTGGCTCTTCCGTTTGGTCTTACCTCGGCGCCAAGGGTATTCACCAAGGTTCTAGCAGGGGTGATGGCCATTCTCAGAACTCAAGGCATTCGAATCTTGCCTTACCTGGACAACCTTCTCATCATGGCTCCTTCCTTCCTTCAATCAAGCGGAGAAGGACACCAGCACGGTGGTTTCTACGCTGGCAAGCTTTGGTTGGGTGATCAACTATCCCAAGTCCTCCCTGGCTCCGGCCAGGGTGGTGTCCTTCTTGGGGATGACACTAGACTCTTGTCAGCACAGTGTTTTTCTACCTCAGTCGAAGATACTTTTGATTCAGGATTTGGTTCGGCTTCTTCTCTTCAATCCTCAACCGTCCATACGTCTGGGGATGAGGACGCTTCAGCTTCACCTGTTGGCGTCTTGGGACCGTTGTCCACGTTCATTGGACCGACCTTTCCAGTTGTCCTCCCGGGTCCGACACTCCCTTCAGTGGTGGCTGGTTTCGAACAATCTCCTGAAGGGCAGGTCTTTTCTGACTCCTCTCTGGGAGACTGTCACCACGGACGCCAGCCTTTTGGGTTGGGGGGGTTTCTGGAAGGATCTTCAGTTCCAGGGGCAGTGGGGTCCTCGAGAGGCTCACTTGCCCATCAATGTTCTGGAGCTGAGAGCTATCCGTCTGGCTCTTTCTCTTCTGACTCAGCATGTCCGGTGCCTTCCGATTCAGGTTCGTTCGGACAACCGGACGGCGGTTGCCTACATCAATCATCAGGGAGGGACTCGCAGTCTGGGAGCTCTCAGAGAGGTTTCCCTGATTCTGACCTGGGCGGAGGCCCATGTTCCTTGCCTGTCGGCAGTTTACATTCCGGGGGTGGAAAACACGGAAGCGGACCTTCTAAGCAGATGCTCCTCCCGTGTGGGGGAATGGTCTCTCCACCCTCAGGTTTTTCAGGCACTGTGTCTTCGGTGGGGAACACTGGAGGTGGACCTGTTTGCTTCTCGTCACAATTACAAACTTCTGACCTTTGTGTCAATGTCTCATGACCCTCTGGCGGTGGACGCCATGTCTCTGAGCTGGGGGGAACTGGGGTTCCTGTATCTGTTCCCTCCGATTCCCTTGCTAGGAAGAGTGTTAAGAAAGTTGATTCTGGAAGGGGTCTCCGCTATTCTCGTGGCTCCAAGGTGGCCAAGAAGGATGTGGTTCGCGGACATCGTGCGGATGGCGGTAGACCAATTCGAACTTCCTCTGCGGCCGGATCTTCTCACTCAGGGTCGGCTACGTTACCCCAATTTACCAATGCCGGCTTTGACGACTTGGCTGCTGAAACCTTCATCTTGAAGGAGGAAGGTCTTTCTGATTCGGTTATTAAGACCCTTATTTGTGCTCGAAAGAGGTCTTCTTCTGCTATCTATTATAGAACCTGGCGTTCTTACATCGATTGGTGCAAGGCTAGGTCTTTGTCCTGCAGAGTCTTTTCTGTTTCCAGAGTTTTGGATTTTCTTCAATCTGGACTGGATGCTGGTCTGCAGCTTAGTACCCTGAAGGGGCAGGTTTCTGCCTTGTCTTTTCTTTCAGAAGGCTTTTGCGCTTCATCCTTTGGTCAAGACTTTTTTCCAGGGGGTTACGCATGTGCGGCCTCCCAGGAAGGCTTTGCTCCCTGTTTGGGACCTGAATCTGGTTTTGTCTGCTCTTCAGGCTCCTCCTTTTGAGCCTTTGTCGGATATTGCTCTTTCTACTTTGACTCAGAAGGTTGTCTTTTTAGTGGCTATCACTTCTGTTCGGCGTGTCTGAGTTGGCGGCCTTGTCTATCGCGGGCGCCCTACCTTGAGAGACATCAAGATAAGGTGGTATTTCAGTTCAAATCGGACTTTCTCCCTAAGGTTGTTTCTGCATTTCATCTGAATCAGGACATTGTTCTTCCCTCCTTGTGTCCTAACCCCAAGAATGACAAGGAGAGGGTTTTGCACTGTTTGGACGTTGTTCGCTGTGTTGATTTTTATTTGCGGGCTACGTCTTCTTTCCGTAAGACTGATGCTTTTTTCGTTGTGCCTTGTGGGCCTAGGAAGGGTTTGGCCAAATCTTCCATTAGTAAATGGATTAGTCAAGCCATTTTCGGCGCCTATTCGGCTAAGGGGAAAGTTCCTCCTTTTCGTATCACTGCTCATTCTACTTTAAAAATAAAAAATCATAATTCAGTGGATTCCCAACACATAACCTGAGGTATATTTTGGGGTGGGGGTGATGGATAAGACACTTTTTTTTTTTTTTTTTTTTTTTTTATAACCTTTTGCAGCCTAGACTTACCTGACATTAAGCAGGCAAACTCCTACAGGCTGCTTTCTTCTGGTTTCAGCGCTGAGTTCTGGCGTGAATGGCTTACTTCTCATTCCAGCTGTTGATCAGGTGGAAGTAGGCTTCCTCGTGCAGCAGGGGGCGTATTGTGTCACTATGAAGGTCATCCGCTGATTTGAGCTTAAACCGGACCTTCACCAAGATTTAATAAAAAGCCCAAACTCTTAAACTATTCCCCAGCATCTAAAATTAATATATTTTTAGTCACTTTTTTCCCCACCGGGCTGAAACTCTGTTCAGGACTCTAGGATACGGACGCTGCCATCTTTACTCGGAAGCATCACATATTGAGGAAAAGAGAGCGGGATACACTACAGGGGGTGGGGTTATAGCTGTGCTTTGCAGAATACCAGAATGCAGAACGACACTTCCTGTTTGCAGGCTGCCTGATGCTCCATGAGCCACCATCTTGAATGTTTAAAGACTAAACATGCAGTAGATGCATCTAGGGTGATTTTTTATGTGAGCAATCTGTATGTACAGGGTGTGGGAAACATATAAGATAGGCTCTTATTCAGGGTGAAGGTCCACTTTACAGTGGACCAACACCCAGGGGAGATCGGCACGGGAGTCTATAAGATTCCCGGGCCGATCATATCCCTCCCCGCGGGGCATCCGAAATCGGGATGTCCCGCGGGGTTAAACCCCCCAGGAAGCCCACAATCCTACCTTTTCCACGTTCCAGCGGCGCATGCGCATCCGCCGTCGCCTCCTGCGCGTCCCTCTAGCAGGGCGCGCTCCCGTGGCGGCCGTTTGTGAATGGCTGGCGTGGGTGCGCTCCCTGTAAGAGGAACGCGTGGGAGGCGGCGGACGCGCTCTGCTTGTCCGGCGCTGACTCTCGCTTGTCCGCCGGCGGGGATTGGCTGCAGTGGTCACGGAGCGGGGAGAGGTGAGTTTTCGGGGGTTTCACACAGCGGGGCACCCCCGATCGGGGTGCCCCACCGAAGTGGACCAAAACCCAGGATAGTCAAAATCCTGGGTTTTGGTCCACTTTAAAGCATGCTGAGAGCTGGCAGGTAAGTGCCCCCCTTGGCCTGGACTGTTAATTGAAATGTTAAGGTATAAAGAGAGAAGACTCCTAAGATATTTGTCCACACCCCCCCCTTATCTGCCTCCCCCTTTTTTTTTTATATGGAACCTTTTAAAGATCACTAAAGATCATAGCTCTTGCCTCCCTATCTGTATGGGCCCTCGTTTCTCTCAAATTCCAGGTAGGACTTGTTTTCACTACATCCAGTCCAGGCCGTTCCAGATTCATTACACTCGAGATTCCGCCACCAGGTGGCACTACTGCAAGATCTAAAGATGTTGCTCTCCTGGCCCCTATAAAACCAGGTGGTCCTCTATCATCCTCAGTTTGTCATCTTGCAGCTGCTGCATGAAGATCGTGGATGTTACTCTCTCTTTTCAGCTATGGCAGCAGAGCGGGGTCACCTAACCCGACAGCCGCTGTGGACCTATTTCCATGGATCCTGGACCCCTTATGCATCCCAGCTTCAGCTGCTCGGGATCTGTGATGGTAGGGTGAATGCCGGGGGACTTCGCTTTGGGCCGCAGACCCTCACCAAAAGGTAGTCGGCCGCAGGCTGATGGTGAGCCTGAAGGGAGAACCACTGACACAGACCAGGCCTTGTGCACAGTTTCCCTGAAAAACCTAGTTGCACTGCCCCCCACTGCCCACAGATTGCTTCGCATCTTCTATGGTTGCGCTGACTGGTGGGAGTACTCTCCTACAACCAGGTTGTGGTCCCACTGTGTGCTGCTCTGTCTGCTGGTCTTTACAGCAACATGTTGCAGGCAGAGCGCTTATGTGTGTGTGTGTGCGCTTCTCTTCCCTCATATCCCCTGGGACACTGTAAGGGGCTGTGTGTGTCGGCGCTGGCGGCGCCATGGTGCTTCCACATGAGGGGGGGGGGGGCGCGGGGCCGCCATGTTGTGGGGGCCCTGCACAGAGGAGGAGGGGACGTCATTTTTGAGCCTTCTGTGTGGTGGGCCTAGCACACGCGTGCTGTAGGTGCCGCCACGCCCCCCTCACTAGGCCTCTACCCTGCCTCCTCCCTGCTGGGAGTGTACGCTGTATGTCTCTGCGCGTCTTGGCCTGGAGGCGTTTGCAAAGCCCAAGTTTGCTGCGGTGTGTCCCTCTTTCCGATCCCTATGTTGGTATCGTGAGTCCTTCCCTTGATTTTGTATATATTTATGCATATGATATCTGCTGGTATGGGACTATGGTGACTGGTGTCCTTGTCCCTCTTGTATCTTGCAGATCGTGGGCTGTCATTAGTTGTGGTTCTCCCGGTCCCTCTCTTTATTAAGGGGGATAATACATTTTGCACGCTAACGACCCTGGCCCGTCCCTGTCATCGGTTTCCCCGACCACCCCGTGCGGCCTTCTGCCCCTAGCGAGGGGGAGGCCAGCGGGGGTCCCCTAAATG
Source organism: Gastrophryne carolinensis (assembly GCA_027917425.1). Taxonomy (NCBI): domain Eukaryota; kingdom Metazoa; phylum Chordata; class Amphibia; order Anura; family Microhylidae; genus Gastrophryne; species Gastrophryne carolinensis. The sequence goes on along the minus strand of CM051244.1, from coordinate 37,274,521 downwards.
TTATTGTGCAGAGCCTGGCCAGCATTGAGCGGCGTTTGTCCTCATCGTCCCGTAAGAGGGCCACAGGCAAGAAGCAGCATATTGAACCCGCCTACTCTGAGGATATTCCCGATTATTGGGATTGGTGGAGGAGGGGTCTGAGGATTTGCCATCTGCCGCGGAATATTCTGCTGGGGAGGACAGTGCCTCCGGGTCTTCCTCGAGTGAGGATTTATGGCTTCCCAGCAATAGAGCTCCTGCTTGCTGCTGAGTTTGATATCCTCCATATCCCCCTCCCTAGGGCGGCTAAGAGGAAGCAGGGTGATCTGTTCCGCACTGAAAAACGAGGCGAGTCTTTCCGGAACAGGCCCTCTTTTTTTCTGGCTGGTCCTTAAAGAATGGGAGAGACCCAACAGAGTGCCGGCAGTGCCTAAGGGTCTTGATAAACTGTATCCCTTTCCAGCAGAGCTGGTATGGCTTGGTCTCCGAGGTGGACCCCCCCCCCATGTCTGGGCTGTCTAACACCACTGTGATGCCGTCTCCTGACAATGCATCCCTGCGTGATCCCACTGATAGTGAGTGAATGGATCAGCTCTTGTGCCATGCATTCACCTTTACTGGTGCTCTGTTCCGTCCGGTATGTGCTTCTGCCATGGTGGTTCTGGCCAACAAGAGGAGGGTGAGACAACTCTACTAGGGTCAAGAGCCGTGGCCGGGCGGAGGAGTACAAGGAGGCCGAATCCTACCTAGTTTTCATTGTTTTATTGCATCAGCCATGGATGATGTACTCCGGCTTGGCGCCAGGGTTTCGGCCCTGCTGGTGGCATTGCGCCGCTTTCTTGACTGAGACAGTGGGCCGCTGATGTGGCAGCCCAAAAGGTCCCTCACTAGCCTACTCTTCTTGGGGGGCCGTCTTTGGGGAACGCCTGGATCTCCTGGCAGGGGATGGGAGGCTCCCTCAGAAGAAGACGTCTCGATCCTTTCGGAACCCCTCTTCCTTTCACCCCTTCCGAAGGGGATGAGGTTCTTAATTCCCCGGTGCCACAGAGAGACCGGAAGCAGAGGGGGTTCCCGAGGTTGCACCAGTTCCGGATGGAGGTTCAAGTCTAAACCCCCTACCAAGCCCCCTCAGGCATGGGGACGGATGCAGCTGTTTGCTCAGGTCTGGAGACGGCGAGTCTCGGACCGGTGGGTGCAGGAGGTAGTATCCTCCGGGTACAAGATAGAGCTGGCAGCCTGGCCTCCACCGAGGTTCATCCGCTCGTGGATGCCCTGAGACCCGTCAAAGGCTCAGGCCTTGAAGTCGGCTGTTCTACATCTCCTGCGTTTAGTGGTGATTTGTCTGGTTCCTCAGCTGGAGCAAGGTCAGGGGTTCTACCTCAATCTGTTCACGGTCCCCAAAAAGGATGGAACTCTACGTCCCATTCTGGACCTGAAAGGTCTCCACAGTTATGTCAGGGTCAAGCATTTTCGCATGGAAACTCTGCGATCGACTGTATGATCGCTTCGACCTGGTGACTTAATGTCCACAGTGGACATCAGGCACTCTTACCTGCACATCCCAATATTCCAGAGACACCAGAGGTTCCTGAGGTTGCTGTAGAGGATCAGCACTACCAGTTTGTGGCTCTTCCATTCGGGATATCCTCAGCCCCTCGTTTTTTCACCAAGGTGCTAGCGGGTCTTATAGCCATTCTGCGGTGTCAGGGCATCATGGTGATACCCTACCTGGACGACTTACTGATATCGGCACAGTCGTGTGTCGCTGACACTACTGTCCACTCTGGAGAAATTGACTGGGTGATAAACTACCCCAGGTCCCTTCTCTCCCCTTCCACTGTGAGGTCATTTCTGTGAATAACAACAGACACTGTTCAGACCAGGATTTTTCTGCCTCACCAGAAGGTCTTAGGTCTTCAGGTGCAGGCGTTGCTGACTTGTCCGCAGCCATTGGTACGCCTGGGGATGAGATTGGTGGGCCTCATAGTGTCGTGCTTTGAGGCAATCCCCTTCCACAGGGTAGGCGGTTAAGGCGTATGGTGAGCCTTCTATTGGATGCCCCTCCCGCACTAGTGCCCCTCGCCCGGTGTAGCGGTGAACCCAGTATTCTGGATCACCTTCCTCCCTAGATATCCCTGTTAGTGGGGGAAAAAAGAGGGGGGGGGTCGTGTGTACGACGGCTAATCCTTGCCCTAATCACACTAGTCAACCATTGTCTTTTTTTTGGCCCTTGGAGTCAAGGGCCTGCGCTTCTCTCTCAGCCTTTTGCTTTCCTACTGCGCCTTCATGTATAACTCGGTGCATACTTCAGTTTTATCCTATAGCGCTTGCGTCCTATCACCGTTTTCACCCTGTCAGATCTCTGAGTGATGTCTCCCTGGCAATATCTGTCGCTTCTGATAGGCTGCGCGCCTTCGAGCTTCGCATTCTCTGGGGGGGGGGCCTGGTGCGGTTTGGCGACGGTCCTCCCCTCGCTGTTCTGTAAGTGCCCTCATGGGCGATCCCTTTCCTAACTTGACTTCTTCGCCGATCCCTTTCCTAACTTGACTTCTTCGCGCTTGGCTCTGACGTCCCTTTCCCCTTGTGTCTTTCAGACCGCGGACTTCGGTGGCTTCTCCCGGCCCGTTGTCAAGTCCGGCCCTGAACCTTTTAATCAAATCACTCCCACTTCCCAGCGGGTGTTTGGGGCATCCAGGGTTGCTTAACAGCGTCAATCCCTACTGGCATATTAAATATAATAATCACCATATGGAGGCATCTCAGGATATCGTGAACGGGGTTCCTTCGGGACAAGCCCGTCTGTGTGTAGCTTGTGGGGTCTTACCTAGCAGTGGTGACAATGCACGGGTCTGCGTCCCTTGTGCCCAGCAGGCGCTAGCTGGCCTACCCACCTCTTCAGAGGCTGGCCCGCGCCTCGCCTTGTTTCTCCTACTCCCCCAAGCCTGAGTCTAACCCCCAATCCTAGCGGGGACTCCCATGCTGACTTTGCCGCTAGACTGGCTAGCGTGGAAAGTTTAGTCGCTGGCTCCTTGGCGCGCAAAAACGCTAAAAGGCGCCACCTGAATCCTGAAGCCACTATTCTTCCTGTAGACTCGGATGATTTACATTTGTCCTACGCACACTCCCCCTCAGAGGATGGGGAACTGTTTTCTGACTCGGGGTCCTACGACGATGAGTCCAGGAGTCAGGATGAATCTGGGTCTGACCTTTGGTCCCAGGATGACGTTGATAGATTGCTGGCCCAGATCTTTGACGTGTTATCCCTCTCTCCCCCGTCTGCGGCTCCTCGGCAAAGAGGTGACCTGTTCCATACCGCTAAGGTGCGGTTGGAATTCCCCGAACAAACTCATTTTAATAATCTAGTCTTAAAGCAGTGGGAACATCCCAGCAAACTCCAGGGGGTTCCTAAGACTGTGGATAAGAAGTATCCATTCTCTGCTGCCCTGATCAAGTGTTGGACTTCGCCGCCCGAAGTCGACGCGCCGATCCTGGGTCTGTCCAATACCTCGATTATACACTCCCCTGACACTTACTACGCTGCGGGATCTGGAGGATCGACGGGTTGATCAATTGGCATGTCAGGCCTTTGCATTTGGGGAAGCCTCGCTCCGCCCGGTTTGCACCTTAGCCATCACGGCGGTGGCGCTCAGGACTGTGGTTAAGACTGCTCTTGAAGGGGCGGATGACTTGCCATCCGATGCCGCCAATGCCTTGGTTACCTGTGAGACTTTTATCAATTATATACTGTCTGCATCGTCCGATGCTATCAAGCTGAGTGCTAGATCCTCTGCTCTGGTGGTAGCCATACACCGAGCGGTCTGGTTACGCCAGTGGGCAGCTGACATTGTCGCCAAGAAGGCCCTTACGGGGCTTCCTTTCAAAGGGCTGCGCCTGTTTGGAGAAACGTTAGATATCTTTGCTAAAGGGGGCAAGCTGCCCCAGCGCAAGCGTCAGACTCGGCCCTTTCGTGGCCCAAGCTCCCACTCGACCCCCTACCGTGGGGCTAAACAGGGAAGAGGGTTGTCCTTTGCCGGAGCTCGCACAGATTCCTGGAACAAGAACAGAGGTCGCCGCCCCAGCTCTTCCTGGGGGCCAAAGCCCCTCCCAAGACCCCCCAGGCATGAAGGGGCGCCCTCGCCCGTCAGGGTCGGGGGACGTCTACAGCATTTTCAGCATGTCTGGAGACGCCACGTCCCAGACCGGTGGATTCAGGAGGTAGTGTCCTCCCGGTTACAAGATAGTTTGCTGTACTGCCCCCTACCAGGTTCGTCGGGTCCCGAATCCCACAGGATCCTGCCTCAGCTCAAGTCTTGAAGCTAGCGGTGCAGGACCTTCTAGACCTCGGGGTCATTTGCAAGGTCCCCTTAAAAGACGGGCGTGGGGTTTTATTCCAACCTGTTCACGGTGCCCAAAAAGGACGGGTCAGTCAGACCCATTCTGGACTTAAAAATCTTAAACAGATTTGTCAGAAACAGGCATTTTCGTATGGAAACACTGCACTCGGCCATTGCCTCGCTGCGCCCAGGGGACTTCATGACATCTGTGGACATCAAGGACGCTTACCTGCACGTTCCGGTGTTCTCGGGGCATCAAAGGTTCCTCAGATTTGCGTTGCTCGATCAGCATTACCAGTTTGTGGCTCTGCCATTCGGACTTACGTCAGCCCCCAGGTTATTCACCAAGGTGCTGGCAGGAGTAATGTCTGTTGAGACTAAAAGGCATACGAGTGTTGCCCTACCTGGAAGATATACTTATCTCATCCCAGTCTCTGCAGCAGGCAGAGCTGGACATGCGGTTGGTGGTGACCACCCTGGAGTCCTTCGGCTGGGTGATCAATTACCCAAAGTCCTCTCTGTCCCCTTCCTCAGTGACACCGTTTCTGGGGATGATTCTGGATTCAGTTCAGTCAAGGATATTCCTTGAAGCTCTGACAACGCAGGTGAGGTCCCTGCTCTCGAGCCCTCATCCCTCTATCAGGCAGGGAATGCAGTTGGTGGGCTCGATGGTGGCAAGCTTCGAGGCGGTGCCATTTGCCCAATTCCATTTGAGAACTCTGCAGCTTCACCTTCTGTCAGTTTGGAACAAGGACCCAGCGTCCTTGGACGAGATCTGGGTGCTTCCCCCCTCTGTCAGACAATCCCTGGCGTGGTGGCTGGACCACGGGAACTTGACAAGGGGCAGATCCTTCCTGGCTCCCTCCTGGGAGACGGTCACAACGGATGCCAGTCTCTCGGGCTGGGGGGGGGATTCTGGAAGTCCCTGCGTTTCCAGTGGAGGTGGGGTCCTCCAGGAGGCCCATCTACCCATCAATGTCCTGGAACTCAGGGCGGTCAGGTTGGTGCTGGAACAATTGACCCAGCATCTGAAGGGTCTGGCGATTCAGGTACGCTCAGACAACAGGACGGCGGTGGCCTACATCAATCATCAGGGAGGAACCTGGAGCAAGGGTGCTCTCCAGGAGGTGTCTCTGATTCTTACATGGGCAGAGACCAATGTTCAATGCATCTCGGCTGTTTACATTCCGGGGACGGAAAATCTGCTAGCAGATGCCCTGAGCAGGGGGTCGTCCCGTCAGGGGGAGTGGTCCCTCTCCAACTCGGTATTTCAGTCCCCGTGTCACCGTTGGGGTGTCCCAGACGTGGATCTGTTTGCGTCCCGTCACAACCACAAGCTACCGAGCTTTGTATCTCTGTCTCAGGATCCTCTGGCTCTGGCCACTGATGCTCTGGCAATGTCTTGGAAGGAGTTTCGGCTCCTGTATGCGTTTCCACCACTTCCCCTTCTGGGCAGAGTGCTACGCAAGATCGCTCTGGAAGGGGTACCCACGATTCTGGTGGCCCCAAGGTGGCCAAGAAGGGTGTGGTTCGCAGACGTGGTTCAAATGGCAGTAGATCAGTACGATCTGCCAAGGATTCCAGACCTAACTCAGGGGTCTGTACGCCATCCCAATTTACTAACTCTGGCTTTGACGGCTTGGCTATTGAGACCACCATTTTAAAGGAAAAAGGTTTGTCCGCTTCTGTAGTGGCTACCATGGTCCAAGCCAGGAAGAAGACCTCTTCTGCCATATATTATAGGGTGTGGCGTGCCTGCATTGACTGATGCGAATCCAGGTCTCTTCCCTGCCGGGAATTCTTAGTTTCCAGGGTGCTGGAGTTTTTACAACATGGTCTAGACTTAGGTCTGAAGCTTAGTACCTTGAAGGGCCAGGTTTCGGCCCTGTCTATCTTCTTTCAGAAGACCTTTGCCCAGCACTCTTATCAAGACTTTTTTTCAGGGGGTCACTCATGTGCGCCCCCCTCGGAAACCTATGGTTCCTGTTTGGGATCTGAATTTGGTTTTGTCGGCCCTACAGGGTCCTCCTTTTGAGCCTATTCATGAAGCAGCTCTTGCTGTTCTCACGCTCAAGGTGGTCTTTCTGGTAGCCATTACCTCGGTGAGACGTGTGTCTGAGTTGGCTGCCTTGTCTATTCAGCCTCCCTACTTTGAGAGACACCGGGATAAGGTGGTGTTTCGCTTCAAGCCAGACTTCCTGCCTAAGGTGGTGTCTTCGTTTCATTTGAATCAAGATATTGTTCTTCCTTCCTTGTGCCCTAATCCTAATAACCCTAAAGAGAGGGTTTTACATTCCCTGGATGTGGTTAGGTGTGTCAAGTCTTACCTGGTTACCACTCAGGCATTTAGAAAGACGGATGCTCTCTTCGTTGTGCCTCACGGACCTAGGAAAGGTTTGGCTCTCGCCAAGTCTACCATCAGTAAATGGATTAGTCAGGCTGTGGTTCAAGCCTATACTACTAAGGGGAAGACTCCCCCCTTTCGTCTTACTGCTCATTCTACTAGAGCTGTTGGGGCTTCTTGGGCTTTTTAGCACCAAGCCTCTGTGGAGCAAGTTTGCAAGGCCGCTACTTGGTCTTCCGTTCATACCTTTACAAAGTTTTACAAGGTTGATGTTAAGGCCTCAGCTGACGCTGCGTTTGGCCGCAAGGTTCTGCAGGCCGTAGTTGTTTAAACGGCTTGCTGTTGCCTTCTGTTGGGGATCCCACCCTTCTTTACGGACACTGCTATTGGATGTCCCACATGTAAGGACTATGTCTGAAGCAGGAGTACTGTCTGCTTAGAATAATACAACTCTGTGAAGTACTCATCTGTAGAGTTGGTATTATATGCAGACAGCATGTCCTGCTCCACCCCACCCTGGTTTCACTTTGTTCTGGATCCCCTGTTTGGCGATTGTTATACTTGATATTCTGTTTTGCCAGTTTTGGGTGGTTGTTTCTCCTGGCCTCTCCTTCTCACTGCTTTTCAATGCTGGGGATTTGTGGGAGGTCCTCCGGTATATGTAGGGCCGGGAGGAGCTTGTTTTCTTCATGTTCTGCAGTGCACGGCGCTGAAGGCGGAGGTATACCCACATGTAAGGACTATGTCTGGAGCAGGACGTGCTGTCTGCATATAATACCAACTCTACAGGTGAGTACTCAGTTGTATTTTTCCATTTCTTAGATTCTGGAATTTTTCCAGCACTGATGGGGCTTGGGTCTGCAGCTGAGCACCCTAAAGGGTCAGGTCTCGGCTTTAGCCATCTTCTTTCAGAGATCCATTGCCACCCATAGGATGGTCAGGTCCGTCCTTCTAGGAGTTATACACGTTCGTCCACCGCACAAGCCAGTTTGCCGGTGTGGGACCTGAATTTGGTGTTATCTGCTCTCCAGGGCCCTCCCTTCGAGCCCTTGAGCGATGCTAGCTTGCTCATTTTGATTCTCAAGGTATTCTTTCTGGTTGCCATCACTTCGGTTAGATGTGTGTCTGAGCTGGCTGCACTGTGTATGAAACCACCGTACTTTGCGCGTCACAAGGATAAGGTGGTATTCCGTTTTAGGCCGGATTTTTGTGCCTAAGGTTGTGTCCCATTTTCACATTGAGGAGGTTGTCTTGCCCTCCTTGTGCCCGTCTCTGGCTGACCCCAAGGAATGGGCGCTTCATGCTCTGGATGTGGTCAGAGCCATTAAGTATTATTTGTGTGCTACGGTGTCTTTCAGAGTCAGTCGGATTTCCTATTTGTCCTACCAGATGGTCCTAGGAAAGGGTTGCCACCGGCAAAGTCCACGCCAGGGGCAAGGGACCCCCTTTTTCGGATCACAGCTCACTCTACTAGAGCTATTGGTGCCTCCTGGGTTTTTCAGCACCAGGCTTCTGTTGAACAAGTTTGTAAGGCCGCAGCTTGGTCCTCTGTTCATACTTTTACTAAGTTTTACAGGGTGGATGTCAGGGCCTCAGCTGACGCTGTTTTTTGGCCGAAAGGTGCATCAGGCCGTAGTGCAATGAACTACGTGCTGTTCCGCACTGGGGATCCCCGCCCATATGGGACTGCTTTTGGATATCTCGTTTAATGAATCTGGGACGGCCTGGACTGGATGTAGTGAAACATACAATTCTGTGATTCTCACCTGTAGAATTGTTTTTGAATACATCCAGTCCAGACCGTCCCACCCCGCCCTTCGGTTCGTTATGGCCTGTTGCCTGTTATGGTGATTCATAAAAATTGTTGTTTACGGACTTTAAGATTGTTAAAGAGAGTACAAGCTGAAGCTGTGTGATGTAACATGGTTTCTGGGCCTGCCGGCCGTCCTCTCGTCTAGAAACTGCTTTTTGACTGCGGATGATAGAGGACCACCTGGTTTTATAGGGGTCGGGAGAGCAACATCTTTAGATCTTGCAGTAGCGCCACCTGGTGGTGGAATTTCGAGTGTAATGAATCTGGGACAGCCTGGACTGGATGCATTCAAAAACAATTCTACAGGTGAGTTTCACAGAATTGTATTTTTTAAGGGAGTCCCATCTCCTTGACACAGCACCAAAAACCGTTTTACAGGGGGATTTGTCTGTTGTCTTGGCTTAAAGTGGACCGACACCCAGGATTTTTACTATCCCGGGTTTTGGTCCACTTCCGCAGGGCACCCCGATCAGGGCTCAGAGCCGCTGTGGTATGTACGGACAAGCGATGGACAACCACAGCGGCTCTGAGCACGCTGGAGGCCGCATCTCGCGCTTCCCTCTAACAGGGAGCGCGCCCGCGCTGGCCATTCACAAACGGCCGTCGCGGGTGCGCGTCCTGCTAGAGAGATGCGGCTCGCACATGCGCCGTTGGAACGGGGATAAGGTAAGTTTTCTGGGCGTCCTGAGGGGTTTCACACAGCGGGGCATCCCGATTTCGGATGCCCCGCGGGGACGGATCTATAAAATTCCCGGGCTGATCCCCCCCCCCCCCCCCCCCCCCGGGTGTTGGTCCACTTTAATGTCTGTCGCACCACAGTCGATCAGGAACATACCATCTGAACCATTTCACTTATCTGGCCAAGAAGGAAGTACATTTTATTTAAACCGGACCTTCAGCATGATTTAATGAAAAGCCCAAACCCTTAAAGAAACTATTCCCCAGCATCTAAAGTTAATATTTTTTAAGTTGTTAGTCACCTAATTATTATTATTCTAAGTATGTCACACACCCCGCTTCAAGACATTCATTACACTTGGGTATACTGACCTGTAGATGGCGATCTTGCAGAGATTTAAAAAAAGGTCAGACCCTCCCGGCCCATAAATACCTGGGACCTCGCACTCATTCCCCAGTCTTCATCCCTGCGGAGGCGAGCAAGTCAGAAGATGTCTCCTCCTTACAGGTAGCCGGGATGACTCCCGGCCACTTTTTATTCTTCTATTTCTGCCCGGACCCCCTTTTCTTTAAATTACTTGCCTCCCAGCCTAGGCTGCTGGTCCGGGCAAAGGTAGTTGGCACCCCTGGTGCTTAGGAGCCGTGAGACCCCATAACAAGGGTAGGCGGCTATCCGGGTTGGTGATCCCGGTTTGGGATGCCCCATCCCTTGGGCCTACCCTGGCATTGATTCCCCCTCTGCTGGATACCCTTAGAGGGGGGGGGGGGGGCGGGTCCCTTAGGGATTTTTTGCGTGTGTGTGTGTTTGGTGCATAACTAGTGTGTGTTGTTCAGACTGGTGCTGGGGCCGCGGCGCATGGCGGTCCCTGCAGCGCCGGCCTCCGGCGTGTGGTAATGGCGCCTGTGGACGCCCATGAGGCGCTTCTCCTCCTTGGGGCGGGGCTGGAGCGCTTCGCACGCTTATGCTGGCCCGCCCTTCTTCTCCTTCTCTCTTCCCCCTCGTTCCGGTTTGCAGATCTCTAGGTTCACTGCGACGCCATTGTAAGTTTTATTGTTCCTTATTTTCTTGGGACAGCGACATGTATAGCTCATTTTATGACTGTGCCATGTGTGTATATACAAGCTGTAGTTCAAGTTCCGGCATGGGCTGTATTCTATGGATGTTATATAGATTATCGGTGCTATTGTGTGTATGTATATATATTTATACACTTCTCGGTCACTACCTTGTGGCTGCGTGCTGAATGAGGGACGCGCCTAAAAGTACCCCCTCAATGAATGGGAACACATGGGTGCCCTAGTCTATCCTTGACTGTGCTTGTATTTGCAATTTTATATTGTGTGGCTGCATGCTGTCTTTTATTTCTGGGTTGACTGTTGTCATTTTCCATTGCAGATCCTGGGATCCCGTGCTGAAGGGGTCTCTCTGTCTTAGATACCTGGCTAGTGGGGTCTTAGTTGTCCCTTAATTATTTACATTAAATTCCTCCCACTACCGGGACATTTATAGGGGCATCCCGGGTCGCATGCTGCATAAATCCCTGGGTTGTTGTGAATACCACAATTTCACCATATGGAGGCTTCCAGCGATACCGAAAACGGCCCTTCGGGGCAATCCAGGCTATGTGGGGGTTGTGGGGCTCCGCTCCCAGGGGATGATGTCATTGTATGCATTCCATGTGCACAGCGGAACATTGCGCGCCAGTCTGGTACTCCAGCTTCTGGCTCCTCGCCGCCCAGGTCATCTCCTACTCCTCCCCGCCTGTTCCGGACCCCGGGTGACGTTGTCATGGGTGGGGATTTGCAATCCGAGGTGTGTGCCCGGTTGGCCAGCCTTGAGAAAATGTTTTCTGCTGTGGTTGCTCAGAAGGCTTCGGCTAAGCGGAAGCACTTTTCCCTGGCTCTGCCGGACCCAGATGTTGATGTTTTTGAATCATTGGACTGGTTCGATTGCCCCCCGGCTGAGGAGGGGGAGCTCTTTGAGGAATCGGACGACCCTGATGACCAGGCTGCGGGGTTGGTCGTTGACTCCCCTTCGATATTGGCTCAAATGTTTGAAGTTTTAGCTTTAGACCCTCCTGAGGCGGCTCCCCCGCCTAAGGGTGGGTTGTTTGATGTGGCCAAGCCGCGTTTGGTGTTTCCCAGTCAACGACATTTTGAGAATGTCGTCCTTAAAGCATGGGAGCAGCCTACACGTCTTGTTGGTGTTCCGTCGAGTTGGGATAAGAAGTATCCTTTTCCGGTAGACTTCGTGAAGCGTTGGTCTTTTCCTCCCGAGGTTGATGCCCCGGTTTTGGGGCTGTCTAACATGGCTGTGTTGCATTCTCCTGACACTACCATTAAGGATGGTGAGGATTGCCGGATTGACCAGCTGGTTCGCCACGGTTTGCCAGTGCGGGTTCGGCTTGAGGCCTGTTTGTGCTTTAGCACTTTTGTTGTTGGCGGTTAGGTCCATTGTTAGGGATTTATTTGCGGGCCTTGATTCTACCTGTGAAGAGTTTTGTTGCTCTCAAGCGTTGAGTCCTTTGTTTCGTTTGTCCTTGCCGCTCAGGATGCTGCCATTGTGATGTGTAGTAGGACCACGGCTTTCTTGGTGGCTATCCGACGGTCGGTGTGGTTGCGGCAATGGACTGCTGTCTTTAATTCTCAGAAGTCGCTTACGACTCTTCCCTTTTATACAATATACTTATACAATATACTTATGTACTGAAAGAAAGCTTAACAAAGGTAAAAATACATATAAATACAGGAAAACTGTCATAAATAGCTTAAAACTTAGTGGGATACATATGACATCACCACAGAAATAACCATTGTCTGAGATTCATCAGCCAGGAGCAGGGGAGGCGACAGACAAGGGGTTTGTGGGAAAACAACACTATGTCTCTGACACAGGTAGCGCACACTAATATCCACACACTAATACAGCATCACCATTCAGTAACATCACCTTTCCAATGGGAACTTGAATGGGAAATCGGCACCACTTCACCACAAAACAGAATGGGCTTCTATCATCATCTGCCTCAGCATCAGCCAGAGGAGTACGGCGAAAAGCAGAGAGACCACACTGTGATAAGACGTTTCAAAACACAGGTTAATTCCTCCTTTTCGCAGCACTCTGGCCCCCTTTTTTAAGGAGGCAAAGCCAGCTGTTATTTGCTGACTAGACTTTTGAGGATCCAATACCCTCTCATTTTCGTATTTAGACAGCTGAGGTAAACAGTAGTAAACATATAGCAATATAAAGACCGGAGATGTAAATTTAGCAAGCAGATGTAAATAGACACATTCTCACACATAGACAATGGCAGTTTTTATGACAAGGACAGAGCTGTATCTCTCAATGTTTGAGTCAACCCAGTAAAACCAAGTCAGCAACTTGAAGGCTTATACCATGTCATGTTTTCAATAAAATATATACATTACATCTAAAAATTCTGTTGCATAACACTGCCCCAAGGTGTTTCGGTCGCTTTGCCACCGGTGGGGGTCTCCGGAGATGGACCTCTTTGCCTGTCGTCACAATCACAAGCTTCCGGCATTTGTGTCTCTCTCGTGGGATGCACTGGCTCTGGCAGTGGATGCCATGTCTCTGAACTGGAGGGATCTGGGGTTTTTGTACCTGTTCCCTCCGTTTCCCATAGTGGGCAGAGTGGTGCGCAAGCTGGCCCTAGCGGGCGCGTCAGCAATCCTGGTGGCTCCAAGGTGGCCAAGACAGGTTTGGTTCGCAGACGTGGTAAGGTTGGCGGAGGATCAGTTAGACCTGCCCTTTCTGCCGGATCTGCTCACTCAGGGGCCACTGCTCTACCCCAATTTACCAACGCTGGCTTTAACGGCGTGGTTGCTGAAACCTCCATCTTGAGGGAGGAAGGTCTTTCTGATGCTGTAATTCAGACTCTGGTTAGGGCTAGGAAGCAGTCTTCCTCTGCCATCTATTATAGGACTTGGAGGTCTTATATTGATTGGTGTGAGGTCAGGGCCTTGCCTTGCAGGGTGTTTTCTATCCCTAGGGTTTTGGAATTTCTGCAACATGGTCTGGACCAAGGTTTGCTGCTTAGTACGCTGAAAGCGCAGGTTTCTGCCCTGGCGGTTTTCTTTCAAAAGTCTCTTGCTCTTCATCCTCTGGTTAAGACCTTTTTCCAGGGGGTTACGCATGTGCAGCCTCCTAGGAAGCCTTTGCTCCCAGTTTGGGATTTGAATTTGGTTTTGTCTGCCTTGCAGGGTCCTCCTTTTGAACCTTTGCAGGATATTGCACTTTCTATGCTTACTCAGAAGGTTGTTTTTCTGGTTGCCATCACTTCTGTTCGACGTGTTTCGGAGTTGGCAGCCTTGTCTATTAAGGCTCCTTACTTTGAGAGTCATCAGGACAAGGTTGTTTTCAGCTTCAAACCAGATTTCCTTCCTAAGGTGGTCTCTGCTTTTCATTTGAGTCAGGATATTGTTCTTCCCTCCTTGTGTCCTAAGCCCAGCAATGACAAGGAGAGGGTTTTGCATTCTTTGGATGTGGTTCGCTGTGTGAAGTACTATTTGGTGGCTACTTCTCCTTTTCGTAGGACTGACGCCCTTTTTGTGGTGCCCTCTGGGCCTAGGAAGGGTTTGGCTCCTGCCAAGTCTTCCTTTAGTAAATGGATTCCTGAGGCCATTGTTGGGGCCTATTCTGCTAAGGGGAAGATTCCCCCTTTTCGTGTTACTGCTCATTCTACTCGTGCTGTTGGGGCGTCCTGGCTGCTACTTGGCCTTGACACTTTTCAAGTTTTACAAGGTTGATGTTCGGGCCTCAGCGGATGCTGTTTTTGGCCGCAAAGTTCTGCAAGCTTCAGTGGTTTAAGTTTGTGCCTTGTTTTTTGGTTCCCCGCCCCTTTATGGACACTGCTATTGGATGTCCCAAGTGTAATGAATGTCTTGAAGCGGGGTGTGTGACATACTTAGAATAATACCATTTTGTGAATACTCACCTGTAAAATGGGTATTGTAAGTATGTTACACACCCCGCTTCACCCTGCCCTTTTGTATTCTGGATCCTTTATATGGTGAACCTTTTGTTTTTATTGGCTTTCCTTGTCCCTTGGTCTTACTGCTATCTTTATACTGGGGAATGAGTGGGAGATCCCAGGTATTTATGGGCCGGGAGGGTCTGACCTTTTTTTATCATCTCTGCAAGATCGCCATCTACAGGTCAGTATACCCAAGTGTAATGAATGTCTTGAAGCGGGGTGTGTGACATACTTATAATACCCATTTTACAGGTGAGTATTCACAAAATGGTAGTATTCTCTCCCCCACCGCGCTGCAACTGTGTTCAGGTCTCTAGGATACAGGCTCCACCATCTTGACTCAGAAGCATCGCATACTGAGGAGAGGAGAGCGGAATAAAGTACAGGGGGCGGGGTTATAGCTGTGCTTTGCACAGACAGAGCAGAGCTGGGGTCGGGAAAAGGACAGCAATCCCAGAATGCAGAAAGGCATAGTCAGAAGACACTTCCTGTTTGCAGGCTGCCTGATGCTCCATGAGCCGGCATCTTGCATGTTTAAATGCTCATAACATGCAGTAGATGCAGGTAGGATGATTTTTAATGTGGGCAATCTGCATGTACAGCATGGGGGGGTACATATAAGACAGGCCATACACTCCACTTCGATCTTCATGACATGTGGGTAATCTCCAGTAGAGGGCGAACTTCTGCAGAGATGAATATGCAAAAAAAGAAATCCCCTCCCGCCCATATATACCTGGGACCTCCCACCAATTTCCCAGTTCCTTCTCTGCAGGGAAGGCGACAAGGCAGAAGATGAAGACTTCTTTTACTTGCAGGTAAGCCGGACCCGCGCCCGGCCGTTTATTATCCCTATTACTGCCAGGACCCTTTTTAAATTGCCCCTATTTGAGCCTCCCAGCTTAGGCTGCGGGTCCTGGTGAAGGTAGGAGCACCCTATGGGTGCGGAAGGAGCCTTGCTCCACCGTGAGGCCTCATTATGGGGTAGGCTGTTATCCAGGTTTTTGGTGATCCTGGTGCGGGATGCCCCGTCCCTACATGCCTGTGGCCTTATTATGGCTGGGTTCCCACCCCCCCCCTTCTGGGTCCCTTACTTTCCTTTAGGGGGGGGGGGCTGGCGGGCCGTCATCCTCGGTCTCTCCCTTTTCATTTATTAAGATTTATATATGAGTGTATGTGTGTTGGTGTTTCACTTTACTTTGTGTTGTGTGTGAGTGTGGATCTCCTGGAAGTATCCCTGGATGAATGGTGCATGGTGCTTTACTAGCCCGTGGTGGCTTTCCTGTTAGCCTGGGGAGCTTCTTTCCCTCAGGCTGTGTTAAGAAAAGGGGGCGGGGCGCGTGGCCGCGGTAGCCCCGCCCCCTCGTTCGGCACGTTTTGCGGGGGCTTCACTGGCCAGATCTGCGCTGCTGTGAGGGGGGTGGGGCCGGAAAAGCGCACCTTCGGCACTGGCCCGCCCCCCTTTTCTTCCTGCTTCTCCTCAGATCGGGGGCCATTTTTGCTGCGGATGCTGCTGCCGTACTTGGGGACAGTTAAGGGCCTGTTCGCTACCCTTAAGAGATGTGAATTGTTCATGGGTTTTGTCTTGGCTGCTATGGAAGATTCCATTGTCATGTGTAGCAGGACTTCAGTCCTATTAGTGGCTATGCGCAGATTGGTCTGGCTCCGACAGTGGACGGCGGATTTTGGGGCCAAGAAGTCGTTTACAGCTCTTCCCTTCCTGGGTGCGCGGCTGTTTGGAGATTAAATTGGATGCTGTTGCTAAGGGAGGTAAGTTACCTCAGCGGAAGAAACAGTGCCGTCCCTTTCGGGGGGCTGGCTCGTTCACTCGAGGGGCCAGAGCGGTAGAAGTTTGGCATTCTCGGGTGTCAGGAGCTCGGCCTGGAACAGGGGCAGAGGTCGGGCACGTCCCGCGGCTGCCTGGGGTTCCAAGCCCAAGCCCGCCATTAAACCGGCTCAGCAATGAAGGGGCGCCCTCACCCGCACGGGTGGGGGGACGGCTGCGGCTCTTCTTCCAGGTCTGGGCCCGGGAGGTCACAGACAATTGGATTTTCAGTTTTTAGCCCTTCCCTTCGGACTGACCTCGGCGCCGAGGGTCTTCACCAAGGTCTTGGCGGGAATAATGGCTCTGCTCAGAGCTCAGGGCATTCGCATTGTGCCTTATCTGGACAACCTGTTGATCTCGGCTTTTTCCCTCCGTCAGGCGGAGCTGGACACCCACCAGGTGGGTGGAGAGGTTCGGGTGGGTGATCAACCGCTCCAAGTCTTCTCTCTCTGTCACGAGTGATTTCATTTCTGGGCATGAATCTGGATACCATTCAGGCCAGTGTGTTTCTGCCCCAGACCAAGGTGCAGGGGATTCAGAATCTGATCATCCTTCTTTGGGCCAGTCCTTGTCCCTTTATCTGACAGGGGATGAAACTGGTGGGCTTGATGGTGTCCTCCTTCGAGGCAGTACCGTTTGCACAGTTTCGCATGTGATCACTTCACCTATTGACGCATTTGGGCAGGTGTCCGCAGTCATTGGATCAACCTTTCAGGATGTCTCCCAGGGTTCGGCAGTCCCATCGGTGGTGGCTGGACGCGAGCAACCTGTTGAAGGGCAGATCCTTTCTGGTCCCTTGTTGGGAGACGGTTACCACGGATGCCAGCCTGTTGGGCTGGGGAGGTTATTGGAAAAGTCATCAGTTCAGTGGGGTGTGGGGTCCTCAGGAGGCTCACACCCCCATCAATGTCTTGGAGCTCAGAGCCATCCGACTTGTTCTGGCACGGCTGACCTCACATTTAAAGGGTCTACTGGTTCAGGTTCGTTCAGACAACCGAACGGCGGTAGCTAACATCAATCACCAAGGAGGGACTCGCAGCAGGAGTGCCCTCAGGGAAGTCTCTCTGATCCTGCACTGGGCGGAGAGCAATGTTCCTTGCGTTTCGGCAGTCTACTTTCCGGGAGTGGAGACCACGGAGGCAGATTCCCTGAGCAGGGGATCCTCTTGCCAAGGAGAGTGGTCTCTCAACCCCAAGGTTTTTCTGTATCTTTGCTGCAAGTGGGGGACTCCGGAGGTGGATCTCCTTGCCTCGAGGCACAATCACAAACTTCCGGCCTTTGTGTCTTTCTCAGGATCCTATATCTCTGGCAGTGGATGCCTTGTCCCTTGATTGGAAGGATCTGGGTTTTATGTACCTGTTTCTGCCCGTCTCCATGCTGGGCAAGGTAGTTCCCAAACTGGTTCTAGAAGGGGCACCAGCAATTCTGGTGGCTCCAAGGTGGTCAAGAAGGGTTTGGTACGCAGACGTTGTAAGGCTGGCCGTAGATCAGTACCGGCTTCCCATGTTGCCGGATCTGTTATCTCAGGAAGGTTTGTCTGCGGCCGTTGTTCAGACTTTGATTAGAGCTAGGAAGCGATCCTCTTCTGGCATTTACTATAGGAATTGGAGGTCCTATATTGATTGGTGTGCGGCTAGGGCCTTGCCTTGTAGGGTGTTTTCGATTCCTAGGATTTTGGAGTTTCTTCAGCATCATCTGGATCTTGGGTTCCAGCTTAGTACTTTGAAAGGACAGGTTTCTGCTCTGTCAGTTTTCCTCCAGAGGTCTTTTGCCTTACACCCGCTGGTTAAGACCTTTTTTCCAAGGGGTCGTGCATGTGCGGCCCCCTCGGAAGGCTGTGGTTCCGGTTTGGGATTTGAATTTGGTTCTTTCGGCTCTCCAGGGTTTTGAGCCGCTACAGGATACTGCTCTTTCGGTTCTCACTCAGATGGTTGCCTTCTTGGTGGCTATTACCTCTGTTCGGCGTTTCTGAGTTGGCAGCTCTGTCGATTCAGGCCCCTTACTTTGAGAGACACCAGGATAAGGTGGTTTTTCGCTTTAAGCCAGATTTCCTTCCAAAGGTGGTGTCTGCCTTCCACCTCAATCAGGATATTGTTCTCCCTTCCTTGTGTCCTAAGCCTAACAATGACCAGGATTGGGTTCTGCACAATTTGGATGTCATTCGCTTTGTGAACTTCTGTTTGGTACTACTTTTTTTTCACAAGACGGATGCTTTTTTCGTGGTGCCCTGCAGGAAAGGATTGGCGTCCGCCAAGTCTACCATTAGTACATGGATTCGTCAGGTCGTTGTTGGAGCCTATTCTGTTAAGGGGAGGACTCCCTCTTTTAGGGTCACGGCGCACTCTACTCGTGCTGTTGGTGCATCCTGGGTTTTTCAGCACCAGGCTTCGGTTGAACAAGTTTGTAAGGCTGCCACTTGGTCTTCCGTTCATACTTTTTCCAAGTTTTACAAGGTTGATGTGCAGGCTTCAGCGGATGCTGTTTTTGGCCGCAAGGTTCTGCAAGCTGCAGTGGTTTGAGTTGGTACATGCTTTACTGTTTCTGGTTCCCACCCATGACGGATACTATTGGATGTCCCAGATGTCATGAAGACCGAAGTGGAGTGTATGGCACACTTAGAGTAATACAGTTTTGTGAGTACTCACCTTTAAAACGGGTATTATGAGTGTGCCATACACTCCACTTCGCCCCACCCCTTTTTTTCAGGTATTCTGGAGTTTTTATTTGGTGAACCATTGGTTTTGATTGTTAAGGTTATAATTGGTTCTTCCTGGTCCCCTTACTGCTTTTTTACACTGGGAAATTGTTGGGACGTCCCAGGTATATATGGGCCGGGAGGGGCTTTCTTTTTTTGCATGTTCATCTCTGCAGAAGTTCGCCCTCTACTGGAGATTACCCACATGTCATGAAGATCGAAGTGGGAGTGTATGGCACACTCATAATACCCGTTTTAAAGGTGAGTACTCACAAAATGGTATTTTTTCATGGTGAAGATCTGCTTTAAGTGGATCTGTCCTAGCAGCAGATAGTCACTCTATATTCGGTATGACATAAACCTTCATGGCTATACCACAGCAGCTCACTGTGCTCCATCCTGTTTTTTTTTTTTTTTTTTTTTTTTTTTTTTTTTTTTTTTTGTCGATGGAAAAGTGCAGTGAGATGTGTCTGGGGCAAAAAGATGAAGTATGGTCTAGGTACAAGAGAGGACTTGGTATAGTTTCTCCAAGCAGACTCTTCTAATTCATCTACCTTCACTCCTCCAGTTACATCATACCTCTGCGCTGTGTGGTAGATCGTCCATGGAGAATAATGCTCTCCACTCACCTGAGCTAAAAATTGATTTCCAGTAATAACATGTCCGTAACATGGCATGTGGCCTAATCGGTCTCATGTGGGAGCTCCAAAAATGCTAAGGAACATGTACCGTTAAAGTACGGCAGCATAGCATGGAATGTTTGCAGTACATTTTGTCTCCTCTGGAACAGGCAGTCGTCCTGACTCCAGCAAATATGCATTTACCAGTCTTGGCTCTTCTGAAATCCTTCATGTTTCCCGTGGTAATGTAAAACATCCAGACTGTGGCACTACCCTTTAACCTTTGCTTGGTTGCAAGAGGGTGCCCTCTTACCAGTTGTCATGTCATCCCTCCAACAAATGTGATCTAAGTGTCTAAGTATTTTGGACAACTTCCTTGTATGTGTGTCCCCTTGCAACAGGGGGCATAACCAACTGTTGTGTCCTGGGCTACCCTTGGTCAGAAGGCTTGACTGCATCACATGGTCAGGATTATACTCATACACACTCTGCATCTTCACCGGATGTTGACACCTCTAATGGTTCCTGTACAGTTATCACGCCTACATTCCAGACTAAAACGCTCCAGTTGACCATGCTTATGACAAGTCTTTTGAAACTCTGAATGCCGCATACATATTCCAAAAATCCACTAAACCCGGCGTTTGCTGAGGACTCTTGTTTCTATGCAACGAGTGGGATGGTAGACTCAGCAAAGATCAATCCACAGAGGGCGGAAAGGATATGAAACTATATGCACTACTATGACCAAGTTCAAGCCACCTTTTAAAGAAATTAGTTCTAGTTTTCTCGTTTCCTAGGGTAGATTGAACCTTGATCAGTTTTCACTTCAGTGCCCCAAGGAAAGTCTATTCAAAAGACTGGGCCTACAGGGCCTCCTGTAGGAAGAAGTTAGGTGCCAGAGGCCTCTGATTTGGGCAACGCAGACAATCCTTACAGTTTGTGAAGCTTTTGAGCAGATTTACACACAGCAGACTGGGAGTTGGTGACGGAAGCAATCTTCTTCCCAATTTGAAAACGGACCACATATGTACATATCCGTTTTGAGGATATCTATGCCCCAATTTTGGCTGTGATAAATGTTATAATGTTTCCAATTGCAGTTTATCTTGCCTCTATACATTACCTCATATTTAACAAATCTGGTCTAATTACCTCTATGTTCATATCTGGGGGGCCTTGCTTACTTCTATTTGTATCTTATGTGTCTGATCACCTAAACAGCGGGGATGTAACCGTGCCAGTGCTGTGTACGTAAGTGAGTGCCCACTTAATAGAGAAAAACCCAAGTGTACTCTCCTTTTGGCCCGTGTTGCTAATCAGCAACTCACCTGATCGCCGTGCCACCAGGGCCCAAACTCCATTGACTGGTGCTTCTGTGTCTCCTTGTTGTCGGTCACAGTGGATGCCCACTCCTTCGCTATTCACTTCAATGGAGTTAAGACTGCGCACATCCTTCCTATTACAATTAATGAAGAGGGTATGGTAGTGCTCCTGTGATCGATGGCTGTTGTAAGCCTGACACACTATCATTGCCGAACTCCCCTTCCCTCCAACCCCAAATAAAAATCCTTTTTATTTAAAGAGCTTCAGTCTCTGTGTAACCCCATCTGCCCTGCTACACTCCCTTTGCTCTGAGGCAGGATGAGGGGCTTACAACTAATAGAAACCCTTGCCTGGATCCTGCACTGTTCTGCTGGGCACGTGGCTGCCTCACAGACAAGTGCACAAAGTGGCATCCCACACTGTGTGCTCCCATCTGCTCATCCTGCTTCGGGGGGGGGGGGGGGCTGGCAGGGTACTAGACTTGCACTTTAACTATAGCCATCAGACTAATTAGCCACCCATTCAGGCCACAGCAGTGCAGTTATTCAATTTGCCCCGTATAGCCTTTTTGTAGGAAGTATTTAAAGAAGGCGGCATGCTTGTTGATGTACTGACTTTTATTTATTTATATTTTTTCCATTTCAGGTTCACATCTCCAGCTCAGAGCTCAGCACCTTCACAATTCTCGAGTTTCCGTGGCCCCCGCCCTGTGCTGCCTAATAGAGGAAACCAGCCCTGGATGAATGAACCAAATGCAGATTTTTCCCCTTCAGATAACTCTAGACAGTATAATGAAGCTGGTGGTCAAGAGCCCCCTATTAGCAGATGGGACAGGCCCGGAAACCAACCTAACCAGACAGGGAAAAAAACCCTCCCACGCAATGCTCCTGATTCTTCGACACCAGAGTTTTCAGAAAACCTCCCAATGCAGGTGAATGAAATGTCAGTCCAGCCTGGGAATATGGGTAACAGACCACAGGGCTCTCTATTGGGCAAAAGGGACAAACCTAGTGATGACTTGAGAAATAAATGGGATCAACCCCCTGAAAGCAAATGGAGTGCTCCTAAGGAGCCACCTAGTGAGAGATGGAACACTCCTCAGGATAGCTGGGATCCAGGTAATAGCTCCTTCTCAGAGGACAGATTTGGGGATGTCCAGAGCTCTGGCTCTGATAGATTTCGGGGCCCTGAAGATTCATCCAATGATAGATCTGAAGATAGTGCAGGTTCACCCTATGATCGCAAAGTTCAGTTGCAGGACAAATTTGGCCACCCTGATGGACCTTACCAGTTTAGGTTTGGTACACCAGATATGGGTCCAAGGGGTAGACCCCGATTCCCTGCTCTAGCACCACAGGGGAGGTTTCCCTTTTCTGATGGTCCACCCAGACATAGGTTTGGAGCACCAGAGATTCGACCTCCTCGGTTTGGATCTGTGGCAAGAGACGGCTTCAGTGGCCCTAAATTTGATCACCAGGATCGCTTTGGGGGGCCTGATATGCCTGTACCACTTGACCGCTTTGGTACTCGGGAACATTCTGTTGGTCCTGTTTCCTCTTTAAACAGATCACAGGGCACTGACAAGCCGCTTTCTTCCCGGGAGCCATATAGTGGTGCAGAGATGCTTACATCTTCCCAAGAGCCCCCTGATGACCCTGGCACGTTGCAATCTTCTCAGGAGGAATCTAACTTGCCCTCCCCTTCTCGGGATTACCCTGAGGGACCCGACATGCCTCCTAGGGAACACTTTGTAGAACCAGATATGCCACCTAGGGAGGGATTTGGAAGGCCCGACATGCGACCTTGGGAACGCTTTGGGGGACCTGACATGTCTGCTCGTGATCGCTTTGGGGAACCCGGCAAGCCTGCCCGTGATCGCTTTGGAGGGCCCGACGTGCCTGGCCGTGATCGCTTTGGAGGGCCCGACGTGCCTGGCCGTGATCGCTTTGGAGGGCCCGACGTGCCTGGCCGTGATCGCTTTGGAGGGCCCGACGTGCCTGGCCGTGATCGCTTTGGAGGGCCCGACGTGCCTGGCCGTGATCGCTTTGGAGGGCCCGACGTGCCTGGCCGTGATCGCTTTGGAGGGCCCGGTGTGCCTGCCCGTGATCGCTTTGGAGGGCCCGGTGTGCCTGCCCGTGATCGCTTTGGAGGGCCTGACATGCCTGGACACGGCCGCTTTGGCGGACCCGACATGCCTGGGCGCGACCGTTTTGGTGGGCCCGACATGCCTGGGCGCGACCGTTTTGGTGGGCCCGACGTGCCTGCCCGTGATCGTTTTGGTGGGCCCGACGTGCCTGCCCGTGATCGTTTTGGTGGTCCCGACGTGCCTGCCCGTGATCGTTTTGGTGGGCCCGATGTGCCTGGCCGTGATCGTTTTGGTGGGCCCGACGTGCCTGCCCGTGATCGTTTTGGTGGGCCCGACGTGCCTGCCCGTGATCGCTTTGGTGGGCCCGACGTACCTGGGTGCGACCGTTTTGGTGGTCCCGACGTGCCTGCCAGTGATCGCTTTGGGGGGCTCGACGTGCCTGCCCGTGATCGCTTTGGGGGGCCCGACGTGCCTGCCCGTGGTCGCTTTGGGGGGCCCGACGTGCCTGCCCGTGATCGCTTTGGGGGGCCCGACGTGCCTGCCCGTGATCGCTTTGGGGGGCCCGACGGGCCTGCCCGTGATCGCTTTGGGGGGCCCGACGGGCCTGCCCGTGATCGCTTTGGGGGGCCCGACGGGCCTGCCCGTGATCGCTTTGGGGGGCCCGACGGGCCTGCCCGTGATCGCTTTGGGGGGCCCGACGGGCCTGCCCGTGATCGCTTTGGGGGGCCTGACGGGCCTGCCCGTGATCGCTTTGGCGGGCCCGACGTGCCTGCTCGTGACCGCTTTGGCGGGCCCGACGTGTCTCTCCATGAGCCTCTTGAGGACCAGGACATGCCTCCCCGCGACCGCTTTGGCGGACCCGACCTGCCTGGGCGCGACCGCTTTGGCGGACCCGACCTGCCTGGGCGCGACCGCTTTGGCGGACCCGACCTGCCTGGGCGCGACCGCTTTGGCGGACCCGACCTGCCTGGGCGCGACCGCTTTGGCGGACCCGACCTGCCTGGGCGCGATCGCTTTGGCGGACCCGACCTGCCTGGGCGCGACCGCTTTGGCGGCCCCGACCTGCCTGGGCGCGGACGCTTTGGCGGCCCCGACCTGCCTGGGCGCGACCGCTTTGGCGGCCCGGACATGCCGCCTCGGGAGAGCTTGGGGGGACCTGACATGCCACTTAATCCAAAGGACACATACACCCATCAGGGAACTTTTGGAAAATTTGAGCATGCACAGCAGGATGGTGGCCCTAGTGATAGACGTGATGATTTAGAACATCCCTCACAGGACATTTATGACAATAAGGGGGTTTCATCTTTCAGTGACAGGTGGGACTCTAAAGCAAGACCAGAATGGTCAAATGAGCAGGGTAAGGTGGGAAAAAGACCACCTTTGCTGGGAGATCCTCCTGTTGAGTTTCCAGCTTTACCAAATAAACCTTCAGCAGCATATCAGAGCCAGTTCATGAAAGATACGTCTAAAGATGATTTCTCATCTACCCAGGTTCCTGGCGAAGCAGCATATAACAAAACATCTCCTGAGTCCCCAAAAGTTCTTTCCACTCCTATAAAAGATAGTCAGATTTTCTCAGCTGTCCCACAGTCCTCCTTGCCTCTTGTTGCTGCCAAGCAAGAAAAGTCTGCTGCTAGTTCAGGTGGCTTGGTAAAGTCAGATGCTCCTCAGAGCTCATCTGCCAAGTCAGTTGGCCTCCTCCCAACACCTACTGGCAAAATGGAACCTTCTGTTAGGCCTATTGCTCCTTGGATGACACCAGTTCGGCCAGGTGCCCCGCAGGCTGCTCCTCCGGTCAAGCCGGGCGCCCCGCAGGCGGCACCTCCGGCCAGGCCGGGTCCCCCCCAGACAGCTTCGCCGGCCAGGCCGGGTCTCCCCCAGACAGCTTCGCCGGCCAAGCCTGCCGCCCCCCAGGAGGCCCCTCCTGACAAGCCTGGCACCCCACCGGCCAAGCCTGGCGCTCCTCAGGCGGCCCCACCGGCCAAGCCTGGCGCTCCTCAGGCGGCCCCACCGGCCAAGCCTGGCGCCCCTCAGGCGGCCCCACCGGCCAAGCCTGGCACCCCTCAGGCGGCCAAGCCTGGCACCCCTCAGGCGGCCCCACCGGCCAAGCCTGGCACCCCTCAGGCGGCCCCACAGGCCAAGCCTGGCGCCCCTCAGGCGGCCCCACCGGCCAAGCCTGGCGCCCCACCGGCCAAGCCTGGCGCCCCTCAGGCGGCCCCACCGGCCAAGCCTGGCGCCCCTCAGGCGGCCCCACCGGCCAAGCCTGGCGCCCCTCAGGCGGCCCCGGCGGCCAAGCCTGGCGCCCCTCAGGCGGCCCCGCCGGCCAAGCCTGGCGCCCCACCGGCCAAGCCTGGCGCCCCACCGGCCAAGCCTGGCGCCCCTCAGGCGGCCCCACCGGCCAAGCCTGGCGCCCCTCAGGCGGCCCCACCGGCCAAGCCTGGCGCCCCTCAGGCGGCCCCACCGGCCAAGCCTGGCGCCCCTCAGGCGGCCCCACCGGCCAAGCCTGGCGCCCCTCAGGCGGCCCCACCGGCCAAGCCTGGCGCCCCTCAGGCGGCCCCACCGGCCAAGCCTGGCGCCCCTCAGGCGGCCCCACCGGCCAAGCCTGGCGCCCCTCAGGCGGCCCCACCGGCCAAGCCTGGCGCCCCTCAGGCGGCCCCACCGGCCAAGCCTGGCGCCCCTCAGGCGGCCCCTCCGGCCAAGCCTGGCGCCCCTCAGGCGGCCCCTCCGGCCAAGCCTGGCGCCCCTCAGGCGGCCCCTCCGGCGGCCAAGCCTGGCGCCCCTCAGGCGGCCCCTCCGGCGGCCAAGCCTGGCGCCCCTCAGGCGGCCCCTCAGGCGGCCAAGCCTGGCGCCCCTCAGGCGGCCCCTCAGGCGGCCAAGCCTGGCGCCCCTCAGGCGGCCCCTCAGGCGGCCCCTCAGGCGGCCAAGCCTGGCGCCCCTCAGGCGGCCCCTCAGGCGGCCAGGCCGGGCGCTCCACAGGCGGCCAGGCCGGGCGCTCCACAGGCGGCCAGGCCGGGCGCTCCACAGGCGGCCAGGCCGGGCGCTCCACAGGCGGCCAGGCCGGGCGCTCCACAGGCGGCCAGGCCGGGCGCCCCACAGGCGGCCCCTCTTGCCAAGCCGGGCGCCCCACAGGCGGCCCCTCTTGCCAAGCCGGGCGCCCCACAGGCGGCCCCTCTTGCCAAGCCGGGCGCCCCACAGGCGGACCCACCGGCCAAGCCCGGCGCCCCTCAGGCGGACCCACCGGCCAAGCCCGGCGCCCCTCAGGCGGACCCACCGGCCAAGCCCGGCGCCCCTCAGGCGGACCCACCGGCCAAGCCCGGCGCCCCTCAGGCGGACCCACCGGCCAAGCCCGGCGCCCCTCAGGCGGACCCACCGGCCAAGCCCGGCGCCCCTCAGGCGGACCCACCGGCCAAGCCCGGCGCCCCTCAGGCGGACCCACCGGCCAAGCCCGGCGCCCCTCAGGCGGACCCACCGGCCAAGCCTGCTGACCCCCAGGAGGCCCCTCTAGCGAGGCCTTGCGCTCCTCAAGAGGGCCCCCTGATTAGGCCTGGTGCCCCTCAGATGGCCCATCTGATTAGGCCCGGTGCCCCTCTGATTAGGCCCGGTGCCCCTCAAGAGGCCTCTCTAAATAGGCCCGGCGCCCCTTTGATTGGGCCCGGCGCCCCTTTGATTGGGCCCGGCGCCCCTTTGATTGGGCCCGGCGCCCCTCTGATTAGGCCCGGCGCCCCTCAGGAGGCCCCTCTGATTAGACCTGGTGGCCCTCAGGCGGCCCTTCTGGTTAGACCTGGCGTTCCTCCAGTCAGGTCTTTTGCACCTCGAGCAGGGCCTCTAGTGAGGCAAAATGCCCCGCATGCACCTTCCTTACTTGGACCAGGGCCTCCTAGAATGACTGCCCCAGATTGGCAAGGTGGGCCTCATGCTGGTCCTATTAGGCAAGGAGGACCAAGAGGCGCTCCCCCAATCAGACCAATGGGTCCTAGAGCAGCAGCTCCTATTAGAATGGGTGCGCCTAGAGCAGGTCCTCCTGTTAGACCTGGTGCACCTGGGGGGGCTTTCCCTGTTTGGGAGGATCCTGTTGCAAGAAACGTTCAGGCAGGAGACAGGAATGTTTATGCTCCCTCAATGGGTGCTGAACCTATGTCCGAGGCAACATATGAGGACCACCAATATGAGGAGGAACCTCCAGACAGTCAGCCCTGGCCTTTCAGGCCTGAATACCCCAATGAAGAAGCAGACAATGTCAGAGGTGGGTTTCCTCACGATGGACCCAGGCCCGGTGGCTTTAGAGATGACCTGCCCTGTGAGCCTGAACATTACGATGACTGGCCTGATCAGAGAACAGAGAATTTTGACATGCAATTTCCTCACCGTGGTAGAGGAAGAGCAAGGGGCTTTATTCGTGGTCGACTCCCACCTAGACCGGGTAATCGTGAGGAAATGGATGCTCTGGATGACCGTGGCTTTGATCCACCAGACCGCTTGGACAGGCCTCCATTCAGAGAGGGCTTGGATGACGCCCCACCCTTTGGCCAAGAGCCTTTTCCCAGAGAATCAAGATTTTCTGAGAGAGAGAGATTTTCTTTGGATCCACCATTAGATGTCCGAATTAGAGATGCAATTGAAAATATAGAGTTAGATGAATGGGAAAGGGAGAGATTATGGAGAGCTCGAGACTCTGAGTTTTTAAGAGATCCCTATTTAGATCCCGCTTTGAGAGACGATCGCTTGCCATTACGCCCCCCACCTCTTCCACGGGATTTAGATGTGCGACGCGATCCTTGGGGTGATCGGTTTGTAGAAAGAGACCTAGATTTTGATAGACGCGGTAGACCGCCTTTATATGAACGGGATGGTGACTATCCACGAATTCCAGACGACTTTCCCCTGAGCGATAGAGATTGGATTCCTCCTCGACGTCCCTTATCTCCACATCGTCCATACTCCCCTATGCGATCACGATCTCCTCTGCCACCGCTCCCTCCTCTGGACAGATATTTGGACGATAGGTGGAGTTTAGAAAGGGACTTGGTAGAGAGGGAACTGCGAGACCGTGAGGAGCTCCGAATGAGGGACTACCTTGATAGACCTTTATGGCGTGAAGACCGAGATGCTGATTTGTATGCGGAAAGAGCAATACTGGAGGGAAGAGATGACCCATGGTATTGCAATGAGGAAAGGGTTAGAAGAGAAGCACTTGCTAAAACCGGAGTGCCCCCTGAGCAGCAAGAAAGCGAGTCCTCTGCATTGGGCATGATGGCTTTAAGCGACAGGCAACACGAGATCATCCTGAAAGCGGCCCAGGAACTGAAGATGCTCAGGTTAGCTACTCTTCTATTCTTGTGTGTCTCATCTTTATAACCCCATGATTTCTGACCTTTTTCATGTCTGCTGTCATTTGTTACACATAAGCGCTTTGTGATCTTCCCCTTGCAGTTCGATTGTTTTAATCTTTTCTTTCTTTCTTGATGTAGGGAGCAAAAGCAACAGCTGGATAACCTAAAGCACTTTTTTAGCGATCCGGAGTCTGATAACCTCCAAAATCCGAAGTCTGATCAGTCTGCAGGCCCTCTGCAGGTAGGTGGTGACTTTACTTCTATGTGTCTTCTATAGAAATCCCATTGATTTTCATGAGCTGCGTTTGGTGATGTAGAGTAATCTGAAGCACCAAGAACAGTGGATACAAAAGGTGACACAACCCCCTCCGAAGTAAGTCGGTGATGCTGCCAGGTCGGCGGTGGAGTTCAGTCTTGGATTCGAGGGCTAGCAAGTTTGGCTTTAGAGCTGCTTTAAATGGCAATTTGTCGCGTGGAAAAAGACCAGGAATTATTTCAAAATGTTTTCCAGCTTTAAAGCAGAACAAAACCCAGTCATTGAATAGTTGTGGCGGTGAATGGAGGAGGCGGAGCTTTACAGCTTACATAGGCAACATTAAAGGGGATTAGAGTGAAGTAGAAGCAGTGAAAAGTTGCAAAAGGTTCTCTTCATTGCTGAAGCAATTCCGGGGATGCTAGTTAAAAATGTGGGTTTTGGTCAGTTGATCACCTGGAATCTGTACAATTCCATTGAA
Organism: Gastrophryne carolinensis; assembly: GCA_027917425.1. Taxonomy (NCBI): domain Eukaryota; kingdom Metazoa; phylum Chordata; class Amphibia; order Anura; family Microhylidae; genus Gastrophryne; species Gastrophryne carolinensis. The sequence goes on along the minus strand of CM051244.1, from coordinate 37,245,757 downwards.
AAACAGATTAAAGTCTTGTAGGGTGGACATATAAAAATGAAGTATTGTTTGCATAAATGAGAACGCCTATAATAAGTTGTTGGATGAGCTTTTTTGTGGGGGAGGAGCTTGTCAGCAGGGCGCATCTAGACTTGGCATTCTTTGTCCACTGTTCCTCATAATAGCGCTTCAAATGTGTCAGATTGCAAGCGAAACTTCCGGGATGCTTAGGCGGGAATGCAGACCCTGACCCACGCAGAGCTACATTTTTTTGAGGATCCCGGGAGAGGTGGTAATTGCGGGAGTTCTGGGGTGTGATGCATCAGGGGATGGGGGGGGCTCCAGCATTCTGTATGTCCAGCTAGGCAGGTCTTTGGTCCGCTGTAACTTTGGTGCTTTAATTCCTCGATGCCCTATTCTGTTTATGCTTAACACTCTCTCTGATCCTTATCCTATTGCGTCATTTACTATATAATTCTGAATTGTTAAATTTCTGCAGCCTCGTGATGGAGGTGCAGCTGACTCGGCTCCCCCAATGGTTGGCAGAGATATTGACGAACGCTGGGATGAGGATTCCTTTGCTGGTAACTGGGAAGAGGAAAAAAGGGGTGGATCCAAATCATCTGGCATGCATCAGACTTTGGACTATGCACATGGCCGAGGTACAGAGGAGTGTCACCCGCTTGATGGGTCAACTATGTGTGCGTTGTGTGGTCTGGGGGTCTTATCTTTTGCTTCTCTCCTAGACCTTCCTATTGGGAAAGTGGAGCAGACACCCTATGGGGAGCGCGTAATGCTCTTGCCAGACCCAGACAGAGGTGGTTTACCCCCGTTCCATAAAGGTAAATACTATGCTTCCACTCTCTTACGACTACATTGCCTTCATGTTTCGTCGCTTAAAGGAGCACTATTGCGAAAATCTGTAATATTAAAAATTCATATAAACACATTAGCTAACGAGATAAGGGGTCACTTATACACACAAACTGAATAAACTCCTGCTATGCTTGTGGTTTTCTTCCCCTGGTAGGAATAAAATCCAGGGGTTACAGATTTAGTCCATCAGGGGTGACGGGGCCGGTCACCCCTGATTTCCTCTTCCTTCCATTAAAATAAAAAACATGCCTGGATGGATATTTCTTGTTTCTGGGTGTATAAGTGACCCCTCCTTCTGCCATCTAATATATATATATATATAATATATTTATTTTATATTATGTATTTTTGTCATTGGGCCATTTTTTTTCATGATATTGCTCCTTTAATCACATAGTTTGGCTTTGATGATTAGTAAATTGGGCTTACAAGCATCACCTGTCACATGCTTTCTATGGTTGGTTTTAGATTTTTTGATAGATGCCTCCTATGATCGTGACCTTCGCGACCGGGATCCCTATTATGAGAGGGCAAGCGGTAAAAACGTTGACCGAAGGGACTACGACAGGGATAGGGATCGGGATCGTTCAGACATGCACAGGGATCGTTCTGACCATGATAGGGACCGCTTAGTTCGTGATCGCCACTCTCGAGATGACAGGTGTGTGAACTTTTATAGAATTGGGTATTTGTTGTGGCTGATACCAGGACGTTACCAGGATGACTTACATGTTTTCCTAGGTCCTACCGTGACAAGGAGAGCTCAAGCCGCCGCGGTCCCTCAGACAAGCAACCTTATGATCGGAAACCAGAGAGGCCAATGTATGATTCACCTTCATACGGAGGTAAGGAAGTTTGACCCTTAGTTACATAGCTTTTTAGGTATTCTCAACCTAAACAAATTCCCTGTCTTTTCAGGAAACAGAAGGAATTTCCCAGAAGATAGACCTGGAATTCCCCCTCCCATGTCTGTTCCAGCACCTGAAAAGAAGCCAGAGACACTAAATGTTGACGATCTCCTGAAAAAGCCTGGCCGAGACAGCCGGCCTGATCGGGTAACCTGCAGTTTCTTTCGGTCCCCTCTGCTGTTTAGGTTGGAATTTTCCTAATGTGTGATTTTCCTTCTAGATTGTTGTCATCATGAGAGGATTGCCAGGGAGTGGAAAGACACACGTTGCCAAGCTAATCCGGGTGAGTGGAAGCCGCTCATGTTATGCCCTGATAGGAGCTTGCACTGAATGAATGAGCTTGGCTTCCCTTTATTGAAATGAACATGCGTCTCAAAAAGTCATTTAGCCCCTGGTCCTGTTTTGCTCTTAAATCGGACCAGCAGCCTGGCACAGTTGGAAAATTACCTTTTTCTAACTCATGCTGTGGTAAATTTTAAAAACAAGATAGTGGCTCTAGCATTTGCTGGCCAACTACAAACAGGAACTGCAGCTGGGCTTCCTGTTACTGTGCATTGTTCGTTATGTCAGCTGAATCCAGGCAGCAGCATGGCTGAGATGCTGGGAGAGGAAGTTCCTTTCTGTTTATGTGCAGCAATCTAAATTGCCCCGGGAGGGAGGCATATGAGCCCTGTTTGTTGTGTTGGTCTGGTTTATTTTATTTTTGACTGTTGGTCCACTTTAAGTTTGGCACTCTTGACTTTTACTTGGCAAAACTGTTATGGATTGTTTTACGTCAGATTTTTGTGCCAGCTCCAGTATAAAAAAAAAAAAAAACCCTACAAACAAAGCTCAAAATAAACCAAATTGTATTGACAAGCTTTCTGTGGCAGAAAATGAAGCTAATGGCAGGACTATCCTGGGTTTTGGTCCTTGCCCCTGGGGCACCCTGATCAGGGTGGCCCCGCTGTGTGAAACCCTCCAGGTTTCCCGAACCAACTCACCTCTTCCCGGTATTACAACGAATACGTGGCCGCTTGTCTAATCCGAGCACGCTGATGGCTGCATTCCCCGCTACCCTCTAACAGGGAGCTGCCCACGTCGGCCATGCACGTCGAGCCCACACCCTGCTAAATGGATAGTGTGGGTGTGGTCGCTGCTTGAGCATGCACTGTTGGACCGGCAACGAAGGTGAGTTTTCGGGCAACCTGGGGGGTGTCACACAGCGCAACATAGTATGCCTGTCTGAGTTTGAGACTACAGAGCAGGCAGAAGAATTTTATCAGATAAAGAAAAACTGCTAGCATATACACTGCAACAATCCCCCACACCAAATTCCTGCCTTGTGTCACAAATGTCACATGTTGACGTTCAACAACTTGATGACATAAAATACAGAAGATAAAGCTCTTTAAAGTGGACCAAACCCCAGGAATTCTACTACCCCGTGTTTTGGTCCATCCCGGATTGGCATACCTCGTCCTATCGGCTTCTCCGACCGTGTATATTAATGTGCAACTGAAGAAGCTGAATTGAATGCTCAGCCGCACACATCAGTGGCATTCTTGCTACCTTTGGCAGTTGCGCGGCCGAGATGGGATGCAAGTAATGCCAGCCGGGGGCTTCGCCAAGTGGAGCTTTCAATGCCCCATGGGGAGAGGATCAGCTGGAGTCTCATAGACTCCAGGGACGGTTTTGGTACACTTTAATAAACATGGTGTGTGCTTCCTAGCCACACACTATTGCCTCAGATGTCGCCTCGGAGACCTGAGGGGCACCTCTACACCAATGGCAGGGTTTAATGTGCAACCAGAAGGCGCACAGTGTGCTAAGCCTGTGCAGTGTCTGCTCGTTAACAGAAGAGGGTGTTTGCTGCCTTTAGGAATGGATTGGTTTCCACTGTCTTTCCTGGCTCCATTCTCCAAATTAGAGACCCTGTGGGGCTGCTGCTCATTAAGCAAGCCACTCTACATATGTGGCCATCAATATGCTTTGAAGCCCGAGGCCATATCCCAGATGATAGAGGGAAATGCATTATCTTAGGTCCAGCTAAAAATGTTGGCTGAGATACTTGGTTTACAAGTCAGCTGATATTGAGAATTCCTGTGTCTATTGTGAGGGTTTAGTCATGGACTGCATGTTTAATGTCTGTAGTATCACCAACTTACTCTGCTTGTCTTGTTCAGGACAAAGAGGTGGAATATGGTGGATCGGCTCCCAGAGTTTTGAGTCTGGATGATTATTTCATGACTGAGGTGGAAAAAATGGAGAAAGACCCAGAATCTGGGAAAAAAGTCAAAAGAAAAGTATGTTGAGGATGCGAAAGGCTAGAGGGGGTGCTGTCTCTTGTATTTGTTACTAACATTTGCATTTCTACAGGCTATGGAGTACGAGTACGAGCCAGAAATGGAAGAGACCTACCGCAGCGGCATGCTGAAGACTTTTAAGAAGACGCTTGACGATGGTTTCTTCCCGTTCATCATTCTGGACAGTATACATGATCGTGTGCGCCACTTTGAGCAGTTCTGGAGTGCTGCCAAGACTAAAGGGTTTGAGGTGTGATAGGTTACCAGTCCGCTCTGCCACTAAGGCCTTTATTCATTGCTGTGTCAGTCTGTGTCTCTGAGCAGCACTGTGTCAGGTTAGTGTGTGACACATCCCACTTTCTGCCACAGGTTTATCTCGCTGAGATCACTGCCGACTTCCAGACATGCGCTAAGCGAAATGTTCATGGACGCAAACTGAAAGATATTAACAAGGTGAGCGCCATGGGGTCTTCATGTGTCTGCCTGTGTTTGCTGTCTTGCATGAGCCTCACACTCTGTTTCTGTTTAGATGGCCGAAAACTGGGAGCTGGCTCCACGTCACATGATCCGCTTAGATATCCGCTCTTTACTTCAGGATGCTGCTATTGATGAGGTAATCGCCTGAATACTTTTTTTAAAGGGTCTTTTTAGGCATAATAAAAAGGAAAAGAGCAGCTTTCCTAGAACGGAAAGTATTTGCACAGTACCCAGTCCAAAGACAGATAGCATTACTCATCTATCCTTGCAGTAGGCGGAGCTATGCAAATCATCTTTGTCTGTGCCATCCATGGCCCTTAGAAACGCTAAGGGTGCAATGCCAAGGATTAGCTTTAAATTTTACACAGCTGTACACATCCAACTAGTGGACACGTGTTTCGAGCTTTAGGCTCTCATCAGCACCAGGGTGGATGTTTCTGGCTGTCTGTTTTGCATAATAAACAATTACAGAGCATACACAATACTCGTACTACAATAGCTCACATATTTGCATAAAGAAAATCCCAGTATTCCAAGTGTGACATACACTCCGCTTCAATAAGTCTTGACAGTTGGGTTATTCTCCAGTAGAGGGCGAACTTCTGCAGAGCTGAATGCAAAAAAGAAGCCCCTCCCGGTCCATAACTACCTGGGACCTCCCACCAATTCCCCAGTTGTCTTCTCTGCAGGGAGCGAGCAAGACAGAAGATGTAACCAAATAAGCACAGAGCAAAAACAGTTCAGTGTTTCAACTAATACGCAGCTCCTCGGTATGATCCAAAAGAAGCTGTAATCCCAGTGCGCATGCACAAAGTCCACACTGTGCCCGTCACCCTTAGGAAATATTCTTACCAAAAGGTTCAAGATTAGCAGGCAGAAACATATGTCATACACTCTCCTATTACGCAGAGGTCGTCTTTCCAAAATATATGCTTGTAGGTCCTCTTTCAGTCTTTATACACCATTGGACTCAATGTAGTCCAAAAACCAAAAAAGGAAAAGAAAAGATATCTAGTGCAACTCTGTCAGTTAATGATTCAGGCTTTAATAAAACTCATATGCACTATTTCCCAACGACGGCCGCGTGTGGGAACTTGGGGGAACACCTCTCAGACGGGAAATCCTTTTATGCTATTAATCTACAATACTGTGTAAGTGCTCATGACAACTTAGGTAACTATCTCAGAGCTTTGCGCTCTTTGGGGGGGCGGGCACCTGGTTGACGCGCTCCGCGTCACATCCCGCTCTGGCCTGCCCTTCGAGGTTCGCTTGGCACCATTTTGATGCTCGTCGTACGCTTCCTCCTCCCTTGGTCTGTAAGTGCCCTCGCGGGCGATTTTCATTATCCTTGATTACCGCGCATGGTTCTGACACCTCTTATTCCCATTATGTCTTTCGGACTGGTGAACACCATTGGCTTCTCCCGGCCCGGTGTAAAATTATAGCGTGCCTTGTAATATTCTCCCACTTCCCTAGCGGGTCTTTGGGGCATCCAGGGTTACTTATAGTGTAAATCCCTACTGGCATATTGTGCCTTGATTAATCACCATATGGAGGCATCTCGGAATTATGTGACCGGGGTCCCTCTGGGACAAGACCGGCGGTGTATAGCGTGTGGACAACCCCATGCTGATGCTGACAGGGCACGGGTCTGCGTACCCTGTGCCGAGCAAGCCCTGGCCCTGCAATCTGGTCGGCCAGTGGCTACACCTAGCTTCAATTCACCTATCTCCCCAGGCTTAAATCTCTCTCCTGCTGAGTCGCCTGCAAGTGGGGAATTGCAGCCTGCTGGGCCTTCCAGACTACCCACGGCTGAACAGATTATTGCTAGGTTGTCAGAGCGAATGGGCCCTGGTAGAAAGCGGCACCTGTCGCCTCATGTCTCTGTATGTTCTATGAGAACTGAGGGGTTTGCTACTCCGTGTGACTATACCCTTCTGATGAAGGGGAGTTGTTCTCTGACTCAGGCTCATCTGATGAGAGGCCGAGTAGTCATGACGATTCTGGCCCTGAATACTGGGGCCAGTGTGACACTGACGACTTGTTGATTAAAGTCTTTAAGGCACTGTCTATTTCTCCCCCCGGTCAGGTCCCCAAGCCTAGAGGGGAGCGTTTCCATACTGCGACTGCACGTTTGGAATTTCTAGAGCAGGCTCATTTCCATGCCCTTGTGCTCAAGGAATGGGAATGCCCCAGTAAACTTCCAGGGATTCCAGGGGACTGGGATAGGAAATACCCTTTTCCCCCTGAGGTGGTTAATTGTTGGTCATCACCCCCCGTGGTGGATGCGCCGATCATAGGGGTCCCTAACCCCCCCTTTATTACAACCCCTGCTTATAGTACCCTTCGGGATGCTGAGGACCGGCGCATTGAGCTGCTGGCCTCCCATGCCTTTTCTTGTGCTGGGACGGCGCTGCGCCCGGTCTGTGCCGCAGCCTTTACTGCAGTGGCCGCTAGAACCCTCATCAAAAATTTGCTTGATCATCACCCCGAGGCTCTCCCCTGGAGGTGTTTAATGCACTCTCCAATTGTGATGTATTTGTGAAATGTATTCTATTAGCGCTGGATGACGCGATTAGAATGTGTGCAAGAACTTCCACCCTTGTGGTGGCTATTCGTTGCTTGGTCTGGCTGCGACAGTGGGGTGCTGATGATGCTACTAAAAAGACTCTTACTGGGCTCCCCTTTAGAGGGCAACGCCTATTTGGGGCCCGTCTAGACCTGTTCGGTAAAAAGGGCAAATCACCCCTTCGCAGACGGCTTTCTCTGCCTCCTCGGGGCAGGGGCACCCCTCCTCCCCCCTACCTTAGTGTTAAACAAGAACAAGGGGTGTCCTTCCGGATTTTTCGTGCAGACTCCTGCCCCACAAGCAGCAGACAACGCTCTGGCCCCTCTGGCGGGGCTAAGCCCAAATCTACAACCAAACCCCCTCAAGCATGATGGGGTGCCCTCGCCCATCTGGGTGAGGGGATGGCTGCAGCACCTTGCTCTTATCAGGAGGCATCGCGCCTCCTTCTGGTGGATTCAGGAGGTTGTGTCCTCCAGATACAGGATAGCGTTTGCTGCATGGCCTTCCCCAGTTTTTATCAGGTCCCAGGTACTCCTGGTCCCTGCCGCTGTTCAGTTACTGGCACAGGCCATGCTAGGCCTGCAAGGTCTGAGGCTCTCTTGCAGATTGCCCGTAATAGGCAGAGGCAAGGGCCGCTATACCACCTTTCACAGTCCCCCAAAGGATGGGCCGGGTTGGCCCATTCTGGTTTCACAGCAATTCTCTAATTACAGGCAGTTTCCTGCATGGATACTCTTGAGTTGGGCCATCAGCACCTTGCGCCCAGTGGGCTTCTTGCCGTCTGGGGAACTCTACAATGTTTGTTTACATCTCTGTGCCCTCGGGTCTCTGAAGCTCTTCAGGTTCATGTTGGAAGTCCAACACTAATTGTGGCCTTGTTATCTGGCCTATCTTCAACTCCCAGAGTGTTCACTCAGGTGCTGACGATGATGTCTCTGAGACCAAGGGGCATCCGCGCGATGTCTACCTGGACGCCCTTCTTCACTTCCCTGTCTCTGCGTCAGGATAGTTGGATATCCGGCTGGTGGGTCCATTGGGAGTCATTTGGATGGGTGTTCAATCACCCCTAGTCCTCTCTGTTCCCTTAAAGTGGTAACTCCATTAATAGGAATGATTCTGGATTAGGTTCAAACCAGATTCTCCCCTTCTCGGCAATTAGGTGGGCAATCTGGTCTCATGGGCTCAGTCCCTCATTGCTGTCCCGGTCTCTTAACACCAGGCAGAGATGCAACTGGTGGGGCCGTTGTTAACTTGCTCAGAAGAGGTCCCTTATGCTCAGTTCCCCTTGAGCCCTTCTGTGACTTCTATTGGTAGCACAGGACAGGGATCCAGCCCTGGAGCAGGCTCTGTGGGGCTTCCCACCTGTATGACGGTTTTTCTCTTGAAAGTGGATGAACTCGAGGGACTTGTCTGGGGGCAGTTCCTTCTTGCCCCTTCTTGGAAACGGTCACCGTGGATGCTGACCTTTCAGGTTGAAGGGGAAGGTTTCTTCTGAAACCCCCTGCGATTCTGGTGTTGGTGGGGCCCTTAGAAGGTCTTTACGCCTATTGATTTCTAAACGGTGAGCGCCTTTCAGTTGGCTCTATCGCGCTTGACCACTCCCCTTCTGGATTTACCAGTCTGGGGGTGCTCGGTCCGTCTGACAGATGTCCTACATTAATCATTGGAAGGGGCCTGGAGCTGGCGGACCTTCCAGGGAGTTCCTATGTTCCCTTTCTGGGTTGAGACAATGCTCCCCGCATGTTAGTGATTTTAGCTCCGGCGTAGCCCCTCTGCGACAGGATGTGCTAATCCCCGTGTCGCTATGGAGTCCAACCAGTCGTTGATCTGTTGGGTTCCGTCACCTTCACAGGCTATCGACCTTGTTTCCCTGTCCCAGGATCCTATGTCAATGGTCCGGATGCCTTTGGTACCGTCTTGACAGGACGTTTGGTTCTGTATGTCCTCCTCCATTCCCTCTGCTACGCAGGGTTCTGCGTAGGATTGCTCTGGTAAGGGGACCAGTGATTCCGGTGGCCCCCAGGTGACCTAGTAGAGTGTGGTTGCAGACATGGTACTGTGGTCAGTAGTTCTGTACCTTGACAGGAGTGCCAGTTTGATCACTCAGGGCCCCCTTTACGTCACTCCAATCTACAGTTCCTGGCCTAGTTGGACTGACTGCTGAAACATACATCTTGATGGAGACAGATTTATCTTGGTGTTTGTGACTATGGGAAGGCTAGGAGTAAGCCTCTTCCTCGTCTTCTATTTGTTGTAGGGTATGGCATACCCACATTGATTGGGGTGAGTCTAGTTCTCTTGCCTGTTGAGCATTCTCGGTTCCCAGGGTTCTAGTGTGGTTTTCAGCATGAATTGGAGTTGGTTCCCCAGCTCAGTTCTCTGAAGGGTCAGGCTCTGCCCTGTCCTCCTTGCCTTAGCAGTCTCTGGTTCAGTCTTCCTGGTTAAGACTTCCTTCAGGGGGTGCTCATGTGCGTCTTCGATGTAATCCTATGGTCCCTGTTGGGACTGAAATTGAATTCATTCTGTCTGCTTGCAGGAATTGTCCCTGGGTCCTATTCAGGATGCTGTCTGGCAGTCCTTACCCTCAAGGTTGTCCTTCTGGTGACTGTTACCTTGGTCAGGCGTGTGTTAGCGGGCGGCTCTGTCTACCTAGCCCTCATTCCTTGAGATTCACCAGGATAAGGTGGAGCTCCGCCTGAAGCCGGACTCTCTACATCTGGAGGTGTCTTATGTTCATTGTTCGAGATATTGTTATCAACGGCTATCCCCTTTTCCTAGCAACGCTGAGGAAGTGGTTCTGCATTCCTTATACAGGTGTTGGCAGTTTTCCTTGGGAGTCACTGTGTCCTTTAGGGGAACGGAGGTTCCTTGGGGCTTGTGATCAGTACACCCTGAATGTGCCCGATCTCGTCTGCTCTCGGGAGTTGGGCGGTTTGGTTCTGGTTGTTACCTTAATGGATGTTACTCCTGGTACCTTGTTCGGCCTTTTGCTTCTGCCAAATTTATTGTAGCGATCGGATTCGTCAGGCTGTTACTCAGGCCTATTCAGGCAAGGGGAAGAATTTCCCTTGTTGCCTTGATTCCTTTTCTATGCGTGCTTGTTGCCTCTTGGGCCTTTCAGCATCGGTTTTTCTGTTGAACTGGTTGGCTAGGCCACTACCATTGGCCTTCTGCTCTTTTTGCAAGGTTCTTACAATGTTGATGTTAGGGCCTCAGCTCATCTTGGCCGTATGGTTCTGCAGGTGACAGTGCTTTAAACTGTCTGCTGTTGTCGTTTTTTGTTGGGGATCCCACCCTACTTTATGGACACTGCTTTTGGATATCCAAAGTGTAAGTATTATATCTGGAGCAGGATGTACTGTATACTAAGAATAATACAATTCTGTGAAATACTCACCTGTAGAATTGATATTATTTGTATACAGTACGTCCTGCTCCACCCCACCCTGGTTTTTGCATTTTTCTGGATCCCCTGTATGGTGATTGTTATCTTGTTATCATTACCAGTTGCTCTGGGTGGTTTTAAATTCTACCGGCTTCTTGTTCACTGCTTTTCAATGCTGGGGATTTGTGGGAGGTCCCTGGGTATTTGAAGGGCCGGGAGGAGCCTGTTTTTCCATATCTCTGCAGTGCAGCACCATCTGGTGGAGGATAACCCAAGTGTAAGTATTGTATCTGGAACAGGACGTACTGTATACAAATAATATCAATTCTACAGGTGAGTATTTCACAGAATTGTATTTTCCCCCCACTTTTGGGGGAAAATAAGTGCGTCTTATAGGGCGAAAAATACGTTAGTTATGGACCAGGAGGGGCTTCTTTTTTGCATTCATTTCTGCAGAAGTTCGCCCTCTACTGGAGAATAACCCAACTGTCAAGACTTATTGAAGCGGAGTGTATGTCACACTTTTAATATCCGTTTTAAAGGTGAGTAATCTCAAAACGGTATTTTCTACAAGTCATCTAGGATGACACACCGAGAGCGGAACTTCCCCCTAGAGAGGAAACCCAAGCTGGACAGAGGTTAAAAGCCTCGCCCCTCCCCTAAAAGCCTGTCCTCCCTTTTGGAGGAGAAAGTCCTCTGGGTGTGTGAGCCTACACAATGGCCTGATGGTACACTTGGAGACAATTAAGCCTCTCTTGCCACTGAAAACAATGAGAAAGTGATCTTCGCCAATTACAGGATCTCTCTAAAAAAAATTAGGGCTGCTCTTACATCTAAAAACAAGAGATCCTCCCCTGCTCCTTCTGCTTTAGACAGTGTTGGGAGCACAATGTCCTCAGATCTGTCGGAGGAAGCAATTTTGTGTAAATATAAGTGGTCAAACCGCAAAATGACCTTATCAGATGATATCATGCAGTAAGGCTCCTTCATGGATAGGGCCTGTAAGTTACTGACCCCCATGGCGGAAGAAATGGCCAGCAAAAAAACTGAACTTTAAACATAACCACTTGCCCCCACTTCCTAGGGATGTTCGAAGGGAGGTTCAAGCAATTCCTTTAGGACACATGTCCTCTTGTGAGGCATCTGCTAAAAAGGAAACTGCCCTAAAAAGTCACCAAACTATGGACCATGCAGTCGGGTCCTAGAGCAGGTCTGAATGTAAAGAACGTCGATCTGGAGACCTGCCTAGAAAAGCATCCCGTTTCGGGCATTTAATCCAAGGCTCCATGTCCTCTTCCAGAAAGCGAAATCTGCGTTTGTGTGAACCCAACATGAAAAATTTCCTCTTGACATTTTCATTCAGATTTGTATGTACTGGAAATGTTTTGAATTTCTTTTTCAAAGAATTCCTAGGCATGGTGTCCTGAACAGATAAGGGCTTATCCTCACTCTTGATACCCCATGTATCATAAATGGCACCATGTATCATAAATGGCCAATTTCTCTGGTAGAGTCTCTGGTAGAGGGGTCTGCTGTCCCTTCCCTACCCCTTAACAAAATGATACTCCTAGTTAGGTGAGTCCTGAGGGAAGTTTACCCCCACTCCCCCCTGAAACCTCTGAACTTGTTCAGCCTGAAATGGTCCAGGGCCAAAACCTTCACCTAAAATAGCGATATTGATGGTTGAGACTAAGGTCCTGTAATTTTGGGCTGCCTGTGCTGGTGTGACAGTACCATGTGTGCCAGAAGTCTGTGCCCCAGTCTGAGGCCCAGTAGATTTGTAAACCTTCGCATTGCTAGTATCTCTCTATACATAGCCACAGTTTCTTCCCCCTTCTTCAGCTGCAGGGAAAACTATACAACAGGATTTCTATATTAGTACCCTTTCCTGTGGCATTTTGCTTGAAGGGCTGGCAGGTTACATCACCGCCGTACCCAGATTCCCTCTGGCTAGACGGCGATGACTGGAAGTTACTGCTGTGCTTGAATGAAGACTGCTATTGCCTGCTGAGGTCGCATTGCTTCCTCCCCAGCCAGAAAATCGACCACTTTGTGCTGTATGTAGGGGCCTGAGAAACCACACTCCTTCTCTTCTGTGACGTGACCAAGGCTCGTGCCCAGGAGTGACGCCAGAGCACTGGAAGTTACCGGCGGGATCCTCCCTGCAGATCGGAGCCCGAGGCAGGAAAGGCGAAGCCCCGTTCGGCCGCCCACCGAGCTTTGGTCAGAGTCCAGGATCCCCAGGAGGATATGTTCGAGTCCATTCGCTGATAGTGCCACAGCAGTAATTAAAGGGACAGGGCGCTTCTACACCCTATCGACTATTAGGGGGCTACCCTGGCGACCACTAGACATCAGGTGTAATCCCCCCCGGTAAACTAAGGGTTCGTGGCTCAGCATATGTCTCCAGGCATCTCCTGGAGCTGGAAATTTGAAAATAATTAAAAACAGGAGGGGTGTAGCCTACTGTCCAGCTTGTTTCACAAAACTGAAAGGGCGAGGTGAGGCTTTTAACCTCTGTTCAGTTTGTGCTTCCCCTCTAGGGGGAGGGGACTGTTCTGTGGGTGGTCCTGAAGGCCGAGCAGTGAAAATTTAAGTTACGGTAGACAATTCAGTTTGCTTATCAAAGTATTCAGATTGTGCCAATTTTTGGGGCATGAACTTGAAAGATATACAATCCTATCTGGCCAATATTTCATTTTTCATACCAGCTAGCTTTGATACCTGAGGAACACTGTCATCCTTTCACTTCAAGCGGTCCTTCACTCTGAATAAAAGTCTATCTTATATGTTTCCCACACCCTGGACATACAGATTGCTCACATTAAACATCATCCTACCTGCATCTACTGCATGTTATGAGCCTTTAAACATTCAAGATGGCGGCTCATGGGACATCAGGCAGCCTGCAAACAGGAAGTGCCATCTTGACTGTGCTGCTCTGCATTCTATGCTCTGTCTGAGCAAAGCACAGCTATAACCCGCCCCCTATACTTTTTCCCACTCTCCTCTCCTCAGTAAGTGTGATGCTTCTGAGTCAAGATGGCGGCGCCCGTATCCTGAAGTCCTGAACAGAGTTGCAACCCGGTGGGGGAAAGAATAATAAATATGTGACTAAAAACTTAACATTTTTTAATTTTATATACTGGGGAATAATTTTTTTAAGGGTTTGGGCTTTTCAATAAATCATGGTGAAGGTCCGGTTTCAGTGCCACTGTTTTGCTTGCATAAAATAAAATGAATCGCTACATTGTTCTACTACCAGGCCCTTGCACATGTGAGAAGTTGAAGTGTTTCAAAGTGTGATTAACAGAAGAGTAGCTTCATCTCAAACATGGATAAGGTCCTTATCTGGCCTTTTTAGATAGTTTCTTACTCTGTTTATAAATATCAGTTGGTGCAGCTCGGTTGGCTGACCACCTAGTCTAAGCTCTGTGCATTGCAATTTTATTTTAAATGTTCTTCATTGTTCCTGATGAGTGTGTTCTCACTAGGTTGAGATGGAGGATTCTGAGCCAACTACTGAGCTGCAAAAAGAGATGGTTTTGGCAACTGAGGAGGACGACGGCGATCGGGTAGGAGAGGCTGCAGAGTCTGACCACGCATGGAGAAAAGTAGGAAGTGTTTCATGTAAAAAGTATTATCTGTCCCGTTGTCTCACAAGTGCTGGATGTTTCTTCTGTACTGGTTGCACTGACCAATGTTTTTGTAGATTTTGTATTTTTTTTTTTTTCATGATTATAGGCCCCTGAGCATTGCTTGTTCTCCACATCTTTTAACTTGGTGGAACATGCAGTAGCTAGCTAGCGGCTAGTTTTGACGCCCCATGTTTTACTTTGCTTACTCCGGTTTTGTAGTGTGCAGTTATCTGACCGCTACAGGTAGTTTGGTTTAGACAGTACATCTAGATTTTAAAGTGTATGAGGCATTTTGTTTCGTCATGATATGTTTTGCGGTGTGGCGGTCTTAGTATCTCCGTTGTATGTGGATATCCCTGACGGAAGGCACAACAGAATGCCTAGTGCAGGCACCTAGTGTTCTTTGTGCTGTAACCCAATAACACCTATTCATCTGTCTGATGGTCCCCATGTCCATTGTCTGATCTTTGTTTCAATGTCTTCCCTTCATGTTATGTTTTGCAGCTGATCCCTGGCTGCACCACCTTCCCTTTCCCCATGTGAATTGGTTACATGTGGACTCACTCTGCTTGAATGTTCCCATTACCTACCATGCATCTGACAAAGCATCATTCCCCGTTGATGTTTATGGAGGTTGCTTAGAGTCCTATGTTTAGGTCCAGGAGCCTGGTGCCTGTTTCCATCAATGATTTATAAGTCTCAATTGTTTTTCCTGGTAACGTTTGAAGTTTTTCTCTCCTGTGATGCAGGCTTATCTTCCGAAGAGCAAGTGGGAGATGGACACATCCGAAGCAAAACTAGGTAAGTGTATGGCATGGGCTGGTTCGGCTTATAACGTCAGATATGTCGGCCTGTATTGCTGTTCCCTCCTGCCAATCGGTTAGAAACTCTGCCCATTGAGTCTCCAAATCCTGGGGCCTCTCTGGCGGTTGGCAGGAATGAGTAAACAAGTAAATGCTTCTTTCCCACTTCCATAGTGGGAGCTAGGAGTCTGGGATAAATGAATGACGTTCTGGGTGATGTCACTGACCTCTAGTGAATTGATTGCTAAATATATTTTCAATTTATATGACTTTTTTTTATTTTTGCTTCATGTACGTATATTAGGGGTGGTATATCAACTTTGAATTCTGGATATAGAAAACTGATTGCAATATTTTTTTCAGAATGATTATTTAGAACGTTATTGTAGTCATTGATTTAAGAACCATTTGTTGGCAAGCATTTGCTTTTCAATCTATGATACACCAGGCTTGCACATTTACTGCTTGCACATAAATATGTCCTTTGGGATTGGCCAACAGGTCCATAGTTTTGGTACCAGGAAACTTCCAACCACATGGCCTTGATCGCTTTGGTGGGGGAGTTTTGTGCTGTAAATTGCCGCACACGGGACTCTCCTCTGCTGCCATTATACTGAGATACCTAAAATGTGAATTTTCGGTATCCATATGAGGTCACATTTCCTATAGGGGTGGGGTCATTATATCCATACAAGATTATGAACTGAGAAGACTGCAGGGCAGTCTCCATACTTGAACCTTTTTAACTGTGCCATTGTAGAAACTGTGTTTCATGGCGGCAAACCTGCTGTGGTCTCTGCATTTGGCTTGCCATCTCTGCTCAGTTCTTGGCTTCAGACATACATGATTAAATGGCAAACCCTCATTGTCCAGAGCTAATCATATGTTTCAAAGCTCTGATTAATCACAGCTTTAGTCTGAATCCTGTGATTAACATCCAGGGTAAGCACCCTGGCCTAAGAACTTGCACAGGCTTTTCAGTTCACACTTCCAGCTTTCCACTAACACTACTGTTTAGTCTTATATAATCTTAATACATTGAGCTTGCTGGACACCTATTCACAGTCTGATTATACTCTATTAGGTAACAGTCACATTGTAAAATTCTCTGTAGTCCGAGATCACAAACACACACAAGTCATGCCACTCACACTTACACACTACTAAACCCCAAAAACACACTCCCCTTCGCAGCCCTGTCTGCTGCTCAGAAACCTCCTGGTTTCAGAAAATGGCAGTTGGGTGCAGTGGTGGGCTGCTTTCTGCACCCTGACTAAGAGTGCACTGTTAGTTGGAGCCCCGTAGTTTCCACTGGATCAGGCCCACCCCTCCATTGCAATAAATGGACCTCTCTGTTAGACTGACATGCGGGGCGGCGTGTAAGGCATCGAGAGCGAGGTTCTCTGAAACCAGGAGGTTTTCAGAGTGTCGGACCATCCTGAGCTAGCTGTCTGGGAGTGAAGGTGAGTGCTGTTTTTTTTTTATTTTTTTTTTTTTTATTTTGCTTTAGTAACCCTTTAACCAATAGTGTGTCTGATCAAAACTGGTGTCAGACTATCAGACAGAGTCGAGTATTGTTGCTTTAGCCACACGCTGCGTTGTGCTTTTTCCACTTTGCCACTTTGCCACTTATCTGTCTGTGTTGCATTGCACTTGGAAAAGTCCTGCATGCAATGTTTCCAATGCAATGCAGCGCAAATTCATCTCCATAGAAGTCTATGGAAACACAAGTAAAATGCAACAAGTGCAACACAAATGCAATTAGAACACAGATGTGTAAAAGGAGCCTTAGACTTTTAGATAACAGGCGAAATTGTTACCTGCCGCGCACTCTGGGTCATTAGAAATGTGTAATCGCTTTATAGGGTAAAAAGATACATTTAATCTGGTAGAAAACTAAAATTAAAGGGTATGCAGGCAGAAGTCACATTATTGCATATTTATGTGTAAAATATGCTTTAATCATGCTGTATTACACATCCTGAAATCCTCAATGCGTGTAGCTACTCCTCGTGCTTTCACTGTGGCCAGCGCTCTGTGAAATTATTCCCTTTCACCTTAAAGGGACTGTCCCATTTCTTAAGTTCCCCGCCATGCCACCCTCCCCTGGCGGCGAAGGTGGGGGTGGTTACATAAAAATGACTTTCCCTGCCCAGGATGACCTGGGCCCAGAAGTGACGCTTGTGGTACTCTACTAGTAACAGTGACCCAATCTGAATATGCACTGTTGCTAATTACATTCTGCTTCCGATCATTAAAGCCAATTTCTCACCTATAGACACACATTTTCCCCCAGTCCAAGCATTCTCATCTTTTGCACCAGTCTTTTATATGGCACAGTATCAAATGCTTTAGAAAAGTCAAAATGTATGATATCCAATGACTCCAATCTTGAACTTACCTCATAAAAGATGATTAGGTTTGTCTGGCAGGAGCAATTCCTCAAATCCATGCTTATATGGAGTAATAAGGTAATCTTCACCGATACACGCCAGGATAATATCCTTTTAAACATCTTAAAACAGCTTGCCCACCACATATTTTAAGCTTACCATCTGTAGTTCCCAGGTTCCCCCCTATTCCCCCTTGAATATTGGTACCACATTTGCTAGGTGCTAATCCCTAGGAAAACGTTGTGCATGCACAGTGGATGAGCAGGGGAAGGGGTTAGGGGGTCAGTTGTGGCGTCGTTATCACTGCGTAGCCATACATGGCACTACCATTGTACACACACGTAAACAATTCAAAGTACCCCACAAGCTCTACAACTATCCCCGGTCACATTATCCTGAGATGCCTCCATATGGTGATTATAGCGGCACTATAGGCCGATAGGGATTAACACTATACAGCAACCCTGGATGCCCCAATAACCGGCTAGGGAAGTGGGAGTAATTATGCTAGGCCTCACAAGTTAACCAACTAATAGAGGGCCGGGAGAAGCAATTGGATTCGCCTGCCTGAAAGACATAATAAAAGGGGCCGTAAGCAGACAGTAATAAAAAGGTGTTAATAAAGCCGCTGGTAGAGGTCCGTCACGCATAAGCCAACCAAGCAGACAAAATGGCGTCGGTATACCTCGAGGGGCGGGGCGGCAACAGCAATGACGCGGAACGCGCCAGAGACGGCCCCTCCCCCAAGAGCGCGAAGCCAACACTTGACAAGCAGCCAATAACGCCGCCGCCAAGCGCGGAACATAATGACAAAAGGCGCGGTGGCAGTTTTAAATAAGGACATAGTAAAGCAAGTCAGCGCGGCGGCTGACACAAAGCAGAATGAAAAAGGCATAAGGCCAATACAAGTGAATACATAGCATACACACAGACACAACCCCCCCCCCCCCTCTTTTCCCCCCGAAGGCTACGTGGAGAATGAGGGAGGACAGCGGCCACTTAAATAGGGCCCACAGATAGGCAGGGGCAATAGTGCGGGAGGGGCAACCCCATCGAGGCTCACCATAAGCCTGAACCGCCTACCCTTTGGTGGGAGATTGTGGTGGAGCAGCGCTCCTAAGCACCTAACAGCGGTGCTGCGTACCATCACCCGACCAGCGCAGCCAAGGCTGGGAGGCATATTACTAGTGGAACGGGTGAGAATAGTCCTACAGGGCCGCAGGCGAATAGCCCCGCTCACCTGCGAGTAGCGACCCATTTCTCGTCCTTCGCTGTCCAGACTGCAGAGAAAATCTGGGGATTTGTGGGAGGTCCCTGGGTATTTGAGGGGCCGGGAGGAGCCTATTTTCGATGTCTCTGCAGTCCAGCGCCATCTGGCGGAATAATACCCGATAGTAAGTACTATATCTGGAGCAGGATGTACTGTATAAATTCTACAGGTGAGTAATCACATAATTGTGTATATATATATATATATATATATATATATATATATATATATATATATATATATATATAATATAATATAATATAATATAATATAATATAATATAATATAATATAATATAATATAATATAATATAATATATATATATATATTATATATATATACACACACATACACATACACACAGCACATACATACATACATACATATACACACACACAGCACATACATACATACATATACACACACACAGCACATACATACATACATATACACACACACAGCACATACATACATACATATACACACACACAGCACATACATACATACATACATACATACATACATATACACACACACAGCACATACATACATACATACATATACACACACACACAGCACATACATACATACATACATATACACACACACAGCACATACATACATACATACATATACACACAGCACACACATACATACCTACATATACACAAAGCACATACATACATACATACATACATACATACATACATACATACATACATATACACACACACAGTACATACATACATACATACATACATACATACATACATATACACACACACAGCACATACATACATATACACACACACAGCACATACATACATACATATACACACACACACACACACACACACACACACACACACACACACAGCACATACATACATATACACACACACAGCACATACATACATACACACACAGCACATACATACATACATACATATACACACACACAGCACATACATACATACATACACACACACAGCACATACATACATACATACATATACACACACACAGCACATACATACATACATACATATACATACACACACACAGCACATACATACATACATATACACACACAGCACATACATACATACATACATATACATACACACACACACAGCACATACATACATACAGCACATACATACATACAGCACATACATACATACAGCACATACATACAGCACATACATACAGCACATACATACAGCACATACAGCACATACATACATACATACAGCACATACATACATATACACACACAGCACATACATATACACACACACAGCACATACATACATATACACACACAGCACATACATACATACATACATACATACATACATACATACATACATACATATATACATATATATATATTAAAACACATAAAGTCTCAATCTTTGCAGATGATACAGATTTATATAAAATGGGAAGGAGAAATTTGTACCGTGATTAAACACAATTCAGAAACGCTTGGTAAAACTACAATGGAAGGGGACCTAGGGGTTTTAGTAAAAAATAAACCTAACTGTAGTAATCAAAACCAGGCGGCAGCAGCCAAAGCAAACATGATCATGGGTTGCATCAAAAGGGGCATAGGTGCCCATGACCAGATATTTTATATACCCCTGTACGAGTCACTGGTCAGATCCCATGTGGATTACTGTGTACAGTTCTGGGCACCAGTGCGTAAGAATTGGAGCGTGTTCAAAGGAGGGCAACTAAGGTAAAAGAGTGTGGGGACTAGAGTACCCTGAAATATTGTCAAATTTAGTTTTATTTCGTTTGGAAAAGAGACGTCTGAGGGGTGATCTAATGACTTATGTATAAATATATACTGGGGGCAATACAAAGATCTGTCCCACAATCTATTCTCTGGAGTGCAACCATAACCCGAGGTCATCCACTAAGGTTAGAGGAAAGGTGCTTTCTCCACCGACATAGGAGGGGATTGTTCTCTTTAAAGGAGCAGTATTGCGAAATTTGCATTAAAAAAGATAAATAATTAAATAGCCACACAATAGCTTCTAACATGTGTATAAATAATGTGGCGATAGAAAAAGAAAAAAATATTTGCCTTTCTTTTAAATTGTATAATGACAATGGCTCAGTCCATTTGCTGAATAGGGGGATCTGCTGGGTTGTATTTAGTGAGCTGCTTCATTTAGCCCACTGGTCTCCTAGCAACACTTTACCTCAGAGGCTGACACTGTAATCGGTGGTAACGGCTGTTTGTGTGTGTGAGGTGCTGCTTTTGTTATGAGACCAGGTGACTCAAATGTGTAAAACCTATACAAAATAAACTAAACTGAAAATGACTGAAATTCTTCTTTGAATAACTGTGCAGGTATTAAAGTGGAACAAAACCTTGAGTGGCCGACCCTGAAGTCTATAAGACCCGGCCATTGACCTTCCCCCTTGGGCATTCTAAATCGGGATGCCCCACTATGTGAAACGACCCCTGGATAACCACAGATCCCCCCCATTTTTCTGGTGCGCTCACGCAGATAGTCATTTAGACAGGCCTGGCGGCCAGGAAGGTTACTGCTCAGGCTCCCCATCTGCGTGCAAACAGAGCCAGCCAAGCAAACAGCGCTGATTGGATGAGAGCCCGCGCATGTGCTGTGGGACAGGGAAAGGTACGTTTTCACAGGCGAACTTGGGGATTTCACATATCGGGGCATGCCAAGTCGGGATGCCCCTAGGGGCACAAAACAAAACTCTAGATAGTGAAAATCCTGGGTTGGGCTTTGCTCAAAACACACAAAGCTGAAAGAAAGATCATATGGAAAAATGTGTTGAGAAAAGAGAGAAAATGGTAAACTGAAAGATTCTGCAGCAGAGCCAACATGAAGGGAAACTGTCAAAATAAAAAATGTTTAGAGCAAAAAAACAGGATGTAAACCCAAAAATCCAATTCTGAAATAAAATAATCCCCCCCCCCCCCCCCCCCCACCCACCCAAAAAAAAAAGAAAAGAAAAACTGGCGAGTCTGAGATTTGAACCAATGACTCTCTGGTTCTAAGACATTGAATTTACCAGGAAAATCAGCTGAATGACTTCTAAAGCTTTTCTTTCTGTTTTAGATATGAGTTCTGGCCAGGCAATGTTATCTTATGCTGGACGGCTGCCAGTACTGAACAGCTGATTACTTTGTTACATTGTTTCCCCCTCTCCTCAGCTTGGAACAGGCCGGAGTGTCGGGCCCCGACACTCAGCAGACATAAACATGAGCTATTAGTCTCCAGCTGCACAACACAGACATATGTATATATATATTCTCTCTCTCTCTCAGCCTGCAGGGGACCCTGCTCTTGTAATAAGCATGCGGCTATGTATTGGGTGGGCACGGTCTCTGTAGACTTGTGTATGCTAGTGCAGGGTCCTCCGCAGGCTTACGTATGTTCGTATATGGAATCATTGGGTGGCTCAAAAAACATTCCCTCAGAACAGCTCCCTAAGTGATTCTAATTGGGGGCCATAAAACCATGCAGGCTTTTCCACCCATAAGCTTAAAACTACTATAAAGCTTAAAGAAAAGGTTTAACATTTCCAAAATTCACTATAGATGAATAGAAGCATTGCTAAAAGCTCTAGGAATGTTACCTGGATTAAATTGCCAATATTTACCACCTATACCTGTTTAATTCTTGCAAATTGTGTACACCTACTTATCCTAAATTACTCCTCCAAGATGCTGGGAGGATTATTTCTACTTTGTGGAAAAGTCTAGTGTGACCTCTGTATGTATGATAAAACAAATTAGAAGTCTTAAAGGACTGGGGCAAGGGTACAACACATGAGAATTGTTGTGGATCTTTAATTGGCAAGATCTCGGTTAGTCTGGTGTTTTTTAAAGATCGGACTAATCACAACTTCATGTCTGGATCCAATGATAATCAGTCGGCTGTTGCACACTGACATAAACACTAGCAGAGTCTCTCTTTGCCCACCGCACCCGCACAGAACTACCTGCAACCACAACTGTTTAATCTGATATATGTGATTTATGTTCATTTGCAAGGACAGATTAATTTAACTATTAGTTGATGGCAACGGTCACACTTCTGCAAACAATCGAAACCAATGAGGTCGCAAAGACAAATTTTTGCTGATTTTGCTACCTACACTTAACCACTCGTTTGTTCTGTGTTCAGGCACCTTATCCAGTCTATTAGCTGAAACGCACACCACACAGGGTGCTCCCACTTAAAGGGAAGATCATTTTGAGTGCATATATGCAGTTCAAATCACGGAAACACTTTTGGCTTTTGGCAATCTACTTAGTTTTCCTCATCCCACGTCACATTTCACTGTAAGCTGACTAAATTCAAATAAAAGGCTCACAACTCAAGGACGGCTATCCGTCAGGCGGACCCCCTCCTTCGTGCCCATTTTAATGGGGGTCCTGGGTGTCGTTCACTCTTTCAAAACAGCCTAGGAGATAAGAAATATGTGAGACAGGAGGACACCGTCATTGGAATGCGTTCGACTCTTATGGCTCTCCTCCCTTTTGACATTTTTATTTATAGTAAAATAGAAAAATTACATGCGTCATCTAAAGGGGCATATCGTATTAGAAAAACTGAATATCTAGCTCAGTAATTGGTCTGTTCTACCGAACATGCACAATCTTTGGAATATTATCTACACCTAAAGGCAGGCCACTCAAAGGCGTTGTCCAGCTTCCCGACGCCATCTTTATCACAGTAATACATTTGTAGCAGCATATTCTATTTTTATAATCCAAAGCATTATTGTCAAGCAAAAGAGAGCGAGCGCAAAGTGGCTGCCTGAGGGTTTATTTCACCTTTATTAGCCACTAAGCGTACAATGCAGAGAGAGAGATTGTAGTGTAACAAATGGAGGGAGGGAATGTTTACCATCATATGATAAATTTATAATTTGACATCCATCCACCACAACTGCTTTGGAAAGTATTACAGCTGATGAAATGACAATTGAAACACTAGTGCTACTGCAGGCAAAAGTGATTTACATCATTGCGTCGGGCTACGTTTGGCACTGTCCTAAACTGTTTTCCGTTTTTAAATTGAAGAAATTGCCAATTTATATATTGAGGTTTACAGGTTCAGCTTATGATTTTTCTTCCGAAAAAGGGTGGGCATGGCCCTTGGATTTCTGGTTCTGCATAATAATCCTCTTTCTGCACTGACAGCAACGTAATGAATCTGGAGGAGGGATGGACCAGCAATCCTGCCCTACTCTGCTGAGCTTATTGTGGGACGGAATGTAAAAGAGTCATTGGCTGAACCTGTAAAATTCTCTCTCGGCCATTTCTCTTCAATTTAAAAACGGAAAACCGTTTAGGACAGTGCTAAACATAGCCCAATGCAATGGTGTAACAATTTCCCCGCAGTATCTCTTTAAGATAAATTGCTATTAGGCTTAAATTTACCACAATGGACGTCTCGGCAAAAAGCTTTCATCCAAAGGTTTTTACGTCACACCCTAATATATGGCTCTCTGAGCTTTGTCATCTCTGTACTGGGTCTACAAGAGTGATAAGCTGCATGGGGGGGGTGGGTTACAGGTAAGCATCGGAGCCTTGTACCCTCTGGTACCCTGCTGATCTGAGGTTTAAGACTTTATCGGCTAGAAACACAGTAAAATTACAGGCAAAATGTTATCTATTCTATGCCTGTGAGTTGGCGCTATAACAGTTAGGAAATATCTTCAAGAACGTAGATGCTAGTTAGAGCACGGGCTCCATTTTTTTTTTCCTCAAATACCACTTACCGTTTTTTAAATTCTCAAGTAATTTGGGACATCGCCCAACTTAAAACCATGGTAAAAACACAAAAAGCACACATTTAACATGCATCAAAAGCACAACCTTTTTATCACCTTTTCAAGCAGTTTTGTACAGGTAAGTTAAGGTATAGATGGCAGCATATCCGGTTGGGGCTCAATCTGCATCCTTTCACGCACCAACTGATATGACCTTGAATACCACCAGTTCTCCTCTGATTTAAAGCATTCAAGAAAACCGTTATTAGGTAATTGCCATTAAAGATATACATTTAAAACCTTAAACTTAAAAGAAAAAGTTAAACATAAAATTTAAACTAAAATTAAAGGTAATAAAGTCTGAAATTCCACTTTGCCTATTGGATTGAGATGTTAGTCTTAGGAGTTTAGCCATGCATGTGAAAGAAATGTCTGTTGAAGACCTCGAATGGTTCAGATCTCCGTCGGTTGGTTTTCCTAGATCTGATTGACCACAACTTTATGTGAAAATCATTGCCGCTCCTGAGAGGCAGTTACTGTACTGATGGTTTAGTTTGCCAGAAACATATGTACATATTTAATTGTTCTAATATTAGATAATATGATACTGTGAGTACTATAAAATATCAAATACTGGAAGTTTGTAATGTGCAGATCTAAAATTGTTTTTCTGGACTATCAGGCTAGCAATATATGAAATTAACTATCATATTACCATGGTTCTCCTGAAAGTGTCAAAGGATTACAAATTTGTACCGGAGGCAGTAAAATTTAGTAGCCTCTTTTGTGTGATATATAACTAATTCTTCTTAAGAGCCCAGGAGTTGCATGTCAAACTTAGGATTGGGGCTTTACAGAGTGGGATTGTTCAGAACTGATTAATTCATTATTTATCAAATGTTTAAAAAAAATGATATTTGTATTGTAAATCTAATTTGATAGACGTGTCAGTAAGTGTGTTAGCCATCCATATAAGCAGGAAAAGGGAGTGCCGGCACAGAGGACGCAACTACAGCCCACTGGACTACTTTCCGATCTGTGCAGTTAGGTGCGAAGGGGCTCCAGCATTCTGCATCATCCCCCAAACCCCCCCCCCCCCAAGTTCTTCCTATCAGCAGAGAGAGGGACCAGCACCCGTTAAAGTAATAACGGGTGTTGGTCCAGTTTAAGTTAGAGCTATGTTACAGAACTGTATTATGCCTGAACTAGCTTGAATTGCTTTAAAAGCTTGCATTTTCAATCTTATTGAGTTAGCCACTAAATTGACTTTGGATTTCCTGCTTACATCTGATAGACATGAAATGCTCCAGCTACCCATGATACCACTATGCAGTCAGAGGAACTATCAGTCCCTCTTTTTAATTTGCAGCAGCAGGGCACTTCTAGAGAACCTGCTGCCCAGATACTTGCCATTTCCGGGTTGCTCATCCCATGTGACAGTGAGCAGTCGAACGTTTTTTTTAGCAGCATGAGACACAGTGGGGCAGCCCAACCCATGCTTGCTTAAAGAGACACTCTGGCCAGATTCTGACCAGTGTTCCTCTTAGCTATGCTGTCAATAGATGGCCGCTCTATGTAGCGCATGCAGAGCACCAGCCAGTATCCAGCTTCCTGGAGATACTGTGTTGCTGAAAGATGCGGCATAATTTTTTTTCATTTATAGGTACACTTGATTTATAGTGACACAGGCCTTGGTATATGTGCTGTGATTTTAACTACATATGCTTCATTGCATGTGCTCTGGCTAGTTAAACATGTTTCTTACAGAGGCCATTGCCTTATAAATGTGTGGTAGTTCTGCTAATCGATGCCTTACTAATACGCTGCTATATAGATGTGCCTTAACTCGTGTACTAGTTTTTGACAATGTGTGGGGGGCTGGGCGCAACGTGTGGTTTTTGCTGCTTGTATGGCTACAGATCTACACTCAGAATGGGAGCATAGTTGGGATGCCCTGTTGTGTGAAACGCCATGTATTTTGCCAGATACACACATCAGCACGCCACCATACTATGCGTCAAGTCATAGTGTCTGGCAGTTGTGCGCAGTGAAGGGGAGTGACCAACAAGAGATCCTCGCCTATTTGTATTGACATTAAAATGCATAAGGCTATTCTGATTGGCAAGAGCAGCACAATTGGTGGCCCCAGTGGTTTCACAAGAGGGCATCTGAAACCCAAATGCCCCTTTATAGCAGACAATTACCCTGGAGGGTGTAAAACCTGGGTTTGGTCCGCTTTAAACCTTTGATCTGCAGGAAAGTCTTAACATGAAGGCCTCTGGTCTTTCCACTGTTAGACAGTGTTTTAGTTTTACAGGTATTCTAAAGAACTTCATATGTATGGCTGTGTAATATTTTTTGTTATACGTTGTTTTGCATATATTGATGTCATTAGAGCCAAAATGTGCTGCTGTGCTGTTACTCTGTAAGATAAGTGAAATACATTCTATCACTCCTATTATGATCAGTTCCAGTTAGTCTTTTGAAGATTTCCCACCCCCAGATAGTATGAAGAGAAGCCATAGTACCATGTATTCTTCATCCTCAACTAGAGCATCCAGGTTGCTGTGTTTAGAGAATGTGGATTCTATTCTGTTCACAAAAGGTGGTTGGGGCTTCCCAGACTGATAGTAGTGTATTGACATAGCTAGTAGTATTGAATGTACAAGTCTCTTATTATTTAGTACCCATAGAAACCACAAAGGACCAGGCAAGGATCTAAACCACTAATTAAATGAATTTATAACAACTTTATTACGCTTCACTTATAAAATACAAAACCACATTAAAACCACCTAAAATAAAAACACATAGCACACCAACACATTTAGAGGTGGAGATGGTGGGAACAATCCAAAATACGCGAAATAAATAGATGAATAAATCTACACCCTACCTGTTAATCTGGATCGATAATGTACAACAATATCTCAGTGACAACAATCATAATGTGCAATTGAGTCGATGTAGTATTCCATATATTTGAAAACCACCATATAAGTCAATAAATAACATACTAATACTCTTCCCAAGAAGAAAACATCTAATTTAAACCCTTATATTCCGTAAAAGCCAGGCAGGCAGGAATAATAATCAATCCTGATTCAACATAAAACAAAACTTCACAATTGGATGTCGCCAACAAGCCACGCGTTCCGGGGGTTCAGATACCCACTTCACTGAGCTTCACCCATAGGGTAGACCAGATCAATTACAAATTGGTACCAGAAGTGGGGTACTGCGTAATATCATTTTTCAGTCACACAGGAAAGTCATTACATAAGGGTAATATCCTCCTGTGACCAGGAGAGGCCAGACTGTGCTGGAGATTATGCAATGCTGAATCTCCCCCTTGTTTGACTAATACCCTCCTCTACAGGTGTGTGCAATCAAGTGGTGGTCTCTAGTAGGAGGTGTCAGACAGGTTTTCTCGTGGCTTCCAGCTACTCTTATGTTGAATGCTGCTTTATATCATATAGTGTATATCAGGGGTCCCCAACCCTCTTCTTACAAGGCCCACAAACAGCGAATGTTTTGTGGTTTTCCTCATAGCAGGGTTTTTAGCTCCTCTGCTGCACTAAATAATTCATTCACCTGTTTGTGGGCCTTGTAGGAGAGCATTGGGAACCCCTGGTACAGATAGTCTGGCATAATGTTTTTTATATTTGAATGCTTAGATCTGGCCAGTGGGTTTTTATATACTGCAGATGCAACATATACTTAAACAGTGCTTGGCTGGCCCATATCTACGCAGCTCTAGGGTCAGAAGCTTGCAGCAAGATTTGCGTGCATGTGCTATTGAAATGACATTTTGTAGAATCTCATCCCTGAATAGCGGTACATAATTATATTTTCCAAGTATACAGTACATCCTGTTCCAGATATTCCTTACAGATGGGTTATCCGCCACAAGGCGGCGCTGTGGACTGCAGAGAAAGACTTGTGGCTCCTCCCGGCCCTATATATAGCCAGGAACCTCCCACAAATTCCTAGTTCCTATCTGCAGTCTGGACTGCGAAGATAGAAGATGGCTCTCTATACTGCGCGGGTGAGCGTTGCTTATCAGCCTGCGGCCCTACAGGACTATTGGTATTGGTATTTGGGATACCAATGTGGGATCGGGACCCTCTGTCCCTGGATCAAGTGTTTGTGTTGTCCCCTTTGGCCAGGCGGTCCCTCTCGTGGTGGCTGGACTCAAGGAATCTCTTGGTGGGCAGATCCTTTCTGACCCCTTGCTGGGAAACTGTCACCACAGACGCCAGTCTTGACTGGTTGGGGGGGTTTCTGGAAGTCTCTGAAATTCCAGGGTCAGTGGGGCCCTCAGGAGGCCCACACTCCTATCAACGTTCTGGAACTGAGGGCGGTAAGGTTGGTTCTTGCACAGTTGACCTCACACCTCCGGGGTCAGGCTGTTGAAATCCGCTTGAACAACCAGATGGCGGTTGCCTACATCAATCTTCAGGGAGGGACCCGGAGCAAGAGGGCCCTCAAGGAAATGTCCCTGATACTGTCGTGGGCGGAGGAGAATGTTCCCTGCATCTCGGCAGTGTACATCCTGGGGGTGGAAAATCTGGAGGCAGACTCCCTGAGCAGAGGGGCTCCCAGGGTTTGACTTTTTCAGTCAAATCCTCTTTCACAGGATCAAGAGAAAAGAGGGGCTCTTTTCTTGTTGTCAGGCCCTTCCAACGTTACACCAGTTGAACAACTTTCTAAAATTGGATACCATTTTCATTATCAAAGATGACAATCGCATAGGAGCTCTAGCTTTTAAGGCTATTAGTAAGTCGATCAGGTTGACAGTGACTTACTCGCACAAGGGAAAGGCCCACTCTTTCGTTTATTTTAAATTACACAAGATCTACAGTCTTATTGTCCCATTTCCATGAACAGATGAATCGACTGTTCATTGAGCAGATGATCGTATACATCGTATGCAATAGAACGACTTGCATTCGGATGCAGATTTGTCAGCAAATTCAAGGAATTTGTAGTATTTGTACTATTTACAGTAGATTTGTTTCCAAATGCTGACATTAACGCGACAAACAAAAATTTTAGGGAAACCAATACAAGGCTCAACCAACTAACAAATTCTCGTTGATCACAGCGGGCGATACTTTAGCAATTTATTTGCTTATCAATCCATGGAAATGGGCTATTAATCATCGTAGGTCTTTTTTTTTTCCAACAGGCCACATTTGGTTTTCAATATCTTTTCATTACACACTATTATAATGCAAAACTGTTATATATTCACAGGTTTTTGTTAAAATGTAATTTCTCCAATTATTATTGAATTTCCTTAACATTTATCTCTTATTATCACTGTGTTTGTTTGAAATATGTATTCTCTGCTAGATCAATACATATACCTACATACCTACATTCATATTACCTAACCATAATTACAAAGACATAGGTAAAAAATGCTTTAGCAATCCATCCGGATATCGCTGCATGAAATTGGGCCATGAGTCCTCATGGGCCTTTTTTCCACAGGCCACTTTTGATCGTAATCTTCAGTGTGCACATTTTTTTTTTGTAATACTGATA
This sequence comes from Gastrophryne carolinensis, assembly GCA_027917425.1. Taxonomy (NCBI): domain Eukaryota; kingdom Metazoa; phylum Chordata; class Amphibia; order Anura; family Microhylidae; genus Gastrophryne; species Gastrophryne carolinensis. Next base: position 37,215,852 of record CM051244.1, on the reverse strand, counting down.
TTTTGGCATTAGCAGATTCTGTGGTTGACTTTGCAGTCCACAGTTTAGTGGTAGCTTTGAGCTTTTTCTATTCGTCTAATTTATTGGAACCTTGTTTCTTCTTTGCTTTTGGATGTCCTGAAACGAAAACCGCGTCTTTCATGTGCAGTGTAAATTTTTCTTTTCAGTGCTTACTGTAAACTTTCTATTGTAATTGACGAATGTCATTCTGTCAGCTTCTTAAAACACCTGTCCATGCTGGGATGGAGTTTAAGTTTTTTTTTTTTAAATGGGCAAATCATAGTCACTGTTGGGTGTTGTATTTTATTTAAGCCACTGACACAGTTGGTTTTCAAGGCTGAGACACACATACATTTTACATCTGGCATTATATAATGATAGTTTAGTCCGAATTGTGTTCAAATATTTTAGTGACAGCCTGTGTCAATAAGGGGTTTATTACATAATCTGCATATTTAGGTACCATATATGAGCAATATTGCTCGGTTTTTGATATTCTGTGCTTTTTATTTACTTCCAGTAGGTGGGTAACTAAATTTTGTTTTGCGTCTGTATATGTTCTTACTCCTCTTTGTAAAACTGAGTTTTAATTATCCAGCAGAACATATAGGCATACATTTAAGTTTTTTTGTAGGCAATAGCATACAATTAACGCTTTACCAATTTGATTCCTTTACCCTTAGGAGCCTATTGTCTAGTTACATTAAATTACTATAGCTTTACACCTGCTCAAGCACATCACATTTCTAGAGGAAAGAATTTTTTTTTTTTTTTTTTTATGCTGGGTTGGTGGTGTTAGAAGTACTCTGTAGCAGGGACCTGATGGTGGTATCCTTAAGAATGTTTGACCAGGGTGATGAGATTCTCTATTTCCTTTTAAGAATTTCCGACTCCCCGTGAATCTGTTGTGAATAATAGGCCATCTGACATCTATGATCTTGCCTGCTGACCCAGTAACACGCCGTAGCCTTTCCCAATGGCATTGCCATACCAGATTGTGGTGGATGCACTTATAATGGATTCAATGACTGGAGAAAGAATAGTTGCTGATCTCTTCACAATAGAATCAACGTCTTTCCAATTTTGTACTACTAATCTTTTCCATCTCTAATATCTTGATATGTGGGAGCGTTGGTGCTCTTCTAAAGTCTGTCGCCATCTGTTTTTATGATATTGTGTAAAGGTGGTTTGCTTGCACCATTGTTAAAATTGGGTCTCTCCTCTATATGCCGACTCATCATTGTCCTTGAGTCTGCAAATTTTATAACTTTTAGTTGGAGACCTTCATTGGTGCATTGAGCATCCCAGGGTAGCGCCTTTGCTAGTTGATCTGATTGCTGGCTCCAACACTGAAACTGGGTTTTGCCAGTCCGTCCATGATCCATTTACAGGGGCCTGAGGGTACCAATGCTTGCAGCATTGTATTGTACAAGAGACCTGGGTCTATAGTATTAAACGCCAAGCTTAAAGCCTCCAATCAAAAAAGTTTAGAATTTTTTTCCTCTAAACCTCCACTTTGATGAACAGTGTTGTATTCTGTCTGAGGCTTAACCGCATGCAAAATGTGGAATATATTTGCAGGTGCTGTGCATAAGAGCTGCTATTTTGCTACACGCCTGAGAGCTCTGCTTACACATGAGCATAAGTAGGAAGTATTGTTTGGGGGGGGGGGTGGTTTGCTGACAGTCTTCCTTTGCCAATGCAGCTGCTGGTAACTTCTCGTTGCCTTATTTAAAAGTTCCCAGCGGGGCTGTAGTGTGGCTGTGGTGGTCAATATCTCCTCACAAGGCAGGCTGTCAGTGTGGAAGCAGTAGCAAAGATTGGAGTTCTATAACCATCCCACATCAAACCGAGAGAGATGTCCAAGAAAAACTGGGCAGCATCTTTTTCAAGCTACACACAATATTCAGTCATCAGCTGGTGTATGAGTATGACAAGTTATTACCAGTGATTGCTTTTCTACTTCCAGCTAGTAATTATTGCAGAGAGCAAAGGCGATTTTGTGTGGGGTTTTTCAGATGCGGGGCCGCCAGGTCTGTAGCAAGATAGCAGACTTCCATGCAGTTCAGTAGTGCAACATCTGCATAATATTACGAACACCTGCATGTATCAAATAGTGTGTCAATTATTGATGGGGGGGGGGTTTGATTGGAGGCTTGCTTTAGAGTGATTGACGTGTTAAAATTTGAAATCAACTTCCTGGCCGCTTACCTGCTGAAATTGCGAGGATTGCTTATTGCTGCCTCCAGCGCCCCCCCCCCCCCCAACTGATCTAACCACAAGTCAAAGCTTGAGGCTTCTTGGGTCGATGCCCCCTTTGTTAACGGTAGGCTAGAATGGGGCCCTCCAAGCTGCCACTCATGCCCTACTCACTATAATGCACAATGTGCTTGCTTTTCTCAGCCCATTCCCACCCTTCTCGGCACAATGCAAGGTGAAACTTTAGAATTACTAAATAAATATAGCAATATAGCTTAGTTTTGAAAAAAAAGTAAGCACATTGCCATGTGTAACCCTACAGAATGAAAATCATTTTACGTGTGGCTGTACAATTGACTTTTAGGTCCAAAATTCTTGGATATGCGTCTGGTGTGTATACATTAGTGCTGGGGTTCCCAACAAGTACCACTTTCTTTTTTGCAAATTTTCAAGTACCTTCTGGGTGGTAGGTATGGGTTGTCAGTCACCTAAAACTGTTACAAACACACAAGGCAAACCGTTTTCGGCACATTCTGGAGACATTTTTTGTATTTTTGAAGCAAATCAGGCAAGTTAAAAGTATAGGTTGCAACAGATCAAAGTGCAGATTATTCTATAACCTTGCTGAGTATACCTTTATTGGATCTCCAGTACTCGTACTGCTGGTTGGAAGACCCTACTTTAGAGCATAAGCACCTAATTAGGATAGAACCACTGCCATTTTAAATAGGAGGCTTTATTAAAGGACTATCATGAAAAAATGGCCCAGTGATATAAATCCATATAAATGTGCTGAAGGGTGGGAGGAGATGTCTACCTGGTCATACCAAGCTTGTTTTTCTTTCTTTTAATGGCAGGAAGAGGACATTTGGAGAGGGGGGGTGTTGCGGGACAGCCTCTGTTCCACCTGATGCACTCAAACCCGTAACCCCTGGATTTTATTCCTACCAGGAAAAAAAACACGCTTAGTGGGAGTTTTATTCAGTTCTGGAGTATAAGGGACTACTCTTCTCAATACTTTTGAACCGTATTAATTAACTATGGTAAACTAGTTGAAATATAAAAAGAATATTTAAAATCAACACACAGGTGTGGTTATATGGATTTTTAATATTACAAGTTTCACAATACACCTCCTGTAAATAAGAAATCTAATTAAGCAAATACACGATTAAGCACTTAAAGTGATTACAATACATTAACCTAGCAGTTTGTGTATATAAAAAATAAAAACTGCTACTTTACTATAAAAGGTCCCCTACATCTGGGTAATCTCGCAGCAGTTTTCGAGTCTCGTTCTAATGGCAGAGGACTCAAGTGGCTGTACAGAGTTCTGAGATTTAAATAAAAAGGACCACAAACCCAAGTCCATTTAGCCTGAGACTCAACTGAAACCTGCAGTGGAGCGGTCACTAACAAGACCTTGAGATTTTCACATGTAATATGTTACTGCTATGGCCCAGGCAATGTTGATCTCCTACTGCCACAAAATAGGACACTAACCCTTTTCTAGTCATACACATAGTAGTCTCACACTAAACCCAGGTATGCAGCTTTCATGGCCCCTTTTGAAAGGGTGGAATCTCTATTTGCTTAAATGCAGATTTTAGGCGTCCAAACTCTATCCCAGGCAGCAACAAAAGCTTTAGGACACTTCTGAAGAAGCACACATACAGCTGGTACCTTCAGTAATGCCAAGCAGATGTTGGACAGGGTCAATTACCTGAACTCGTTTGTAGGTGATCAGAAAGGTGCCTCGGCCTGTTTTTTTTTTTTTTTTTTTTTTTTTCTTCCTGATCCAGGTGTTCTTACTCGCATTGTGCTTGTGCCCCCTTTAAGTTCTACTATTGTAAAGGAAAGATGGGTGATCGGGTGGCTCCCACTGGGCCCTATTTGGCTCGTGTTTCATAAAGGTTTTCTAATATAATTTTTGAGATTGAGGTCCATGATCAAGTCTTGAAATGGCCCCCTGGCTTTATTTGGGAAGCCTGACTAGGAAATCAGGGTGTTGGTAGCAGGAAAGGGTCTATTTGGCCTCACAACAAAAGAATCAGGGCAAAGCTGTGACTCCCCGAACTGCCTCTGCATCCTGATTAAATTATTTTAGATCTGCTCTTTGGGTACTTGGTGAGAGGAGCTCACTGTCCTTAGTGACCAATCCATGCCCCCTGGTCTTCCTATTTTCCTGAATTCTGATTGGTCTCTTTGGCCAGTGTAATTTAACTTTTTGCCGGCTTTGTAACTCTACACACTTCTTTCTTCCCAGATAAACTGGACGGATTGAAGGTGAATAAAAGGAAGCGCGACTATGAGTCTGTGAATTTGGAGGATTATCTGCAGCTACCAGACGACTATGACACCCGCTTGTCAGAGCCAGGAAAGAAAAGGGTAAATTGAACTTGTAGTGTTTTGCTGGCACTAGGGCAGTTTTATGTCTGCTTGGCTCTATTGCTGTTTTCACTGTGACTGATGGGTTGCCCCTTTTTTTCATTAGGTGAGATGGGCTGATCTGGAGGAAAAGAAGGATGCAGATCGGAAAAGGGCAATTGGATTTGTTGTTGGTCAAACAGACTGGGATAAAATAACTGATAAAAGTGGACATTTGGCCCAGCGAGCGCTAAACCGCACCAAGTATATCTAAGAATTCACAGAATGGATGAACGTGAGTGGTTGTGTGCTAGTAATGGGGTGCCTCAGTATAAACAGGGCCGCTGCCAGGAATTACTGCAATTGTGGTGTTTAGAGCTTTTGGGGCTGCTGAGGTCTGGCGATCTAAATCCATTGTCTACTGCCTGACTGCTTAGAAATAAGAACCATTCTTTGGCACAGATCCATTATAAATGCCTAACTTTTGGGGCAGAGTTTATTTGCTTGACCTATTGACAGTTATTAGTGGGGTTAAATGTGCTGATGTCACACCCCTGTACATAGAGCCTTGGATCATTTTCGCCACAAGCTTATTTGCAGAGGTTTGGTAGAAAACCGACTGCTGCTTTCAACCTCCCCTCCCTTTTATACAATTTTATTAGATATTAAGTAGGCAGATGCCTGTATTCCATAGTGTGATTCTAGACAGGTTTTGTTTTTTATTCACAGTGAGTAAGGGGGGATATATATATAGTGCCCCCTTGTGCCGAGTTCTTGCTGTGTAGATTGAAAGAATAACTTATATCTTTTCAGGTACCCCCACAAGGCCCCATTGGCGATGGACGCTCTTTATTTCCAGCAGTTATTTTATGTTTATCGTTGAAAGATGGACTCCCTATCCTGCCTGTTGCAGCACCGTGGAGTTTATCATTGTAGAATAATAGTGATAAATGTGCTTGTCAGTTTTTTTAATCTGTATATTATTTGCTGTTCCAGAAAAATAAATTCTGTGGATGTGGCCTTTGTGTTCCATTATTTCATTTTGGTACCGTCTTCTGGTTTCATCAATCGAAAGACTTTTTGCCAGCTGAAGTATCAACGTTGGAGCCTGTGCTATTCCAGCAGCTCACGTGCAATTGCTGTTGCCCCTATTTTTTTGAGATTTTGAAGTCTGCCGCCAGAGTGTTGCTCACAGCATGTATAAAATGGCTTCACTTTTGTGATGCCTGTACTATACTAATTGCACATTACTGCAACAAGGTTTTTCTGAATAAAATACATATCTGGATGGTCTTTTATTATATTAAGAAGCTGGGACAGAGGATTAGTGCTGTCTTAGTTGGATGTTGGACTGCATAAAATTGCTCTCTAATATCCAGAGCTGCCTAGGTTCTTCTCCATAAACTTTATATGCTTACACTGCTCTGTCAGAGCTTAAATGCAGAATGACTAAGACTGCATTTTACCAGACAAATCCTTTGGTATAGAGGGGATCTTTATTAAATGATCCAACAACTGAAAACCGGCGCGGCGATATCATACAGGTATCGCAGTCAGCTACTCTGAGATACATGGTCCTAAAAGGTGTTGAATGCTGTTTAAGATTGGTCGTTCCTTCAATCCGCTGTACATCCTATGTTGAACTTATAGTTGCTCATGTAGAGTTGTCACCTCCTGTATACTCAAACACACATGGGAAATTTCATACATCCTTTTCACAAGATTTTGTTGCACATCTGAGACTATCAAAGGCTATGGTCCCAAGGGATGTCTAACTTGCTGGGTATCTTCATTGTGAAGAATGAAGAATTTGATGTGGCCAACCTGCAGACTGTCCTTGTAAGCTTCACTAGCACAATTGTGTGTTCTTGGCACTGCTTTTGGTTTCTGTCCAGTAAATAACACAAGATTATTGTAAATGTTAATTACATTTTGTTTATGTACTTATGTTACTTCAGCTAGGTTTACACTTGCCTTGGTAGAAACACAGGCATGCATTGGCCTCTGTAGTCGCATGAAGCGGTGAGAGGTTGAAGAAATTGCCGTGTCAGTATGGTGAACTGCCCCATAGATGCAACTGCTGTCAAAGGGGGAAAACTGTCTGAAGTCTTTCAACTGGCCTTGTTGAAGTGACAGGATGCTTCAGGGTGCTGAGCCGTCTGTGAATGCCAAGAGGAGCTGCTGTCCAGTGGAGTGGTGAACGGCACAGAGGTTCTGCTGTCCAGTTCTCTTGTCAATATAATGCAACTATGAACCTGCTGTTGTACTAAAGTTCATAAACCAGCTATCAGGTTTAGACTTGGCTTGTCTAAAATTGCGCTGGATATTTTTTGATCTGCCCTTTACGCCACTCAAGTTTTAGTTGCTCGCCCATTTTAAAGTCATGTCAATCAATGTCTCGCCCTAGTTTTGGTATACACACCTTAGAGAATCTTGTACATACCACATATATATTTACACACATGCTTGTTTATGTGGAGCTCCACCACTTCCTTATTCTAGTTGAGATCTCACCAGAAGTCCAACTTGACATAAATGATTGCATGTGTACCCTACGAGTTAATTTGTTAGAAAGTTGAGAATTTTGCGTCTGTCACAAATGCGCATTAGCATGTCTGCTAGACATCCGTCCTCTACTGGAAATCTCTGGTGCGGACCACTGTAAAAGAATAAACCATATAAAACCAAAGCATGTGGTGTTTTCTTTTGCCTGTTGCAGCCAATTTAATGCGGCCCAAAGCAGAAACATAGTAGTTCCTCGGCCTTTAGAAAACACTGATGTGGCATGAAGCCATTGTGTTCTACATCCGTAAAGGGAAAGGCCTGGAGGTGTTGTGGCAGTTCAAGAGGACCGAATAGTGAAGCCGCTGTTGGCGCCGGATTGGCTAAGGACCTAAAGAAATGGTATCCAAGTGGCAAGGGTTCATAGATGGAGCAGCTGTCGGTAGCAGAGTGGTGAGAGGCTCACAGCTGTTGATGCTGTCAAAATTCGAAAACAAGCTGCCTTAAGAATTCAGACCAGAGATGCTGTCCAGAGCGGAAAAACTCCTGAAGATTCTGTGCAATTAATGTCCAACTGGCGAGAGGAGCTGCTTCTCTCCAGGGGAGTAGAAAAGGGGCAGGGATCTGCTGCTATCTTAACGGTAAGGATCCGGAGGTGTCGTGTCACTTTGCCATTTTGATGCAGCAGTCAAGCTAGTGTGTATAAAAATGCCACATTTTCTTTTGCTATAATCTTACCCTGATCTTCAACATTATTGAAGTTTCAGTTTGATCTTCAACATTATTGAAGTTTCAGTTTATCACCTGTGTAAGAAGTCTCATTCTGGTATATAGTACACACACAGACAAAACATCTTAAACATAACGCATACATCATCTACACATGCAAATTTGTGTGTGCTATGTTCCTCTTCTTCACTATCCTTCCAACGCAATGAGAACTACAGAAAATTACAACATGCTTGTAAATGAATAAACTAGTCCAACACACTCAAACTCACAAAGTGGAAATGCGGTCAAAAGGCCCGTATACATTTTTGTGGTGTGCACAGTAAATGCCTGGAAATAGAACTGCTTCCAATGCCAAGAAGTTCTGAGGTACGACCTACATCGCCATTGCAAAAGGCTTGAAGGTAGTCCTGCTTTTTTGTGGCAGTGTGGGGAAAGAATTGTATCTGCTGCTTTGGGAATTAGAGATGTGCTTCTGCTGTCTGCATCAGGATGGCAAAGGACACAGAGCTGAAAGGGTGTCGAAGAAGCAAGATCCCTGGTGCTGCTGATACGATCGGATTGGGAATGGTGAGGGGCCTAGCATGCTTAGAAAAATAAAATCAATAGTCAACTTTCACCTAGTAAATCTCACACATACCATAGACGATGTGGGCGCGCACATACAGTTACTACCTATCCAACAGATGGGGTTTCATTCTGGCAGAAATGTCATTTGTGGAGGAATTGGCATTTGCTTTTTTTTATCTACCCACACTACAGACTGCATCACCATTGCACTTGCTCACTAGATACCATCTGCTATTGATAGTATTGGCTGCAGTTGGTTCTGCCCAGAGAACTGCAATCAAGTCAGTTGCTGACTGTAGTGGAAACACAGGTGTGAATCAGCCTAAGGCTGTAGCTGGTTTAGGAGATATAGCAGAAGGCTGTTGCTGCCTTCTGTGTTGGAATGCCGTATGACAATTTGGGCCTGTCCTTTCCACTGACCTAATGTTTCTGTTCACATCTTAAAGTGTTTCATATTCTGGAAAGCACACATGGGGATATCTCACGCATACCACAGACATGTTGCATACAAACAATTGGACATATCACTTCAAGGAGTGTTAAATATATAGTTTGCATTCATACTCCGTAGGAAAGTGTATGTAGTCACCTGTCTTTTTTTTTTATTTCCCTTTGCCCAACTTTCATAACACTAACTAGATGCAGTCGTCCAAATTGCTCCCTGGCTGAGCAGCCCCACCCTCAGTGGTGGTGCAATCTGTGTACACACAGATCAGCAATGGGGAGCACTTCAGCCTAACTGCCATTATGTGACAGTTTGGTTGTAAGTGAATTAGCATATGGCATGCCATTCACCATACTACTACTCCCTGTTTTTCCCTGGTGTTTTTCTCGATATTGGGCAAAGGCTGAGGTAAAATACAGGCTGGTTTGGGGCACAAGGAGGGTGTTTTGGGGGTGGAAGGTGACCACATAACCATCCTTTATGAATATATGTGCACATTAAGAGTTCCTAGAATGTCCTGAAATGTCTGCCTTCCATGGACTTGCCTGCTGCATGATGCGGTGCTTTACCAGACGGTCGGTGTCTTCCCATTTGTTACCCATCTGGAACTGAAGGTTTCTTCTGCTATTCGTTGGTGCTGCCGAGTGATCAATACAAGCTGGCAATTAAACCACTAGTTTTAACTCGACAGCGTTCAGCTGGAGTGCATCCTAAAGGCCCAGAAATATAGCTTGGTGGTTTGTCCACATGAGGAAGAGCTTGGAAGTGAACCCAGGAGTGCCATTGCTGTCAGAAAGGCTAGACAGCTGAAAGTATGAGACAGTCTGGAGGGGAAACTGACTGAAATGAAGAGATACATGATGGTGTTGATGCTTCAGACTGAAGAAAGGCCAGATTAGAAGATTGAGTTGGTGCTGCGGTCTGCTTCAACAAGGCAAATTTACCCGGAGCTGCTATCTGGGTTGGTATGTAAGTGGTCTGGAGAAGCTGCTGTTTTGTACCCTTATCCGAGCAGAAAAAAGATAAAGCTTCTGCTAAAACATGAGGACCAGAGCTCCTCAAAATATCCGCTGGCGGTATTTGATCTTCCTTCCACTGTTTCGCCAATTTTTAAGCTTCAGTTGCGCATCTGTTTTGGCCCCCTATATTGGAATACAAGCAAGTCTGCTTGGGGAAATTCTCACACATTGATGAACAGGCTGCGCTCTCTACCTCCCTACACCATCTTACCAAATGTCCAGTTTGCCAGAAATTGTTCTTCATCGGTCAAGCTTACTAGGAAGTTGACTCACCAGTCAAGGAGGACTTTGCAATTGCTCTACTTTTGAGCCGTGCTGCAAACCTCTTCTGTGAAGCTCCACATCAATGCTATTGTCCCCTGGATCGCCATGCGCTATGGATTGTATTAAACAATTTTTCTGTAATTCAGATTTAATAAAATGACTAAAGTTCGAGCGTGTGTTTTTTTTTCAATTCGTATTTCTTGGTATCCTGCTCGGGTCGCTACATTCTTGACAGTTGGGTTTCCGCCACAAAGTGGCGCAGTTGACTGCAAGACGAAGCTTGTGGCTCCTCCTGGCTCATATAAAGGCAGCTACTTCCCTAATAATTCCCAGAGTTCTCTTGCAGTCCTGACTGCGAAGATGGATCTTTTCTCTCTCTCCATGGATATCGCAGACAAGCGGGGCATCCCAAAGGCCGCCTTCTCCTCGCTGCTGCGAGGGGGGGCGGGGCCGCGCGATGACGCATTCCGCATCGTCACGTGGCCCGCCCCTCGAGGAGCTCTTCGGTGCCATTGTGCGGCGCGTGCTTCCTTGCCTGGCTGTTCCCTCTTCTTCCTTGCTGCGGCGGTCCCCGGCCTCTTCCTCCTCTCCTTTTGGCTGGGTTCCGGGTCCTGTGCAGTGGCTAGGTGTGGCCTGCTCTGTGGTCCAACATGATTGATCTGCTGCGGTCCGTGAGACTTGACTTGATATACATATTGTCCTTTTTGCTATGTTTTTTCATGTGCATGTGCTGTGGGATGCTTATGTTTTCTTCATTCTATTTCTTCCAGACGGGTCCCAGTCCATTAGGTGGTTCCTCCCGGCTCTGCTAGGTCCTCTCTCCACCCCCCCCCCCCTTCCTGCCCTGTGCTTAAGGGTTCAGAGGGACCAAATTGGGGATTGTGCGGTTCTGGGCTGTTGTGCCTTGTGACCCGATTTCTTGCATTTTAATCACCATAATTGAGGCTTTTGGGGATAGCGTTCTTGAGGCCCCATCGGGACTTGTTAAGCTTTGTCTCCTGTGTGGTACCTGCCCCCTGAGCGGTCGCAGCGCTATTTGTGTACCCTGCGCTCAAAGCGTCATTTTGGAACAGGATGGGGCGAGCGTTGCTGGCCCCAGTCCCCTTTTTACAGACGGCCTTGCGTCTGCATTTTGCCCCCAGTGAGGGGGAAGCCAGCAGGGGTTCTCAATCGGACTTGGCACTCGGAGTCGCCAGTATTGAGTGTCAGCTGTCGCGCCCGGCCCCCGGCAAGACCACACGCGTAAGACGACATTTGGAGCCGGCTTGTACACTTTTTGCCGATGACTGAGGTTTTTGGTGGCCGAGACTCCGTGGAGGAGGGGGAGTTGTTTCATGATTCTGACTCCTCTGTGGAGCTACAGGGGGGCTTTGACAGTGACCCCGGGTCATCCTCTGATGAGGACGGTTGGCTTCCCGATGACATAGAGAAGCTGTTGGTGTCGGTTTTTGAAACCTTGCACATTGTACCCCCAAAGGCGGCCTGAGAGACAGCGTCTGGTTTTTCCTGAACAGGGTCATTTCTCAAAGATGACTTTTAACCCCCTTGGCGGCGATCCCGAGCGTGACTCGGGGTTAATTTGCGCTGTAAGTGGCGGTAACCCCGAGTCACGCTCGGGATCGATTTGGGAGCAAGAGCGGGCGGCGCAGCCTCCTTACCTTCTCCCTGCGATCCAGCGATGTCTCCGCCGCGATCGCAGGTGAGAGCCGCGGCTGCGGCGTCCGTCTCCGCTTCCGGGTTCTGTCTCTGTGAGCCGCAGAGGCTCATGGGGGCGGAGCCGTGCGTCAGAGACAAATGCAATGGTAGCGCTTTCGTTGCCATTGCATTTGTCTATTTCACAACGCCAGGGAGGTTAAGGAATGGGAGAAACCAAATAGACTGCCGTCTGTTCCTAGGGCTCTGGACAGACTGTATCCTTTTGCAGAGGACTTAATTCGGGGGGGACGGCTTATGCTCTTTGCTCACGTCTGGAGACAGCGCGTCTCGCACTGGTGGATTCAGGAGGTGGTGTCCTCCAGGTACAAGTTAGAGCTAGCAGCTTGGCCGCCTCCAAGGTTTCTTCGGTCACGTTTGTCCCAAAACCCCTTGACGGCGCAGGGTCTAAGATTGGCTGTCCAACGACTTCTGTCGTCCGGAGTGATTTGCCCTGTGCCTCCATCAGGAACGAGGTCGAGGGTTTTATTCCAATTTTTTCACGGTGCTCAAGGACGGTACTCTGAGACCTATCCTGGACCTGAAGGACCTCAACAGGTTTGTCAGATTGAAACACTTCCGCATGGAGACCTTACGGTCGGCGGCAATTTCAGTTCGGCCCGGCAACTTTATAACCACGGTGGACATCAGGGATACCTACCTACACGTCCCTATCTTCCGGGGGACACCAGAAGTTCCTGAGGTTCGCTTTTGAGGATCAGCACTACCAGTTTGTGGCTCTGCCGTTTGGAATCTCCTCAGCCCCTCGAGTGTTCACCAAGATACTGGCGGGTGTCATGGCACTGCTGAGGAGCCAGGGCATTCGTGTTCTTCTTACCTGCACGACTTTATTGCTGCCCACTCTCTTCAGCAGGCCGAGAGCGACACTCCGAAGGTATTGTCCACGCTAGAGGCATTCGGCTGGGTGATCAATTATCCCAAGTCTTTGATCACGCCGTCATTGGTGAGGTCCTTCCTGGGCATGACATTGGACACTTCTCAGGTCAAGGTGTTTCTCCCTCAACAGAAGGTGGAGGGTCTTCAGACGGAGGTGCTGGCCTTGCTGTCGTGTCCACACCTGTCCATCCGTCTGGGGATGCAGTTGGTGGGCCTCCATGGTTTTGTGTTTCGAGGCTGTGCCCTTCGCCCAGTTCCACATGAGACCTCTTCAGTTGAATCTGTTTGGGATTGGAAACAGGAGTCTCTGGAGCAGGAGTTCTCTCTGTCCCCTCTGGCCAGACGGTCCCTCTCGTGGTGGTTGGACTCGAGGAATCTTCTAGTAGGCAGGTCTTTTCTGCCCCCGCACTGGGAGATTGTCACCATGGACGCCAGTCTGACCGGTTTGGGGGGGGGTTGGCGATCGCTGAAGTTCCAGGGCCGGTGGGGCCCTCAGGAGGCCCATGTGCCTATCAACCTCCTAGAGCTGAGAGCGATCCGGTTGGTCATGCCCGATCCAGGGCTTCTCACTCAGGGACTGCTACGCTACCCCAATTTACAAACACTGGGTTTGACGGCTTGGCTGCTGAAACCTCCATCCTGACAGAAAAGGGGCTGCCTGGCTCGGTCGTGAGTACCATGATTCAGGCTCGGAAGAAATCTTCTTCCATGATTTACTACAGGGTCTGGCACGCGTACATTGCCTGGTGTGAGTCTAAGAGTTTCCCTTGTCGCATTCTTTCCCTTTCCAGGATTTTGGAGTTCCTCCAACATGATATAGATTCGGGTCTCTAGTTGAGTACCCTCAAGGGACAGGTTTCGGCTTTGGCTATTTTCTTCCAAAGATCCTTCGGCAATCATAGACTTATCAAGACCTTTTTCCAAGGAGTTACCCGTGTTCGTCCGCCGCGTAAGCCCTTGCTACCGGTGTGGGATTTGAATTTGGTGCTTTCTGCTCTCCAGGGTCCCCCCTTTGAGCCCTTGTGCGATGATGCCTTATCCATTTTGACTCTGAAGGTGTTTTTTTTTTGGTAGCTATCACGTCGGTGCGTCGCGTTTCAGAGTTGGCGGCGCTTTGTATGAAGCCTCCTTACTTTGAGCTACATCAAGATCAGGTGTTTTTTTCGTCTTAAACCAGATTTTTTACCCAAGGTTGTCTCTGCCTTTCATTTCAATGAGGACATTGTTTTGCCTTCCTTGTGTCCGGCGCCTTCTAGTTCTAAGGAGTGAACCCTGCATTCTCTGGATGTGGTCAGAGCTCTCAAGTACTACCTAGTTGCTACGGAATCCTTTAGGAAGTCGGATGCTCTTTGTCCTTCCTGATGGGCCTAGGAAGGGTTTGCTTCCAGCTAAGCCCACTATCGGCAAGTGAATCAGGCAGGCGGTGGTTCAAGCGTATTCTGCCAAGGGGAAGGAACCCCCTTTCCGTGTTCCAGCTCACTCCACTAGAGCTATTGGTGTTTATTGGGCTTTTCAGCACCAGGCTTCGGTTGAACAGGTTTGTAAGGCTGCCGCTTGGTCTTCAGTTCACACTTTTTCTAAGTTTTACAAGGTTGATGTTAGGGCCTCAGCTGATGCTGTTTTTGGCCGTAAGGTGCTTCAGGCGGTAGTGACATGAACTACGTGCTGTTGCTCTCTGGGGATCCCACCCTTTCTTGGACACTGCTTTTGGATTTCCCAACTGTCAAGAGTGAAGCGACTCGAGCAGGATACCAAGAAAAATACAATTCTGTGATTACTCACCTGTAGAATAGGTTTTATTGGTATCCTGCTCGGGTCGCTTCAACCCACCCTTGTTCTGTTATCTTTTGCCTTGTTATGGTGATTACCGTTTTGAGAGAGTTATGTTGGGGCTGTGTGAAGTAATATGGTCTCTGGCCTCCCGGCTTATCTCTGTATTTACTGCTTTTCAACACTGGGAATTATTAGGGAAGTAGCTGCCTTTATATGAGCCGGGAGGAGCCACAAGTTTCATCTTGCAGTCAACTGTGCCACCTTGTGGCGGAAACCCATCTGTCAAGAATGAAGCGACCCGAGCAGGATACCAATAAAACCAATTCTAAATGTGAGTGATCACAAAATTGTATTTTTTTCAATTGCAGCCGTTTGCGTGCGCCAACTCTACACTGACCAAATCAGCATTCTCTAGATTCTGTGAATTTGAGGACTGTATCGGTGCAAATTGATCGCCAGCAAAAGAACTGAGGGTGCTGCTATTCACATTTGCATGGCAAGAGGCCTGATACTGCTGGTGTCGGTAACCAAAGATTTCTGAAGTTGATTCTGCTCAAGACAGAATATTGCAGAGGTTATTTTACTTTGTGTGTTGGAATTCTGGAAGACTGACATTTTTGCTCTCCTGCATTTTGGGCTACAGAGCTGAAGATGCTAGGAGCTCAAGCTAAGAAACACTCTGGACAATGGACTTGTATCTCCTCCTCCAACACTTTCCTGGATTTCAACTTCCATCGTGCTGAGGGGAGGACACAGCAACAGTGTTGCAAAGATTCTAGTTCTTTTTTTTTACCTGGACATGCGTTCAAGGGATCCTCACCCAAGCTTCTCTGGTTGATCCAGGGACCAGCAGACCATTCTCGGCAGTGGCTTGGCCTTTTGGGGCTCGCAGCATTGTAGAGGTGGCCCCTGGTGGTTGCTCCCATGAAGTATGTGTTGCTGGCTGGAGCAGGATTGTTCCTACAATATAGTTTATGTGCTAGGGGAGCTGGTTGCTGTAGGAATGTGCTTCTACTGTGGGGCTCTGCCAGGAATGGTGATCTGCATGCAGATCATAGTAGGAGCAATCCTGGTTCTGAGGAGCATGTTAGAGGCAGAACGTTTACTCAAGCAGCATTCCACAGAACAGGGAATGGCAATGGCTGGTGCAGCTATCGGCCTGATTCCCTGCCAGCGGCCAAGTGGGGCACCAGAATGGCAGCCAGCTGTTAAGGACTATGTAAGTGACAAGTAAGCCAAATCAGGATGCCCCTGAGCTGCTCGTCCAACCTCTAGTCACTTTTTCTAGTCACTTTTTCTTTAATTACTGGAGGAGTTTTCATACCTTTTGAGCCTTTAAGCACTGCATAATAAGCACAAGTTTTGCAATAAGCACACTTGGATGGGGTGACACCTTTTTGTGGGGATGGCCCTAAACGGATGTGGGGATTAGACTGGTTGAGACAAGATGTATCTCAGAACTAGTGCTTTAAGTGGAACAATCTAATGATAGTGGCCACAGAGGCAGTGTCCTTTGCAGTTTCACATCAGACCATTTCAGCTGTCTCTTCTATTCAAAGGTACAGATAGGTGGAGTTGCTTAACAGTACTCGTTTCTTTTTAGGCCAGTCTCTTTGGTGGTGGTTGTTATGCAGCAAGGATTTTCTTCCTTCTGCACAGTGATTTCTTGGTCAATCTTCAGCTAGTGCCCACCTTCCCTCTGGTGCCACAGCTTTCACATCTGATTTGTGTAAGCTGTGTCTACCAAAAACAGGGGGAAGGTAGGCTGTGGGTGTTGCAAAAAGTTTGGACTTCCCCCTTTAAGTACTTTTTGAAAGGCAGGTCTTGACACTGTTTCCCCCCACTCTTTTCCTGCAATCCAAGTAATCCTTGGATTGCTAGAAGTACCCTTGGTGAAGAAAGGGGCCACTCATGTGTTACTCCTGCCTCTCTGGGACCCAAAACCTGTTTTGTCAAAGTGTATGGAGGGCTTAACAGTTGTCACTTTTCATAAATGCCAACATACTTGGTCTTCCACAGGGATGAGGTCCATTATGAAATGAGAGCTGGTGATGAGGGTCCTTTCATGCAAGGCAAAGGACCCAGCTTTCGGACTTAATGCTAAAAGAGCTTTAGGGTTTCTTATAGGTTTTATATTACCAGACATTAGTGAGCCACACCTTCAGAGGATTGAAAGATTTCCTTTTCAGGAGCCCAGTTCTGTTTTTATGTACCTCTTGAAATGGACATGGTGCTTGTGCTCCATGCATTTAACAACCCATAAAGTAAGGGCCTGCTTTCCACATATCATTCTGCTTATGTGGCTTTCCCACCTATTTCCTTTTTCACCCTTAGCGTTCCTTGTGGGATATTGGCTGCCTTCCAAGGGCTGTGGGGTGTATGCACTCTAGTAACCAGTTCTCAGGGCAGGTAGTACCAGAACATGGGTTTCCTGCTTTGATTTTTCGCACCATTGTGCTGGCCATGTCCCTTCCTGTTTAATACCTAATTTTTGGTTTATCCCCCTAAATCTTTATGGTTATCATGGCACTTGGTTAAAACATTGTCCAGCTAGTAAAATGGGTATTGGACTGTCCTGTTTTTACTAGGTAACCAGCCAGCCTGTTCAGTAACTCAAGCCTACCATCATCGTAAAGACATCTTTGTTTTCCCTTATGTGGAACGAATGCTCTGAGGCAGACCACGAATTTTGCCACATTTTTAATGCACATCGCATGGTTGAGTTGTCTCTATATAGAAACTGACAATTTGTGTTTTTGGAAATGATTGTTCTGTCTTTCAAAAGTCACTACTGGTGCACCTAGTGGATCTGAAGGATGCTGGTGATATCTTCCCTTCAAGGGTTCAGGGAGGACCTTGGCTAAGTTCATGGTGTTAACTATTTAATGCAATATCTGTAGGTGCTAAGACAGTGTGACTGGGGCCATAGCTATCCTCTGTTCAGTGGTAAAGGTTTATTCTTAAGACAAATGGAGCACACTATCAAAAAGATGTGCTGTGGTAATCAGATGCACTTTTTTTCGATGTGCTCAGTTCTATCTCTTGCCTCAAAGACTCCCCTGCTACCCCCAGGCAATTAGTTGTCTGCATTATCCATGTTTGAGGCAGGCCTATGGAATACATGTGGACTCGGGTGTTGGGGTTGAGGACATCCTTCATTTCTGCAGGGAGGGAACTCCTTCATTTCTGCAGGGAGGGAACTCTGCTTCCTGTGCCCAATGTTTATCCACAGCTGAGATGGCCAGGATTTATCAACCCTGTGCTAGGCTTGGGGACCTTTTATTACTTGGGCTATGGGTTTCAAGCCCTTTGAACTCACACTGGGATCAAAGCGAAATGTCCCGTGTGACCAAGTCGTACTAGATTCAGCATCTTTCTTTCTCTAGATGACCTTCAGTGGAATGTCTTGTAATGCACTCATCTGCGTGTGGATAAGGGAGGTGTGATGGTCATAGTTTACATGGAGGATCAGAATTCTACCTTTGAGGGATACCTGCATCTCTGCCTTGGTGCTATCAACTGTCATGAAGCGTTTCACTAGGTGTACTTTTTGGCTGCCTTGGACTTATACAGTATAAGGGAACAAGTGGCAGCTGGTTCAAACCTCACATTTAAAAGATTAATTTTCTACTCCAAGTTATTGTTGACTGGACTAGCACTTTTTATTGGTTAATATCCATAATAAGGTAACCGGGCCTAACCTTGTCCTTTCAGGTCATTGACCTTAGGTCTATCTCCTTGGCTCTAAGTTGTTCTCCCTTTCTGTTTAGCAGAGGATCATCTTTGACTAGCAACACCCTACCAACGGATGTCCCATCTTTAAAGACTAGCTTACTGGTGCAGGCTGGGCAGAGTATTTTGCACATACATGCTCTAAAGCCTCTGTATACCAGGAAATAGGGTTCAAATGTGTCCCCTTGCATAAAGTCTTACCAGGTGTCTTCAATGTTGGATGGTCTGATCTGTGTTCCATGTAACAGACATTAGAAAGGTTACCAGGTGGTGGTGGCTGGTGACTTCTCTGGCCTGTTATCTACCCCTCACCTTCTTATGATGCAAGCACACTGTTGGCTGTAGGCTATGTATGTCTGCCCCACACTTTCTTGTGCTATTTTTGACATTTTTCATTATACATACTTGCCACAACTTCTGATGTCACCTGAGGTGACATTTGGAATTTTAGCACATTTGTTGTTGATGGGTCACCCTCAGTTTTTCATGTTTGCTCTTCACCCCTCTCCCTATGTTTCTTTGCTATGTGAAAATGTTTTCCTTTTATGAGAACGTTTGCACCTACAGAGCAATTCTGAGTTAATTTTATTTGTCTGAGCAGACAAATAACTGTGCAGCAGTTTGTCTGTTCAGTCTTAACTTTGTGGTGTGTATATATATATATATATATTTTTTTTTTAAATACACATGCTTTTCTCTGAACCATTATCTATAGATGTCTGTCACTGTGGAAACCTTTTATGATGTGGAGAATAAGAAGTGAACATGGCTGACCTTGACAAGTCATGTTATGCATAAGACTACTCTTGACCCACCTGCAAAAAATGATTTCTCAATAAGGTGAGTATACCCGTGTTTTTAAGAAATGGCTACTTTAAGCCTCTAAGCAAGCAGTGGGGAGCTTTACAAGTTTCAGAACAGTTTGTCATCACGAAAGTTATGAAAGTCAATAGTAAACTTTTTTCTTTTAAAATAATTTTGTGCAGGAAATGAAACTGGACCAGAATCTATTTGCTTAGCTGCCTACCATGTCAACGCTGTCATCTCAAACCGCCAGGACGGCCATGGCTGTATGCGTCTGCCCTGCAGGCCCTGGAGAAAACTTTTCAGGTTGGAATAAAGGTGTGATTTTACATTCTCCTGGGTCCAGTCGGGCTATATGTGGTTTATCTGACTTACAAGAACAATACAGTCGTCCCATCATCATGCTCTTTATACACATGTGCCTTGGTTGAATACAGGTCATGTTTTTGCTGTTCTTTTTTTCTGACTTCCAGACAGGTACAATGGGTGCTATGTTCGTAGAGGAGCGTTGAGCTTTTGTTCCTATCTAGACTACCTCCTGATTCCAAGGGAGGTAAGGCCAGCTTGCTCTGGATAGAGGTATTTACTGGATTAGATTTGCTGAAACAATCACTCCACTTCTCTTGAAGTCATTATGCTAGCTAAGAGTTTCTCTACAGTTTGTGTCTTCATCTCTGGCTAGCATGATGCTTATTAACAACCTGTTCTGTCCCATTTTTAATAAAATGCATTGAACCAACTCTACTGCTTTCATTTATTGGTGTAGATGGATGTGAGGTTAATGTTGGGTAGTGTCGTCCAGCTACAAAGCTGTGCCTACAGTGTAAAGAACAAAGTCTTTCCCCTTAATGCAGTCCCACACGAACAGATGGGTGCGGGATGCTGCTGTGGGAGGCTGGAGTCCCTCAGTGCAATGACCCCTGGAACTCCCTGAAATTCTTACCTTCACATTGGCAGAAATGCTGACCTTCGATAGGCCTCTGCCGGTCACGTGGTTCATCTTTTCCTGGCTGCCAGTCAAGGCTGGAGACCAACTGAAGGACAGAATTTTGGCCACGTGAATGAGGAAATGGTTAACTACTGGTTAGTGTTGCTTTAAGTTTGCTACTCTGCCAATCTGTGCCAGGTGGGGCCTTCTCCTTCTACCTGTGAGCCCTGAATTTAAAGAGGAACTTCGGAGGCCCTGAAGTCTAAAAGACTCCAGGGCCTCCTGTGTGCCAGTCCCTGGGGCATCCCCCCCCCTTCTGAACACTCATCCTCTCCCAGAGCCCTCGCCTCGTCTGTACATTCCGGCCGCATCCCTGCTCACACATAGCTGTACCCACGACCAAACTTCCTGAATGTCTGGCATGGCCACGCCTGCGGCTGGTTGCGCTGCTCGGCCGAAGAGAGCCGAGTGACAGCGAGTGCGCTAATCTGCGCACTCGTCCGAGTCTGCACCGTGGGAACGGAAGGAAGATGAGTAAAACGGGGCGACCTGGGGGGGGGGGGGTACACACAGCGGGGCATCCCAATTCTGCTGCAGGGAGGAACACGCAGGAAAGTCAAATTCATGTGTTCCTCTAAACCTCTGCAGATGTCAAATGAGTGCTGTGGTTTCCTGTACTCTACTGCCTGGTGCTCTCCTCAGTAATTGAGTCTCTCATACAGGCCTCACTGATATCATGCGAGAGAGTAGGTTAACTTAGTTTGGTGGACCAGGCCTCTCCCTAACATAGCTGCTAGGAAGGATTTCTAGCTGCTGTAAAGTGGACCAAAACCTGTGATTTTCACTATCCCAGAATTTGGTCCTTCCCAGAGTCGCTCCGTTTTGAAACCCCACAGTTCGCCTCTCCTCGTGCCCACGGCGCAGCTAGAGCAGCTGAAGGGAATTCTAGCCGCAATTGTGTGCAGTGCACTGCTGCAATTGCATCATTCACTGCCTTCGGCTGTGCAGGGCCACACAAAGCCATTCAGTTGCGACAGGTGGGGCCTCGCACAGCTGAGAAGGGAGGTGAGTGATGTTGGTCGCACATGTGCGTGGGCTTGGGGCAAAAGATAGGATTTCTGGGGGACGGTATCCCATTCAGGAGGGAGTCTCGGACTCCAGGGTGGGTTTTGGTCCACTTTAAGGCAGCCCTGAAGCCTACAGCAGGCTCTTTGATCTTGATCAGGGGAGTCACAATGTGGCCAGGAAACGGACTCTTCCATGCTAAGCTGGGGAATTGCAGACAACTGGAAACCAACATGAAAAACATTTATCGTTACACGTTAGAATGTGTAATTTAAGCAGTCCTCTCTTAAACCGGACCCACAGACTTGCACATTTACAAAAAAAAAATCTGCATGCATGATACTGAATCATTGTCAGCACTTACATTTGCTCCTGCATCCACTCAAAGCTGAAATACCACCTCACTGATATTCCAAGTGTGACATACACTCCGCTTCAACTCTTCATGACATTTGGGTTATTCTCTAGTAGAGGGCGAACTTCTGCAGAGATGAATGCAAAAAAAGGAGCTCCTCCCTGTCCATAAATACCTGGGACCTCCCACCAATTCCCCAGTTGCTTCTCTGCAGGAAGGCGAGCAAGACAGAAGATGAAGACTTCTATTCCTTGCAGGTAAGCCGGGCTCGCACCCGGCCCATTTTGTACCTATTTCTGCCGGACCTTTGTTTCCTAAGTATTATACGAGCCTCCCAGCCTTGGCTGCAGGTCCTGGTGAAGGTAGGCTACACCTCTTTTAGGTGTGATAGGGAGCCATGCTCCCCCGTGAGACCTCATTGTGGGGTAGGCGGTTTTCCGGGTCCCTGTCCCTTATTATCCCTGACACGTGTGGGATTCCCCCCTTCCGGGTCCCTCCACTATCCCTCCGGGGAGGGGGGGGGTCAATCTCTCTTCACGCTGCTGATCACTTTAGCCTTATTCATATGAATGTGTGTGGATGTGTGTATGTGCTGCTTGATGTTCACTTGGCTGGCCTCTATCCGAGTCTGTGTTTCCTGAGGGGAACTTCTTCCCCTCGGGCCTTGGTGTGTGAGGTAGCGGGACCTGGCGCTCGCGGCCCACCCCCTTTTCTGCTTGGCGCCGTTTCTTCTGAGGTGCACAGCCTCCTGGCTGGGAACCGCGCTGCTGTGGGAGGGAGGGGGGGGGGCGGGGCGCGCAATACCCGGTCCTAGGGTCCCTAGCAGTAATTTTGGGCACCTAATAAATCCTCCCACCACGGACTCAAAGGGGCATCCCGGGTTGCTTACCAGCGTAAATCCCTTTGGTCTTTGCGACTACCCAAAAAATCACTATATGGAGGCTCCGCAGGATACCGGGCTCGGGCTCCCTTTGGGACAATCCCGGCCGTGTGTGGGTTGTGGGGTATCCCTATGTGCTGATTTGTATACCATGTGCACAAAAGGTCATAGCGCGGCAGTTGGGTTCCCAGGCGTCTGGGTCAGCTCCGCCCGCTTCATCGCCTACCCCTCCCCGTCTTATCCGTACCCCAAGTGACACGGTCACTAGCGGGGAGTCGCACTTCTAGCACGGTGGGCAAAAAGGCCCATGCTAAGAAGTGACATTTGTCGCCGGCCTTGTCGGTTTTGGATTTTGATGAGGATGAGTGGTCGGATTATTCCCCGTTAAGGGGGAATTGTTTGAGGAATCAAACTGAGGATGTGCAGTTTTTTGATAATGATGTTGGGCAGGCGCTGGGGGATGCCGTTGACACCACTAAAGTTATTTCATTTTACCCAGCCCTTGTCACTGTGTGCTGAGTGTTTCACGTGTGTGTGTGTGTGTGTGTACTTGATGCTTTACTGGCCAACAGGGTCTGACTACAGCCTGGGGGAGCTTCTCCCCCTCAGGCTGCGTTCGGGAAGGGGCCGCGGTAGACCCGCCCCCTTATTTGGCGCGATTACAGTGCTCGTCTAGGGGTCCGCGTTGCAGGGAGGGGGGCGTGGCCTCGGCAAACGCACGTTCTGCACTGGCCCGCCCTCCCCCTGCTCTCCCTTCTCAGGCACGAGGCTGCGTGGGGGCCATCTTCTCTGGCAGGCTGCTTTGCACATCGGGGTGGTAAGGGCCCGATGGCCATCTCCTTAGCTGGTGTGTGTGTGGGGGCTCCCACTCGTCTCATACATGTGTGTGTGTTTGTGCCTTAATTGCACTGTTTGGTCTATATATATTTACATTTGTGTGGCTGCAAGATCAAATGATATGGCATTTTTTACACAGCTCTGCTCTTTATGTTGCTTATTTTGTGTTACAGGTTCCCCTGTATATGTGCGTAATAAGGGGTCCTGGGGTCCCTAGTTATGAAAATTGTCCACCCAAAAATACTCCCACCGGGACTTTTAAGGGGCATCCCGGGTTGCTTATGCGTAATTCCCTGCAGTCTTGCGACTGACCACAAAAATTCACCATATGGAGGCTCTGCAGGATACCGGGCCCGGGATCCCTTTGGGACAATCCGGGCCATGTGTGGGGTGCGGGGTATCCCTTACGGGGGAGAATGTGCTGATCTGTATACCATGCGCACAAAAGGCCATAACGCGGCAGTCTGGTACCCAGCCTTCTGGGTCGGCTCCTCCCGCTTCATCGCCTTCCCCTCCCCACCTTATCCGTACCCCAAGTGACATTGGTACCAGTGGGGAGTCGCTTTCTCATGTTTGGGCTCGGTTGGCCAGCATAGAGAAAATGATTGCTAGCACGGTGGGCAAGAATGCCCGGGCTAAAAAGAGACAGTTGTCGTCGGCCCAGCCTTTGTGGGATATTGATGACGAGTCCGCTGATTTGTCCGATTATTCCTCGTTAGAGGGGGAATTGTATCAGGAATCAGAGGCTGACTATGGTCAGCCTGGGAATTCCAATGTCGGGCAGGCGCTGGGGGATGCCGTAGATCTGGCCACTGTTTTGTCACATTTATTGGAAGTGTTGGATATTGATCCACCTGAGGCGCACCCTCTTAAGGGGGAATTTTTTGGGGCCTACAAGCCCCGTCTGGAATTCCCTACCCAGGGTCATTTTGATGCTCTGATACTTAGAGAATGGGAGAGGCCCAGTCGGCTTCCTGGTGTGCCTCAGGGATGGGATAAGAAATATCCTTTCCCGGTGGAGGCGGTCAAGCGCTGGTCTTCTCCAACTCTTGACCAACTCTTCTGTGCTGAACACCCCTGACGCCACCTCCCTTAAGGATGGCGAGGACAAGCGCCTTGATCAGATGACGTGCCACGCATTTGCCAACGTGGGCTCGGCCCTGCGGCCTGTTAGTGCATCTGCCCTGGTGTCGCTTGCTACCAGGTCTCTTATCAGGGACTGGCTGAATAACGCTCAGCTTGATCCAGCTGGCGCTGAGTTCGCTATACTTAAGTGTGAATTGTTCATGGATTTTGTCATGGCTGCGATGGAAGACTCCATTGTTGTGTGTAGTAGGACGTCGGCCTTACTGGTGGCCATGCGCAGACTGGTCTGGCTCCGTCAGTGGACAGCGGACGTTGGAGCCAAGAAGTCGGTCACAGCTCTCCCCTTCCTGGGCGCGCGGCTGTTTGGAGATAAATTGGACGCTGTTGCTAAAGGAGGCAAGTTTCCTCAGCGGAGGAAACAGCGCAGCCCCTTTCGGGGGGCGGGCTCGTTCACTCCTTCCTTTCGAGGGGCCAGAGCGTCTAGGGGTCTGGCCTTCTCAGGTGTCAGGGGCTCGTCCTGGAACAGAACCTTCACCAAGGTTTTGGCGGGCGTAATGGCTCTGCTCAGATCTCAGGGCATTCGCATTATGCCTTATCTGGATGATCTGTTGATCTCTGCTTCTTCCCTTCAACAGGCGGAACTGGACACCCACCAGGTGGTGTCGACCCTGGAGAGGTTCGGGTGGGTGATCAACCGCACCAAGTCCTCTCTCTCCCCGTCTCGAGTGATTTCATTTCTGGGCATGAATCTGGATACCAGTCGGGCCAGAGTGTTTCTGCCCCAGACCAAGGTGCAGGGTATTCAGGGCCTGATCCATCTTCTTCTGGCCAGTCCTTGTCCCTCTATCCGACAGGGGATGAAACTGGTGGGTCTGATGGTGTCCTCCTTCGAGGCGGTGCCTTTTGCACAATTTCACATGAGATCTCTTCAACTTTTCCTATTGACGTATTGGGACAGGAGCCCACAGTCATTGGATCAACCTTTCAGGATGTCTCCCAGGGTTCAGCAGTCCTTTCGGTGGTGGCTGGACTCGAGCAATCTGGTGAAGGGCAGATCCTTTCTGGTCCCTTGTTGGAAGACGGTAACCACGGATGCCAGCCTGTCGGGCTGGGGAGGTTATTGGAAGAGTCATCAGTTCAGCGGGGTGTGGGGTCCCCAGGAGGCCCACACCCCCATCAATGTATTGGAGCTCAGAGCCATTCGACTGGTTCTGGCTCGGCTGACCCCACAGTTACGGGGTCTTCCGGTTCAGGTGCGTTCGGACAACTGAACGGCAGTGGCTTACATAAATCACCAAGGAGGGACTCGCAGCAGGAGTGCCCTCAGGGAAGTCTCTCTGATCCTGCACTGGGTGGAGAGCAATGTTCCTTACCTTTCGGCAGTCTACATTCCGGGAGTGGAGAATACAGAGGTGGATTCCCTGAGCAGGGGATCCTCTCGCCACGGAGAGTGGTCTCTCAACCCCGAGGTTTTTCTGGATCTTTGCCGCAAGTGGGGGACTCTGGAGGTGGATCTCTTTGCCTCGAGGCACAATCACAAACTTTCGCCCTTTGTGTCTCTTTCTCAGGATCCCCTGGCTTTGGCAGTGGATGCCTTGCCACTGGCTTGGAAGGACCTGGGTTTTCTGTACCTGTTTCCACCTGTCTCCATGCTAGGCAAGGTAGTTCGCAAACTGGTTCTAGAAGGGGCACCAGTGATTCTGGTGGCTCCAAGGTGGCCAAGAAGGGTTTGGTACGCAGACGTTGTAAGGATGGCCGTAGACCAGTACCGGCTTCCCTTGCTGCCGGACCTGCTATCTCAGGGTCATCTACTTTACCCCAATTTACAAACGCTGGCTTTGACGGCTTGGCTGCTGAAACCATCATCTTGAAAGAGGAAGGTTTGTCTGAGGCTGTTGTTCAGACCCTGATTAGGGCTAGGAAGCGGTCCTCTTCTGGCATTTACTATAGGACTTGGAGGTCCTATATTGATTGGTGTGAGGCCCTATATTGATTGGTGTGAGGCTAGGGCCTTGCCTTGCAGGGTTTTTTCTATACCCAGGATTTTGGAGTTTCTTCAGCATAATCTGGATCTTGGGTTCCAGCTTAGTACTTTGAAAGGACAGGTTTCTGCTCTGTGGGTTTTCTTCCAGAGGTCTTTTGCTTTACACCCGCTGGTTAAGACTTTTTTTCCAAGGGGTCGCGCATGTGCGGCCCCCTCGGAAGGCTGTAGTCCCTGTTTGGGATTTGAATTTGGTTCTTTCGGCTCTGCAGGGTCCTCCTTTTGAGCCGTTACAGGATATTGCTCTTTCGGTTCTCACTCAGAAGGTTGCTTTCTTGGTGGCTATTACCTCGGTCCGGCGTGTCTCTGAGTTGGCGGCCCTGTCGATTCAGGCCCTTACTTTGAGAGACACCAGGATAAGGTGGTTTTTCGTTTTAAGCCGGATTTTCTTCCTAATGTGGTGTCTGATTTCCACCTAAATCAGGACATTGTTCTCCCTTCCTTGTGTCCTAAGGCTAACAATGACAAGGAGAGGGTTTTGCACAATTTGGATGTTGTTCGCTGTGTGAAGTACTATTTCCGCAAGACGGACGCCTTTTTCGTGGTGCCCTGCAGGCCCAGGAAAGGTTTGGCGCCTGCTAAGTCTACGATTAGCAAATGGATTCATCAGGTCATTGTTGGGGCCTATTCTGCCCCCCCCCCCCCCTTTAGGGTCACTGCGCATTCTACTTGTGCTGTCGGTGCGTCCTGGGCTTTTCAGCACCAGGCTTCTGTTGAACAAGTTTGTAAGGCTGCTACTTGGTCTTCCGTTCATACCTTTTCCAAGTTATACAAGGTTGATGTGCGGGCTTCAGCGGATGCCGTTTTTGGCCGCAAGGTTCTGCAAGCTGCAGTGGTTTAAGTTGGTACATTCTTTACTGTTTCTGGTTCCCACCCATGACGGACACTGCTATTGGATGTCCCAAATGTCATGAAGAGTTGAAGCGGAGTGTATGTCACACTTGGAATAATACCATCTGTGAGTACTCACCTTTAAAACAGATATTATAAGTGTGACATACACTCCGCTTCACTGCACCCTTTTGGTGTTTTGGATCCTTTATATGGTGAACCTTTGTTTCTTGGTTGTTAGTATTGTTATATTTTGTTCTTCCTGGTCTCCTTACTGCTATTTTACACTGGGGAATTGGTGGGAGGTCCCAGGTATTTATGGACTGGGAGGAGCTCTTTTTTGCATTCATCTCTGCAGAAGTTTGCCTTCTACTGGAGAATGACCCAAATGTCATGAAGAGTTGAAGCGGATTGTATGTCACACTTATAATATCTGTTTTAAAGGTGAGTACTCACAAAATGGTATTTTTCTCCTGGTAGTGGCCATCTTAGAGCTTCCTATCTCAGCTGTGCTGTTCCCTGAATAATCCCAAAATGTACAGCAGCACAAAACTTCCTCTTTGGATTTCCCTGGAGAGGGATGCTTATAAGCACAGTTTCTTTTAAGGGTTTTGGTTCGGTTTAATAATCCAAATTAATTGTAACCCTTCTGAATCTTCCTGATTTACACACTGGTTGAAATATGGATAGGAGGTGACTCACTGTCGCGGTCCAGGGAATTGAACCCAAGATTTTCCATCCTCCTTCAGTGTTCAGATCTCTCCACTGAATCCTCCAGGACCTCTCGGGTCTACCACCTCTGGTCGGGCCCTCCAGCACAACCTGCTCTTGTCTCAGCGACAGGCAGCTGGTATTTTATTCTGCTTGGATTCTTCTATTTGCTGGTCCTCGTCGGGAAACCTGAGAATTATTGAGGAAGATAGGTCCTGCAGGGTCTCCTCGGGAGTAGGCGGTTTGCTGGTGGTGGAGGGCAGGTTTCTGGGCTTGTGTAAAGAAACGGAAGGGTTACAATTAATGTCAGTACTGGCTTTAGGTTTGTGGGGGCCCTTGGGCAGGAGAGTCTTAGTCGGCCCCAAAGTAGTGTCACATGATGTCACTTTATTTTCTCTGTCACAAATGGGTCATCTGCTGCTGCTGATCGACCATCCTGTCCCTATTGCCTTCCCTATAGCCATCAATAGCCCTCCAGTCCTTTCTGCCGTCCCTATAGCCACCAATCGTCCTTTTTGCCTTCCCTATAGCCACCAATTGTCATCTAGTTCTTATTGCCTTCCCTATAGCCACCAATTACCCCCCAGTTCTTATTGCCTTCCCTATAGCCACCATTCATCCTCTAGTTCTTATTGCCTTTCCTATAGCCACCAATCGCCATCCAGTCCTTGTTGCCTTCCCTATAGCCACCAATCGCCATCCAGTCCTTGTTGCCTTCCCTATAGCCACCAATCGCCCTCCAGTCCTTATTGCCTTCCCTACAGCCACCAATCGCCCTCCAGCCCTTGTTGCCTTCACTATAGCCTGCAATCATCCTCTAGTCCTTGTTGCTTTCTCTACTGCCACCAAGCACCCTTCAGCCCCTACTGTTTGCTCCGCTGCCACTATAGACTCCATCATTGTCAGTTGTCACTTGGTTCTCGCCACCTTCTGAGTTTCCATCAGTTGCCCTCCATTCCATGCCATCTTCTCCATTGTTGCTGACCATCCCCTGTTGCGGAGGCCAGCCATGAGCAAGTCTGCACACAACACCTGGCATTCGGTGGTTCGGGTCCACTGTAAAATACCATGGCCCAGTGTGAGCCTGAGTGGGCCCTTGAAGATGCCAGGAGCCCTGGCAATTGCCCAGGTTTGCCCTGTGCTGGCGCCGGCCCTGCTGTTAGGGATGCGGGGGACTCAGTAATGTGCGCTCCCTATTCTAGCCAATAAGAGTCGTTTTCTGAATTACATGGTCACGGCAGCCTGCTCTCAATGGACGAGAGCCCGTGCATGCACCGTTGAAACGAGGAAAAGGTGAGTGAAAAACTTTCTGGGGGGTTTCACACAGCTGGACATCTCAATAAGGGATGAGGGAAAGTTACAAATCCTGGGGAAGTCAAATTTCAGGGTTTTGTTCTGCTTTAAGGGGTGCTAAAATCTGTTCCCATGACGCATTCCAGTGCCCCTGCCACCCAGACAAATTGCACAAAAGCAGTGCCTGGTGTACCCACCCCCTTATACAGTGCACAGAGGCGCGTGCTCAAACCGCTGTGTTAGCTGCCAGGGGTAAAGACTCGCCTGCTAACTACTTTCAAATGGTGGACAAAAATCTCTGTGCATATGCACAACGCAGAACTCGCTCTCAGCACCTGGATTTAGAGCAAAGCTGCCTCAGTTCGGAGAAGGTGAGTAGTGACCTTTATCTCTTTTGAGCTGGACAGTCCATTTAAAGTGGGTCAAAACCATCGCGGCTGGGCCCTAGAATCTAAAAGATTCCAGGGCCTGCAGTGTGAACCCCCCCTGGGACTTACCTAATACTGGCGAGTCCAGCATTGCTATCGCCATTGGCGCTGCGTCCTCGGCTTCACTTCGGCTATGCCTGCCCCCAGCCTTTCTGAATGGCTGGGCACAGGAGCCCGTGTGCCCGAACAACGTGCCGGGGATGCGACCAGCCGGCACCTCGCCACAACAGCACTTTTAAGAGAGCAAATGAGCACTCTCAAAAAGTGCAGATGAACCAACAGCGGAACCTTGCTGCTTGGGGGGGGGGGCATAGATTAAGCGGTGGATCCATTTTTGGTGTTTCCATCTGCTTTAAAGTGGCTCAAAACCCTAGCCGATCGGCCCGGGAATCTATAAGATTCCTGGGCCGATAGATTCCCACCCCCCTGGGCATCCTAAATAGGAATGCCCCACTGTGTGAAACCCCTCAGGTTGCCCCGTTCACTTACCTTTCTTCCCGCTCCAACGGCGCACGCACGGACCGCATCCCCGGTATCCCTCTAGCTGGGTGCTTGCCCACGCCAGCCATTTGTGAATGGCCGGCACGAGGGAAGCGGGGGATGCGGCCGCTGGCTTTAGACGCCGACTTAGATGGCGTGACAGCAGCAGCTCTGAGCACACTGATTGGACAATTAGCTGCGCATGCGCCTTAGGACCGGGATAAGGTGAGTTTCTTCGGGCGATCTGAGGGGTTTTACACAAAAAGGACCAAAACCCAGGATAGTCAAAATCCTGGGTTTTGGTCCACTTAAAAGCTGACCAAATCCCTTTAGCCCAGGGGTGCTTAACCTTTTGAAGAGTGCAGGCCACTTAATTATTTGGAGCCTAGTTGGGGGCCACAATGAATAGATTCATTAATATATTGAAAATGTTCTACAACTAACAGGATACTTACTGTCTCTACAAACTCCACTCGTATGTCTGTCCTTCCACCACTCCCCTACATTCATATGCTGGCGTTACACATGATGATTGGCTTTCTTTTCAGAATATATGGCTCCTTTATTTATAGCCCTCCCCCATCAGTCCCTCGCTTTAACCATCTTCCCAACACTCACCCACATCTAAGCTCCCATCAATATAAAGCAAACCATTATTATAGAAAAACTATTTTACCAAATGATTGTTTCAAGGACGGCTATCTGTCAGGCGGACCTCTTCCTTCGTGCCCGTTTAACAGGGGTCCTGGGTGTCGCTCAGTCTTTCAAATCAGCCTAGGAGATTAGAAATACGCGAGACATAAGGACAGTCATTGGTATGTGTCCTACTATCTCATGGAGATGCATCTGGTGCTCCTCCCTTTGACGATTTTATTTATAGTAAAATAAAAAACTTAAATCACCTACAGGAGGCATATCATCATGTTAGAAAAAAATCTGAATATCTAGCTCCGTAATTGGTCTGTTCTACCTAATGAGTACATTGGAATGTTATCTACGTCTAAAGGCAGGCCACTAAAAGGCGTTGTCCAGCTTCCCGATGCCACCTTTATCACAGTAATAATACCATTTTGTGAATACTCACCTTGTAAAATGGGTATTATGAGTATGTCACACACCCCGCTTCAAGAATCCATAACATGTGGGTAATATCGTCCTGAAGAGGGCGTTCCTGCAGAGATGATAGCAAAAGAAAGCCCCTCCCTGATCCATAAATACCTGGGACCTCCCACTCACTACCCAGTATACAGAAAGCAGTAAGGTAAGGGACCAGGAAGAGGCAAATATAAACAACAACCACGCAAAGTTCGCAATAAAGAGGATCCTGAATACAAAAGGGTGGGTTGAAGCGGGGTGTGTGACATACTCATAATACCCATTTTACAAGGTGAGTATTCACAAAATGGTATTATTCTTAGTATGTCACACACCCCGCTTCAAGAATCCATAACATGTGGGACATCCAACAGCAGTGTCCATAACAAGGGCGGGAATCCAAAACTAGGCAACAATGCACAACCTTAAACCACAACAGCTTGCAAAACTTTGCGGCCAAAAACAGCATCCGCTGATGCCCGAACATCAACCTTGTAAAACTTGGAAAAGGTGTGAACCGAAGACCAGGTAGCGGCCTTACAAACTTGTTCAACAGAAGCCTGGTGCTGAAAGGCCCAGGACGCACCAACTGCACGAGTGGAATGAGCAGTAACACGAAAAGGGGGACTCCTCCCCTTGGCAGAATAGACCCCAATGATGGCCTGACGAATCCATTTACTAATGGAAGATTTGGCAGGAGCCAAACCTTTCCTAGGCCCGCAGGGCACCACAAAGAAAGCATCAGTCTTACGAAAGGAAGACGTAACCTCCAGATAATGTTCCCCAACACGAACTACATCCAAGAAATGCAATGCCCTTTCCTTGTCGTCGCTGGGATTTGGGCATAGAGAGGGCAAAACAATGTCCTGATTTAGATGAAACTCTGAGACCACTTTAGGAAGAAAATCCGGCTTGAAACGAAAGACAACCTTGTCCTGATGTTTCTCGAAGTACGGAGCTGTAATGGATAAAGCTGCCAACTCAGAAACACGCCTAACCGAAGTGATAGCCACCAAAAAGGCCACCTTTTGGGTAAGAGAAGACAAAGCTATCTCATTCAAGGGCTCAAACGGAGGGCCCTGGAGAGCAGAAAGAACCAGGTTCAAATCCCAAACTGGAACAAAAGGCTTCCTAGGAGGCCGAACATGTGTAACACCTTGGAAAAAGGTCTTGACTAAGGGATGAAGTGCAAAAGACCTTTGGAAGAACACCGCCAGGGCAGAAACCTGCCCTTTCAATGTACTAAGCTGGAGCCCCAGATCTAGACCATGTTGGAGAAACTCTAAAATTCTAGGAATGGAGAACTCTCGACAAGAAAAAGACCTACTTTCACACCAATCAATATAGGCCCTCCAAGTCCTGTAGTAAATAGAAGAGGAAGAGCGCTTCCTGGCACAGATAAGAGTCTGAATCACTGCGTCAGAAAGACCTTCCTCCTTCAAGATGGCTGTTTCAGCAGCCATGCCGTCAAAGCCAGCGATGGTAAATTGGGATAGCGCAGCCGACCCTGGGTGAGCAGGTCCGGCAGCAGAGGCAGGGCGAACTGATCCTCTGCCAGTCTTACAAGATCTGCGAACCAAACTCGCCTTGGCCACCTTGGGGCCACCAGAATTGCCGACGCACCATCCAAGGCCAGTTTGCGCAGCACTCTGGCTAGCATTGGGAACAGAGGAAACAGGTAAAGGAGCCCCAGATCCCTCCAGTTTAGAGACATGGCATCCACTGTCAGAGCCAGAGGATCCTGCGAGAGAGACACAAAGACTGGAAGCTTGTGATTGTGACGAGAAGCAAAGAGGTCCACCGCTGGGACCCCCCACCTGAGACATATCGAACGAAACACCTTGGGACTGAGAGACCACTCCCCCTGACGAGAGGAGGCCCTGCTCAGCAAGTCCGCCTCCGTGTTCTCCACTCCCGGAATGTAGACTGCTGAGATACACGGGACGTGGGTCTCTGCCCAGTCCAGAATCAAAGACACTTCCCTGAGGGCACTCCTGCTGCGAGTCCCTCCTTGGTGATTGATGTAAGCAACCGCCATTCTGTTGTCCGACCGGACCTGAACTGGCAGGCCTCTCAACTGATGAGTCAAGCGAAACAGAACCAACCTGATGGCTCTCAACTCCAGAACATTGATGGGCTCGTGAGCCTCCCGCGGGCCCCACAAACCCTGAAACTGGAGATCCTTCCAAACACCCCCCCAACCTGACAGACTGGCATCCGTGGTGACTGTTTCCCAACACGGAGCCAGAAAAGATCTGCCCTTCAACAGATTGACCGACCCCAGCCACCATTGCAGGGATCGACGAACTCGGGGAGTCGTCAGGAAGGACTGATCCAATGATAGAGGAGACTTGTCCCAAACCTTCAACAGATGAAGCTGAAGCGTCCTTGTGTGAAACTGCGCAAAGGGAACTGCCTCGAATGAGGCCACCATTAACCCCACCAGCCTCATCCCTAACCGGATGGTCGGATGAGGGGTAGACAAGAGAAGCCGAACTAACTCCTGAATCAAAAGAATCTTGGCCTGGGGTAGAAACACCCTGGCCTGTGAAGTGTCCAGAGACATTCCCAGAAAGGTCAGAATTCTGGACGGAGAAAGAGAAGACTTGGGGTGGTTGATCACCAAACCGAACCTTTCCAGAGTGGACACCACCGCTCTGGTGTCCAACTCCGCTTGGTTGAAGGAAGAGGCCATGATCAGTAGATCGTCCAAATAGGGCACGATGCGGATACCCTGGCCTCTGAGCAGAGCCATCACCCCCGCTAGCACCTTGGTGAACACCCGAGGAGCTGAGGTGAGACCGAAAGGAAGTGCCACAAACTGAAAGTGCCGATCCTCCACCACGAACCTGAGAAACCTCTGGTGTGCTGGAAAAACCGGAACGTGTAGATAAGCATCCTTGATGTCTATGGACGTCAGAAAGTCTCCCTGACGAAGAGAGTGATTGGCCGAACGCAGCGTTTCCATGTGGAATTTCCTCGGCCGGATGAACCTGTTGAGAAACTTCAGATCCAAGATGGGTCGGACCAACCCGTCCTTCTTGGGTACCGTGAACAGATTGGAATAAAAGCCCCTGCCCCGATCTGAAGGGGGCACTGGGCAAATGACAGCCATGTCCAGAAGATTCTCCACTGCCACCAGGAGCCCCTGCGCCGCTAGAGGCTCCGACGGCATCCGAGACCTGACAAATCTGGAAGGGGGGCGGAGCTCGAACTCCAGCTTGTAGCCGGAAGACACCACTTCCCGGATCCATCTGTCCGAGACCTCTTGATCCCAGATCTGAGAGAAGTGCTGCAGCCGTCCCCCCACCCGCATGGGTGAGGGCGCCCCCTCATTGCTGAGCCGGCTTAGCAGCCGGTTTGGGCTTAGAGCCCCAACTGTATCCAGAACGGGCACGTCCTCTGCCCCTGTTTCCGGAATCTCCTCTGGAAGAGGGAAATGCAGAACCCCTACCAGATCTGGCCCCCCGAAAGGAGGGGGTAAAGGCAGGCGCCCCCCGAAAAGGGCGGCGTTGTTTCTTACGTTGAGGTAACCTACCACACTTGGTGACAGAGTCCAATGTCTCTCCAAAGAGCCGTAGACCAACAAAGGGTAAAGCCGTCAGTGATTTTTTGGACATAAAATCGGCCGCCCACTGGCGCAGCCACACCGACCGCCGAATAGCCACAAGCAGAGCCGACGTCCTACCACACATCATCAAAGTGTCATCCAAGGCGGTCAACACAAAGGATAGAAACAACTCACACCGTTTAAGGCTAAGGAACTCGTTACTACCAGGACGAAGCCCGGAAGAAGTCAACAGGTCCCTGACCACAGACACACAGGCCGGATGGCCGACCCAATGCTAGTAAAGCCATGAGAAGCCATCTGATCAATATGTTTATCCTCTCCATCTTTGAGAGTGGAACAATCAGGTCTGTTTAAAACCGAGGAGTTAGACAACCCCAAAACCGGTGCATCCACCTCGGGGGGAGATGCCCAGCGCTTGACCGCCTCAGAAGGAAAGGGATATTTCCTATCCCACCCCTGAGGGATGCCAGGGAGCCGAGCCGGCCTATCCCATTCCCTGTCAATGATTCTATCAAAATGGCGTTGCGTAGGAAACTCCAGGCGCGGCCTGGATTCCTCAAACAATTCACCTTTCTGCTGTGACGCCTCCTCGGGAGGGGAAATATTCAGAACTTCCAGCATTAGAGACAGAGCGTGAGGGGAGTCCAAGGATCTCCCTAAATCAGAAAGCTCGGCATCAGCGCCAGCAGACTGCTCATCATCCGAAAATTCTGAACCCTCATCAACTTCCCCCTCCTCTAGCTGAGGATAATCAGACCAATCCAGATTGTCTCTGTCATCAAGATCATCCACCGGCGGAGCCGGCGACAAATGCTTTCTCTTAGACGGAGCCTTACGGGCGACCGAGCTAGAGAGCATTTTCTCAAGGCTAGCCAATCTGGCACACATCTCGGATTGCAGATCCCTGCCCATGACCACGTCACACGGGGCACGAGTCAAGGCGGGAGGGGGAGTTGAGGTGGCCGGCTGTGCTGACCCCGCCACTTGGGGTTCGGACTGCCGCGTAATAGTTTGCTGTGCACATGGTATACACAGTAACACATCATCCCCAGTAATGGAAATCCCACACAACATACACTTTTTGGGATGCCCCGAAGGGGTCCCAGTCCCAGTATCCGGGGATGCCTCCATAAGGTGAATTTTGAGTGGTCGCTATGACCCAGGGAATTACGCCAGTTAGACAACCCGGGATGACCCTTTAATGTCCCGAGTGGGAGGATTTGTGATGCTAAAATGGACCCAGGGACCCAGGATCAGGAGAGACCTTCCAATACTACAGAAGATCCTCCTGGATAACCTTCACCTAAAAGACAGAGAGAGACCCATAAGACCCTACAATAAGACTTAACAGATAAGAAAAGAAGAAATAAATGAGGCCCACAGGGCCACTCACAAACGCTGCGATGAACGATCCGCCTCAGAACAATGGCGATTTCTGAGGTGAAGTGAAGAACTACTGCCTTGTCAGGGGCGTGGTCTGCGCAGCCCGCGCAAAGCTGATCTGTGCCCCTTAAGCTGCGTAGTAACAGGGAGCTGCCTAGTAACAGGGAGCTCAGCTCCGCAGCGGCGCCAGTACAGAGGAGGGCGGAGCCGCGGCGACGCGCCGAAAGCCCGGCTCCGCCCCCCCTTCCAGTGTGAATGAAGCGTGAGGGAAGAAGTCCCTCACGCACCAGCCCAGAGACCGGCGCCGCCGACAACCGCGGCGCCGGCTGCCATGACAGCGGGTGCTCCCGCTATCACTAGCGGAGCACCCGCCCTGCTCGCTGCGGCGAGGAATGAATGAGAGAACGGGGGCTGGCCGCGGCAGAGCGCCGAGTGCCAGCCCCGCCCCCCCAAAGCGTGTGAGGTAAAAAATTTACCTCACAGACTGAAAAACCCCGGCACCCGGCTGCAATGACAGCCGCGGTGCTGCAACATAGTAACAACAGTGCAACCAATTCATTGAATAAAGAGAAAGAGAATAAAGCTAACCCCTATGAGAGGAACCCCCAGCCCCCATAGTTTGTAAAGGGAAGGGCCCCCCCCCCCCAGGGGAAAAGTCAAGGGACGGGGCATCCCAAACCGGGATCACCTACCCGGTATGACCGCCTACCCTCTCTTTTAGGGTCTCACGGTGGAGCTCTGCTCCTCAGCACCAGAGGTGCCAATGTACCCTCGCTCGGGCCAGCAGCCAAGACTGTGGAGGCATGTAATCTGAGGTAAATTTTGGGACAAACAGGGGTCCGAGCGGAAATAGACAAAATAAGAGGCCGGGAGTTACCCCGGCTACCTGAAATCCCCCTGTGCAAGGAGGAGCCATCATCTTCTGACTTGCTCGCCGTCTGCAGAGATGGAAAACTGGGTAGTGAGTGGGAGGTCCCAGGTATTTATGGATCAGGGAGGGGCTTTCTTTTGCTATCATCTCTGCAGGAACGCCCTCTTCAGGACGATATTACCCACATGTTATGGATTCTTGAAGCGGGGTGTGTGACATACTAAGAATACATTAGTACCAGCATATTCTATTATCTTCATAATCCTAAGCAATATTGTCAAGCAATAAAGAAATAGTGCAGAGTGAAGTGGCTGCCTGAGGGTCTTTCACTTTTATTAGCCACTTAAGCCTACAACAAATAGAGGGAATGTTCACATATATATTCATTTTATTGAGTCTGACCTCCATCCATCACAATTGTGCCAGAGGCGTACGATCAACATCACCGTGTTCCTCCAAGCCACCGCTGCCACCTCTATTTTCCAATGCTCCTATATCACTCCCCATGCATATGTCCATCCTTACTGTTACCCTTTTTATCCAGCTTTACAGGTCAGTTCTATTTA
Source organism: Gastrophryne carolinensis (assembly GCA_027917425.1). Lineage (NCBI taxonomy): Eukaryota > Metazoa > Chordata > Amphibia > Anura > Microhylidae > Gastrophryne > Gastrophryne carolinensis. Next base: position 37,178,438 of record CM051244.1, on the reverse strand, counting down.
CCTCTCCCACTTTCCCCACAGCAGGTCAGGGGCCACAACAGATGCCTCTGAGGGCCACATGTGGCCCCATGAGACGCAGGTTGAGCATGTTTGTGCTTTAGTCTTCTGAAGTCCAGGGCAGGGCGATTCTCTGTTTCTGAGGCATCCCATGTAGTGTTGGGAAAACCCACAGGTTCGCCCGGTATACTTACCTATCCTGTGATCCCGTGGCGCATGCATATTTCTAATTTACAGGTTCACATCTGCTACAGGAAAGTACTCAGTGGGAGGTGCCATTTGATCTGAATAGATGGCTTCTGATTGGCTGGCATCACCCACCAATCTTTTTGGATCAGAGCAGAGCCTGTACATGTGCCGTGGAGTTGCCAGAGAGGTAACAACATACCTCCCAAGTGTCTTTGATTTAGCAGGACTGTCCCTCTTTTGAGTCCTCCTGACCCTTGTTGTTCTCCTTTGTCCCTCTCTGAAGTGTAACATGCAGATCTGCATCAATAAATGATTCATTTGTCTATTCAAAGTGTTTATATTGTGGTAACTGTTACAATCTGTCTCCTATCCATCCCTCAATGAGGGGGTGTGGCTTCATTTTCCAATTGTCCTCATTTCCCACTCTGAAACGTTGGGAGGTATGGTAACAACATACCTCCCAAGTGTCCCTGCTTTGCAGGGACTGTCCCTCTTTGGAGTCCATGCCCCCCTGACCACGGTTGTGCTCATTTGTCCTTCTGTGAGGTGTAAAATGCAGATCTGCATCAATAAATGATTCATTTGCCTATTCAAAGTGTTTATATTGTTGTAACTGTTAAAATATGTCTCCTATCTGTCCCTCAATGAGGGGGCGTGGCTTAATTTACCAATTGTCCCTCTTTCCCACTCTGAAAATTTGGGAGGTATAGTAACAACACCAGGGAACCAAGGAAGATGCCCCAATAAAGCATACCAAAACCCAGGTGAGTGTAAAATCTGTGTTTTGGTCACTTTAAAGTAGACCTTCACCCTGAATAAGAGCCTATCTTATATGTTTTCCACACCCCCTACATACAGATTGCTCACATTAATCCGGACCTTCACCCTGAATAAGAGCCTATCTTATATTATGTTTCCCACACCCTGTACATACAGATTGCTCACATTAATCCAGACCTTCACCCTGAATAAGAGCCTATCTTATGTTTCCCACACCCTGTACATACAGATTGCTCACATTAAAAATCACCTTACCTACACCTACTGCATGTTATGAGTACCTTTAAACATCCAAGATGATGGCTTCTGGAGCATCAGGTAGCCTGCAAACAGGAAGTGTCTTCTGTGTTGCTCTGCATTCTGGGATTGCTGTCCTTTGCCTGACCCCAGCTCTGCTCTGTCTGTGCAATGCACAGCTATCACCCCACCACCTGCACTTTATCCCACTCTCCTCAGTATGTGTGATGTTTCTGAGTCAAGATGGCGGCGCCCTTATCCTAGAGTCCTGAACAGAGTTGCAGCCCAGTGGGGGCCATAAAAACTTAAAATATATTAATTTTAGATGCTGGGGAATAGTTAAGGTTTTGGGCTTTTCATTAAATCATGCTGAAGGTCCGGTGTAAGGCAAAGTCTCTCTCTAATATCAGGACTGCGCGTCCCTCAGACATAGTGGACTTTGCCAAGCACCACTCTCTGGTGTCACCGAGTGCAGTGACGTCACTGTCAGCCCACAGCTCCCATGGACTGGGCGAATCTGGAGAGGGGGGTGCGGGGGACGACTGAGAAAGAAAATCAGCAGCTGGTGCGTTACATTATTCTACCCAGCAATTTCACCCTACAATAATATGATATCTCCTCAGATTCTCCGCTTTCTAACAATGGGAAAGCTCTGTGAACCCCCCTATCATGTTAGTGATACGGTCCCGCAACTTTCCGCTAGAGGGCGGAATTTTTTAGCACTTCCTGTCTCCATAGATGCCGCCTACTTCTCTGAAGGGTTGTATAGGCAGCAAAGGACATCCGGCTTCAACAAAATGGCGGGGTGACGGACACTCCCCTGTCAACCCAGAGAGGGCAGCTCCTCCTCCGGGGTTACTGGTTCGGTCCTGTTTCCGGCGTGTCCTTGAGCTGAGTGTCCCAACCATGTTGTCCCGCTGCCTGGCCCGGGCTCTGCGCTGCCCCGCGCCCGCCCTACGGAGGGTGAGTCGCCCGGAATTCTCCCATCAGCCCCCGCTGCCCGGGAGAGTTGCCCTCTTTTACCTTCCCTGCCCTTCTTCTGGCTCTTCACCCATATATGCCCCCCTCCTATCCACCACTCGGTCTTTACTGGCCTTCCACCTATATCTGCCCCCTCTCATACCTTACTGCCCTCCTCTATATATGTCCCCTCAAACTTGTTGTCCCTCTGCTATATTTGCACCCTCATACTTACTGTCCCTTATCTATATCTGCCCTCTCTTGCCTTACTGCCCCTTATCTATATCTGCCCCTCATACTTGCTGCCCCTTATCTATATCTGCCCTCTCTTGCCTTACTGCCCCTTATCTATATCTGCCCTCTCATACTTTCCTGGCCCTTATCTATATCTGCCCTCTCATACTTGCTGCCCATTATCTATATCTGCCCTCTCATACTTTCCTGGCCCTTATCTATATCTGCCCTCTCATACTTGCTGCCCATTATCTATATCTGCCCTCTCATACCTCCCTTCCCCTTATCTATATCTGCTTTCTCTTGCCTTACTGCCCCTTATCTATATCTGCCCTCTCATACCTTCCTGTCCCTTATCTATATCTGCTTTCTCTTGCCTTACTGCCCCTTATCTACATCTGCCCTCTCATACTTACTGTCCCTTATCTATATCTGCCCTCTCTTACCTTCCTGACCCTTATCTATATCTGCCCTCTCATACCTTCCTGTCCCTTATCTATATCTGCTTTCTCTTGCCTTACTGCCCCTTATCTATATCTGCCCTCTCATACTTACTGTCCCTTATCTATATCTGCCCTCTCTTACCTTCCTGACCCTTATCTATATCTGCCCTCTCACACCTTCCTGCCCCTTATCTATATCTGCTTTCTCTTGCCTTACTGCCCCTTATCTATATCTGCCCTCTCATACTTACTGTCCCTTATCTATATCTGCCCTCTCTTACCTTCCTGACCCTTATCTATATCTGCCCTCTCATACGTTCCTGCCCCTTATCTATATCTGCCCTCTCATACCTTCCTGACCCTTATATATATCTGCCCTCTCATACCTTCCTGCCCCCTATCTATATCTGCCCTCTCATACCTTCCGGCCCCCTATCTATATCTGCCCTCTCATACCTTCCGGCCCCCTATCTATATCTGCCCTCTCATACCTTCCGGCCCCCTATCTATATCTGCCCTCTCATACCTTCCGGCCCCCTATCTATATCTGCCCTCTCATACCTTCCGGCCCCCTATCTATATCTGCCCTCTCATACCTTCCGGCCCCCTATCTATATCTGCCCTCTCATACCTTCCGGCCCCCTATCTATATCTACCCTCTCATACCTTCCGGACCCCTATCTATATCTGCCCTCTCATACCTTCCGGCCCCCTATCTATATCTGCCCTCTCATACCTTACTTCCCCTTATCTATATCTGCCCTCTCATACCTTCCTGCCCCCTGTCTATATCTGCCCTCTCATACCTTACTGCCCCTTATCTATATCTGCCACCTTCATACCTACCCTTTCACCCTACAACCATATCTGCCGCCTTCATACTTACCCTTCCACCCTACAACCATATCTGCCACCCTCATATCTACCCTTCCACCCTACAACCATATCTGCCACCCTCATATCTACCCTTCCACCCTACAGCCATATCTGCCACCCTCATACCTACCCTTCCACCCTACAACCATATCTGCCACCTTCATATCTATCCTTCCACCCTACAACCATATCTGCCACCTTCATATCTACCCTTCCACCCTACAACCATATCTGCCACCCTCATATCTACCCTTCCACCCTACAACCATATCTGCCACCCTCATATTTACCCTTCCACCCTACAACCATATCTGCCACCTCATACCTACTGCCCTTTATCTATATCTGCCTCATCATACTTACTGCCCCATATCTGCCCACCCATACCTTTATGTATCTACCCCTTCCAGTAAAATCATTGGTGGGGAAGTGACATTTAATGTGTTTGGTTTTAGGCTCCCGGCGACAGACGGCTGCAGCCAATCATCGGTGGGTATAGACCCGGAGGGCGGGGCTTTTGCTGCTCCAGCGGTGTCCCTTGTGACTGACTCACTTTTATTTTTCAGGAATCGCTGGTTGCCGGATCGAGACGCTTAGCGGCCATGGGACCATCCAGTGAGTTGTGGGAGTGGCTAATTAGTCGGGGGACAAGTTTAAAACTAGAGGGCAGAAAACTGCTGGATCAAGGGGGCATTTGGTAGATGGGGTGTATCGGGTGGGGTGTCAGGCCAGGTTCGTGGGTGGCGGACTCGGGTTCAGATCATGTGATCGGAACGGTCCATCAGGATTGGCTGCTCACTATCTCGTCTCTTTCTGCAGAGCATCGCCCTCCATCCACACCATCAGGTTTTATCGGACGTCAGCGGTTTGCAGTAAGTGCACACAGTAACCATGGTTACCGTCCATGTAAAGTGACCTCTGTAACTCCTTCCTCTTTCTTGCACAGGGCAGGATGCGATGACCGTTAACACGCCACCATTTGCTGAGTCCGTCACAGAGGGGGATGTCAGGTGGGAAAAAGGTGAGATGACCTGAGGACCCCCTCCCCACCTACTGAGGAGGCAGTCACTGGAAATGGGTGGAGCCAGTTAAGATTTCTAACTGTATCTTGTCTCCGGTAGCTGTCGGCGACTCTGTAACGGAAGACGAGGTGGTCTGTGAGATTGAGACCGATAAGGTAAGTTATGGCTACCCACCTCCTCTTGTGGCCAGCCCGAAAATTCCCACCCAGCCAATCGGCTCCCCTCGCTCCCACAGACATCAGTGCAGGTCCCGGCACCGGCAGCGGGAGTGATCGAGGCTCTTCTGGTTCCTGATGGCGGCAAGGTGGAAGGCGGGACTCCGCTTTTTGTCCTCAGGAAGTCTGGAGGTACGTCCAATTGGTTAGGGAAGGGGCATGTCTATTGGTTTAGAAAAAGGTGTGGGAGGGGCTGGCCTAACGGTATAGAGGGAGGTATGGGGGCTGGCTTATTGGTATAGATGGAGGTATGGGGAGCTGGCTTATTGGTATAGATGGAGGTATGGGGAGCTGGCTTATTGGTATAGATGGAGGTATGGGGGGGCTGGCTTATTGGTATAGATGGAGGTATGGGGGGGGCTGGTTTATTGGTATAGATGGAGGTATGGGGGGCTGGCTTATTGGTATAGATGGAGGTATGGGGGGATGGCTTATTGGTATAGATGGAGGTATGGGGGGCTGGCTTATTGGTATAGATGGAGGTATGGGGGGCTGGCTTATTGGTATAGAAGAGGGTATGGGGGGTGGCTTATTGGTATAGATGGAGGTATGGGGGGCTGGCTTATTGGTATAGATGGAGGTATGGGGAGCTGGCTTATTGGTATAGATGAAGGTATGGGGGGCTGGCTTATTGGTATAGATGAAGGTATGGGGGGCTGGCTTACTGGTATAGATGGAGGTATGGGGGGGCTGGCTTACTGGTATAGATGGAGGTATGGGGGGCTGGCTTACTGGTATAGATGGAGGTATGGGGGTCTGGCCTATTGGTACAGAGGAAGGTATGGGGGGTGGCCTATTGGTATAGATGGAGGTAATGGGGGGTGGCCTATTGGTATAGATGGAGGTATGGGGGGCTGGCTTATTGGTATAGAGGGAGGTATGGGGGGCTGGCCCATTGGTATAGAGGGAGGTATGGGGGGCTGGCCCATTGGTATAGAGGGGGTTAGGTCAGCCCCTCATATCTGTTTAGAGGGAGATGTGGGAGGGACTTTCCTACTGGTTTAGAGAGAGGCGCTTGCCTATTGGTTTTGATGGAAATGTTTGGGAGCTTTTGTATTGGTATAGAGGGAGGGGAGGGATTTGTCTACTGGTTTAGAGGAAGATATCTCAGGGTCTTGTTTATGGGTTTAGAGGAAGGTGTGGAAGGGGCTTATATATTAGTTTTTAAGGAAATGTGTGGGAGGGGGCCTAACTGGTAGGGTAGAGGAAAGTGTGGTAGGAGCTTGTGTATAGGTTTTGAGGAGGGGAGGGGAGGGTCTTGTCTACTGGTTTAGAGCTGATATCTCAGGGTCTTAATTACTGATTTAGAGAAAGGTGTGGGAGGGGCGTACCTATTGGGTTAAAGGGAGGTGTGGGAGGGGCGTACCTATTGGGTTAAAGGGAGGTGTGGAAGGGGCGTACCTATTGGGTTAAAGGGGGTGGGGCTTAACTATTAGTTTTGAGGAAGATGTTGAAGGAGCTTGTGTTTTTGTTCAGAGGCAGGGAAGGATCTTCTCTACTGGTTTAGAGCAAGTTATCCCAGGGTCTTGCTTATTGGATTAGAGGAGGATGTGGGAGGGGCTTAGGGCAAGGGGAGGGGGGAGAGTTCACATTGTAATGTTTTGTTTTTTAGCTGTTCCAAAAACGAAAGCAGCCGAGGCTCCGGCTCCTCCTCCAGCAACTTCGCAGCCCACCGCTCAGGCCCCGCCCCAAACTTCAGGGCCCATCCCCTCCACTCTTCCGCCTGTGCCACCCATCACCTCCCAGCCACTGGAGACCAAACCTGGTGAGTACCTGGGTCTTTCGGGTTATTTGATTGGCTGGAAGTTTGTCAGCGTTACTGACCTATGGTGCTCTTTCAGTGTCTGCGGTGAAGCCAACAGCTGCTCCCCCTGCTCCTGATGCCCCCGTGTCAGGCAGCGCCCGCTCAGAGCACAGGGTAGGTGCCCACATCTGGTTACATAGTTAATACGGTTGAAAAAAGACATATGTCCATCAAGTTCAACCAAGGGTGTTGGGGAAGATATTTTATTTTATAGGGGAAGCTATTTATTTTATCTTTGTTTGTTTTTTTTACTGATAGCAGCTAATAGTAACTGTTAATGTTATTTTCTTCTAAATAAGCATCTAATCCTTTTTTGAAGCCGTCAGCGGTTGATGCTGTAACAAGCTTCTGTGGGAGGCTATTCCATAGATTTATAGTTCTTATGGTAAAAAATGATTATCGCCTCCGGAGACTAAATTTCTTTTTTTCCAATAGAAGGGAGCGCGCCCTCTTGTCTTCAGAGAGGATTTTACCTGAAATAGTGTTCTCCCATATTTTTCGTCGTTTTTTTGGTTGTTACGCCCCTATACACTATGCACCCCATTGCTCATTGTGCCCGCTGCCCCCTGCAGGTTAAGATGAACCGCATGCGCCAGAGGATCGCCCAGCGGCTGAAGGAAGCGCAAAACACTTGTGCCATGCTCACTACCTTCAACGAAGTGGACATGAGGTAAGTCACATGGTGGAGATGCTGGGCAGGGGGTGGGGCATTTCCAGATCAGATTCTTACATGGCGCCCCCACCTGTTCAGTAACATCCAGCAGATGAGGGTGCAGCACAAAGATGCCTTCCTGAAGAAACACAACCTGAAACTCGGCTTCATGTCGGCCTTTGTTAAAGCTGCTGCGTTTGCCCTGCAAGACCAGCCTTCTGTCAATGCCGGTGAGTCCTGCCCCTGCTGTATGCTCCTCCCCTTCTGTATTTCTGTGTTCCTAGGGATTTTTGTTTCTCCCTCTGCTCCTCTGCTAGATGCTCCTCCCTCCTTCTGTCTCCACCTCTGTCTGAGGCTCCTCCCTCCCGCAGTTCTGTCTCCGCCTCTGGTCTGAGGCTCCTCCCTCCCGCAGTTCTGTCTCCACCTGTGTCTGAGGCTCCTCCCTCCCACTGTTCTGTCTATCTTGGTCTGAGGCTCCTCCCTCCCACTGTTCTGTCTATCTTGGTCTGAGGCTCCTCCCTCCCGCAGTTCTGTCTCCGCCTCTTGTGTGTAAAGCTCCTCCCTCTTTTATATCTCCACCTTTGATCCGAGACTCCTCCCCATCGATGTTTCTCTCTTGCAGTCATTGATGACACAACAAAGGAGATCGTGTACAGAGATTACATTGACATCAGCGTGGCAGTTTCTACACCCAGGGTGAGTTTGGTTAACCCATATTGGCAGGGGGAGGGGCTTCTTCCCAGAATGATGGCCACCTGACTGGCCTCTGATCTTCCTCTTGCAGGGTCTGGTGGTTCCGGTGTTGCGCAATGTGGAGGCCATGAACTTTGCTAACATTGAGCGGACAATCGCTGAGCTAGGAGAAAAGGTGAGTCTGGCTGACATGTGGGTCACGTGACCTGCCATTGTATCATCTGGGGGAAGAGGTGATGGTGGTTAGAGGATGTGCTCCCCTGCTGTGATGCGGGGGAAGGGAGGCAGCTAACCATGTGACATCCTCCCCACCGGTGCAAATGCTTTGCGGTTCTGGGTAAAACATTGGTGCGTTCTCTTCTGCAGGCTCGTAAGAATGAGTTGGCGATTGAAGACATGGATGGCGGCACCTTCACCATCAGCAATGGCGGAGTCTTTGGGTCGCTGTTTGGGACGCCCATCATCAATCCTCCTCAATCCGCCATCTTGGGAATGCATGGCATCTTTGACCGACCTGTAGCTGTATCTGGAAAGGTGTGTGCTGAGGGAGCAGGAGATTGGCGGCCTTTGTTGGGTGGGTTAATATGTTTTAGGGCATCTAAGGGCCACCAACAGGCCAGGTTTTGCACCTCTCCACACTGATGCACAAGTGTAGTAACTCGTGGTCAGTCTACAGCTCTGTGCATCTGTGTGGCTTGTTGGTGGCCCTTGAGGAGGAAGGTTGAGCACATGTGTTTTAGGGGGCTGCGGGAGGGAGGAGCCTCAGACCAGAGGTGGAGACAGAACTGCAGGAGGGAGGAGCCTCAGACCAAGATAGAGACAGAACTGCGGGAAGGAGGAGCCTCAGATCAGAGGTGGAGACAGAACAGTGGGAGGGAGGAGCCTCAGACCAAGATAGAGACAAAACTGTGTTAAAGAGGAGCCTAAGATCAGATGTGGAGGGAGGAGCCTCAGACCAAGATAGAGACAGAACTGCAGGAAGGAGGAGCCTCAGACCAAGAAAGAGACAGAACTGCAGGAAGGAGGACCAGAGGTGGAGACAACAGTGGGAGGGAGGAGCCTCAGACAGAGGCGGAGAGAGAATTGCAGGAGGGAGGAGCCTCAGATCAGAGGTGGGCTATGGTTCGAGGGTCTTGCTCACCAGTCTTTGTTGCCCTACAGGTGGAGGTGCGCCCTATGATGTACGTTGCGCTGACCTATGACCACCGGCTGATAGACGGCAGAGAGGCAGTGCTGTTCCTGAGGAAGATCAAGTCGGTGGTGGAAGATCCACGTGTTCTTCTCCTGGACCTCTGAGGACCCGGCTGGTCATGGCACCATGGCCCTCCCTCTCCCCCCCCCCCCCCCCCAACCTTTTTGGAGGTGAGCGGCACCCGATCAAAGACTTACTGTGCCCCAAACAGACTTTTCAGACTGTACTTTCAGGAAGCCACCGGCCGGGGGAGGGGTAGGGGGAATGGCCTCTCCTTCCTGTTTGACGCTGCATCACCCCTCAGTATGGCACCTTGCTGTATCCTGTTCAGAGCTGACTGCGATATTTAAACACCTTTTCAATTTTAAACATGTAAAAATAAATGCCCCCCTTACCAAAAGTGCACCTGTGGCCGGCAGCATTCTTACTGCAGCTGCAATACGCAACTATCGGAGGGAGAACAGTCACAATTCATGCTGCTCTTCTGTCTCCAGCACCTGCAGATCCTCTCACCTATAACGGATCAAGAGTTCTGACACCATGCTTGTTCCAGGGCAACACTCGGGTGCCAGGGGTGTTGGAAGGCCAAGGTGCAATATAGAGGAACTGGTGGACACTATATAGGACTGGGAACAAAGCAGAGCTTGGTGTGCTCCAGTTGAGGAGGGGTGGAGTCTTTGACACACTTTGGGTGAGGTGGGTTGGAGACTGTGGTGCATTTTAGGTGAGATGGGTCAGACGACCCGAATGCACTCTGGGTGAGGTGAATTGAAGACCATGGTTCGTTTTGGATGGAGTGGATTAGCAGACCTTGACAGGCCTTGGTTGAGGTAAGTGGGGAAACCCTTGGGTGTTCTCGGTCGGATAATACTGTAGTGCCTGACTGTCTTGGGGTGGAGTGGGTCCGGAGACCCTGGTGTGCCCTGGGTGAGGTAGTTTGGAAGAACCTGGTGTGCTTGGAGTGGGTTGGTTGACCCTGGTTCATTAGATGGTTGACACTGGTTTGGGGGAACCTGGTGTGCTCTGGGTGGGGTAGTTTGGAAGAGCCTGGTGTGCTTTGAGTGGAGTGGGTTGGTTGACCCTGGTTCATTAGATGGTTGACACTAGGGTAGAGCCTGTCTTGGGGTGGAGTGGGTCCGTAGACCCTGGTGTGCCCTGGGTAAGGTTTGGGGGAATCTGGCGTGCTCTGAAAAGGGGTTGTTTGAAAAAGCCTGGTGTGCTTTGGGTGGGGATAGTTGGGAGACCCAGGCATGCCCTGGGTAAAGGTGGGGTGGTTGACTCTGGACCGCTCTAGGTGAAATGGATTGGGAGAACCTGGTTTGGTTGGCCCTGGGGCATTCGTTTTGTGTTGGTTGAACCTTGGGCAATCAAGGTGAGCCGGTTTGGTTGACCCTTGCGCGCTGTGGGTGGGGTGGGTCTGGAGACCCCAGTGTACTATGTTTGGGGGAACCTGGTGTGCTCTGGGTGGGGTAGTTTGGAACAGCCTGGTGTGCTTTGAGTGGAGGGGGTTTGTTGACCTTGGTTCGTTAGATGGTTGACACTGGGGCACTCAAGGCGAGGCCGGTTTGGTTGACCCTTGCGCCCTGTGGGTTTGAAAGAGCCTGGCATGCTTTGGGTGGGGTTAGTTGAGAGATTCTGGCATGCCCTGGGTAAAGGTGGGGTGGTTGACTGTGGGGCACTCTAGGTGAGATGGGTAGGGAAAACCTGGGCGAGCTGGTTTGGTTGGCCCTGGGGCATTCGATTTGGGTTGGTTGAACCTAGGGCAATCAAGGTGAGTTGGTTTGGTTGACCCTTTGCGTGCTGTGGGTGGGGTAGGTCTGGAGACCCTAGGGGAGGTTTGGGGGAACCTGGTGTGCTCTGGGTGGGGTAGTTTGGAAGAGCCTGGTGTGCTTTGAGTGGAGGGGGTTGGTTGACCCTGGTTCATTAGATGGTTGACACTGGGGTATTCAAGGTGAGCCGGTTTGGTTGACCCTTGCGTGCTGTGGGTGGGGTGGGTCTGGAGACCCTGGTGTACTCTGGGGGAGGTGAATTGGAGACCATGGTGCGTTTTTTGGATGGAGTGGATCAGCAGACCTCGACAGGCTTTGGTTGAGATAAGTGGGGAAACCCTGGTGTGCTTTGGGTGGGGTTAGTTGGGAGATTCTGGCATACCCTGGGTAAAGGAACCTAGGGAACTCAAGGCGAGTTCGTTTGGTTGACTCTTGCATGCTGTGGGTGGAGTAGTTTGGAAGAGCTTGGTGCTCTTTGGGTGGAGTGGGTTGGTTGACCTTGGTTCGTTAGATGGTTGATACTGGGGCACTCAAGGTGAGCTGGTTTGGTTGACCCTTGCGCGCTGTGGGTGGGGTGGGTCTGGAGACCCCGGTGTACTCTAGGGGAGGTTTGGGGGAACCTGGTGTGCTCTGGGTGGGGTAGTTTGGAAGAGCCTGGTGTGCTTTGGGTGGAGTTGGTTGGTTGACCTTGGTTTATTAGATGGTTGACACTGGGGCATTCAAGGTGAGTTGTGTTGGTTGACCCTGGCGTGCTGTGGCTGAGGTGGGTCTGGAGAACATGGTGCACTCTGGGTTGGGTTGGGTTGGCATGACGGGCTCTGTGTTGGATGCTGGACGCACTGCTAATATCCAGAGACGAGAGCAGCACGTGATGATCCGCGTCGGCAGTTCTTATCTGAGGCTGCAGCCCGACATGTCCTGATAAGATGGCACCCTGCTGTGAGGCATGATGGGAAATATCAAACTATTTTCAGAAGTAGAACTGGCTCAGCGAGCTCATCCTGCCAACAATGTCTCCTATTGGCTCACTGTAGCTGTACAAACCTGCTGGGTGAGGTAGCACGATGCTGCTGTGGTGGGTGGAGTCCGGCTGTCGGTCACCCTTTACATGCTGGTGCAGTGTTAGTGGTAATCACAAGGAATGATGCAATCTGCCTCTGCAGAGGGGTATTTGTGTTGCCATGGACACCACTGTGGTGTCCCTGCCCCGCCCACACACACACACTGAAGGCCCCGAGAGAAACAGCTAGGATGACATATGCTGAATCGTTTAAGCAGGTCTGGACGATGAGCCGGGTCTGATCTGCATCTCATCAGTCACCCAGCAGCCTCTCCTCCTGTCTCTGGCATGACTGATGGTGGGACCTGCAGCAGCCAGTGTACAGAGAACGCCTGAGGCCGGCAGGGTACTTCCTGTCTGAGCTGCCTCCACCAATCAGGTCTGGAGTAACTGCCAGAGCACTTCAGTTCACTCCTCCCCCTCACAATTTTGCCCTTTCCACTGAACAGATTGTGGCATCCTCATGCTCTGGAGCTGGTGATGCTCAGCATGGAATGTTGAGGAATCTCTTCATGAGCTGGGGCCCCAAACTTGCCACTCACATGGGGCCCAGTGTGCAGTGACCCCCCCCCCCCCCCCCCCCCACCTGGTGCTGAGGCGGATGGTAGGTTGACAAAGACAATAAAAACTTCACCCGGAATCCAGTGCCACCCCCCAGCACCTCAGATCCTGGGTGCCTCCATTTTGAAGAGAAAGCATAGGGTGGCCCCTATGAATGGACGGGTGGGGGATGCAGCTCTGTGCACAGTCAATGCGGCAGCTGGATCCGGGTGAGGTCAGGGTTTTTTCCCTCAAGTCATCCTTCAGCTTGACCACATGGTGAGTCTATAATTGGTGGTCAAGCTGTAGGATTCCTAAAAAAGCCATTACCGGTAAGTCTAATGGAGGTTTTTTTTTTCTTTGTAATCCCCCCCCATCCTGCTTCAGCCGCATGGGAGAGAGGAGTGGCAGGGTGGTGGTTACCAAAGACCTGACTGCGTATTTAAAAATAATTCCTGTACGAGGTGGGGCCATAGGAGGGCCCTGCTGCCTAACAATAGGAAAGTAAAAAGGTAATTCTCCGATCACCACGTCCCTTTCAGAAATGGTCAGTGGGGAGGGGGATCTACCTTTATTGCTGGACCTTTAAATCGGACCTTCAGCATCAGTTATTGAAAAGCCAAAACCCTTAAAAAAAACGATTCCCCAGCATCAAAAATTAGTATATTTTAGGTTTTTAGAGGCTTATTTATTATTTGTTCCCCCGCTGCAACTCTGTTCAGGACTCTAGGATATGGGCACCGCCATCTTGCATCAGAAGCATCACATACTAAGAGGGGGGGGAATTTGCGGGGGGTGGTTTATAGCTGTGTTTTGCACAGACAGAGCAGAGCTGGGGTCAGGAAAAGGACAACAATCCCAGAATGCAAAGGCGGAAAACACTTCCTGTCTGCAGGCAGCCTGAGACTCCACACGCCGCCATTTTAGATGTTAAAAGATTAAAAAAACACCATAGGGGCAGGTAGGGTGATTTTTAATGTGAGCAATCTGTAGGTAGGGGGTGGGGGAAACATACAAGATAGGTCGGCTTTAAAGCAATCCTATACCCATATGCTTACTGCTTCCTCATTCATGTATGGCTACCAATCACATGACTGCCAGTGACTTATCAAGATTGCAGAGTTGGCTTGCAAATCAAAGCTAAATGGTTGGCACCGGTTATAAGGTTGGTTGCCATTTGCTCCCATGGAAGTTAATGAGGAAATGGTGACTATAGTGCCTCTTTAAGGCGGGGCAACCACGTGCATAGTCTAAAAGATTTTGGGGCACGCCAAATCGGAATGGCCCACAAAAAGCCCTAATGTGCCCCCATACCTCTATGTGAAATGCATATCTGTCCCAAACATTCCAGAATGGCTGCTATGGGGTATAGCAAACGGCTTGTGCTTGTTTCCGTTTTGCTTTTCAGTTAGAGTGGCATAGAAAAATACAATTCTGTGAAACTCACCTGTAGAATTGTTTTTGAGTATATCCAGTCCAGGTCGTCCCAGTGATGACATGTGGTATTCCTCCCCCAGGGGGGCTCGACTGCAAGATCAAAAGATGCAGCTCCTCCCGACCCCCTATAAAGGCAGGTGTCTCTCTATCATTCCCCAGTGATTAAAAAAGCAGTAAACAAAGAGAGGACAGGCTGGGAGGCCAAGAAACCATGTTACTTCACATAGCTTCAGCTTGTAATCTCTCTAACAAGACTTAAGGATACAAGTCCAATGAATAAAAAATGGTAATCACCATAACAGGCAAACACGCGAAAATGAACAAAGGGCGGGGTGGGATGACCTGGACTGGATATACTCAAAAACAATTCTACAGGTGAGTTTCACAGAAATGTATTTTTCCCTATATCCAGTCCAGGTCGTCCCGACCCCCCCTCTAATATATAGAGCCTGGCCTCTTCATGCAGGGGTGGGGGCCCCTCCCCCTCTTTGGGTTCCGCATACGACCCGGCCCTCCTACGCTGGTCATACCGGAGATTTAATACGCTGGACAGCTTTTTCCTGATTTGTGCCTCCCTTCTCCGGTCATTGCGAACGGGGAGAGGAACGCTGAGGAGATTCTGGGCACTTGCACATCTTGTCAGCTTGGCTGCAGGTGTGAGTCTGGGCTTCTCTAAGATTTCAAAGCGTGCGAGTGGTGGAACGCTGTCTCTTGTCATCTGAGGCTTTGTTAATGCTGGACACCCTGGTAGGGCTGAGGGGTGTCCCTTAGGGATGGGATGGGCTCTTGGCCTGCTCCCATACTCACTGCGGGTCATTTCCTCGTTCGTCGAACGTGCTACAGGATAGTCTTTGTCGGGGGGGGGGGGGTGGAGAGAGGGCTGGGGTTTCCTTTGTGGAAGCAGCTATTTTACTCTGATTAAATTGAAGCTGGCAGGGACCCTCACACCTTTATGGCCTCCGCTCTGGGGGACTTTGGCTGGGGTTTTATTGTCCCTCTGCTCTAGTAGTTTATATGTTGGGTAGACTGCCGAATTGCATATTCCTGGTAGTTTAAACGCTGAGGTTTAACTAACTAGGGGGCTTGAGGAGACGACTGATCTTATTCTTGAGAATTCTGGCATGTCCATGGGAGGGGTTCAGTTGCGTTGATTCGGGACCGCTCACTGTGCAATGTTTTATTAATTAGTCTATAATTCTCTGACTTTTAGCTGCGGTTGAGGGTTTGCTGCTGCCCAAGACGACCTTCCATGGTCTCCCAAACATTATTTCTATTTCAGGAACATCCAGGATCTTGTAAAGTTAGGTCCTAACTTTCGCGGGGAAGGTGAGTGCAGCCTTTACCAATAGAAGAAAGTATTTGGAGTGGTTCTTTGATCGTATAAGAAATCTACTCCTGGTTAGTTCCTTGTCAATTTCTGTGGTTCTCTAGAACACAGGTAGGGCGTAGTTTTTCTTTTCCCTACTTCCTGATACTCTGACTTCTCTTCCCTTCTTACCCTCACTTCCCTGCCTCTTCCCTACCTCCCCCCCCCCCCCCCCATCTAATACCCTCCTTACCCTCAGAGGGGCTCACTCGCTTGATTACGCCGGGACTACTCATGGGACCCCCTGAGGGCTTGTAAAGATGGAGGATAGCCTTAAAATCAATGTTCTGTCAGTTAACGCTAGAGGGCTTAATATCCCACAAAAACTGCATTCTCTATTAAGGGATCTTAGGAGGCAGAGAGCTCATATTGCTCTGATTCAAGAGACGCATTTTCAGAAGGACAACACTCCATACTTGGGTAATAGGACTTATAGCACTCACCGCTACGCTCCCTCTCCTTTATCCAAGACAAAAGGTGTTTTGATCCTAATTGAAAAAGGACTACCACTCATTATAACAGCTGAAAGCGTGGATAGCAAGGGGAGATTCATTTTTCTGAAAGGTAAAATGCCGTCTGGAACTGCTATCACGATTGCAAATGTGTATGCTCCTAATAGGGGCCAACAGGGTTTTTTGACTTCAACCCTGAGGCAGCTTAGGTCATTCCAGGAAGGAATTTTGATTTTGGGCAGAGATTTGAATTGTGCACTTAACCCACTTGTAGACACGTCAGATGCTAAATCAACCATCACTTATAGAGCACTGAAGCAGATTAAGAACTCTTTGTCAAATATTCAGGCTATAGGTACTTGGAGATTAATGCACCCTACCGAGAAGGATTACAACTTTTACTCACCTATTCATAGTAAGTATTCACGAATAGATTATCTCTTCCTATCACAAAGAGATTTAGATAGGATGTCAGTTAAAATAGGCTGCTTCTCGTTCTCGGATCACGCTCCTGTGATTCTTGGTTTGGAGTTTCCTGATAGGGAGCACAAGGAGTGGAATTGGAGGATGAATACAGGATTACTGAAAGACAATAGGGTAGCTGACAGGGTGAAAGAGAATATTATACAGTTTTTCAGAGAAAATGTATCTGAGGAATTGAGCCCTCTGACCATCTGTGAAGCTCATAAGTGTATGATTAGGGGTCTCTTGATCCAGGAAGGGGCTAGACTAAAAAAAAAGAGAATGGCCAAATTGGAAGAAACAACGGGTAACACTACTGGAGACAAAACATAAAAAAATCTCTACTGGAGAGCCATCTCAAGGATTTGGAGGAGAAGAGAAGGGAGCTTAAAGACCTAATGGAGAGAGCAACTAGGAGAGCTTTTACCTATAGAAGTGGGTTGTTCTATGAGTTAGGGAACAAGCCAGGATACTTGTTAGCAAAGGCATTGAACCCAAGAGGTATGAGGGCTAGGGTTGAGGGGATCTGGGATGCTAAAGGGGTCTTATAGCAGAAGGACAGAGACATAGCGGAGCAATTCAGAACCTACTACACTACACTGCACTTTATAATCTGCCAAACCAGGGACAAAAGGAAGCTTATAGGGATGTGATGCTGTCTTACCTGAAGGACTCCCAGATGCCCAGCCTTCCAGAGGAGATTATTGAACAGCTGGAGGCTCCAATCACTGTCACTGAACTACAGGAAGCTATTAAGGGTTCGAAGCCAGGTAAAGCCCCTGGCCCAGATGGCTTTCCGAGCCAATACTATAAAACATTTGCCCCCCAGCTCCTCCCCCATTTGGCCAAAGCCTTTGAAACAACTGCTGAAACCGGGACTCTCTCATCCTCTTCTCTGGAAGCCCAGATAGTTGTCATTCATAAAGCAGGTAAGGACGCTACAGACTGTAAGAACTACAGACCAATTGCCCTACTGAATGTCGACTTAAAAATGTTTGCCAAGGCTCTTGCAAGGAGACTTTCAAAGCTTTTGCCTGACTTGATCTTGCAGGACCAGGTGGGTTTTATCTTATCCAGAGAGGCGAGAGACAACGTCATTAAGGCCATAGATGTCCATTGGTGGGCCACAACTCACAAATCCCAGTCGATCATGCTTTCAACAGATGCCGAAAAGACGTTCGATCGGGTCAGATGGGGTTGGGTAAAAGCGGTCCTAAATCACATAGGTCTAGGTGAAGCAGCTCTTAATAGAATCCTAGCCCTCTACTCTGATCCAGTAGCAAGAGTGAGGGTGAACAACATTTCCTCTCCTAGATTTGAGATCCGAAATGGAACACGCCAGGGGTGTCCCCTGTCCCCCTTGATTTTCGTGCTGTCCTTGGAACCCTTTCTTAGAAGGGTAAACCTGAATGAAGGGATTAGAGGTCTCATGATACGTGACAGGGAAAGGAAAATACCATGTTGTGAATACTCACCTGTAAAATGGGTATTATAAGTATGTCACACACCCCGCTTCAAGACATTCATTACACTTGGGTATACTGACCTGTAGATGGCGATCTTGCAGAGATAAAAAAAGGTCAGACCCTCCCGGCCCATAATAGACAAGGCTGCCAACTCCGAAACACACGGACGGAGATGATGGCAACCAGAAAAACAACCTTCTGAGTAAGCGTAGAAAGTGCAATATCCTGCAAAGGTTCAAAGGGAGGACCCTGCAAGGCAGACAAAACCAAATTCAAATCCCAAACTGGGAGCAAAGGCTTCCTAGGAGGCCGCACATGCGTGACCCCCTGGAAAAAGGTCTTAACCAGAGGATGAAGGGCAAAAGACTTTTGAAAGAAAGCCACCAGCGTACTAAGCTGCAAACCTTGGTCCAGACCATGTTGCAGAAATTCCAAAACCTTAGGGATAGAAAACGCCCTGCAAGGTAAGGCCCTGACCTCACACCAATCAATATAAGACCTCCAAGTCCTATAATAGATGGCAGAGGAAGACTGCTTCCTAGCCCTAACCAGAGTCTGAATTACAGCATCATAATGACCTTCCTCCCTCAAGATGGAGGTTTCAGCAACCACGCCGTCAAAGCCAGCGTTGGTAAATTGGGGTAGAGCAGTGGCCCCTGAGTGAGCAGATCCGGCAGAAGGGGCAGGTCTAACTGATCCTCCGCCAACCTTACCACGTCTGCGAACCAAACCTGTCTTGGCCACCTTGGAGTCACCAGGATTGCTGACGCGCCCTCTAGGGCCAGCTTGCGCACCACTCTGCCCACCATGGGAAACGGAGGGAACAGGTACAGAAACCCCAGATCCCTCCAGTTCAGAGACATGGCATCCACTGCCAGAGCCAGTGGATCCCACGAGAGAGACACAAATGCCGGAAGCTTGTGATTGTGACGAGAGGCAAAGAGGTCCCCCACCGGTGGCATAGCGACCGAAACACCTTGGGGCAGAGCAACCATTCCCCCCGGCGAGATGACCCCCTGCTCAGGGAGTCCGCCTCTGTGTTCTCCACTCCCGGAATGTACACCGCCGAGATGCACGGGCCATTGCTCTCTGCCCAGGCAAGGATCAAGGACACTTCCCTGAGGGCACGCCTGCTGCGAGTCCCTCCCTGGTGATTGATGTAGGCGACCGCCGTCCGATTGTCCGACCGAACATGGACCGGTAGGCCCCGCAACTGATGAGTCAAGTGAGCCAGAACCAGCCTGATGGCTCTCAACTCCAGAACATTGATGGGATCGTGAGCCTCCAGAGGCCCCCACAGTCCCTGAAACTGAAGATCCTTCCAAAATCCCCCCCAACCTGACAGGCTGGCATCCGTGGTGACTGTCTCCCAATGAGGGGTCAGAAATGACCTGCCCCTCGTCAGATTGCTTGGTTTCAGCCACCACCAAAGGGAACGCCGCACCCGGGGGGACATCAGAAAGGACTGATCCAATGACAACGGGGACCCGTCCCAGGCCACCAAGAGGTGGAGCTGGAGCGTCCTTGTGTGAAACTGTGCAAAGGGAACCGCCTCGAACGACGCCACCATCCCTAGCCGGATGGACGGACGGGGAATGGATAGAAGACGCTGAGTCAATTCCTGAATCAGAAGAACCTTGGCCCGGGGGAGAAGCACCCTGGCCTGAGAGGTATCCAGCAACATTCCCAGGAAATCCACCACCCTGGAGGGAGTGAGGCAGGACTTGGGATAGTTGATCACCCAACCGAAACTCTCCAGAGTGGACACCACATGCCTGGTATCCAGCGGCGCCTGACTGAGGGAAGACGCCATGATGAGAAGATCGTCCAGATAGGGCACGATGCGGATACCCCTGACTCTGAGGATGGCCATCACTCCTGCCAACACCTTGGTAAAAACCCTTGGAGCCGAGGTAAGGCCAAACGGAAGAGCCACAAACTGAAAATGTCGATTGTCCACGACAAACCTGAGGAATCTCTGGTGTGCTGGAAATATTGGAATATGCAGGTAAGCATCCTTGATGTCTATGGACGTCATGATGTCCCCCTGACGCAGTGGATGGCTGAGCGCAGAGTTTCCATACGGAACTTCCGGGGACGAACAAACCTGTTGAGCAACTTCAGATCCAGAATGGGACGAACGGATCCGTCCTTCTTGGGCACCATGAACAAATTGGAATAGAAGCCCAGGCCCTGGTCTGAGTGGGGCACCGGGCAGATGACAGCCATGTCCAAGAGACTTGCTACTGCCACCCAAAGCCCCTGGGCGGCCAGAGGATCTGACGGCACCCGAGAACTGAAGAATCTGGGAGGGGGCCGGAACTCGAACTCCAGTTTGTAACCAGAAGACACCACTTCCTGAATCCACCTGTCCGAGACCTCTTGAACCCAAACCTGGGAGAAGAGTAGCAGCCGTCCCCCCACCCGCAAGGGTGAGGGCGCCCCCTCATTGCTGAGCCGGCTTGGCAGCGACTCGGAGGCTCGGAGCCCCAACTGTGTCCTGGACGGGCCCGACCCCTGCCCTGGTCAGGAATCACTTCTGGACGTGGGGAAAACCGAACCCCTGCCGACTCTAGCCCCACGAAAGGACTGAGAGAAGGAAGCCGCCCCCCGAAAGGGGCGACGCTGCTTCTTACGCTGAGGTAACTTACCTCCCTTTGTCACCTAATCCAATTTTTCTCCAAAGAGCCGCAACCCCACAAAGGGAAGGGCCGTGAGCGACTTTTTGGACACAAAATCAGCCGCCCACTGGCGTAACCAAACCAACCAGCGGATAGCCACAAGCAGAGCTGTAGCTCTGCTACACATCACCAAGGTGTCGTCCAGGGCGGACAGCACAAAGGATAAGAATAACTCACAGCGCTGAAGGTCGGCAAACTCCTCACTAGCCGGGTCAAGCCCGGACGAGGTCAACAATCCTCTAACAACCGACCTGGCAGCAACCAGTACAAGCGCAGAAGCACAAACTGGCCGCAAGGCCGATCCAACACTGGCAAAACAATGACAAGCCATCTGGTCAATGCGTTTATCCTCACCATCCTTGAGAGTAGTGCACTCCGGAGAATGGAGGACTGAGGAGCTGGACAACCCCAAAACAGGAGCATCCACCTCGGGGGGAGATGACCAGTGCTTCACTGCGTCTGCCGGAAAGGGATATTTCTTGTCCCAACCCGGTGGGACACCCGGAAGCCGCGTCGGCCTCTCCCATTCCTTGCGAATGATACCATCAAAATGCTTTTGGTAAGGAAATTCCAAGCGGGGCTTCGTCTCTTCAAAGAACTCCCCCTTCAGCGGAGGAGCCACCTCGGGGGGAGAAATAGCCAGGACCTCGAACACCTGAGCCAGGACCCTGGAAGTATCCGAGGAATCCCCCTGGCCCTGCTCGGTATCAGCGGCCACAAACTGCTGATCGTCTGAGTCCTCGGACCCCTCATACAGCTCCCCTTCCTCATGCGGGGAGCAATCAGACCAATCCAGGGAGTCAAAGTCCTCCCTATCAAAGGCCTGCGCAGCCGAATACAAATGTTTTCTCTTTGCCGTGGCCTTTTTGGCGACGGCACTAGAAAACAATTTTTCAAGATTGGCCAATCTGGCACACACCTCAGATTGCGACTCCCCGCTAATGACCACATCGCACGCACGTGTCAGGCGAGGGGGAGACAGGGAGGAGACCGGCGGAGCAGAACCAGACGCCTGAGATCCGGTCTGCCGCGTAATAGTCCGCTGCGCACAGGGTACACATAAAAATACCTCATCCCCCAAAAGGGATACCCCACACCCCAAACACAGCCTGGATTGCCCCGAGGGGGGCACAAGCCCAGTATCCGGGGAAGCCTCCATATGGTGATTTTTTAGTACTATATATGGTATATAAAATAAATGTGTACAAAGATCTTTATATTGTTTGGGAATTACGCAATTATGCCACCCGGGATGCCCCTTTAAGTCCCGAGTGGGAGGATTTTTGGCCAGCTAAATTTTAACCAGGGACCTGGACTGGGAGAACCCCCCTTTAATATGATCAATGGTCCACCTGGAACACAAGCACACACTCAGTACCATGCAAATGTAAAGAAGCCAGTAACAATAGACAGTGACGGCCATCAGGCCCCTCACCCGACCATCGGTACCGCAGGAAACGCGCGCAGTGTGCAGTAGGAGGAGGGAGGGCGGGCGGGCCAGTGTGGTACGCGCGTCGCGCCCCGCCCCTCCCCCATCTCTCCCGGCCAGGAGCCGGGACGTGAAAGCCGCGCTCTCAGCACCCGGGCGGGGCGTAGGCGCGTGTGAGGGCCCGGCCCCGCCCCCCCCATCGGAGGAGAAGAAGCCCTCATGGGCTCACCTCCGCCATTGCGGCCAGCACTGTTAGCGCGTCGGAGGCCGGCGCCATGAAAGTGATGGAAAAAACACACACACACACACACACACACACACACACACACACACACGAATACAGGAATCCATAATGGACCCGCCCCCCCCCCCCTCTAAGGGTACCTGGGAGAGGGGGAATCCATGCCAGGGAAGGGCCAAGGGACGGGGCATCCCAAACCGGGATCACAAACCCGGATAGCCGCCTACCCCTTGTTATGGGGTCTCACGGCTCCTAAGCACCAGGGGTGCCAACTACCTTTGCCCGGACCAGCGGCTTAGGCTGGGAGGCAGGGAATATAAAACAAAGGGGATCTGGGCAGAAATAGAAGAATAAAAGTGCTGGGAGTCCTCCCGGCTACCTGCAAGGAGGAGACATCATCTTCTGACTTGCTCGCCTCTGCAGAGATGGAAAACTGGGTAATGAATGGGAGGTCCCAGGTATTTATGGGCCGGGAGGGTCTGACCTTTTTTTGTTATCATCTCTGCAAGATTGCCATCTACAGCTCAGTATACCCAATGTAATGAATGTCTTGAAGCGGGTGTGTGACATACTTAGAATAGTTGCAGCTTACGCTGATTACATGCGTTTTTTATAGACTCCCCAGGATATCTATTCCATCACTTCTAAAGGAATTTGAAACATTTGGTAAAATCTCAAATTTGAAAATCAATTATAACAAATCATGTGCCCTCAATATCTCTCTTCCAACACAAGAGGCAGAAGCTTTGAAAGATTTTTCCCTTCCCTTGGGAGAAGGATAGCATCAAGTATTTGGGGATACAACTTCCCAGGGTATTAATTAATCTGTTTCAACTAAATTTTGCTCCCCTAGGGGCCAGGTTGAAGAAAATACCATTTTGTGAATACTCACCTTGTAAAATGGGTATTATAAGTATGTCACCCCGCTTCAAGATATTCATAACCTGTGGGTAAAACTGACCTGTAGAGGGCGAACTGCAGAGATGATAGGAAAAAAGAAGCCCCTCCCGGTCCACAAATACCTGGGACCTCCCACTCATTACCCAGTATCAAGAAAGCAGTAAGGAAAGGGACCAGGAAGAGCCAAATATAAGTCATAACAACGCAAAGTTCACAATATGAAGGATCCAGAATACAAAAAGGGCGGGGTGTGTGACATACTTATGTAGTATGTCACACACCCCGCTTCAAGATATTCATAACCTGTGGGACATCAAATAGCAGTGTCCATAAAGGGCGGGGATCCAAAACAAGGAATAACTCACAACTTAAAGTGGACCAACACCCAGGATTTTGACTATCCTGGGTCTTGGTCCACTTCGGTGGGGCATCCCCGATCGGGGTGCCCCGCTGTGTGAAACCCCCCCGAACCCCAAGAAAAACTCACCTCTCCCCGCGCCGACGGACAAGCCGCGGACAAGCGGCTCCTCCGCCGCCTCCCGCACGTCACTCTTGACGCGCGCGTGCCCGCGCGGCCATTCACAGACGGCCGGTGCGGGCGCGCGCACGTCTAGAGGGGCGCGAGGGAGGCGGCGGCGGCCGGCCGCCGCCGAAGATAAGGTAAGGAGTTTGGGGTGTTTGGGGGGGTTTCACCGATCACCTGCCTCGGGATGTCCCGCGGGGAGGCAGGTGATCGGCCCGGGAATCTTATAGATTCCCGGGCCGATCACCCGTGGGTGTTGGTCCACTTTAAACCACTGTAGCCTGCAGAACTTTGCGGCCAAAAACAGCATCCGCTGAGGCCCTAACATCAACCTTGTAAAACTTTGAAAAAGTGTGAACAGAAGACCAAGTAGCAGTCTTACAAACTTGCTCAACAGAGGCTTGGTGCTGGAAAGCCCAGGAAGCCCCAACCGCACGAGTAGAATGAGCAGGAACACGAAAAGGGGAATTCCTCCCCTTAGCAGAATAGGCCCCAACAATGGCCTGACGAATCCATTTACTGATGGAAGACTTGGCGGGTGCCAAACCTTTCTTGTGCCCGGAGGGAACCACAAAGAAGGCATCAGTCTTGCGAAAAGAAGAAGTTACTACCAAATAGTACTTCACAGCACGAACCACATCCGAGGAATGCAGGGCCCTCTCCTAATCGTTGTTGGGATTAGGACACAGAGAGGGCAGAACAATATCCTGATTTAGGTGAAAAGCAGAAACCACCCTAGGAAGGAAATCCGGCTTGAAACGGAAAACCACCTTGTCCTGATGTCTTTCAAAATACGGAGCTTGAATAGACAGGGCCGCCAACTCAGAGACGCGCCGAACTGAAGTGATGGCTACCAAAAAAGGCCACCTTCTGTGTAAGGGAAGACAAAGCAATATCATGCAAGGGCTCAAAGGGAGCCCTGAAGAGCGGAAAGAACCAAATTCAAATCCCAAACCGGAATTATAGGCTTCCTAGGAGGCCGCACATGCGTAACCCCTTGGAAAAAAAAAAAAAGTCTTAACCAACGGATGAAGAGCAAAAAATCTTTGGAAAAACACCGCCAGGGCAGAAACCTGCCCCCTCAACGTACTGAGTTGGAGCCCCAGATCCAAGCCGTGTTGGAGGAACTCCAGAACTCTAGAAATAGAGAATTCCCTACAAGGGAAGGCCCTAGTTTCACACCAATCAATATACGATCTCCAAGTCCTATAGTAGACGGAAGAAGAAGACCTCTTCCTTGCGCTAATAAGAGTCTGAATAACAGCACCCGAAAGGCCTGCCTCCTACAAGATGGAGGTTTCAGCAGCCACGCCGTCAAAGCCAGCGTTGGTAAACTGGGGTAACGTAGTTGACCCTGTGTGAGCAGATCCGGCAGCAGGGGTAGAACGAACTGATCTTCTACTAACCTTACCACGCCTGCGAACCAAACCCGTCTTGGCCACCTTGGAGCCACCAGAATTGCTGAAGCTCCCTCCAGGACCAGCTTGCGCACCACACTGGCTACCATTGGAAATGGAGGGAACAGGTTACAGAAACCCCAGATCCCTCCAGTTCAGGGACATGGCATCCACTGCTAGAGCCAGTGGATCCTTCGAAAGAGACACAAATACCGGAAGATTGTGATTGTGACGGGAGGCAAAGAGGTCCACCGCCGGTGACCCCCACCTGAGACAAATCGAGTGAAAAACCCTGGGACAGAGAGACCATTCCCCCTTGCGGACAGACAACCTGCTCAGAGAGTCCGCCTCCGTGTTCTCCACTCCCGGAATGTAAACTGCCGAGATGCACGGGACATGGCTCTCCGCCCAGTCCAGAATCAGAGATACTTCCTTGAGGGCACTCCTGCTGCGGGTCCCTCCCTGGTGATTGATGTAGGCAACCGCCGTCCGATTGTCCGACCGGACCTGAACCGGCAGTCCCTGTAGGTGATGAGTCAAACGTACAAGAACTATACTGATGGCTCTCAATTCCAGAACATTGATGGGCTCGTGGGCTTCCAGAGGTCCCCACAAGCCCTGAAACTGAAGATCCTTCCAGAAGCCTCCCCATCCTGATAGGCTGGCATCCATGGTGACCATCTCCCACAGAGGCATCAGAAAGGATCTGCCCTTCAACAGATTCACAGAATTCAGCCACCACCGTAGTGACTGGCGAATCCGAGGAGTCATCAGAAAGGATTGATCCAACGACAGAGGAGACCTGTCCCAGGCCGTCAATAGATGGAGCTGTAACGTCCTTGTGTGAAACTGAGCAAAAGGGACTGCTTTGAAGGAGGCTACCATCAGCCCCACCAGTCTCATCCCTAGCCGGATGGTCGGACGAGGAGTGGTCATGAACAACTGAATCAACTCCTGAATCAAAAGAACCTTGAACTGAGGAAGGAACACCCTGGCCTGAGTCGTGTCCAAAGACATTCCCAGAAAAGACACGATCCTGGACGGGGAAAGGGAGGACTTGGGGTAGTAGATCACCCAACCGAACCTCTCCAGAGTGGATATCACCGTCCTTGTGTCCAATTCCGCTTGGCTGAAAGACGATGCCATGATGAGAGGATCGTCCAGATATGGCACTATGCGAATTCCCTGTGCTCTGAGGAGAGCCATGACCCCTGCAAGCACCTTTGTGAACACCCTTGGAGCTGAAGTGAGACCAAAAGCGAGAGCCACAAACTGAAAATGCCGATCCTCCACCACGAGCCTGAGAAATCTCTGGTGCGCGGGAAAAATCGGAACATGGAGGTACGCGTCCTTGATGTCTCTGGACGTCATAAAGTCCCCCTGATGAAGAGAGCAGATAGCTGAACGCAGTGTTTCCATGCGGAATTTTCGCAATCTGACAAATCTGTAGAGAATCTTCAGATCCAGTATGGGCCGAATAGAACCATCCTTTTTGGGAACCGTGAACAGATTTGAATAAAAGCCTCGACCCCGGTCTGAAGGAGGCACTGGACAAATGACCGCTATATCCAGAAGACTTGATACCGCCGCCCGGAGCCCCTGCGCGGCCAGTGCGTCCGGGGGAACCCGAGACCTGAAGAAAAGCGGCGGGACTCGAACTCCAGCTTGTGGCCGGAAGACACCACTTCCTGGATCCATTTGTCCGAAACCTCTCGAATCCAGATCTGAGAGAACTGTCGCAGCCGTCCCCCCACCCGGACGGATGAGGGCGTCCCCTCATTTCTGAGCAGGTTTGGCCGCGGGTTTAGGCTTAGAGCCCCAAATGTATCCTGAACGGGCACGTCCTCTGCCCCTGTTCCAGGAATATCCTCTTGTGGATGGGAAGGCAAATCCTCTTCCCGCTCTGGAACCCCGAAAGGAAGGAGTGAAGGAAGCCGCTCCCCGAAAAGGACGTCGTCGCCTCTTTCATTGCCCACTGGCGCAACCAAATAGAACGTCTAATAGTCACCAGCAGAACAGAAGTTCTGCTACACATCATCAAAGAATCATCCAAAGCGGCTAGTACGAAAGACAAAAACAGCTAACATCGTTTAAGTCCAAGAAATTCTCCACTGACCGGATCCAAACCGGAGGAGGTTAACAGATCCCTGACCACCGACCTGGTAGCCACCACCAGCAGCGCTGACCCAACGCTAGCAAAACCGTGGCAAGCCATCTGGTCAATACGCTTATCCTCACCATCTTGAAGTGTGGAACAATCAGGGTTATTCAAAACAGCTGAGTTGGACAGACCCAGAATTGGTGCGTCCACTACGGGAGGGGACGCCCAACGCTTAACTGTATCCAAAGGGAAAGGATACCTTTTATCCCAACTCTGAGGAATGCCTGGGAGCCAAGCAGGCCTCTCCCATTCCTTAGAAATAATATTATCAAAATGCTTTTGATTAGGAAATTCCAAGCACGGCTTGGATTCCTCGACAAACTCCCCTTGTTGTTGAGGAGCCTCCTCAGGAGGGGAGATAGCCAGAACCTCAAACATCTGAGCCAGGACGTTAGGAGTATCCATGGAACTCCCTGACCCCTTCTCAGAATCAGCACCAACAAATTGCTGATCATCTGAAGTATCAGATTCCTCAAACAACTCTCCTTCCTCTTGAGGAGAGTAATCTGACCAATCCAGATAATCTACTTCATCATATTCAAATGCCGGAGTGACCGGTGACAAATGCTTTCTCTTAGCCGTGGCCTTTCTGGCAACCGCGGTAGAAAATAGTTTTTCAAGATTGGCCAATCTGGTACACACATCAGACTGCGACTCCCCACTCATGACAACGTCACACGGGGCACGGGTCAAGACGGGAGGGGGGAGGGGATGAAGACGGCGGTGCTGACCCAGATGCCTGGGGTCCGGACTGCCGTGTAATAGTCTGCTGCGCACAAGGAATACATAGAAATACATCATCCCCTGTTAGGGATACCCCACAACCCATACACTTCCGGGATTGCCCCGAGGGGAACCCGATATCCGGGGATGCCTCCATAAGGTGAACTTTTGGGTAGTCGCAATGACCGAGGGAATTACGCTTATAAGCAACCCGGGATGCCCTTTTAAAGTCCCAAGTGGGAGGATTTGTATAAGTATATTGAAAACCCAGGGACCCTAGGACCGGGAGAGACCCCCTAAACCCCTATGTAGGTCTACCTGGAAGACATAATAAAGACACTAAA
This sequence comes from Gastrophryne carolinensis, assembly GCA_027917425.1. Classification (NCBI taxonomy): domain Eukaryota; kingdom Metazoa; phylum Chordata; class Amphibia; order Anura; family Microhylidae; genus Gastrophryne; species Gastrophryne carolinensis. The sequence continues at coordinate 37,150,193 of CM051244.1, read as the reverse complement.
TAAGCATATGAAAAATCAGTAGAATAGAAGAGTTATGAAGGGGGCCCAGAGGGCCACTCACTGTGCCTTCCAGTCAGGAGGAGGTTAATGGCGTCCTCACGCCATGAGCGAGGCAGCAGCAGCAGCAGGAGGAAAGAGAGGAGAAGAGGGGGGCGTGGCCAGAGCGGAGCGCGATGTCCCTGCTCCGCCCCCCCTTCACAGCCCAGCCAAATGATTGAAAAGAAGCCCAGGCTCCGTAGCAGACCCTGCCGAACGGGGGCGGGCCGTGGCGTCCCACCGAAAGCCCGGCCCCACCCCCCGCTACAGCGCGTGAGAGGAGAAGCTCCCCTCCGCCATACACAGCTGACAACAAAAAGGCCAGCGCCGCGGCGACAGTGACGGCCGTGGCGCCGGTCCAGTAAAAAAAAAAAAAAAAGGGAGGGCGACCCGCAGCGTCGCGCGAGCGCCAGGCCCCGCCCCCCGCTGCCAGTGACTGAGGAGAGAAGCTCCCCTCAGCCTGTCATGAGGTAAAAAAGGCAGAAAAACTGCTGAATGATCTCTAGCGGCTGCACAATTTAACGTGACAAACGCAAGTTATACACACGGTTATAATAAAGAAGAAAGAAAAGCCTGTACACAGAGGAAAGGACCCCAGGTCCCCCCCCCCCCCCAAGGAGAAGGACATCCGGAGAGGGGTTTTTAACACCAGCTAGGGTGAAATGGCCGAGGGACAGGGCATCCCAAACCGGGGTCACCAACCCGGGTAGCCGCCTACCCTCTTGTATAGGGTCTCGCGGTGGAGCTTTGCTCCTAAGCACCTAAGGTGCTTTTCTACCTTCACCCGGAACGCAGCCTAAGGCTGGGAGGCATGTGTATGTGGGAAATATAAAGGAATCCAGGCGGAAATAGATAAAAAACGGGCCGGGAGTTATCCCGGCTACCTGAAATCCCCCTGTGCAAGGAGGAGACATCATCTTCTGACTTGCTCGCCGACTGCAGAGATGAAGACTGGGTAATGAGTGGGAGGTCCCAGGTATTTGTGGACCGGGAGGGGCTTCTTTTTTCCTATCATCTCTGCAGTTCGCCCTCTACAGGTCAGTTTTACCCACAGGTTATGAATATCTTGAAGCGGGGTGTGTGACATACTTAGAATAGACCTAGAGGCCTGGAGTAAACTGAAATTGTCCTGGTTTGGCAGAATAGCGGTCTTGAAAATGAATATCTTACCCAGGATTCTCTATCTCTTGCAATGCATTCCAATCACGATACCTGCCCAGTTTATTAAAGACCTGAATAAGGCTTTCAGAGACTTTGTGTGGCACAAGAAGCCCCCGAGAACAAGGAGAGAGATCTTGGTTTGCAGGAGGGAGAGAGGGGGCACTGGCCTCCCCTGTATTGAAACTTATCTTAGGGCGGTCCATCTAGGAAGATTCATAGATTGGCAGATCAATAAATCTCAAAAAGATTGGGTTAGGATTGAAGATGAGGTGGGGAAGCCAAATCATTCACTGATTCAAGAGACACTAAATAGGTAAGAAGCACCCAGATTTTATATCGGTTCCGGGCCCACTCACCCCAATTAGGAACAACCCAGCTTTCCCCCCAGGTTTGGATAAGAACTTCTTGACAGTGCAGGGGATTGAAGTGCCCCAGAGTAACACATCTGTATGATAGAGGTCAGTTCTTGGAAAGACAGGAGTTGCAGGAGAGGTGGGAGGGTCCAATTCCGGCTCTCTCATACGTGCAATTGCGTCATTATGCTAAGGGCAAAGAGATGAAAGGAGCAAAGGCGCCTTCAGAGGTGGAAAAGGCATGCTTGGGAGAGGGTCCAAGGGATCACCTGTTATCCTGGGCCTACTGTGTCCTGAGTGATGCTAAGCCAGGAACTAAGAGACCTTGGGAGGACAAGTGGCAAAAAGACCTAGGCCTGGACCTTGCAACTGACGATTGCGAAGCTTTGTACAAGGGATTACATAAAGGTATTGCCAATAGCTCCATAAAGGAGACTAATTATAAAATAACCACTCGTTGGTATAGAACCCCTGAAGGACTTCATAGGATCTTTCCCGGAGTCCCGGATCGTTGCTGGAGGTGTTGGATTCCTCGACAAACTCCCCTTGTTGTTGAGGAGCCTCCTCAGGAGGGGAGATAGCCAGAACCTCAAACATCTGAGCCAGGACGTTAGGAGTATCCATGGAACTCCCTGACCCCTTCTCAGAATCAGCACCAACAAATTGCTGATCATCTGAAGTATCAGATTCATCAAACAACTCTCCTTCCTCTTGAGGAGAGTAATCTGACCAATCCAGATAATCTACTTCATCATATTCAAATGCCGGAGTGACCGGTGACAAATGCTTTCTCTTAGCCATGGCCTTTCTGGCAACCGCGGTAGAAAATAGTTTTTCAAGATTGGCCAATCTGGTACACACATCAGACTGCGACTCCCCACTCATGACAACGTCACACGGGGCAAGACGGGAGGGGGGAGGGGATGAAGACGGCGGTGCTGACCCAGATGCCTGGGGTCCGGACTGCCGTGTAATAGTCTGCTGCGCACAAGGAATACATAGAAATACATCATCCCCTGTTAGGGATACCCCACAACCCATACACTTCCGGGATTACCCCGAGGGGAGCCCGATATCCGGGGATGCCTCCATAAGGTGAACTTTTGGGTAGTCGCAATGACCAAGGGAATTACGCTTATAAGCAACCCGGGATGCCCTTTTAAAGTCCCAAGTGGGAGGATTTGTATAAGTATATTGAAAACCCAGGGACCCTAGGACCGGGAGAGACCCCCTAAACCCCTATGTAGGTCTACCTGGAAGACATAATAAAGACACTAAATAAGCATATGAAAAATCAGTAGAATAGAAGAGTTATGAAGGGGGCCCAGAGGGCCACTCACTGTGCCTTCCAGTCAGGAGGAGGTTAATGGCGTCCTCACGCCATGAGCGAGGCAGCAGCAGCAGCAGGAGGAAAGAGAGGAGAAGAGGGGGGCGTGACCAGAGCGGAGCGCGATGTCCCTGCTCCGCCCCCCTTCACAGCCCAGCCAAATGATTGAAAAGAAGCCCAGGCTCCGTAGCAGACCTGCCGAACGGGGGCGGGCCGTGGCGTCCCGCCGAAAGCCCGGCCCCGCCCCCCGCTACAGCGCGTGAGGGGAGAAGCTCCCCTCCGCCATACACAGCTGACAACAAAAAGGCCAGCGCCGCGGCGACAGTGACGGCCGTGGCGCCGGTCCAGTAAATATAAAATAAAGCCAGGGGAAAAGAAGGGAAAAAGGGGGGCCCCCACAAAAAAAGGGAGGGCGACCCGCAGCGTCGCGCGAGCGCCAGGCCCCGCCCCCCGCTGCCAGTGACTGAGGAGAGAAGCTCCCCTCAGCCTGTCATGAGGTAAAAAAGGCAGAAAAACTGCTGAATGATCTCTAGCGGCTGCACAATTTAACGTGACAAACGCAAGTTATACACACGGTTATAATAAAGAAGAAAGAAAAGCCTGTACACAGAGGAAAGGACCCCAGGTCCCCCCCCCCCCCCAAGGAGAAGGGCATCCGGAGAGGGGTTTTTAACACCAGCTAGGGTGAAATGGCCGAGGGACAGGGCATCCCAAACCGGGGTCACCAACCCGGGTAGCCGCCTACCCTCTTGTATAGGGTCTCGCGGTGGAGCTTTGCTCCTAAGCACCTAAGGTGCTTTTCTACCTTCACCCGGAACGCAGCCTAAGGCTGGGAGGCATGTGTATGTGGGAAATATAAAGGAATCCGGGCGGAAATAGATAAAAAACGGGCCGGGAGTTATCCCGGCTACCTGAAATCCCCCTGTGCAAGGAGGAGACATCATCTTCTGACTTGCTCGCCGACTGCAGAGATGAAGACTGGGTAATGAGTGGGAGGTCCCAGGTATTTGTGGACCGGGAGGGGCTACTTTTTTCCTATCATCTTTGCAGTTCGCCCTCTACAGGTCAGTTTTACCCACAGGTTATGAATATCTTGAAGCGGGGTGTGTGACATACTTAGAATAGACCTAGAGGCCTGGAGTAAACTGAAATTGTCCTGGTTTGGCAGAATAGCGGTCTTGAAAATGAATATCTTACCCAGGATTCTCTATCTCTTGCAATGCATTCCAATCACGATACCTGCCCAGTTTATTAAAGACCTGAATAAGGCTTTCAGAGACTTTGTGTGGCACAAGAAGCCCCCGAGAACAAGGAGAGAGATCTTGGTTTGCAGGAGGGAGAGAGGGGGCACTGGCCTCCCCTGTATTGAAACTTATCTTAGGGCGGTCCATCTAGGTAGATTCATAGATTGGCAGATCAATAAATCTCAAAAAGATTGGGTTAGGATTGAAGATGAGGTGGGGAAGCCAAATCATTCACTGATTCGAGAGACACTAAATAGGTAAGAAGCACCCAGATTTGATATCGGTTCCGGGCCCACTCACCCCAATTAGGAACAACCCAGCTTTCCCCCCAGGTTTGGATAAGAACTTCTTGACAGTGCAGGGGATTGAAGTGCCCCAGAGTAACACATCTGTATGATAGAGGTCAGTTCTTGGAAAGACAGGAGTTGCAGGAGAGGTGGGAGGGTCCAATTCCGGCTCTCTCATACGTGCAACTGCGTCATTATGCTAAGGGCAAAGAGATGAAAGGAGCAAAGGCGCCTTCAGAGGTGGAAAAGGCATGCTTGGGAGAGGGTCCAAGGGATCACCTGTTATCCTGGGCCTACTGTGTCCTGAGTGATGCTAAGCCAGGAACTAAGAGACCTTGGGAGGACAAGTGGCAAAAAGACCTAGGCCTGGACCTTGCAACTGACGATTGCGAAGCTTTGTACAAGGGATTACATAAAGGTATTGCCAATAGCTCCATAAAGGAGACTAATTATAAAATAACCACTCGTTGGTATAGAACCCCTGAAGGACTTCATAGGATCTTTCCCGGAGTCCCGGATCGTTGCTGGAGGTGTGAAGGTCAGGGGGCATCCTTTCTTCACATCTGGTGGTCGTGCCCGAGGATAGCTACATTTTGAGAGAAAGTCCACGAGGTTACTGGGAAAATTTTGGGATGCTCTTTGGATTGGGGACCAGCAGGATACCTACTGAATTGGTCAGCTGATGGGAGAGGTATAGGGGGTTTGAGCCCTCTAGGGATCCATCTGATGAATGCAGCAAAAGTTCTGATACCTAGGTGTTGGAGAACTCAGAAGACCCCTTCACTTAAAGAATGGTACACTCAAATCAATTATCTGGAAGAAATGGAGGACATTTTACTGGCAAAACAGGACAGATTAGAGACCTTCAGAAAAACGCGGACAATTTGGGATATATTTAAAGATTCTGATGTATATAAAGATGCCTTTAGATAGAAGATGGCACACAGCAGAAAGGGATAGTAGATCCCTATTCCCACCCTCTTCCCTCTCCTCCCCATATCCCCCCTCCCCCCATCTCAACTTTTCTTTTCTTATCCCCCCCCTTTCCTTTGTCTCGCTCCTCTATCACCCTTTATCTTTTAACTCGCTTGAGGATACACCCCCTCTCTCCCCCCTACACTTATAGCCACACCTTTTTCCCTCCTAATTCTCTTTCCCGCACCATAACTCTCCCTTTGTCTGACATGTTTGTTGACTACTTCTGGCTTTCTTAACTCTATTCTCTATGTTCCTCCTTCTCTTCTTTCCTGTATTATCCCTCCTCCTCTCCTCCCGGTCTATCTAGGCCCGCCGAGACCGAGGCGGGGGCCGAGAGGAGTAGGAGAGGGATGCATGGGTCACTGGCGTTAACGTTAGGTGGCAAATGGTCGCCCAGGAGGGAGTTCTGACGGGTTTTGTGTTTGGGCAGCAGCGGATCCTGAGCTATCAGCAGGGGAGGCCCTTGCCCTCTCTAGACAGGACTCTAGAACCCTGCGGGGCTGACAAGACTTAGACTGGAATTAAGTTGATTCTCTTCTAGAAATGTAATTGATACTGTATTTAATTAGCACTTTTGGATCCTGATATGTATAACCTGCAAGATTCTTGTCTGGTGACATGTTTGAGCCTTGTATGTGACTGATGTGTCCTTATTTCTCCTTTGTTATGTCAAAAATAGGCAATGCAGCATTGCACAATGGTTCGAAAGGAGGACCCTGAAGAGCAGAAACGACTAAATTCAAGTCCCACACCGGTAATACTGACTTACGCGGTGGCTGGACATGGGTGACTCCCTGGAAAAAGGTCTTGATCAACCTATGGTTGGCAATGGATCTCTGAAAGAAGATGGCTAAGGCCAAGACCTGGCCCTTGAGGGTGCTCAGCTGGAGACCCAAGTCTAAGCCATGTTGTAAAAAAACTCCAGAATTCTAGAAATAGAGAATGTGCGGCAAGGGAAACTCTTGGACTGGCACCAAGCAATGTAAGCATGCCAAACTCTGTAGTATATCATGGAGGAAGATTTCCGTGTCTGAATCATGGTGTGTACAACCGTGGCCGACAGCCCTTTTTCCGTCAGGATTGAGGTTTCAATAGCCAAGCCATCAAAGCCAGCGTCCGTAAATTGGGGTGCTGCAGAGACCCCTGTGTGGGAAGCCCTGGGTCGTCGGGCATGATGTAGCGATCTACTGACATCTGAACTATGTCCGCAAACCAACTCCTTCTCGGCCAGCGAGGAGCCACCAGGATAGTCGGCACTCCTTCCTGGGCTATCTTGCGCAGCACTCTGCCCAGGAGTGGAAACAGAGGGAAGCATAAAGGAACTTGAACTCCGTCCAGGGAATCGCCAGAGCGTCTGTGGCAGTGGCCAGAAGATCTCTTGAGAGGGAGACGAACCTTGGAAGCTTGTGATTGTGTCAGGACGCAAACAGGTCCACATCCGGCGGGCCCCAGCGAAGACACAGAGCATGAAAGATCTTGTTGCTGAGAGACCATTCCCCCAGGCGCGAGGTGCTCCTGGTCAGGGAGTCTGCCTCCAGATTTTCTACTCCCAGGAATGTAGACTGCCGAGATGCAGGGAACATTCTCCTCTGCCCAAGTCAAAATCTCGGACACCTCCTTGAGGGCTCTCTTGCTCCGAGTCCCGTCCTGGTGATGTAGACGACAGTTGTCTTATTGTCCGAGAGAACCTGGATCGCACGACCCCTTAAATGGTGAGTCAAGCGAAGAAGCACCAACTGGATCGCTCGCAGCTCCAAGAGATTTATGGGTAAGCGGTTCTCCTGCGGACCCCACTGACCCTGAATCTTCTGCATCTGCCAAACGCCTCCCCAGCCGGTCAGACTGGCATCCGTGGTAACTATCTCCCAATGGGGAGTCAGAAAGGACTTGCCTACCAACAGGTTCCTGAAGTCCAACCACCACAAGAGGGACTGCATGGCCAGGGGGGGACAGTGAAAATTCCTGTTCCAGTGACTCCTGCATCCGGTCCCAGCCGGTCAACAGGTTCAATTGAAGAGGTCTCATGTGAAATTGGGCGAAGGGCACTGCCTCGAAGCATGACACCATTAGGCCCACCAATCTCATCCCCAGACGTATTGACAGCCGTTGACAAGACAGCAAGGCCTGCACCTGCGTCTGGAGACCCAAAACCTTCTGCTGTGGCAGAAAGACCTTGACCTGAGCGGTGTTTATCGTCATGCCCAGGAAGGACCTCACTGTCGAGGGAATGATAAAAGACTTCGGGTAATTGACTACCCAGCCGAAGGCCTCTAGCTTTGACAACACCGTCCGGGTATCGCTCTCGGGCCTGCTGAAGAGACTGGGCCGCAGTCAACAAGTCGTCCAGATAAGGCAGCACACGAATGCCCTGGTTCCTCAGGATAGCCATGATGCCCGCCAACACCTTGGTGAAGACGCGGGGCGCTGAGGATATCTCGAAGGGCAGAGCCACAAACTGGTAATGCTCGTCCTCCAGAACAAACCTTAGGAACTTCTGATGCCCCGGAAAAATCGGGATGTGCAGCATCCCTGATGTCCACCGTGGTCATGAAGTCGCCGTGCCGAAGCGATCTCACCGCCGACTGTAAGGTTTCCATGCAGAAATGTCTGACTCTGACAAACCTGTTGAGACCCTTCAGGTCCAGGATAGGTCTTAACGTTCTGTCCTTCTTAGGAACCGTGAACAGGTTGGAGTAAAAACCTTGACCCTGTTCCTGACGAGGTACAGGGCAAATCACACCTAACCGCAGGAGGTGTTGCACGGCCGTTGTCAAACCCTGAGCCTTCAATGGGTTTTGGGAGATCCGATACCGAAGAAATTTTGTGGGCGGCCTGACTGCCAGCTCTATTTTGTAACCGGAGAACCGTCTCCAAACAGTAGAAGCCGTCCCCCCACCCGGATTGGTCAGGGTGCCCCCTCATGCCTGAGGGGACTTGGCAGGGGGCTTGGACTTGGCTCCCCAGGCGGGATTGGGTCGGCCGCGGGACCTACCTCTACCCCAGGTATCTCTGCGGCCACCTGAGAAGGAAGAGCCTCTTCCTCCTCGAAAGGAACGATAGGCAGAGGGGTTCCGAAAGGGCCAAGCAGGCTTCCGTCTCTGAGGGAGTCTACCATCCTTGACCAAAAGGTCCAGGCGCTCCCAGAGCGAGCGGCGGAGGGCAACAAGCAGGACCCAAATCCTGGCACCAAGCTGGACTCCATCCTTCCAGCTGATCCATGCACCTGTCAGCCGGATCACGTAAGGAAGCGGTATCAGGTGATGGCATAATAGTAGTGTTGGACAACCACGACACAGGGGAATCCACCTTGGGAGGACGAGACCACAGCCGAACCAGCTCCTCAGGGAAAGGATACCGCCTATCCAGACCCTTAGGGACCGACGGTAGCTTGTTAGGCCTCTCCCATTCCTTGAAAATCATATTAGAAAAATGGGCCTGCTCCGGAAAGCCCACCTCTGTCTTTCGGGCCTAAACAAATCACCTTGCTTCCTCTTAGCCGCTCTGGGAGGAACAATGTGTAGTGTCTCAAACACTGAGGTAAGCAACTTCTCCGTATCATCAGGGAGCCACGCATCCTCATCCGAGGAAGAACCGGACAAACTGTCATCGCCAGCATAATAATCCACAGTGGAACGGGAAACATCTGGCAACTCACCTTCCTCCACAGAGCAATGATTCCCGGCAATGATCATGGCTAAGGTAAAAATAGCGGGCATTCATTGGTGCTCCAGAATGCCCCCCCAGACTGTCTTATTGCGACGGTACCAACACCCGCACAGGTAAGTCTGCTTTAAACCTCAACAAAATATTAAAAAGTTCCTGATTTATTCCCGGCTGTAATATATATATATATATATATATATATATATATATATATCTCTATATATATCTCTCTCTCTCTATCTATATATATATATATATATATATATATATCTCTCTCTCTCTCTCTCTCTATTATATATATATATATATATATATATATATATATATATATATATATCTCTATCTATATATATCTCTATATATATATATATATATATATCTATCTATCTATCTATCTATCTCTCTATCTATATCTATCTCCCTATCTATCTATCTATCTATCTATCTATCTATATCTATCTATCTCTCTCTATATATATACCACCTGGGTAAGTGGGAAAAAAACTGCCTGTATCAGGTCTATTCAGGACCATCAGAACTACAACTTATTAATAATACAATTACATTTATTACATCATTTTGACCATTTAAAGACGTGGTTAAAAAAAAAGGGCGAACCCCCGCAGTGTACCTCTTGTTGGATATGTCCTTTTCTTTTATATTTCCTTCAATCCCTGAAGTTTTTTCCCCAATGAGAGACTATGAGATATTGCTAAACCATACACGTTTCGTCTGTAGATTTTGTCAGAGGATCTCAAATTTCATACATTCTTCTGAAAAGGAAGTAATCCAAGATGAATGCCTGCAGATCTTGATTTCTTTTTATTTCTGGCCACTTACCCAGGAGGCTATTCAAAGTCCCTGTCCAGGCACAACTAACTTCCTCCCACTTTATCCCCCTTTGCAAACAGTGTAAATTTTAAAGAGTCTCTAAATCTCCAATTAAATGTAAATATCTCATGTATTCAAAGCAAAGCCGTTATTCTAAGTATGTCACACACCCCGCTTCAGATATCCATAACACATGGGTAATACCACCTTAAGAGGCGTTCCTTGCAGAGATGATGCAAAGAAAAAAAAGCCCCTCCCTGCTCCACAAATACCTGGGACCTCCCACTCATTACCCAGTCTCCATCTCTGCAAGACGGCGAGCAAGTCAGAAGATGATGCCTCCTCCTTGCTCAGGGGGAGTTAAGGTAGCCGGGGTTGCCCCCGGCCCATTCGTGTTATATTTCCGCTCGGCCTTTTGTTTCCTTAGGGATCCCGGTTTTATTGTTGTGTATGCCTCCTCAGCTTAGGCTGCGGGCTGAGCGAGGGAATAGGAGCACCCACGGTGCTGAGGAGCTGCGCTCCCCCCCGTGAGACCCTATTAGAGAGGGTAGGCGGCGGTCCGGGTTGGTGATCCCGGTTTGGGATGCCCCGTCCCTGAACATCATCCCGGGGGGGATAAGGGGGGTCCCTCCTTAATTCCCTTAGGGGTTGGGGTTGTTCCTGGCCCTCCCTCCTCCCTTTCCCCTATGTTGTGTGCGTGTGTGTGTGCATGCTTTTCACTTTCACTGTACTGGCGCAGCGCGGCGCGCTGGCTTCAGGCGTGAGGTGAGTTTCCTCACGCCTGTGTCTGCCTGGGGGGGGGCGGGGCCGAGCGGCGGCGCGTTGCTGCGGCCTGACTGCCCATTGACGTGGGGTTGCTCCCAGGGGGTGCCCCGCGTGGCTGGGGGCACCCGCCTGGTGTTGGTGTCGGGCGCCGCGGCTGCGGCGCCGGTTGTGTCAGGCTGGCAGGCTGGGAGCCCTGCTCCCTTCCATTCCTCTCATGGCGGGGGGGGCGGGGCCGGCTCGCGGCGCGTCATCGCCGCGGCCCCGCCTCTCTCCTATCCTCAGCGCTGTCGCGCTTCTCATTGTGTGTGTGTGTGATGGGGGGGGGGGGGGTGCGCGCTGTATTCAGGCGCGGGCGCTAATCGCGCCTTTTTCACTGGCCACTCCTGCGCTCCCCCCTCCTCTCTGCTGCTCCTCTGAGGTTCCTTCCCGCACTTTCCGGCTGGCTGCTCCTGGCTCCTAACTGTGAGTGGCCCAGTGGGCCCTGTTTGATTACTTTATATAGATTTAGAGGTGACTTTATTTCAATGTGGGTCACTTATGTTTTTCAGGACCGTCTGGGAAACCTATTTATCCGGGATTAGAGGGTCCTTCCCTGTCCTAAATTCCTGGGTTCCATTTTTCTTATCCTCCCACTCGGGACATTAAAGGGGGCATCCCGGGTTGCTTACTGGCGTAATTCCCTGGGTCTTAGCGACCACACAAAATCACCTTTATGGAGGCATCCCCTGATACGGGGGCGGGCACCCCTTCGGGGCATCCCAAGAAGTGCATATTGTGCGGGTGTCCATCTCGGGGGACTATGTACTGCTATGTCTTCCCTGTGCACAGCTAACTATTACCCGGCAGTCCGGATCCCAGGCCTAGGGATCAGCACCGCCGGCCGAGTCATCTCCACCTCCCACCCTGACGCGGGCTACGTGCGTCGTGGTCGAGGGCAGGGAATTGCAGGCCGATATGTGTGCCAGATTGGCAGCCCTGGAAAAGATTGTGTCCTCGTCGGCCGCCCGCAAGGCCCCGGCCAAGAGGAAACATTTGTCCCCGGTCCCGCCGGGGGATGATGGAGATGATAGTAATAATCTTGACTGGTCTGATTTTTCTGTCCCGGAGGACGGAGAGGTGTCCGATGGGTCAGAGGTTACTGACGTTGAGTATTCTGCAGGTGCCGATGCCGAGTTTAGCGAGCTGGGAAGATCGGCGGACTCCCTTCAAGCCCTTGCCTTGATGTTGGAGGTTCTGAACATCTCTCCTCCTGGAATGGCATCGCAGCAGGATGGTGAGCTGTTTGAGGAATCCAGGCCGCGCTTGGAATTCCTACGCAGCGGCATTTTGACAAAATCATTGACAAGGAATGGGACAGACCGGCCCGGCTCCCGGGCATCCCTCAAGGGTGGGTTAGGAAATATCCCTTCCCTGCTGAGGTGGTCAAGCGCTGGGCTTCCCCGCCCGAGGTCGACACCCCGGTTTTGGGGTTATCAAACTCCTCGGTCCTAAATAGGCCTGATTGTTCCACCCTCAAGGACGGGGAGGATAAGCGTATTGATCAGATGGCTTGCCATGGTGTTATTAGCGTCGGGTCGGCCATGCGGCCTGTCTGTGCCTCTGAGATTATGGTGTTGGCGGCCAGATCCTTGGTTAGGGAACTGCTGACGTCTTCCGGACTTCGTCCGGGGAGTAATGAGTTCCTTAGTCTCAAACGCTGTGTGCTGTTTTTATCCTTTGTATTGACGGCCCTGGATGACACCTTAATGATGTGTGGTGGAACCTCGGCCTTGCTGGTGACCATTCGGCGGTCGGTATGGCTGCGCCAGTGGGCGGCAGACTTTATGTCCAAAGAGTCTCTGACGGCCCTACCCTTCGTGGGGTTGAGGCTCTTTGGTGAGACTTTGGACTCAGTCACCCAGGGTGGTAGGCTACCGCAGCGCAAGAAGCAGCGTCGCTCCTTTCGGGGGGCGACCTCTACTGCCCCTTCCTTTCGTGGGGCCAGATCTGGTTGAGGTTCTACATTTCGTTTCTCCAGAAGTGACTCGGGGAGCGGGGGCAGAGGACGTGCCCGCTCTGGATACAATTGGGGTTCCAAGCCCAAGCCGGCTATCAAGCCTGTTCAGCAATGAGGGGGCGCCCTCACCCTTGCGGGTGGGGGGACGGCTCAAGCACTTCTCCCAGGTTTGGGTTCAAGAAGTCTCGGACAGGTGGATTCGGGAAGTTGTGTCTTCCGGTTACAAGCTAGAGTTCGAGCTCCGCCCCCCCTCCAGATTTCTAAGGTCTCGGATGCCTTCAGAGCCCCTGGCGGCATCGGGAGCTCATGGGGGCAGTACAGAGTCTTTTGGACATGGATGTCATGCGTCCCGTGCCTCCCTCGGAGCAGGGCAAGGGCTTCTATTCCAATCTGTTCACGGTTCCCAAGAAGGACGGGTCGATCCGTCCTATCCTGGACCTCAGGCTTCTCAACAGGTTTGTCAGGCCGCGCAAATTCCGCATGGAGACCTTGCGCTCGGCCGTTCAGTCGCTCCGTCAGGGAGATTTTCTGACGTCCATAGATATCAAGGATGCTTATCTGCACATTCCGATTTTTCCGGCACACCAGAGGTTCCTCAGGTTTGTAGTGGAGGACCGTCACTTTCAGTTTGTGGCTCTTCCTTTCGGCCTCACCTCGGCGCCCCGGGTGTTCACCAAGGTGCTGGCGGGGGTGATGGCACTGCTCAGAGTCCAGGGCATTCGCTTTGTACCCTATCTGGACGATCTGCTGATCATGGCGGAGTCATTCAGCCTAGCGGAGTTGGACACCGGTGTGGTGGTGTCCACTCTGGAGAGGTTCGGTTGGGTGATCAATCATCCCAAGTCTTCCCTTTGTCCATCCAGGATTGTGACTTTTCTGGGGATGTCTCTGGACTCCTCACAGGCCAGGGTCTTTCTGCCCCAGGCCAAGATACTTTTGATCCAGGAGTTAGTGCAGCTACTCTTGACAGCTCCTCACCCGTCCATTCGGATAGGGATGAGGCTGATGGGATTAATGGGGGCCTCATTCGAGGCAGTTCCCTTTGCCCAATTCCATACGAGGACGCTTCAATTTCATCTGCTGAAGGTTTGGGACAGGTCACCACTGTCGTTGGACCGGTCTTTTCGGTTGACCCCTCAAGTTCGTTGATCCCTACAATGGTGGATGGGGTCTGTCAATCTGGGGAAGGGCAAATCCTTCCTGGCCCCTTGCTGGGAGACGGTCACCACGGACGCCAGCCTATCGGGCTGGGGGGGTGTTTGGAAGGATGGCCAGTTTCAGGGGCTATGGAGTCCGCAGGAGGCTCACGAGCCCTTCAACATTCTGGAATTGAGAGCCATCAGGTTGGTTCTGTTTCGCTTGACGCATCAGTTGCGGGGCCGGCCGGTTCAGGTCCGGTCGGACAACCGGACGGCGGTTGCTTACATTAATCACCAAGGGGGGACTCGCAGCAGGAGTGCCCTCAGGGAAGTGTCTTTGATTCTGGACTGGGCGGAGACCTACGTCCCGTGTATCTCAGCAGTCTACGTTCCGGGAGTGGAAACTATGGAGGCGGACTTGCTGAGCAGGGCCTTCTCTCGTCGGGGGGAGTGGTCTCTCCGTCTCAAGGTGTTTCGTTTGATTTGTCTCAGGTGGGGGTCCCCAGTGGTGGACCTCTTTGCCTCTCGCCACAATCACAAGCTTCCGGTCTTTGTGTCGCTCTCGCAGGATCCTCTGGCTCTGGCAGTGGATGCCATGTCTCTGAACTGGAGGGAGCTGGGCCTACTTTACCTGTTCCCTCCGTTCCCGCTGCTGGCCAGGGTGGTGCGCTGACTGGCGTTGGATGGGGCTTCTGAGATCCTGGTGGCCCCAAGGTGGCCAAGGTGCGTTTGGTTCGCATATTTAGTAAGGCTGGCAAAAGACCAGTTTGTGTTGCCGCTAGGTCCGGATCTGCTCACTCAGGGTCGGCTGTGTCATCCCAATTTACAATCGCTGGTTTTGACGGCGTGGCTGCTGAGTCCACAATCTTGAAAGAGGAAGGTCTTTCTGATGCAGTTATTCAGACACTTATCAGTGTCAGGAAGCGGTCTTCATCTACTATTTATTATAGGTCTTGGATGTCCTATATTGACTGGTGTGAGGGTAGGTCCCTTTCTTGCCGGGAGTTCTCTATTCCCAGGCTCTTGGAGTTTCTTCAACATGGTTTGGATCTGGGGCTCCAGGTTAGTACCTTAAAGGGGCAGTTTTCTGCCCTGGCGGTTTTCTTTCAAAGGTCTTTTGCGCTTCATCCCTTAGTCAATACGTTCTTCTAGGGAGCTATGCTTGTACGGCCTCCTAGGAAGCCTTTTGTTCCGTTTGGGATTTGAATTTGGTTCTTTCTGCTCTTCAGGGGTCTCCGTTTGAGCCATGCATGAGGCTGCCTTGTCGTCCCTTACTCAGAAGGTGGCTTTTCTGGTGGCCATTATTTCTGTGAGACGTGTTTCTGAGTTGGCTGCTTTATCCATTAAAGCTCCGTATTTTGAATGGCATTAGGATAAGGTTGTGTTTCGTTTCAAGCCAGACTTCCTTCCTAAGGTGGTTTCGGCTTTCCATTTGGATCGGAACGTTGTCCTGCCCTCTCTCTGTCCTAATCCTAGGAACGAGAAGGAGAGGGCGTTGCATTCCTTGGACGTTGTCCGCGCTGTGCAATACTACCTGGTGGCTACGTTTTCCTTTCGTAGGATGGTCGCCTTCTTTGTGGTGCCCTCTGGGCCTAGGAAGGGTTTGGCTCCTGCCAAATCTTCTGTCAGTAAATGGAGTCGTCAGGCCATTTTTGGGGCCTATTCTGCCAAGGGGAGGAGTCCCCCTTTTTGTGTTACTGCTCATTCTACTCGCGCTCTTGGAGCGTCTTGGGCCTTCCAGCACCAGGCCTCTGTTGAGCAGGTTTGTAAGGCCGCTACTTGGTCTTCTGTTCACACTTTTTCCAAGTTTTACAAGGTTGATGTTCGGGCCTCGGCGGATGCTGGTTTTGGCCGCCTGGTTTTACAAACTGTTGTGGCATAGGTTGTGCCTTGTTACCTTGTTTTGGATTCCCGCCCTTTTATGGACACTGCTGTTGGATGTCCCATGTGTTATGGATATCTGAAGCGGGGTGTGTGACATACTTAGAATAATACCATTTTGTGAAATACTCACCTGTAAAATGGGTATTATAAGTATGTCACACACCCCGCTTCACCCGCCCTTGTTTGGTACTCTGGATACTCTATGTTGGGCAGTTTGCGTGGTTCTTGGTTTTATTGTTGCCTCTTCCTGGTCCCTTACTTACTGCTTCTGTATACTGGGTAATGAGTGGGAGGTCCCAGGTATTTGTGGAGCAGGGAGGGGCTTTTTTTTCTTTGCATCATCTCTGCAAGGAACGCCTCTTAAGGTGGTATTACCCATGTGTTATGGATATCTGAAGCGGGGTGTGTGACATACTTATAATACCCATTTTACAGGTGAGTATTTCACAAAATGGTATTTTCAGTTCCTGGATTGTGGCTGAGCTGGGAAGAAATGAACCAAATTAATACAGTAATGGTCACACAGAACATGTGGCTTGTTCCATGTGCAGCACATGACTGGGAGTGGGCTATGGGGTGGCCTGTAGGAGCAGTGCCCCCTGGTGGAGGGGCCTAACATAGACTTTCACTATACATTACAATGGAGCTCCATGGTCACATGGAGCATCTGGCTTGGCCTATGTGCTGCATGTGAGAAGGGCCTGTCATGGAACAGCTTTGTGTCTGCTCTGGTCAGAGACAGCTCTGTGACCACTATGCTTGCAGTGCTCACCCACACAGAGCACCAAGAGACTGAGCAGCAGTGAGACATTTTCTTGTGTGATCCAGGAAGAATTAAGAGGGCAAAAGTTAGAGCCCTGCTTTGGCTTCTATCCAATGCTGCAAGAAATGGAGCACAGGTACAGGCGTCAGGTATGCAGTTGTTGCCTTATTGCCATTGGATGTACAGTCCCTGTAAGTAATAATATTCCCCTTTTAAGTGGCGGGGGGTGGAGGGAGTACAAAAGCAGCAGAAGGAGATAAGGCCGAGCAGCCTGAGGGGGCAACATGTTTGCTAACAAAGCTTTCAGGTACAGTGCTGTGTCTGATACACAAATAACAAGCCCCAGCAGCTGTGTGACAGGCACCAAACTAAAACTTAATATAGGTCAGGGCTTGTGATGTCATGTGAGGACACAGCACTGTGCTTAAAAGCTTTGTGAGCAGGTTACTGGGCAGGTCCAGTTACTCAAATATCTCTTTATCCTCCCCATTGTGTTGACATTGATCGGGTTAGAGGATCACACACAGACGTGAGCAGAGTGCAGCCATTTATTGGTCATGTGACTGGGTGACATCACAGTGTTGGGTGTGCTTGTAGCAGAGGTCACATGACATTGCAGCGGGTTGAATGGCGCCTCACACCAGCGCGTGCCATTGGATTGTGTTGAAGAAGGGGTGGGATTTGATCCTTTGGGCACCTCCTGGGCCGGAGCCGAGCCGCCTCTCCGGGTCATAACAGAGGAGCTGCAGGAAAGGGAGGACGTTACTGGGGGCAAAGCCGGCCAATGAATACATTTCTATCATGTGTCATGTGACACCAGGGGCAACTTACCTCACTGAGCAGAGAGCGGCCCACAGCACTGAGGCATTCTGGGTAAGGGATCTCTGTGTGAGCGCTGAGGCCAGAGTTTAGGTTCCTGGAAAGAGACTGTAGAGACCCAACAAATGAGACACCCCCCCGCTAAGGTGAGACACCCCTCACTGCCCCCCGACATCAGCCACTCACCTGACCACACAGCATTTCATAGAGGAGAACTCCTAGGCTCCACCAATCACAGGCCTCGCTGACTGGCCCCACCCCCAGCACCTCTGCAGTGGAGACAGACGAGGTTAGTGGTGAAGTGAATACCATGGGAGGTAAGTAGAGGGAAGAGGGAATGAAGGCGGGGCATATGAGGGGGAAGAGAAAAGGAAGGCGGGGGAAATGAGGGAGGAGAGGGAAGGGAGGCGGGATAAATGAGGCAGAAGAGGGAAGGGAGGCGGGATATATGAGGGAGAAGAGGGAAGGGAGGCAGTATATAAGAGGGAGAAGAAGGAAGGGAGGCGGGATATATGAAGGAGAAGAGGGAAGGGAGGCGGGGCATAAGAGGGAGAGGAGGGAAGGGAGCTGGGATATAAGAGGGTAAGGGGGCGGGGCATATGAGGGGGAAGAGGGAAGGAAGGCGGGGGAAATGAGGAAGGAGAGGGAAGGGAGGCAGGATAAATGAGGCAGAAGAGGGAAGGGAGGTGGGATATATGAGGGAGAAGAGGGAAGGGAGGCGGGGCATATGAGGGAGAAGAGGGAAGGGAGGCGGGGCATATGAGGGAGATGAGGGAAGGGAGGCAGGATATAAGAGGGAAAAGAGGGAAGGGAGGCGGGGCATATGAGGGAGAAGAGGGAAGGGAGGAGGGATATAAGAGGGAGAAGAGGAAAGGGAGGCGGGGCATATGAGGGAGAAGAGGGAAGGGAGGCGGGGCATATGAGGGAGAAAAGGGAAGGGAGGCGGGGCATATGAGGGAGAAAAGGGAAGGGAGGCAGGATATAAGAGGGAGAAGAGGGAAGGGAGGCGGGATATATGAGGGAGAAGAGGAAAGGGAGGCGGGGCATATGAGGGAGAAGAGGGAAGGGAGGTGGGATATAAGAGGGAAGGGAGGCGGGGCATATGAAAGAGAGAAGAGGGTAAGGAGGCGGGTCATATAAGAGAGAGAAGAGGGTAAGGAGGTGGGGCGGGATATATGAGGGAGAAGAGGGAAGGGAGGCGGGGCATATGAGGGAGAAGAGGGAAGGGAGGCGGGGCATATGAGGGAGAAAAGGGAAGGGAGGCAGGATATAAGAGGGAGAAGAGGGAAGGGAGGCGGGATATATGAGGGAGAATAGGGAAGGGAGGCGGGGCATATGAGGGAGAAGAGGAAGGGAGGTGGGATATAGGAGGGAAGGGAGGCGGGGCATATGAGAGAGAGAAGAGGGTAAGGAGGCGGGGCATATGAGAGAGAGAAGAGGGTAAGGAGGCGGGGCATATGAGAGAGAGAAGAGGATAAGGAGGCGGGGCATTGAGAGAGAGAAGAGGGTAAGGAGGTGGGGCATATGAGAGAGAGAAAAGGGTAAGGAGGTGGGGCATATGAGAGAGAGAAGAGGGTAAGGAGGTGGGGCATATGAGAGAGAGAAAAGGGTAAGGAGGTGGGGCATATGAGAGAGAGAAGAGGGTAAGGAGGTGGGGCATATGAGAGAGAGAAGAGGGTAAGGAGGTGCGGCATATGAGGGGGAAGAGGGAAGGAAGGTGGGGGAAAAGAAGGAGGAGAGGGAAGGGAAGCAGTATGTACGAGGCAGAAGAGGAAAGGGAGGCGGGATAAATGAGGCAGAAGAGGGAAGGGAGGCGGGATATAAGAGGGAAGGGAGGCAGGGCATATGAGAGAGAGAGAAGAGGGTAAGGAGGCGGGGCATATGAGAGAGAGAAGAGGGTAAGGAGGTGGGGCATATGAGAGAGAGAAGAGGGTAAGGAGGTGGGGCATATGAGAGTGAGAAGAGTGTAAGGAGGTGGGGCATATGAAAGAGAAGAGGGTAAGGAGGTGGGGCATATGAGAGAGAGAAGAAGGAAGGGAGGCGGGGCATAAGAGAGAGAAGAGGGTAAGGAGGTGGGGCATATGAGGAAGAAGAGGGAAGGGATCAGGCACAGGACTCACCTGGAGCGACGTAAAGCTCCTCAATGGCCTCAGCGCAGCATACCTGGTCCACCTCCCGCCATTGGCCGAAGTATGTTAGGCAGACGTCACCTGCAGAAATACAGACAGGAACGCTTTACAGCTGCTGCAAAACACAGGTCTTGCAGGGGCATGACGGGGCGACTCTCACCTTTGTCGCTCATCAGCAGGTTGCGGGGGTTCAGGTCGCGGCACAGCACCCCCTCCTGGTGCAGAGTGTCCAGAGCCAACACCAGCTGTGCACCCCACAACCTGACCCGCGATTCGGCCACACCCCCTGCTGGAGGAGCCACATCGCCAGAGGGGGGAGCGGAAGTGATGGGTGTGGGGAGGACATAGCTGTTGGTGGAGGGTGCCCCGAATCCCCCGAGATGGTTCCAGAGACGGCCACCTGCAGAGAGAGCGCGTTATAGGGGGCTGGTGATGTCATGACAAATCTCTAATGGTGATGTCATCGACCTGCAACGTGCTGCAGCTGGAGGATCACAGAGTCATCGCTGACAAAGAATCTCTGCAGAGGAACCATGAAGGGGACGCACTGCGGGATGATGGTCACCGCGCCGCTGCCCGACCGCCCTGACTTCATCAGAGACTGCGAGGAGAGAGAGCGCCATCAGGAGGGCAACTGCAGGGGCAAGCGGATGGAGGCGGGCAGCATGCACCCTGGGATGCCCCTCACCCAATGAATGAGGACCCCGATTCCACCCAATGAATGAGGCCCCCGATTCCAACCAATGAATGAGGACCCCGATTCCACCCAATAAAGGAGGACCCCGATTCCACCCAATAAAGGAGGCCCCCGATTCTACCCAATGAAGTAGGAACCAGATTCCACCCAATGAATGAGGACCCCGCTTCCACCCAACGAATGAGGACCTCGATTCCACCCAATGAATGAGGACCCCGATTCCACCCAATGAATGAGGACCTCGATTACCCCCTCCTGCTCTCCTGCATCCACAACCCCCATCATTTACCCCATAAACATTGGCGCCACCTGCCTGCTGGCCAATAACAGCGCAAGGGTGTCTCCATACCTTCAAGATAAATGTCGCTCCTGAGGAGGGGTCAGACACCAGCTGCACCTGAAACAGAAGAGACAGGTTACCCCATGTGACATGCAGGGCCCCTGCCCCAAGCTTGGGCCCCATCTCCTGTAACCCTGCTCTCACAGACAGCTGTGGGCGGGGCTTCAGGTCAGGGGGTTACAGGAAGTGGGCGGTGCTAGACACGAGCAGGTCAATATAGGGAAAGCAGCCGCACTATGCAAATTACCTTGTCAATAATCTTCAGCACTTGGCAACGCTTCAGGTGTTCCACCGCCCCATTCAGAGCTCTTATTGGTCGAAATCTCAGGCTGCTGTAACCCTACAATAGAGAATTTGGAGATGAAGGCACCCAGTAAAGCACCCTGAACAGCCAATCCCGGGCACCCACTGACCTCCGCAGCTCCGCGCACGCCTCCCAGGGGCCTCTGAAGGTGGCAGTTAAATATTTCTTCAGCGCGTTTCAGGTACTGTGAGATTTTCCGCTTCACTGCGTCCCGACGCTCCCGACTCGGGTCCACTGCCGGGAGAGACAAGAGGTGAGATGGGAGAATGGGGGGGAGGGGCAGGGGGTGAGACGGCATCCAAAGCTGAACAAGGGGGCAGCAGGATGGGAGAGGGGTGGAGGGCAGGGAAGAGGAACAGGAAGGCGGACCATGTAGAAGAGAGAAGGAAGGTGGGGCTAATGAGGGAGGAGAGGGAAGGGAGATGGGGCAAATGAGGGAGGAAAGGGAAGGGAGATGGGGCAAATGAGGGAGGAAAGGGAAGGGAGATGGGGCAAATGAGAAAGGAGAGGGAAGGGAGATGGGGCAAATGAGGGAGGAGAGGGAAGGGAGATGGGGCTAATGAGGGAGGAGAGGGAAGGGAGATGGGGCAAATGAGGGAGGAAAGGGAAGGGAGATGGGGCAAATGAGGGAGGAAAGGGAAGGGAGATGGGGCAAATGAGGGAGGCAAGGGAAGGGAGATGGGGCAAATGAGAAAGGAGAGGGAAGGGAGATGGGGCAAATGAGGGAGGAGAGGGAAGGGAGATGGGGCTAATGAGGGAGGAGAGGGAAGGGAGATGGGGCAAATGAGGGAGGAGAGGGAAGGGAGATGGGGCAAATGAGGGAGGAGAAGGAAGAGAGATGGGGCAAATGAGGGAGGAGAGGGAAGGGAGATGGGGCAAATGAGGGAGGAAAGGGAAGGGAGATGGGGCAAATGAGGGAGGAGAGGGAAGGGAGATGGGGCAAATGAGGGAGGAGAGGGAAGGGAGATGGGGCAAATGAGGGAGGAGAGGGAAGAGAGATGGGGCAAATGAGGGAGGAGTGGGAAGGGAGGCGGGGCAATTGAGGAAGAAGAAAGAAGGGAGGTGGGGCATATGAGGGAGGAGAAGAAGGCAGGGAGGCAGGGCATATGAGGCAGAAGAGGGAAGGGAGGCGGTGCTTAAGAGGGAGAATAGGGAAGTGAGGTGGGATAAATGAGGGAGAAGATGAATGGGAGGTGGGGTATATGAGGGAGAAGAGGGAAAGGAGGCGGGGCATATGAGGGAGAAGAGGGAAGGGAGGCGGGATATATGAGGGAGAAGAGGGAAGGGAGGCGGGATATATGAGAGAGAAGAAGGAAGGGAGGAGGGATATATGAGGGAAAAGAGAGATGGGAGGCAGGATATATGAGAGAGAAGAGGGAAGGGAGGGCGGGATATATGAGAGAGAAGAGGGAAGGGAGGCGGGATATATGAGGGAGAGGAGGGAAGGGAGGCGGGATATATGAGGGAGAGGAGGGAAGGGAGGCGGGATATATGAGAGAGAAGAGGGAAGGGAGGCGGGATATATGAGGGAGAGGAGGGAAGGGAGGCGGGATATATGAGGGAGAGGAGGGAAGGGAGGCGGGATATATGAGGGAGAGGAGGGAAGGGAGGCGGGATATATGAGGCAGATGCGGGAAGGGAGGCGAGACATATGAGGGAGAAGTGGGAAGGGAGGCGGGATATATGAGAGAGAGGAGGGAAGGGAGGCGGGATATATGAGGGAGAAGTGGGAAGGGAGGCGGGATATATGAGGGAGAGGAGGGAAGGGAGGCGGGATATATGAGGCAGATGCGGGAAGGGAGGCGAGACATATGAGAGAGAAGAGGGAAGGGAGGCGGGATATATGAGAGAGAAGAAGGAAGGGAGGAGGATATATGAGAGAGAAGAGGGAAGGGAGGCGGGATATATGAGAGAGAAGAGGGAAGGGAGGCGGAATATATGAGAGAGAAGAGGGAAGGGAGGCGAAATATATGAGAGAGAAGAGGGAAGGGAGGCGAAATATATGAGAGAGAAGAGGGAAGGGAGGCGAAATATATGAGAGAGAAGAGGGAAGGGAGGCGGGATATATGAGAGAGAAGAGGGAAGGGAGGCGGGATATATGAGAGAGAAGAGGGAAGGGAGGCGGGATATATGAGGGAGAAGAGGGAAGAGAGGCGGGATATATGAGAGAGAAGAGGGAAGGGAGGCGAAATATATGAGAGAGAAGAGGGAAGGGAGCCGGGATATATGAGAGAGAAGAGGGAAAGGAGGCGGGAAGATCAGGAGCAATGTTAGAAAATATTATTTTACAGAAAGAGTAGTAGGTGCTTGGAACAAACTTCCAGCAGAGGTAGTTGAAACATCAACAGTCACTGAATTTAAACATGCCTGGGATAAGCCTCCATCTATCCTAAGATAAAGAGTACATACAGTATACACATAAGGGCAGACTAGATGGACCGTATGGTCTCCTTCTGCCGTCAACCTTCTATGTTTCTATGATATATGAGGGAGGAGAGGGAAGGGAGGCGGGATATATGAGAGAGAAGAGGGAAGGGAGGCGGGATATATGAGAGAGAAGAGGGAAGGGAGGCGGGATATATGAGAGAGAAGAGGGAAGGGAGGCGGGATATATGAGAGAGAAGGGAAAGGAGGCGGGATATATGAGAGAGAAGAGGGAAAGGAGGCGGGATATATGAGGGAGAGGAGGGAAGGGAGGCGGGATATATGAGAGAGAAGGGAAAGGAGGGGGGATATATGAGAGAGAAGAGGGAAGGGAGGCGGGATATATGAGGGAGAAGAGGGAAGGGAGGCGGGATATATGAGAGAGAAGAGGGAAGGGAGGCGGGATATATGAGAGAGAAGAGGGAAGGGAGGCGGGATATATGAGGGAGAAGTGGGAAGGGAGGCGGGGCACATGAGGGAGAAGAGGGAAGGGAGGCGGGATATATGAGGGAGAGGAGGGAAGGGAGGCGGGATATATGAGGCATATGCGGGAAGGGAGGCGAGACATATGAGGGAGAAGAGGGAAGGGAGGCGGGATATATGAGAGAGAAGAAGGAAGGGAGGAGGGATATATGAGAGAGAAGAAGGAAGGGAGGCGGAATATATGAGAGAGAAGAGGGAAGGGAGGCAAAATATGAGAGAGAAGAGGGAAGGGAGGCGAAATATGAGAGAGAAGAGGGAAGGGAGGCGAAATATATGAGAGAGAAGAGGGAAGGGAGGCAAAATATATGAGAGAGAAGAGGGAAGGGAGGCAAAATATATGAGAGAGAAGAGGGAAGGGAGGCGGGATATATGAGAGAGAAGAGGGAAGGGAGGCGAAATATATGAGAGAGAAGAGGGAAAGGAGGCGGGAAGATCAGGAGCAATGTTAGAAAATATTATTTTACAGAAAGAGTAGTAGGTGCTTGGAACAAACTTCCAGCAGAGGTAGTTGAAACATCAACAGTCAATGAATTTAAACATGCCTGGGATAAGCACACATCTATCCTAAGATAAAGAGAACATACAGTATACACATAAGGGCAGACTAGATGGACCGTATGGTCTCCTTCTGCCGTCAACCTTCTATGTTTCTATGATATATGAGGGAGAGGAGGGAAGGGAGGCGGGATATATGAGGGAGAAGAGGGAAGGGAGGCGGGATATATGAGAGAGAAGAGGGAAGGGAGGGCGGGATATATGAGAGAGAAGAGGGAAGGGAGGCGAGATATATGAGAGAGAAGAGGGAAGGGAGGCGGGATATATGAGAGAGAAGAGGGAAGGGAGGCGGGATATATGAGAGAGAAGAGGGAAGGGAGGCGGGATATATGAGGGAGAGGAGGGAAGGGAGGCGGCATATATGAGAGAGAAGAGGGAAGGGAGACGGGATATATGAGAGAGAAGAGGGAAGGGAGGCAGGATATATGAGAGAGAAGGGAAAGGAGGCGGGATATATGAGAGAGAAGAGGGAAGGGAGGCGGGATATATGAGAGAGAAGAGGGAAGGGAGGCAGGATATATGAGAGAGAAGGGGAAGGAGGCGGGATATATGAGAGAGAAGAGGGAAGGGAGGCAGGATATATGAGAGAGAAGGGGAAGGAGGCGGGATATATGAGAGAGAAGAGGGAAGGGAGGCGGGATATATGAGGGAGAAGAGGGAAGGGAGGCGGGATATATGAGAGAGAAGAGGGAAGGGAGGCAGGATATATGAGAGAGAAGGGAAAGGAGGCGGGATATATGAGAGAGAAGAGGGAAGGGAGGCGGGATATGAGAGAGAAGAGGGAAGGGAGGCGGGATATATGAGAGAGAAGAGGGAAGGGAGGCGGGATATATGAGAGAGAAGAGGGAAGGGAGGCAGGATATATGAGAGAGAAGGGAAAGGAGGCGGGATATATGAGAGAGAAGAGGGAAGGGAGGCGGGATATATGAGAGAGAAGAGGGAAGGGAGGCGGGATATATGAGAGAGAAGAGGGAAGGGAGGCAGGATATATGAGAGAGAAGGGAAAGGAGGCGGGATATATGAGAGAGAAGAGGGAAGGGAGGCGGGATATATGAGAGAGAAGAGGGAAGGGAGGCGGGATATATGAGGGAGAAGAGGGAAGGGAGGCGGGATATATGAGAGAGAAGAGGGAAGGGAGGCGGGATATATGAGAGAGAAGAGGGAAGGGAGGCGGGATATATGAGAGAGAAGAGGGAAGGGAGGCGGGATATATGAGAGAGAAGGGAAAGGAGGGGGGATATATGAGAGAGAAGAGGGAAGGGAGGCGGGATATATGAGGGAGAAGAGGGAAGGGAGGTGGGATATATGAGGGAGAGGAGGGAAGGGAGGCGGGATATATGAGAGAGAAGAGGGAAGGGAGGCGGGATATATGAGAGAGAAGAGGGAAGGGAGGCGGGATATATGAGAGAGAAGAGGGAAGGGAGGCGGGGCACATGAGGGAGAAGAGGGAAGGGAGGCGGGATATATGAGAGAGAAGGGAAAGGAGGGGGGATATATGAGAGAGAAGAGGGAAGGGAGGCGGGATATATGAGGGAGAAGAGGGAAGGGAGGTGGGATATATGAGGGAGAGGAGGGAAGGGAGGCGGGATATATGAGAGAGAAGAGGGAAGGGAGGCGGGATATATGAGGGAGAAGTGGGAAGGGAGGCGGGGCACATGAGGGAGAAGAGGGAAGGGAGGCGGGATATATGAGGGAGAGGAGGGAAGGGAGGCAGGATATATGAGGCATATGCGGGAAGGGAGGCGAGACATATGAGGGAGAAGAGGGAAGGGAGGCGGGATATATGAGAGAGAAGAAGGAAGGGAGGAGGGATATATGAGAGAGAAGAAGGAAGGGAGGCGGAATATATGAGAGAGAAGAGGGAAGGGAGGCAAAATATGAGAGAGAAGAGGGAAGGGAGGCGAAACATGAGAGAGAAGAGGGAAGGGAGGCGAAATATATGAGAGAGAAGAGGGAAGGGAGGCAAAATATATGAGAGAGAAGAGGGAAGGGAGGCAAAATATATGAGAGAGAAGAGGGAAGGGAGGCGGGATATATGAGAGAGAAGAGGGAAGGGAGGCGAAATATATGAGAGAGAAGAGGGAAGGGAGGCGGGAAGATCAGGAGCAATGTTAGAAAATATTATTTTACAGAAAGAGTAGTAGGTGCTTGGAACAAACTTCCAGCAGAGGTAGTTGAAACATCAACAGTCAATGAATTTAAACATGCCTGGGATAAGCACACATCTATCCTAAGATAAAGAGAACATACAGTATACACATAAGGGCAGACTAGATGGACCGTATGGTCTCCTTCTGCCGTCAACCTTCTATGTTTCTATGATATATGAGGGAGGAGAGGGAAGGGAGGCGGGATATATGAGGGAGAAGAGGGAAGGGAGGCGGGATATATGAGAGAGAAGAGGGAAGGGAGGGCGGGATATATGAGAGAGAAGAGGGAAGGGAGGCGAGATATATGAGAGAGAAGAGGGAAGGGAGGTGGGATATATGAGAGAGAAGAGGGAAGGGAGGCGGGATATATGAGAGAGAAGAGGGAAGGGAGGCGGGATATATGAGGGAGAGGAGGGAAGGGAGGCGGCATATATGAGAGAGAAGAGGGAAGGGAGACGGGATATATGAGAGAGAAGAGGGAAGGGAGGCAGGATATATGAGAGAGAAGGGAAAGGAGGCGGGATATATGAGAGAGAAGAGGGAAGGGAGGCGGGATATATGAGAGAGAAGAGGGAAGGGAGGCAGGATATATGAGAGAGAAGGGGAAGGAGGCGGGATATATGAGAGAGAAGAGGGAAGGGAGGCGGGATATATGAGAGAGAAGAGGGAAGGGAGGCAGGATATATGAGAGAGAAGGGAAAGGAGGCGGGATATATGAGAGAGAAGAGGGAAGGGAGGCGGGATATATGAGAGAGAAGAGGGAAGGGAGGCGGGATATATGAGGGAGAAGAGGGAAGGGAGGCGGGATATATGAGAGAGAAGAGGGAAGGGAGGCGGGATATATGAGAGAGAAGAGGGAAGGGAGGCGGGATATGAGAGAAGAGGGAAGGGAGGCGGGATATATGAGAGAGAAGAGGGAAGGGAGGCAGGATATATGAGAGAGAAGGGAAAGGAGGCGGGATATATGAGAGAGAAGAGGGAAGGGAGGCGGGATATATGAGAGAGAAGGGAAAGGAGGCGGGATATATGAGAGAGAAGAGGGAAGGGAGGCAGGACATATGAGAGAGAAGGGAAAGGAGGCGGGATATATGAGAGAGAAGAGGGAAGGGAGGCGGGATATATGAGAGAGAAGAGGGAAGGGAGGCGGGATATATGAGGGAGAAGAGGGAAGGGAGGCGGGATATATGAGAGAGAAGAGGGAAGGGAGGCGGGATATATGAGAGAGAAGAGGGAAGGGAGGCGGGATATGAGAGAAGAGGGAAGGGAGGCGGGATATATGAGGGAGAAGAGGGAAGGGAGGCGGGATATATGAGAGCGAAGGGAAAGGAGGCGGGATATATGAGAGAGAAGAGGGAAGGGAGGCGGGATATATGAGAGCGAAGGGAAAGGAGGCGGGATATATGAGAGAGAAGAGGGAAGGGAGGCGGGATATATGAGAGAGAAGAGGGAAGGGAGGCGGGATATATGAGAGAGAAGGGAAAGGAGGCGGGATATATGAGAGAGAAGAGGGAAGGGAGGCGGGATATATGAGAGAGAAGGGAAAGGAGGCGGGATACATGAGAGAGAAGAGGGAAGGGAGGCGGGATATATGAGGCAGAAGAGGGAAGGAAGGGGGATATATGATGGAAAAGAGGTGAGTCAGGCGAGGAGGCGGGGCTTGATGCATAGGAGGCGGGTCAGAGAGATTGGAAGGCAGGGGCGGGACTGGTGAAGGCCAGGAGGGCGGGGCATGTAAGGGGCGTGCCGGAAGTCAAGTGGATTGGAAAGGTGAGGTTTTAGGCGGGACAAGTAATGAGGGCAGGTAAGGGGCGTGTCAGTAAAAGCAGCTGTGATTGGCTGACCGGTGACCCCGCTGAGCAGCAGCTCCACGCCATGTTTGTAGTGGCTGAAGGCGGCCTCGTACTCCTCGTTGGCGTCTCGCTCCTGGGCCTCGTGCAGTGAGCGGGCGGCGTCCAGCAGATAGTCCCGGCACGGACGGGGCAGCTCGGACTCGGCGCTCATCTCTGCCGCAGCATCAGCAGCAGCCGCTTCTCCACCCCAGCAGTATCATTAGCATCATCCCTACTGAGAGCGTCACAGCCCATCAGCCAATCAATAGTCCGCTGCGTTTTAAAGGGATAACAACTATGTGGGAATGTGACAGTAAGCTACATAGCATGACGTCATCGGTCCCCAGTGCACCGTGTGCAAGATGACTGTTACCCAGCATGGGCGGGACAGTGATGACTCATCGTGGCTCCGCCCACTCGTAGGCGCAGGTTAGTGACGCTCTTCTGGCGCCATACTGGTACACCCAGGCACCATGCCGAGCGGATCGGAGAAGGATTCGGAGCTGTCCGAGCGGATCGAAGCTTTCATCACCGGCCTGAAAAGGGGAGGAGGAGGCCGCCAGAGCTCCGAGGAGACCGCCCGGGACACTGTGGCCCTGCTCCGCCGGATCATCGCTCAGGTCAGATGGAGCAACGCAGGTAAGTGTTTTTGACACGGGGCTCCTCCCACCTTCGGGTGTACACAATGGGGTGTCAGTGCGATTATAAATGGTTACAGACCCTCCTGCCTCTTCCAGGGGAGCTGATGGACATTATCCGGAGGGAAGGGCGGAGGATGACGGCGGCGCAGCCCTCTGAGACCACCGTGGGCAACATGGTGCGCCGCGTACTCAAGCTCATCCGCGAGGAGTACGCCAGGTGAGGTCCCCCATGATGCCTGCACGCTTTACCTCCAGAGGCTCCACCCATGATGCCTGGCCCCTCCCACAGACGCTCCACCCATGATTACTGGTCCCTCCCACAGAGGCTCCACCCATTATGCCTGCAGGCTTCATCCCCATAGGCCCCACCCATGATGACTGGCCGCTCCACCCATTATGCTTGCAGGCTCCACCTGTGATGCCTGCAGGCTTCACCCCCGCAGGCTCCACCCGTGATGCCTGCAGGCTTCACCCCCGCAGGCTCCACCCGTGATGCCTGCAGGCTTCACCCCCGCAGGCTCCACCCGTGATGCCTGCAGGCTTCACCCCCGCAGGCTCCACCCGTGATGCCTGCAGGCTTCACCCCCGCAGGCTCCACCCGTGATGCCTGCAGGCTTCACCCCCGCAGGCTTCACCCCCAGAGGCTCCACCCGTGATGCCTGCAGGCTTCACCCCCGCAGGCTCCACCCGTGATGCCTGCAGGCTTCACCCCCGCAGGCTCCACCCGTGATGCCTGCAGGCTTCACCCCCGCAGGCTCCACCCGTGATGCCTGCAGGCTTCACCCCCAGAGGCTCCACCCGTGATGCCTGCAGGCTTCACCCCCAGAGGCTCCACCCGTGATGCCTGCAGGCTTCACCCCCAGAGGCTCCACCCGTGATGCCTGCAGGCTTCACCCATGATGCCTGCACGCTTCACCACCAGGGACTCAACCCATGATGCCTGCAGGCTTCACCCCAGAGGCTCCACCCGTGATGCCTGCAGGCTTCACCCCCAGAGGTTCCACCCGTGATGCCTGCAGGCTTCACCCCCAGAGGCTCCACCCGTGATGCCTGCAGGCTTCACCCCCAGAGGCTCCACCCGTGATGCCTGCAGGCTTCACCCCCAGAGGCTCCACCCGTGATGCCTGCAGGCTTCACCCCCAGAGGCTCCACCCGTGATGCCTGCAGGCTTCACCCCCAGAGGCTCCACCCGTGATGCCTGCAGGCTTCACCCCCAGAGGCTCCACCCGTGATGCCTGCAGGCTTCACCCCCGAAGGCTCCACCCGTGATGCCTGCAGGCTTCACCCCCAGAGGCTCCACCCGTGATGCCTGCAGGCTTCACCCCCAGAGGCTCCACCCGTGATGCCTGCAGACTTCACCCCCAGAGGCTCCACCCGTGAGGCCTGCGGGCTTCACCCCCAGAGGCTCCACCCGTGATGCCTGCAGGCTTCACCACCAGGGACTCAACCCATGATGTCTGCAGGCTTCACCCCAGAGGCTCCACCCATGATGCCTGCTTGCTCCCTCCACCCACAAGGCACCTTCCTGTATTGACAAAGTGGACCTATGACCAATATTTACTGTCCTGCTATTAAAGTGGACCAAAACCCACCGCAATTGGCCCGGCTCTAAATCTATAAGATTCCTAGGCCGATCGATTTCTTCCTCCCGGGGCAGGGGGGATGCAGCCATCAGCTGACCTTAGATGGGGGGTTTCATGCAGCGGGTTGCCCTGGGGGAAAGGACCAAACCCCAGGATAGTCAAAATCCTGGGATTTGGTACACTTTTAAGTTCTTGTCTCTGGCTTTGGGATGCCTCCTTGTGGGAAACCCTGCTGCTCGCAGTTAAAACTCGCCTTTCCAGGAGTCACACAGCACATGTGCAGGCCCTCGTCCAATCTGTTTGTATGTTGTGCATATTAATGCATGGCCTGTAGATTTGTTTACAGACAGTAGTCTGCCAGTCATTAAGAATCCATGACCAACCAGCAGGGAGATGGAATTAGTAACCCTGTGTAAGTGTTGTTCCCATGGTGACCATCTGTCACTTTCATGGTCTCCCCGTGAAGGAACGTGCCTCAACCGTGAGATGCCAGGGATGTGTCTGCGGGCTGCAAATGCTTCATAGGAGTTATTGCAGCGATTGGCGGCTATCCCAATTTGGAGTAGTCTGCCAGTCGTTAAGAATCCAGGGCCAACCAGCAGGGAGATGGGTCTAAAGCCCCTCCCATGATGCTTGCATATTTACACTAGCGCCCTATACCATGATTCTCCCTAAAGAGTGTTTGCTGCCTATTCTGCTCCATGCGCAGCCCCTCCCCCAGAGGCTCCACCCATGATGCCTGCAGGCTTCAACCCCAGAGGCTCCACCTATAATGCCTGCAGGATTCACCCCCAGAGGCTCCACCCATGATGCCGGCCTTGCCCCTCCCCCAGATGCTCCACCCATTATGCCTGCGCGCTTCACCCCGAGGCTCCACCCATTATGCTTGCGCGCTGCACCCCCAGAGGCTCCACCCATTATGCCTGTGTGCTTCACCCCCAGAGGCTCCACCCATTATGCCTGCGCGCTTCACCCCCAGAGGCTCCACCTATGATGCCTGCAGGTTTCACCCCCAGAGGTTCCACCCATGATGCCTGCAGGTTTCATCCCCAGAGGCTCCACCCTCCCTGCGAGGCCCCTCCCGTGGTGCCTGCCTGCTCCCTGCGCAGCCCCTCCCGTGGTACCTGCCTGCTCCCTCCAATGATAACTGCACCCTTCCCCCTATGATGCAGAAAGAGCATATCTCACATGGTTATGAATGTAAGCTTTGGGGTCAGCCCTGCACATGCTTCCGCTTAGTAATCCTGTGTAAGTGTTGTTCCCATGGCGACCAGCTGTCACTGTTTGCTATGCACAGGCTACGGGGCGTCAGCGAGGAGAACGACCAGCAGGACTCTCTGCACAAGCTGGTGATGGCTGAGGGGCTCCTTGACGACTTCCACACCCCCCTCCCGCAGCTGAAGACCAACGTCATTGAGGCCGTGAATGAGCTACTGGTGGAACTAGGTAATGATGCGACCCTAAACTCCGCCCCCCTCCGCTATCTTTCCTTCTCACCAGCTGATATCTCCTGACAGAGGGCACCACCGACAACATTGCCGCCCAGGCCAAGGAGCACATCCACTCCAATGAGGTGATCATGACCATCGGTCGTTCCCGTACCGTGCAGCGATTCCTGGAGGAGGCTGCGCGCAAGCGCAAGTTTCACGTCATCGTGGCCGAGTGTGCGCCCTTCTGTCAGGTAAGTGGTGGTGACGCAGCAGGTAAGACCCACCCCTGCCCTGACTGACACTTCCTGTGTGCAGGGCCACGACATGGCGGTCAGCTTGTCCAAGGTGGGAATAGAGACGACTGTAATCACAGACGCCGCCATCTTCGCCGTGATGTCACGTGTCAACAAGGTGAGTGTAGGGCGATGGTGGGATCACATGGTCTGACCAAACAGTGCTTAGTGAGCTCATTCTCCTCTTTCCTAGGTCATCATTGGCACCAAGACTATACTTGCCAACGGCTCCCTGCGCGCAGTCTCGGGCACGCATGCATTGGCCCTGGCCGCCAAGCACCACTCCACCCCGCTCATTGTCTGCGCTCCCATGTTCAAGCTCTCCCCACAGGTATGTACGTTTGCTTAGATCTTCCCTGCAGCTATTTACAAATGTGTCTGCACCCTCCTCCTGAATATGTACTCACCTGTGTTCAGCCTCGTGCTGCATGTGCCAGAGAAGCCCTCCCCCATTTTCCAGGCACCACCCCTTTCCCCATCATCCAACAGGGCAGAGTCTGCTAAAGCTTAAACCGGACCTTCAGCATGATTTAATGAAGAGCCTAAACCCTTAAAGGATTCCACACCATCTAGAATTTAAAATATTTTTACGTTTTTAGCCACTTAATTATTATTCTTTCCTCGACTGGGCTGCAACTCTGTTCGGGACTCTAGGATACGGGCGCCGCCATCTTGACTCAGTAGCATCACATATTGAGGAGAGCGGGATACAGTACAGGGGGTGGGATGATAGCTGTGCTTTGCACAGACAGAGAAAAACTGGGGTCAGGGAAAGGACAGCAATTTCAGAATGCAGAGCGACATAGTCAGAAGACACTTCCTGTTTGCAGGCTGCCTGATGCTCCATGAGCCACCATCTTGGATATTAAAAGGCTCATAGCATGCAGTAGGTGCAGGTAGAATGATTTTTAATGTGAAGAATCTGTATGTACAGGGTGTGGGAAACATATAAGATAGGGTGAAGGTCTTCTTTAAAGAGTAAGTCCACTTTTGATTGAATTTTTGAAGGTGTATAATTTCTCCCTTCAGGACGGCCATGAAGAGAGCGAGCTCCACCCCCTTTAGAGGAAACACAACTGTAACATGTTTAAAAGCCCCACCTCTAGTCCTCAGTATTGTGCTTTCTCCGTAGGAGGGAGACTGCTGGAACGATGGCCAGTTTATTCTTTTTAGGCCTTTGGCGAACACCTCCCTAGGTACCTCCTGGAGTGTAAAAATAAAGACCTGGCTTTACCCCCACTGGACAGTGTACCTGTGGCCAGGGGGTCAGCTTGAGCACCACAACACTTGGCAGGAGACCAGGGCTTTGTACTGCTGGAAAGATGGGCTGGAGGCTGCAGGTCAGTGGTGGCGAGACAGCGCTGGCTGGAAGGCCGCATTTCCAGATAAGGGGGCCAGGCTACAAATTGTGCGCCGTCCGTGACTACTTCAGGGTCAGGAGGTCTCTTCCGCTCGTACCTTGTGCGTTCCAAACGCACTTCCTGGCCAGAGACACACAGGCAGAGGTGGTGGTGCAACAGCACAGTGTGTTCGGGAGACACAGGCAGTCTCTGGCAAGAGCAGCAGGCCGTAGTGGTGCTATTTGCAGGGGACGTGTTCCTCGCTAGGATGCCACATCAGGATAAGACGGTGGGGCGTAGATTATCCTCTGCTTTGGGGGTTGTTGTGCCTCTTGTATATATCTAGCACCCTCAGAGATTTGACTCGGAATTCCCTTTCTTCTATTATCTCTTAGCTTCCTCCCTCTAAAAAGGAGGAAGGGAAAGAAAAGGATAAAGACCCTCCCAAGCCTAATTTGGACATTAAAATTGTCACTCTATTTAAATTGCCCCACGATTCTAGCAGATTCCTGGAATAGATTCTTCTGTGAGGCTTAGAACACAAGACGGAAAACGAAGCAGCTGGTTATTTTATACAGATGATGGGCAATGTGCAGTCTGCCATGGCCTCCACCATAGTGGTCTGTAGGTCTACCATCAGGGCTGGGGCCGCTTCTTCCAGACGGGCTGCCCCTGGAGAACAAAATAAAACCTGGGAAAGTCAAGTTCCTAGGTTTTGTTCTGCTTTAATGATCCTTTATCTGTATGTTGGACATTTACCCATTCAGAAGATCCTGGTACCTGATCTCACATGAATGGAGCTGTGTGCTGGGGGAAAACGTGTGCAGATGGGTGAGAAATTGGCTTAATGATCGGAAGCAGAGGGTGGTTATAAACGGTACATACTGAGATTGGGTCACCGTTACTAGCAAGGGTACCACAAGGGTCAGTTCTGGGACCAATTCTCTTCAATATATATATTAATGACATTGGGTGCAGATTAAACCGTAAAGTTTCAATCTTTGCAGATGATACTAAGCTGTGTAAAGCAATTAAAACAAAAGAGGGCAGCAGGCAGCTACAAACAGATTTAGATAAATTGGGAGCATGGGCAATTAAATGGCAAATGAAGTGTAACACAGATAAATGTAAGGTTATGCACATGGGAAGGAGAAATATGTGTCATGATTACAAACTAAATAAAGAAACACTTGGTAAAACAACAATGGAAAAGGACCTAGGGGTTTTAGTTAACAATAAGCTCAACTGTAGTAATCAATGTCAGGCAGCAGCTGCCAAAGCAAACAGGATCATGGGGGGCATCAAGAGGGGCATAGGTGCTCATGGCCAGAGCATCATTTTACCCCTGTACAAGTCACTGTTCAGACCCCATATGGACTACTGTGTACAGTTCTGGGCACCTGAGCTTAAAAAGGACATATCAAAACTGGAGCGCATTCAAAGAAGGGCTACTAAGTTAATAAAAGGAGTGCGGGTGCTAGAGGACCCTGAAAGATTGTCAAAGTTAGGTTTATTTAGTTTAGAAAAAAGACGCCTGAGGGGTGATCTAATTACTATGTAGAAATATATTCAGGGTCAATACAAAGATCTATCCCACAATCTATTTATACCGCCGAGTGTAACCATAACCCGAGGGCATCCACTAAGGTTAGAGGAAAGGTGCTTTCTCCACCGACATAGGAGAGGATTCTTCTCTGTAAGAGCAGTGACACTATGGAACTCGCTGCCAGAGGAGGCAGTAATGTAGGATACAGTAAAAACATTCAGTGGCCTGGATGCCTTCCTGGCATGTAATAACATTTCCAGCTATGGCTACTAGACCACTGGAAGGAGATCTATAGTGGCCGGGATGCCCTCCTGGCATGTAATAACATTACCAGCTATGGCTACTAGACCACTGGAAGGAGATAAACAGGCTGAACTGGATGGACTAAAGTCTTTATTCAGCCGCACATACTATGTTACCATGTATTGCAGTCACTTTACTGTCTTTTTTTGATTGAATCCGTTACAATGTGTAGTGGACAAAATATAAGGTAGGGAAGTCCTTGACATTTATGCTTTTGTATCACCGCTCACCCCTCCTTCGTGCAGGTTTGTACTTGCTCTGCCTCCCAATGAGTGATCTATGCCAAGGTTCTCAGTGACACAATGCTACTTAAAATGGACCAAAACCCAGGATTTTGACTATCCTGGGCCTTGGTCCATTCCTCCGGGGCACCCTGCTACGTGAACCCCCCCCCATTAACTCGCCTCATCCTGGTCCTACGGTGAATGCGCGGCCGTTCATCCAATCAGCACTCTTGGCGTCCGCATCTCGCGCTTCCCTCTAACAGGGAGCGCACACGCCCTGCTAGAGGGATCGCGGGCCGTGCCATTGGACCGGGTTTAAGTTAAGTGCAGTGGGCGACCTGGGGAGTTTCACATAGCGGGGATGCCCCGGGGGGGGAATGGATCGGCCCGGGAATATTATAGATTCCCAGGCCGATCCAGCTGGGTTTTGGTCCACTTTAAAAAATGTCATGGAAAGTGGACTTTAAATTAAATAGCATTAAAGTGTTTATTTTTTTGCCAAAAGCGTGTCCTCAAGGTGCTGAGCTGATTCATTCTTTTTTTTTTTTTTTTTTTTTTTTTATTATGTTAGAAAATGTGTGTTTTATTAAAGTAGTTTTCACCACCTGCAATCTGTTGATATTGGCAACGTGCACCAAGTCTGTACACCAAGAAAAGAGAAATGAGAAAAGAATAATAAGTGACTAAAAACTGAGAATAATACAATTCTGTGAGTACTCAGCTGTAGAATTGATTTTGTAGTATACAGAACGTCCTGTTCCAGTAATTCCTTACGCTTGGGATATCCGCCACAAGGTGGCGCAGTGGACTGCAGAAAGACTTGTGGCCACTCCCGACCCCATAAATAGCCAGGAACCTCCTACCAATTTCCCACCAATTTCCAGTGTTGACAAGCAGTTATACAAGAAGCCGGGAGAATAAAAAAAAATGAACAATCACCATACAGAGGTAACCAAGAAAAATGATAACAAGGGAGGGATGGAACAGGACGTGCTGTATACTACAAAATCAATTCTACAGGTGAGTACTCACAGAATTGTATTTTTCCAATTGTGAGGAATGGAGCAAATATTACATTGCACTTTATCGCTGATGCCAGCATCCCCCTTTAAGATTCTCTCTTCTTAAAGCGGACCTTCACTCTGAATAAGAGTCTATCTTATATGTTTCCCACACCCTGTACATACAGATTGTCCACATTAAAAATCATCCTACCTGCATCTACTGCATGTTATGAGCCTTTAAACATCCAAGATGGTGGCTTATGGAAGCCGCCATCTTATCAGGCAGCCTGCAAACAGGAAGTGCCTCCTGACTGTGCTGCTCTGCATTCTGGGACTGCTGACCGTTACATGACCCCAGCTCTGCTCTGTCTGAGCAAACCACAGCTATAACCCGCCCCCCTGTACCTTATCCCACTCTCTTCTCCTCAGTAAGTGATGGCGGCGTGGCCGTATCCTAAATTCCTATACAGAGTTGCAGCCCGGTGGGGGAAAGAATAAGTTAGTGACTAAAAACATAAAATATATTCATTTTAGATGCTGGGGAACCGTTTTTTAAGAGTTTGGGCTTTTCATGAAATCACGCTGAAGGTCAGGTTTAACCCTTTTGTTGCCAAGCACGTAACACCTACGTGCTGGCTTGGCTGGGCCTTAAGTGCCAAGCACGTAGGTGTTACGTGCTTGACTTTGATCGCTTCTAGTTTAAAAAATAAAAATAAAAAATACTCACCTGACCCCTTGTTGGATCCGGCCGGGTCTCCTCTTTAATTTGGTGCCATCCGATCCCCCGTGGGGGGTCGGATGGCTCCAGGAGAGCCCCCGGAATAGGCCGCCCCCCCCCCGCTTCTGCAGCAGCAGCTGCTAACTGTAAAAAAAAAAAAAAAATAAAAATGACATTCACTTACCTCCATGTGCGCTGGCTCCCGCTGTCCCTCCTCTTCACCTGGGGGGCCTCCGATCCCCCCCCAGGACTTACCGATCTTCAGGAGGGAGCCTGGGAGGCTCTCTCCTCTCTTCTTCAAGATGGCGACCGCCATCTTGCCCCTTGGGGGCGGGGCTTATGACGTCATCCCGGTCCCGATCACCGGCTTCAGCTTTCTCAGCTTCTCAGATGCCGGTGATCGGTGCCCTGGAAGGAGGTGACAGGAGATCCTCTGATCTCCTGCCTTCTCCTTCTCTGGATGCCGATCACAGGCATCTGTCAGCTGAGCGGCGAGGGACAAGAGCTTGCAATCGAAGGTAAGTACAGTAAAAAAAAATTATTTTTTTTTTAATAAAATACTTTTTTTTATTGTGTGGTGTTTTTTTTTTTACAGTTAACCCTTTGTGAGCTGGTAAGGGGTCCATGAGACCCCTTATACCAGTTCACATGGCTGGGGGGGTGGCATTGCCATTAACCCCCGCACCCCCATTACCTGCCTCCCCAAAGGCCAGGGGGGGGCAGAAGAGCCCGGGCCCACATAGGCTATGTGGGCTCGTAGGCTGCAGGGTGGGGGGGCCACCAAAGCTGGCCCCCCCACTCTGTGCCTACAAGCCCCCATAGCTGGTCCCGGGCTGGTTACTTTGGGTAAGGGGGACCCCACGTCATTTTTTTTTTTTGGATTTTTAAGGGTTTTTAACCCTTAAAAATCCAAAAAAAAATGGGGTCCCCCTCCCCGGGAAGGGGGACCCTATGTCATTTTTTTTTTTAATTAACCATTTGTCATCCAGCAGCTATAAAAGACTTCTGGGCAGGAAAGGGTGTCTACCTATACATATGTGGTATCGCTGTAAGCGGGAGAAATTGGGGTTTCTCACGCAATAAGATTTTATTGACAAACTTACATTTTTTATTACAAAAAAACTCTACAAATTGTAAAAAAATATATTTTTTTTATTTTTTTTCACACATTTCACCCAAAAATGTTGAGAATACACCTAAAAAACACAAACAAGACATTTCATGTTAAAGCCCAGACTCTGTTGAAAAAAACAATATATAATTTTCCTGGGAAATCCCTGGAAATCCCTTCGAAAATGACAGTTGAACATGTGTAGCGCAAAACAGTCAAACTCAGTCTGGCAACAGGGAGTGGCAAATGCTGCAGGTAGGCTGGCAGCGAAAGGGTTAAGCAAATGTCTGCCATTACAAGGCCAGCAGGAAAAGGAAGTCCATATATGGGCATGGAGCCCTGACACTTCCGAACAGGCAGTTTGAGCTTCAAAGCCCCCCCCTGCTGCTACCCGGCTGCTTTCCCAACACCTTACTGAGACACAGAGGAGCCTGCCTGCTTCTTCCCTGGAAAGGTGTGATAGCCTGATGCTTCAAAGGAATGATCCAGGATATCTGAGAGGGGTGGAGGGGCAGAGACCGTGCTTAAAGGTAGGGCAAGGGGGTGAGACTGGGGGTCACATCTGGAGAGGTCACGAATCACCTGTGCTGGAGGTGTCCATCCACAAGCTCTTCACTTACCTCTTGTGAGAGCTCCCCATCACCACTACTACAACTGCATATTAAGGTAACTGACTCATTGTTTCTCTGTGTAACTCACTCTATCCTGTAACCGTCTCAGAACAGCATATTTGTATAATCTAACATATTACATCATAGCTAAAGGTCTGTTATCACTGCCTAGTGTGCTTATAGCATTAAAACTTAAATTTTAACTTGAGTGATCTGTTTGCCTTAAACCAAGAATCTGTGTGTCCGCAGGCTTTGGGCCTGGTATTCCTGATAGGACTCGGACAAGGGTTTAGGGGAACGCACGTGACCCGCGGTTCCCTGACACCAAGTATACAGCACGTCCTGTTCCAGTAATTTCTTACGCTTGGGACATCCAAAAGCAGTGTCCGTAAGGTAGGGTGGGATCC
This sequence comes from Gastrophryne carolinensis, assembly GCA_027917425.1. NCBI lineage: Eukaryota > Metazoa > Chordata > Amphibia > Anura > Microhylidae > Gastrophryne > Gastrophryne carolinensis. The sequence goes on along the minus strand of CM051244.1, from coordinate 37,110,825 downwards.
CCAAAGAATAACCTGCAGAACTTTGCGGCCAAAAGTAGCGTCAGCTGAGGCTCTAACATCAACTTTGTAAAACTTGGAAAAGGTATGAACAGAAGATCAAGTAGCGGCCTTGCAAACTTGTTCAACAGAAGCCTGGTGCTGAAAAGCCCAAGAGGCACCAATAGCAGGAGTGGAATGAGCAGTAAGGCGGAAGGGAGGTTCCTTCCCCTTAGCAGAATAGGCTTGCACCACCGCATGACGAATCCACTTGCTGATAGTGGATTTAGCCGGAGGCAAACCCTTCCTAGGTCCAGAAGGGAGAACAAAAAGAGCATCAGTCTTCCTGAAGGATTCAGTAGCTACCAAATAAAAATTCAAGGTCCTGACATCAAGATAATGTAAGAACTGCTCCTTAGGGTTACTAGGATTAGGGCACAGAGAAGGCAAAACAATGTCCTGATTGAGATGAAATGCAGACACAACCTTAGGCAGGAAATCTGGCTTAAACCGAAACACCACCTTGTCCTGGTTTCGCTCAAAGTAAGGGGGTTTAATGGAAAGCGCCGCCAACTCAAGAGACATGCCTAACAGAAGTGATAGCCACCAAAAAGGCTACCTTAAGAGTCAAAATAGGCAAAGCAGCCTCACGTAGAGGCTCAAAAGGAGGACCCTGCATAGCAGACAAAACCAAATTCAAATCCCAGACTGGTACCATAGGCTTACGTGGCGGGCGCACGGTGGTTGGCAAAAGATCTTTGGAAGAAAATAGCCAAGGCTGAAACATGTCCCTTGAGGGTACTAAGTTGAAGGCCCAAATTCAAACCATGCTGCAAGAATTCCAGGATCCTGGGAATAGAAAACACCCGACAGGGAAGAGACTAGACTCACACCAATGTAAGCATGCCATACCCTATAGTAGATAAAGGACGAGGACTTCTTCCTAGCCCGAATCATGGTAGTAATAACAGAGGCAGGCAGACCCTTTTCCATCAAGATGGAGGTTTCAGCAGCCAGGCCGTCAAAGCCAGCGTTTGTAAATTGGGATGGCGTAGGTGCCCCTGAGTGAGCAGGTCTGGAACCTTGGGCAGGGCGTATTGATCTGCTGCCAACTGCACGATGTCTGCGAACCACACCCTTCTTGGCCAACAGGGGGCCACCAGGATGGCAGGGAAACCCATCCAAGCCTATCTTGCGCAGCACCCTGCCCAGCAGAGGAAACGGAAGGAACACATAGAGGAGCCGAAAACTCTTCCAAGACAGTGCTAGTGCATCCATGGCTAAGGCTAGAGGGTCCTGGGACAGAGAGACAAAGACTGGAAGCTTGTGATTGTGATGGGACGCAAACAGATCCACATCCGGCTGACCCCAGCGGTGGCACAGGGAGTGAAACACCCTGCTGTTGAGGGACCATTCTCCCAGACGAGAAGTCCCCCGGTCATGGAGTCCGCCTCCAGATTTTCCACCCCCAGGATGTACACTGCCGATATGCCGGGAACATTCTGCTCCGCTCCAGGACAGTATCGGAGACACTTCCTTGAGGGCTCTCTTTCTCCGGGTCCCTCCCTGATGATTGATGTAGGCAATTGCTGTCTTGTTGTCCGAGCGGATCAGGACAGCCTGACCCCGAAGTTGTGTGGTCAATTGGGCGAGAACCAACCTTACCGCCCTCAGTTCCAGAATGTTCATAGGAGTATGGGCCTCCTGGGGGCCCCACTGACCCTGGAATTTCAAGGACTTCCAGAAGCCCCTCCAACCTGTCAGACTGGCATCTGTGGTGACAGTCTCCCAGCGAGGGGACAGAAAGGTTCTGCCCACCAAGATATTCATTGAGTCCAGCCACCACGAGAGAGACCATCTGGCCAGGGGGGACAGAACAAACACCTGATCCAGGATCCCACACTGATAAGAGGTGTAGCTGAAGAGGTCTCATGTGAAACTGAGCATAGGGTAGCGCCTCGAAGCAAGACACCATCAGGCCCACCAGTTGCATCCCCTGCCGGATGGAGGGATGAGGACAAGAAAGAAGCTGGGCCTGAGCTTGAAGACTCTCCACCTTCTGTTGAGGGAGAAAAACCTTGATCTGAGATGTATCCAGAGTCATGCCCAGAAAGGACCTCACCAGTGACGGAGACAGAGAAGACTTGGGATGGTTGATCACCCAGCCGAAGGACTCTAGTGTGGACACCACCATCTGGGTATCCAGTTCGGCCTGATGGAAGGACTGAGACGTGATCAGAATGTCGTGCGAATGCCCTGAGATCTCAGCAGAGCCATCACGCCCGCCAGCACCTTGGTGAATACCCTGGGAGCCGAGGTGATACCGAAAGGTAAGGCCACAAATTGGTAGTGCTGATCCTCCAGAGCGAACCTGAGAAATTTCTGATGACCTGGGAAGATTGGTACATGAAGGTAAGCGTCCTTGATGTCTACGGATGTCATGAAGTCGCCCGGGCGCAGAGTACTGACTGCTGAGCGTAGGGTCTCCATGCGAAAATGCTTGAATCTGACAAACTTGTTGAGGCACTTTAAATCCAGGATGGGCCTGAGAGACCCATTCTTTTTGGGAACCGTGAATAGATTGGAGTAGAAGCCTCTGCCCCTTTCCCTGAGAGGCACTGGGCAGATGACCCCCAACTCCAGAAGGTTTTGGACCGCAAGCCCTGAGCTGACGGGGGGTTTTGAGCCATCCAGGATCTGATAAATCTTGGGGGCGGCCAGGCTGCAAACTTGTATCCGGAGGACACCACCTCCTGAATCCATCTGTCTGCTACACGTAGCCTTCGTAAGCAGCCCTTTAATAGCAATAGCCGTTACGGCAGAGTCACAAACCGGACGCAGCGCAGCCCCCACACAGGCAAAGGCATGACAGGACAGCTGGTCCATGCGCCGGTCCTCACCATCCCGCAGGGTAGTAGTGTCAGCTGAGTGCATGAATGATGTATTTGACAACCCTAGAACAGGCGCGTCCACCCCGGGAGGGCATGACCAACGCTTAATCACATCAGCAGGAAAGGGATACCTCCTGTCCCAACTCTTGGGCACCCCAGGTAGCTTACTAGGCAGTTCCCACTCTTTGAGCACCAGATTATTAAAGTGATTTTGCTCAGGGAACTCCAAGCGTGGTTTAACAGTATGGAAAAGCTCACCATGCTGCTGCGTAGCCATGGCAGGAGGGGAAATACAAAGCACTTCAAAAATGTGAGTCAATAACCTGTCAGTGTCACCTGAGGACCATGGGTCTTCTCCAAAGGGAGATCCGGTACCACCTTATATCTTAGGTTGCTCCTCAGAGGATTCTGAATCAGAAAACAATTCCCCCTCCTCGAGGGGGTAAAGGCCAGAAAAGGAATAAGGTCCCTCATCCTGAACAGGAAAGAGGGAAGCAGCGGGAGATAAATGCCGCTTCTTGGCAGAAGCCTTACGCGGGGCTGACCCAGCAATATACTTTTCAATGCTGGCCACCCGTGAAGCCAAGTCATATTGAGACTCCCCGCTAGTGTGCTCCTCACAGGGAGTCAGATGCAAGTGTGGGGGGGTAGGCGAAGCAGAAGGGGGCGCAGCATCGGGACCCGTAGCAGACGGCCCAGGCTGCAGCGCAAGTACATGCTGGGCGCAGGGCAAACATACCCTGACACCGTTACTCACAGGGGATACTCCACACGCAACACACAGCTGGGCTTGTCCCGAAGGAACCCCAAGCACATTATCCCTGGAAGCTAACATATGGTGATTACAGTGGCACAAAAGGCCAGTAAAGGGTTAAGGCTAGCAATAGCCACCCGGGATGCCCCAAAACCCGCTAGGGAAGGTGGGAATTACAAAGAGGAGGAGGGCCGGGAAAAACTACAGTCACGTTTATCTCGCCTGAAAGACACAGGAAAAAAACACATAACCCATAATGTGAGAATAGCAGAAAAAAAACACCCCAAAAAAACACCCCGCAGGGGGACTTACGGACTAATGGAACCGACCGCACGATAGGAAGGCCAGCAGCGCACGCCGCAGGACATGAGAGCAGGCGAAATCTCAAACCAAAATGGTGCCCGCACGAACCTTGAGGGGCGGGCCGCAGAGATATGATGCAAAAGGCATCATCCGCAGAGCCCGTCCACCCCGAAGAGCGCCCCACGTGACACCACAGACCGATGACAGCGCTGTAAGAGGCTAAGAGAATGTCGCTGCCATTCGCGGAGCGCTGTACAAGCGGCGCGGCGAGCGTGCAGAGTAAAAAATAAAGAGGCTCATCATAAGCCTGCACCGCCTACCCATATCGGTGCAGGGATTGCGGTAGGAGCAGCGCTCCTCAAGCACCCGACCCTGGTGCTGTCCTACCTTCACCCGAACCAGTCAGCCGAGGCTGGGAGGCAGTGGGTCCAGAACGGGTGGGAATAGTCCTGCAGGGCCGCAGGCTGATAAGCCCCGCTCGCCTGCGCATATAGAGAGCCATCTTCTATCTTCGCAGTCCAGACTGCAGATGAAAACTGGAAATTGGTGGGAGGTTCCTGGTTATTTATGGGGCCGGGAGTGGCCACAAGTCTTTCTGCAGTCCACTGCGCCACCTTGTGGCGGATATCCCAAGCGTAAGGAATTACTGGAACAAGACGTGCTGTATACTTGGAAAATATAAATTTTAAATGCTGGGGAATAGTTTTTTAAGGGATTGGGCTTTTCATTAAATGATGCTGAAGGTCCAATCTTAAATAACTATTCCCCAGCATCTAAAATTAATATATTTTAGTCACTTACTTATTATTCTTTGTAGCACTGTTCAGGGCTCTAGGATACGGGCGCCGCCATCTTGCCTCAGAAGCATCACATACTGAGGAGAGGAGAACAGGATAAAGTACAGGAGGGCGAGTTATAGCTGTGCTTTGCACAGACAGAGCAGAGTTGGGGCAGGGAAAGGACAGCAATCCCAGAATGCAGAGCAACACAGTCAGAAGACACTTCCTGTTTGCAGGCTGCCTGATGCTCCATGAGCCGCCATCTTGGATGTTTAAAGGCTCAGATTAGATTTTAGATTAGATTTTAGGGATTAACCATCTGCAGCCCAATCTCAGCCCCACACAAGAATGTATCAAATCTCGCCCCATAGTGGGGTTCCCTCTCCCTGGATTGTGTAGCTGATGCTTTGCAGGCCTGTGGGCTGAGGCGTGTACATACTCAGACCCTGCTGGTAGGTAAGTAGTTTGGCAGCCACCCTGCTGTATATGTGATGAATGAAAGGCAGTGCAGTGACCCCTCTCCTGTCTCCCTGCAGTTCCCCAATGAGGAGGACTCCTTCCACAAATTTGTATCGCCACAGGAAGTGCTGCCTTTCTCAGAAGGTGAGTGTGGGTGGTGCAGGGGGTGGAGTTAAAGCTGGGGGGTGGGGCTGACACATGAGTAACACGTCTTCTCTCTGCAGGGGAGATCCTGTCCAAGGTGAGTGCACACTGCCCCATCTTCGATCACGTCCCTGCAGAGCTCATCACTCTCTTCATCTCCAACATCGGCGGCAACGCCCCGTCCTACATCTACCGGCTGATGATCGAGCTCTACCACCCCGCCGACCACCAGCTCTAATGACCACACCAACATTGCATTCTGGGAAATAAACTGTATTCTCACAAGTGTCTCTCTGCTTCTGGCTGTGATGTGTCTGGCAGAGTCTCTTTGCTGATTGGCTGCTGCTGGTCCCCAAAGAGGCGCCAAGCCTTGTAGTGCCGCCGCAGCCGATTTAGGTTGGGCTTTGCCGAAATCTGCTGACAGAAAAGGTTGAGAGGCTAAAAAGGCAAAAACTTCCTGTTATAGAATAACGCGCTGGCTCTATTTCCCCTGCCCCTGCCACCTAGTGATTCATAGAAAGTGGATCTTCACCCATCATTCTTCCCATGCAGAGCTCTGTAAGTAAAGCGCTCTCTGCCCCTGTGTCTGTTTTTAGGGCAATAACCCTTCCATCAATCATAGGGCCTGTGAGGGCAAGATCCGTACCACAGACGGGGAGAAGTAGGAGGGAGTCCCCTAGTTGGCAACCCGACACACTGAATACTGTTACCTGGTCATCCGGTGGAAGGTGCAGCAGATCGGCCAGTGGCAGGATGGACGGTCTTCCATGCGCACACTGGAAGGGCAGCGAGCAGCTCGCCAAGCGACCAATCAGGTGGCGGCATTCTTCCAGGCTAAGAGGGTCATTAAACTTCACTGCTCCTGCCAATGACAATACACAAGTTAAAGTGCACCTGTAACAGCCATCTAGATTGGGTACAAAGCCTAATTTCAGGCCCACCATCCCCCCCACTTCCTACAGTGGACCGAAGTGATCTGTGCTGCAATAAGACGTGGGGGGCACACACATCCAGAATCCTGGAGCCCCCCTCATGGCCAAGGTAAGAATATCAGGTGTTCTGGGGGGGGGAGCTCCAGCATCCTGGATGCCCCCCCTAGACTGTCTTACTGTGGCGGGGACTACATTAAAGTGGACCAACACCCATGATTTTGACTATCCTGGGTTTTGGTCCACTTCCCTGGGGCACCCCGATCTCGCCTCACCCCGCTCCTACGGCGCATGCGCGGCCGCTCGTCCAATCAGCACGCTTGGAGCCTCTGTGGTATGCGCATTAAAGCGGCGTCAAACCACTGCGGCTCCGAGCACGCTGGCGGACGCAACAGGGTGTGCACGCGCCCTGCTAGAGAGAAGCGCAAGATGCGGCCCGTGCATGCGCTGTTGGACCGGGAGTAAGGTAAGGTTAGCGGGCGTCCTGGGGGATTATACACAGCGGGGCATCCTGATTTTGGATGCCCCGCAGGGAGGGATCGGATGATTCCCAGGCCGATCTAGCAGGGTGTTGGTCCACTTTAAATGAAATGTTCACTTCGGTGGATTTATCCTGAGACCAGACAAGAGCCAGAGGGCACAAGGAAACCTGCTTACCTCACTGCTGAACATACTCCCGCAGTTTGTAAAGTTTGGGTGCTAAGCTTCCTAATTCCGGCTCATGGGTGTGGCCTGTGTATATCCGCCTCCCATTGAAAACAGTGGGTGCCTTTGTACACTGGGATCTTTTCCTTTAAGGGGGGGGGGACCTGAGATTATGACTATCCCGATTTCTTTTCCGTGCCCCGCTGTGTGAACCCCCCCAGATCGCCCATAGTCTCGTCTGATCAGAGCAGTTTGCCGCGCCTATGTCATTCGAGAAGTGGCTCTGATAGTCTGCAATGTGGCGCGCAAATGCCCACATCCCCAGCCTATCTGAATGGATGGGGCGGGAGTGTGAAAGCAGTGAAGAAGCAAATTGTCAGAGCTGTTTGCCAAATGACATATGGCAAACAGCTCTGATCGGAAGAGAGCCTGCACACACGCCATTGGCCCGGGGAAAGGTAAGCAGTTACTGCCAATCTGGGGTGGTGGTTTGCACAGCGGGGCTCTCTAAATATGGATGCCCTGGAATATTTCAGATTCTAGGGACAGTCGAGTTTTGTTCCAGGAAGTAACATTTGTGCCTGAATTTTGTCACACATAGTAATAAGTAATTAAAGTGGACCAAAATCCACGATAGTTAATGATTTTGACTATCATGGGTTCTGGTCCTTTCCCCGGGGGCACCCCTCTGTGTGAAACCCCCCCAGGACGCTGAGACCAGCTCACCTCTTCCCGGTCCCACAGCGTATCTAAGAGCAGGTCTGACAGCCGCATTCTCCTCTTCCCTCTAACGGGGAGCGTGCCTGCATTTGTGAATGTCCGGCATGGGCACACTGCCTGTTAGAGGAAAGCGGAAGATGGGGCTATTAGAGACGCACCGAGGGACCGGGGAAAGGACCAAAACCCAGGATAGTCCAAATCCTGTGATTTGGTCCACTTTAAAGACAAGAGATTTTGACTATCGCAGGTTTTGTTTTTGTCCCCTGCGGCATCCTAATTTGGGATGCCCCACCATGTGTAACCCCCAAGCTCTCTTACCTCTGTGATCCCACGCTGCACGTGCAGGTTCTCCTCCAATCAGTAATGATAAGCGACATAGAACACAGGACGAATGGGACCGGTGAGCATTTCTTCTTTGCCAGCCACTCAGATAGGCCTGGTGTGGGTGTGCACAACAACCAGAGGAATGCAGCGTGGGAATTGCCAAAAAAAGTAAGCATCTGGGGGGACCAAAACCAGGGAATTCTCCCACAGTGCAGTTGTGGCATGAAGCGTCCCTGCAATTTCAGCATTGCTTGCAGTTCCAGATTTTGCCCGCAAGGGCTTGTGTGCAGAGAATAAGGCAACTCTGTGAAACTCACCTGTAGAATTGCTTTTGTTTCCTATCCATTCCAGGCCCCCTATAAAGACAGCTGCCTCTCCACACAGCCCCAGTAATTTAAAAGCAGTACTCAAGCAGAAGAGGCAGGCCGGGAAGGTCCAAAAAATAGGAGACCATGTTACCTCACATAGCCTCCGCTTGTACTCTCTCGAATAAAAACTAAAAACTTGTATAACTAGTGTCCTATGAGCTAAAATGGTTCAATCACCATAACAGGCATGCAGGACATAATAAACCACAAGGGCTGGGTGGATGGGCTGGAATGGATAGGAAACAAAAGCAATTCTACAGGTGAGTTTCACAGTATTGCCCATTCTAAGTATACAGCACGTCCTGTTCCAGAAAATATTCCTTACTCTTGGGTTATACTCCAGTAGATGGCGCTGGACTGCAGAGACAGAAAAGAGGCTCCTCCCGGCCCCATATATACCAGGGACCTCCCACAAAATCCCTAGTTCTTCTCTGCAGTCCTGGCTGCGATGACTAGAAGATGGCTCTCTCTACTCGCAGGTGAGCGGGGCTATTAGCTTGCGGCCCTGTAGGACTATTCCCACCCGTTTCCTTTTACTGCCTCCCAGCTCAGGCTGCGCTGGTTCGGGTGAAGGTAGGCAGCACCGCTATCAGGTGCTAAGGAGCGCTGCTCCAACCGCTGTCCCCCACCAAAGGGTAGGTGGTATAGGCCCATGGTGAGCCTTATGGGAAGCCCCTCCTGCACTTCATCCCCCTCGCCCCGGTCCCCACAGTGGCTTCCTTTAGGCTGGCTGTTGATTCCCCCTCGCTCTCCCTTGTAGTTCTGGGGGGTGCTTGTACTTGTATTATGTGTGTGTGTGTATACCCTGTGAATTGGTTGCACTGGTTTCTTTGCTGCCGCCGCACGTTTGTACTGCGCTCCGCGGTCGGCGGCGACATCGCCTCAGGCGCTGCTGCGCCATCATTGGCTGGTCTGGTCAGGCGGGCGCGTTATTCTTAGTATACAGTACGTCCTGCTCCAGATAGATTACTTACACTTGGGTTATCCTCCGCCAGATGGCGCTGCACTGCAGAGACATGTAAAACAGGCTCCTCCCGGCCCCTCAAATACCCGGGGACCTCCCACAAATCCCCAGATTTCTCTGCAGTGCTTACTGCGAAGACATGAAATTATCACTCTCTCGCAGGTCACCGGGGCTATTAGCCTGCGGCCCTGTTGGACTATTCCCACCCGTTCCTCGTGTGATGTGCCTCCCAGCCTGGGCTGCGCTGGTCGGGTGAAGGTAGGCAGCACCATGTGTGCTTAAGGAGCCCTGCTCCACCGCAGTCCCCCACCAAAGGGTAGGCGGTATAGGCTGATGGTGAGCCTTTATGGGATGCCCCTCCCGCATTATTGTCCCATGCCCCGTGTAGCGGTGGGTCCTGTACAGAGGGCCGCCATCCTCCCTCATTCTCCCTGTAGCCTTCAGGAGGGAAAAAAGGGGGGGGGGTGTGTGGGTGAGCGTGTATTGTGGTTCGCGCATACTGCGTTTTCTCATGTCTTTTGACTAATATATGTGGTGTCAGCCGCCGCGCTGACTTCTCTTTTTTTTTTTTTTTTTTTTTACTGTTGCAAATGCCGCCTCCGCCGCACACGTCTTCTCCTTCATTTGGATGTTCCGCGCCGGGCGGCGGCGTTACCTCAGACGCTTCTGCGTTCTCATTGGCTGCTTGTCTGTGGGCTTCGCGCTCTTCGGGGGGGGCAGGGCCTGGCTTGGCGCGCCTGCGTCACGGCTCGCTCTGGCCCGCCCTTCGAGGTACTCTCGGCGCCATTTTGTCAGGTCGCGCGCGTGACGTTTTCACTTACCGCGGTCCGTAAGTGCCCTCGTGGGCGGCTTATACTCATTGTAGTGTGTTTGGTTCTGACACCCCTTCTTCCCATTGTGTCTTTCAGACGGGTGAATCCATTGGCTTCTCCCGGCCCGGTGTAATTGATAGTTAGGGCCTTGTATAATTACTCCCACTTCCCTAGCGGGTCATTGGGGCATCCAGGGTTGCTTTATAGCATCAATCCCTACTGGCATATTGTGCCTAATAATCACCATATGGAGGCATCCCAGGATAGTGTTACTGGGGTCCCTTTGGGACAAGACCGGCTGTGTGTAGCATGTGGGCAGCCTCATGCTGACGCTGACAAGGCGCGGGTCTGTGTACCCTGTGCTGAGCAGGTGCTTGCATTGCAATCTGGCCTGTCAGTGGCTGCACCTTGTTTCACTTCACCTACTCCCCCCAGCTTAAATCTCACTCCTGCTGAGTTGCATACTTGTGGGGATTCTCAGCCTGACGTGTCTTCTAGACTGCCTACTGCTGAACAGATTATTGCCAGGTCCTTAGCGCATAAGGGCCCTGGTAAGAAGTGGCACTTGACACCTAATGTTACTGTTTTCCCTATGGGAGCTGAGGAGTTTATGAATCTGTGTGGCTATACCCCATCTGATGAAGGAGAGGTCTTTTCTGATTCAGGCTCATCTGATGAGAGACCAAGGGGTCATGACGATTCTGGCTCTGACCCCTGGGCCCCGGATGACACTGACAGATTATTGACCCAGATCTTTGAGGTTCTGTCTATCTCTCTCCCTGTTGAGGCTCCCAGGCAAAAAGGGGAGTTTTTCCATACAGCAAAATCACGTTTGGAATTTCCAGAGCAGGCACATTTCCATACCCTTGTGCTCAAGGAATGGGAGTGCCCCAGTAAACTTCCCGGGGTTCCAAGGAGTTGGGATAGGAAGTATCCTTTTCCTGCTGAGGTGGTTAAATGTTGGTCATCCCCCCCCCCCCCCCCGTGGTGGATGCCCCGATCCTAGGGCTATCTAACACCTCTGTCATGCATTCCCCTGATTCTACTACCCTGCGGGATGCTGAGGACCGGCGCATTGACCAGCTGGCATCCCACGCCTTTGCATGTGCGGGGACGGCGCTGTGCCCAGTCTGTGCCTCTGCTATTACTGCTGTGGGCACTAGAACCCTTATCAGAAATATGCTTGATAGTGCCCCTGATGATCTCCCTTGTGAGGTGTTTAATGCACTCTCAAGTTGTGATGTTTTTGTAAATTTTGTCCTATCAGGATGACACCATCAGAATGTGTGCCATCACTTCTGCCCTCGTGGTGGCTATACACTGCTTGGTTTGGCTGCGCCAGTGGGCTGCTGACAATGCTGCAAAGAAAGCCCTCACTGGGCTTCCATTGAAGGGGCTACGCCTGTTTGGGGACCGTCTAGACCTTTTTGCTAAGGGAGGTAAGTTACCCCAGCGCAGTCGGCAGTCTCGGCCCTTTCGGGGCCAGGGCTCCCTTTCACCCACCTACCGTGGTGCTAAACAAGGAAAAGGGGTGTCCTTCGTGGGGGCTCGTACAGATTCCTGGCACAGGAGCAGACGACGACATCCTGGCTCCTCTTGGGGGGGCTAAGCCCAAATCCTCTCCCAAGCCCCCTCAGGCGTGATGGGGCGCCCTCGCCCGTCAGGGTGGGGGGACAGCTGCAGCACTTTGCTCACGTCTGGAGGCACCACGTCTCAGACTGGTGGATTCAGGAGGTAGTGTCCTCTGGTTACAAGATAGAGTTTGCTGTGCGCCCCCCCCCCCTCCAAGATTCATCAGGTCCTGGATCCCCCAGGACCCTGTCTCATGCAGGTCGTGCAAGGCCTTCTGGGTCTGGGGGTCATTTGCAGGGTCCCCTTAAGAGAAAGAGGCAAGGGGTTCTATTCCAACCTTTTCACAGTTCCCAAAAAAGATGGGTCAGTCAGGACCATTCTGGAATTAAAGATCCTCAACAAATTTGTCAAGAACAGGCGCTTTCGCATGGAAGCCCTGCGCTCGACCATAAGCTCCCTGCGCCCAAGGGAATTCATGCCGTCTGTGGACATCAAAGACGCTTACCTTCACATCCCTGTGTTCTCTGGACACCAAAGGTTTCTCAGATTCGCGTTGGAAGATCAACTTTACCATTTTGTGGCCTTGCCATTTGGCCTCACCTCAGCCCCCAGAGCGTTCACCAAGGTGATGTCTCTGGTGAGGTCAAGGGGCATACGCGTGCTGCCCTGCCTGGACGACATACTCATCACTTCTCGGACTCTACAACAGGCAGAGTTGGACACTCAGCTGGTGGTGTCCACCCTGGAGTCCTTCGCCTGGGTGATCAATCACCCCAAGTCCTCTCTGTCCCCTTCCTCAGTGACCCCGTTCCTGGGAATGATTCTGGATACGGTTCAGTCAAGGATATTCCTTCCTCAACAGAAGGTGGAAGCTCTGACTGCGCAGGTGAGGTTCCTGCTGTTGTGTCCCCAGCCCTCCCTCAGGCAGGAAATGCAGTTGGTGGGCCTGATGGTGGCGTGCTTCGAGGCCGTGCCTTTTGCTCAGTTCCATTTGAGCCTCTATAACTTCACCTTCTGTCAGTATGGGACAAGGATCCTACGTCCTTGGACGGGGTCTGTGTGCTTCCCCCCCTTGGTCAGGCGGTCCTTTTCGTGGTGGCTGGACCACAGGAACTTGCTGGGGGGCAGGTCCTTTCTGGCCCCCTCCTGGGAGACGGTCACCACGGATGCCAGTCTGTCAGGATGGGGGGGGGGATTCTGGAAGTACCTGCGGTTCCAGGGGAGGTGGGGCCCTCAGGAGGCCCACTTACCTATCAACATTCTGGAACTATGGGCGATCAGGTTGGTACTGGAGCAGTTGACCAATCACCTGAGGGGTCTGGCTGTGCAGGTGCGCTCAGACAACAGGACGGCGGTTGCCTACATCAACCATCAGGGAGCGACCTGGAGCAGGGGGGCACCCTCCAGGTGGTCTCGCGGATTCTGACATGGGCGGAGGCCAATGTTCAATGCATTTCGGATGGGTACATCCCGGGGGCAGAGAATCTACTGGCAGACTCTCTGAGCAGGGGGACCTCTCGTCAGGGAGAGTGGTCCCTCTGCAACAGGGTATTCCAGTCCCTGTGTCACCGTTGGGGTCTACCGGATGTGGATCTGTTTGCATCCCGTCACAATCACAAGCTCTAGGCTTTTGTCTCCCTGTCTCAGGATCCTCTGGCCTTGGCTACAGATGCTCTGTCCATGTCATGGCAGGAATTTCGGCTATTGTATGTCTTTCCTCCATTCCCCCTGCTGGGCAGGGTCCTGCGCAAGATTGCTCTGGAAGGGGTGCCAGCGATTCTGGTGGCCCCAGGTGGCCAAGAAGAGTGTGGTTCGCAGACGTGGTGCAGATGGCAGTAGACCAGTACGTCCTGCCAGGGGTGCCAGATCTGCTCACTCAGGGCCCCTTACGCCATCCCAATTTACAAACTCTGACTTTGTGGCCTAGCTGCTGAAACCTCCATCTTGATGGAGAAAGGCTTGTCTGCCTCGGTGGTTGATACCATGGTGAAGGCTAGGAAGAAAACTTCTTCTTCCATCTATTATAGGGTATGGCGTACCTACATTGACTGGTGTGAGTCTAAGTCTCTTCCTTGTTGGGTCTTTTCAGTTCCCAGGGTTCTTGAGTTCTTACAGCATGGGTTGGAGTTGGGACTCCAACTCAGTATTCTGAAGGGTCAGGTTTCTGCCCTGTCTGTTTTTTCTTTCAGAAGTCTTTCGCTCAGCATTCTTTGGTTAAGACCTTCTTCCAGGGGGTTACTCATGTGCGTCCCCCACGTAAACCTATAGCCCCTGTTTGGGATTTGAACTTGGTTTTGTTTGCCTTGCAGGGTGCTTACTTTGAACCTATACAGGATGCTGCTCTGGCTGTGCTTACCCTCAAGGTTGTATTTCTGGTGGCCATTACTTCGGTCAGGCGTGTGTCTGAGTTGGCGGCTCTGTCTACTCAGCCCCCATACTATGAGGGACACCAGGAAAAGGTGGTGTTCCGCTTTAAGCCAGACTTTCTGCCTAAGGTGGTGTCTGCTTTTCATTTAAATCAAGATATTGTTCTTCCTTCATTGTGCCCTAATCCTAGCAACGCTAAGGAAAGGGTTCTGCATTCCTTGGATGTGGTCAGGTGTCTGAAGTATTACCTGGTAGTCACTGCGTCCTTCAGGAAAACTGACGCTCTTTTGTGGTCCATTTGGGCCCAGGAAGGGTTTGGCTCCTGCCAAGTCTACTATTAGCGAATGGATTCGCCAGGCTGTGATTCAGGCCTATTCTGCTAAGGGGAAGAATCCTCCCTTCCGCCTTACTGCTCATTCTACTCGTGCTATTGGTGCCTCTTGGGTCTTCCAGCTCCAGGCTTCTGTTGAATAAGTTTGCAAGGCCGCTACATGGTCTTCTGTTCATACCTTGTCAAAGTTTTACAAGGTTGATGTTAGGGCCTTCAGCTGATGCCTTTTGGGCCGTAAGGTTTTGCAGGCGGCAGTAGTTTAAACTGTCTGCTGTTACCTTTTTTTGTTGGGGATCCCACCCTACTTTATGGACACTGCTATTGGATGTCCCAAGTGTAAGTAATCTATCTGGAGCAGGACGTACTGTATACTAAGAATAATACAATTCTGTGAAGTACTCACCTGCAGAATTGGTATTATAAGTATACAGTACGTCCTGCTCCACCCCACCATGGTTTTTGCATTATTCTGGATCCCCTGTATGGTGATTGTTGTCATTGTTATAGTTACCAGTTTTTGGGTGGTTAAATTCTCCCGGCTTCTTGTTCACTGCTTTTCAATGCTGGGGATTTGTGGGAGGTCCCCGGGTATTTGAGGGGCCGGGAGGAGCCTGTTTTACATGTGTCTGCAGTGCAGCGCCATCTGGCGGAGGATAACCCAAGTGTAAGTAATCTATCTGGAGCAGTACGTACTGTATACTTATAATACCAATTCTACAGGTGAGTACTTAACAGAATTGTATTTTCGCGCTCTTCGGGGGGGCTCTGCGGATGACGCGTTTTGCATCACGGTCTCCGCGGCCCGCCGCTCGAGGTGTATGTGGGCACCATTTTAGTTCTCTGCTGCATGTGCCTGGTGTCTTCCTATCGCAGTCCGTAAGTGCCCCTGCGGGCTGCTTTTTTATATGTATACTGTATATTTTGCATTTTGCTTATGGGATCTTTTGCTTATGTCTTGCA
This sequence comes from Gastrophryne carolinensis, assembly GCA_027917425.1. Lineage (NCBI taxonomy): Eukaryota > Metazoa > Chordata > Amphibia > Anura > Microhylidae > Gastrophryne > Gastrophryne carolinensis. Next base: position 37,095,527 of record CM051244.1, on the reverse strand, counting down.
GGCGGGCCAAACTTGTGGTTTCTCCCGGCCCTATCCCCTCTATTTAGTGTTAGCTCTTATTGGAGGGCTATTGTATTCCATTACTCCCACTTCCCTAGCAGGTTATTGGGGCATCCCGGGTTGCTTTTATTAGCGTCAATCCCTATTGGCCGGTTGTGCCGTGATAATCACCATATGGAGGCTTCTCAGGATAATGTGCTCGGGGTTCCTTCAGGAAAAGCCCGGCTGTGTGTGGCGTGTGAGGGGAACCCCTATAAGTGATGATGTCAGGGTATGTGTACCCTGCGCCCAGCAGGTACTTGCCCCGCAGTCTGGTTTACCTGCGGCTGGGCCTAGTACTCCGCCCCCTCTGGCTTTGCCTACCCCCCCACGCTTACACCTGACTCTCAGTGAGGTGCATACCAGTGGGGAGTCTCAACCTGATTTGGCTACCCGGGTAGCCAGCATTGAAAGGCATATTGCTGGTTCTGGTCCGCGTAAGGCTCCTGCTAAGTGGCGGCATCTGGCACCCGGTGCTACTCTCTTTCCTATGGAAGCTGAGGAGTTTTTTGATGTTACTGGTTATACCCCCCTGGAAGAAGGGGAATTATTCTCTGATTCAGAATCATCTGAGGATCAGCCCAAGGGTTATGCTGAGTCTGGCTCTGACCCATGGGCTTCAGATGATACGGACAGATTGTTGATTCACATTTTTGAGGTGCTCTGTATCTCTCCTCCTGCCGTGGCCCTGCGGCAGCAGGGGGAGCTGTTTTATACTGTTAAGCCACGTTTGGAGTTTCCTGAACAAACCCACTTTAATAATCTGATTCTCAAGGAGTGGAAAAGGCCTAGCCGGCTTCCCGGGATACCAAAGAGTTGGGATAAGAGGTATCCCTTTCCTGCTGAAATGGTTCAACGTTGGTCATGTCCTCCAGAGGTGGATGCACCAGTTCTGGGGTTGTCTAACACATGTCATGCATTCCCCTGATACCTACCTTGAGGGATGGGGAAGACAGGCGCATGGATCAGCTAGCTTGCCATGCCTGTGTTGGGACCGCGCTCCGTCCGGTCTGTTCCTCTGCTATCACGGCTGTTGCTGTTAAAAGCCTGCTCAGGGGTCTCTTGGATGGAGCCCCTGATAATGCTGGCAGTGAAGAGTATAGAGCTCTTCTGCTTTGTGATGAATTTGTTGCATACGTTCTTTCTGCCCTGGATGATACCATTAGAATGTGTGGCAGGGCTTCTGCCTTGTTGGTGGCAATACACCGCTCAGTCTGGCTGCGCCAGTGGGCAGCTGACAATGCTGCCAAAAAGGCCCTCAATGGTTTTCCCTTCAAGGGGCTGCGCCTCTTTTGGGAACATTTGGACTTGTTTTCTAAAGGTGGCAAATTACCTCAGCGTAGAAGGCAGCCGCGGCCCGTTCGGGGGCCTTTTCTCCTTCCTTCAGGGGCTCCAGAATTGGATGGGGAGCTTCCTTTGCCGGAGCCCGTGGTGATTTTTGGGGCAGGGGCAGAGGTCGTGCCGCCCTGGCCCCCCCTAAGGGTCCCAAGACTAAGTCCTCCCCCAAACCCCCTCAGGCATGAAGGGGCGCCCTCACCCATCCGGGTGGGGGCCTGACATCCATCTTGTAAAACTTTGTGAAAGTGAACTGAAGACCAAGTAGCAGCCTTGCAAACTTGTTCCACCAAGGCCTGGTGCTGAAAAGCCCAAGAAGCACCAATGGCTCTAGTAGAGTGAGCTGTGATCTGACAAGGGGATTCCTTCCCCCTGGCAGAGTAGGCTTGTACCACCGCCTGCCTGATCCACTTACTGAGAATGGACTTTGCTGGCGGCAATCCCATCCTAGAACCCTCTGTCAAGACAAGAGAAAACCCGATCTTTTGAAGGATGCCGTTGCAGCCAGGTAATATTATGGCTCTGACCACATCCAAGGCATGGAGGGTCCGTTCTTTGGAATTAGCCGGTGCTGGACACAAGGAAGGTAAGACAACTTCCTCATTAAGGTGAAAAGGGGAAACGACTTTAGGCAAAAAATCCGGCCTTAAAAACCACCTTATCTCTGTGCATCTCAAAGTAGGGTGGTTTCATACATAACGCGCCCAGCTCTGATACGCGACGTACCGAGGTGATCACCACAAGAAAAAACACCTTGAGCGTAAGCATAGACAATGTAGCGTCATTCAGTGGCTCAAAGGGAGGACTCTGGAGAGCAGACAGCACTAGATTTAGGTCCCACACCGGTAAGACTAATTTACGCGGTGGACGGACATGGGTGACCCCTGGAGAAAAGTCTTGATCAATCTATGATTGGCAATGGACCTCTGGAAAAAAATGGATAAGGCTGAGACCTGACCCTTGAGGGTGCTCAGCTGGAGGCCCAAGTCTAGACCGTGTTGAAGAAACTCAAGAATTCTAGAAACAGAATATTTCCGGCAAGGAAGGCTCTTGGCCTCGCACCAAGCGATATAGGCCTGCCAAACTCTGTAGTAAGTCATGGAAGAAGATTTATTCTGTGCCTGAAGCATTGTGTGAATAACCGTGGCCGATAAACCCTTCTCCGTCAGGATTGAGGTTTCAATAGCCAGGCTGTCAAAGTCAGTGTCCGTAAATTCGGGTGCCATAGCAACCCCTGGATCGTTGGGCATGATGTAGTGATCTATTGACATCTGTCTATGTCCACAAACCAACTCCTCCTCAGCCAGCGAGGAGCCACCAGGATGGCTGGTACCCCCTCCTGGGCTATCTTGCTTGGCACTCTGCCCAGGAGCGGAAACGGAGGGCATGCATACAGAAGGTTGAACTCTGTCCAAGGATTCGCCAGAGCGTCTGTTGCTATGGCCAGAGGGTCTCTTGAGAGAGAGAGAGACGAACCTTGGAAGCTTGCGATTGTGTCTGGACGCAAAAAGATCTACGTCTGGTAGACCCCAGCGGAGGCACAGAGCCTGAAAGGTCTCGCTGCTGAGGGACCATTCCCCCAGGCGCAAGGAGCTCCTGCTCAGGGAGTCTGCCTCCTGCTTTTCCACCCCAGGGATGTAAACCACCGAGATGCAGGGAACATTCTCCACTGCCCAAGTCAGAATCCAGCTTACCTCCTTGAATGATCTCTTTTGCTCCGAGTACCGCCCTGGTGGTTGATGTAGGCTACCGCTGTCTGATTGTCCGAGCGGACCTGAACTGCATGGCCCTTTAAATGGGGAGTCAGGCGTAGAAGAACCAACCAAATTGCTCTCAGCTCCAAGAGATTTATGGGTAACTGGTTCTCCTTCGGACCCCACTGACCCTGGATCTTCTGGGTCTGCCAAACGCCTCCCTAGCCTGTAAGACTGGCATCCGTGGTAACTATCTCCCATTGGGGAGTCTGAAAGGACTTGCCTACCAGAAGGTTCTGTGAGTCCAACCACCACAAGAGGGATTGCCTGGCCGGGGGGGACAGCAAAAATCCTTGTTCCAGAGATTCCAGCTGGTCAGCAGGTTCAGCTGTAGAGGTCTCGTGGAATTGGGCGAAGGGCACTGCCTCGAAGCACGCCACCATTAGGCCCACCAATCTCATCCCCAGCCTGCACTAGCGTCTGGAGTCCCAAAACTTTCTGCTGTGGCAGAAAGACCTTGACCTGACCGGTGTCTAGCGTCATTCCCAGGAAGGATCTCACTGTTGAAGGCATGATAAACAACTTGGGGTAGTTGATCACCCAACCGAAGGCTTCCAGGGCTGACAGTACAGTCCGGGTGTCGCTCTCGGCCTCCTGAAGGGACTGGCCCGAAATCAGAAGGTCGTCTAGATAGGGTAACACGTGAATACCCTGACTCCTCAGGATATCCATGATGCGCGCCAGCACCTTGGTGAACACTCGGGGAGCTGAGGATATGCCGAAGGGGAGTGCCTCAAACTGGTAATGTTGATCCTCCAGTGCAAACCTCAAAAACTTCTGATCGGGATGTGCAGATAAGCGTCCCTGATGTCCACCGTGGTCATAAAGTCGCCAGGCCGAAGCGATCTCACCGCCGACCGCAATGTTTCCAGTTTGTTGAGACCCTTCAGGTCCAAGATCGGCAGCAGCCATCCGTCCTTGGGGACCATGAACAGGTTGGAGTAGAACCCCTGACCCTGTTCTTGCCGGGGCACATGGCAAATCACACCTATCCGCAGGAGGTGTTGAACAGCTCTTCTCAAAGCCTGTGCCTTTGTGGATTTCGGGTTATCCTTGAACCTAGGAATTTTGTGGGTCGTCTGGCTGCCAGCTGTATCTTGTAGCCTGAGGACACCACCTCCTGAATACAACGATCCGAGACGTGATGCCTCCAGATCAGAGCAAACAGCACAAGCTGTCCCCCCACCCGTATGGGTGAGGGCGCCCCCTCATGCCAGAGTAGGTTTGGCTGGGGGTTTGGGCTTAGCTCCCCAGGCGGAGTTGGGCCGGCTGCGGGATCTACCTCTGCCCCAGGTATCTCTGCAGGAACCGGAAAATGAAGAACCTCTTCCTCCCCGAAAGGACCGATAAGAAGAGGAGTTCCGAAATGGCCGAGCAGGCTTTCTTCTCTGAGGGTGCTTACCATCCTTCAGCAAAAGGTCCAGTCGCTCCCCAAACAATCGGCTTCCCACAAAAGGCAGACTTGTGAGGGACTTCTTGGCAGCCGCATTGGCCGACCACTGCTTCAACCACAGCGAGCGGCGTAATGCTACAAGCAAGGCCAAAATTCTGGCACCAAGCCTGACCACATCATCCATGGCAGTGACAACAAAACCAATGAAATCCAAACAGGCCTTGAGTTCCTTAAACTCCTCCGCCCGTTTGCGGGACTTAGCCACAAGGTGTTTAACCTTCCTCCTAGTGGCTAGGGAAACAATTGCCGTGGCACAAGCAGGCCGAAAAAGGGCACCAACAAAGGTGAAAGCATGGTAGGCCAACTGCTCCATGCGTTTGTCTGCAGGATCACGTAAGGAAGCATTGTCAGGTGATGGCATAACCGTGGTGTTGGACAACCCTGACACCGGAGGGTCCACCTCGGGAGGGTGAGACCACAACCGAATCAATTCGGCACGGAAAGGATACCATCTATCCAGGCCCTTAGGAACCGACGGTAGCTTGTTGGGCCTTTCCCATTCCTTAAAAATCATGTTAGAGAAATGTGTCTGCTCGGGAAAAACCCTCCATTGTCTTTCAGGCCGAAACAAATCACCCTTTTTCCTCCCGTTCTGGGAGGAACAATGTGTAAGGTATCAAAAACGGCAGAAAGCAAACTTAACCGTATCATCTGGAAGGCAAAAATCCTCATCAGAGGAGGAACCAGAGATGCTATCGTGTCCGGCGGAGAGCAACTCACCTACTGAGAGTAGGTCATCTGGTGACTCACCTTCCTCCGCAGATCCCAAGGAATCATAAAAATCATCATCCGAGTAAACCGGCTCCAAATGCCGCTTCTTACTCAAGGCCTTTTTAGGGACTGCCAACGAGATCTGTTTCTCGAGGCTAGCCAGCCTGTGCGCAAAATCAGCATGTGTCCCCTTGCTGGCTCCCCCTTCACTAGGGGCTAACTGCAGCAGCAGAGGATCCAGGAGAGGCCGCTGGTAACACAGGACTAGGGTCAGGAGCGACAGCCCGCTCATGGTCCAAAACAATGCCTCTGGCGCAAGTAGAACAAATTGTGCTGAACCCGCCCAGGGGATTCCGTCTACACAAGGGGCCGAGCCTGTCCTGCCCAAGTGGGGTGCCCATTATGGTGATTCTGAATAAAAATATTCAGTTAAGGCTAAAAGACACTAACGGCCTAAGCCTAATATCCGATCCCTCTTTTGAATAATGGGGACCGGGAGTAACCACAACCTTCAGCCCACAGTCTAAAATCAAAAAGAGCAAAGAGAGCAATTACAAAATGACCCACAATGTCATGCATTAACACATAAGAATCACAAAATATACATGGCAATAAAATAAAATAAGCTTACAGCGATAATACATTGCAGAATACAATATCTATTCTAAAGCAGGACAACAACAAGAGGGACTCACGACCGTGCCGCTCAGCCCAACGCCAGAAAGCAAGAGGGATTGCATCCGAGGTCTCCAGCCGCGCCCGCAAGGTCAGCAGCGCGCGCTTCCTCCGCATATCCCTTCCAGAAGGTCCAGCCGGGGGAGTGTCACAGAAGCGACGGCCAGCCTGTGCGCCGCCAACCGTGACTCCGCCCCCGGTGCGTCACGTCCAGGCCTAGTTGCGGCGCCACGAGCGCTGCCATGTCGCATGGCGGCGCCCCCCCACGCTGACCCGCGAGGAGCCTGTGGGACACGTCTGCCAGCATGCGGCACAAGACCCGGCAAGGGAGCGAGGAGGGTAAGAAGTGGAAGGAGCGGCATCGGACCGCTCCTCGCTGTAGATGCTATAGCGACGGAGCTCTCAACCACTCCCCATAAGTAGCACCAAGCACAACATACACATAAAGCAACATAATAAAGCATGTGGGAGAAGGGAGGGCATATATGAAATATATATATAGCCATGTTCTCTGCCAGAACGCCCCAGACCCCGGCGTTTCACCCTACCGTACACAGATCCCTGTTATCAGCCAAGGCTGGGAGGCAAGGATGGGTCAGAAGAAATCCGAGGAAATATGGTTCTCCAGCGGCCAACAGACTAGGTGGCCCCGCTCTGCTGCCAAAAATACCATTTTGTGAGTACTCACCTGAAAAATGGATATTGTTGGTGTGCCACACACCCCGCTTCACTTCTTAAATATTCATTACTCATGGGTTAATCACCTGCAGGTGACGTAGTGCAGAGAGGAAGTCTTGTAACGAGCCCCACCTTCCGGCCTATATATACCTGGTACCTCCCTTCAATCACCAGTATAATCAACAAAGCAGTAATACAAGGTACCAGTATTCCACCAGTAACCTCAAAATCAAATTTGATATAAAAAAGGCTTCACCATATAAAGGCTTCGGTAATACCGAAAAGGGCGGGTGTGAAGCGGGGTGTGTGGCACACCAACAATATCCATTTTTCAGGTGAGTACTCACAAAATGGTATTATTCTTGGTGTGCCACACACCCCGCTTCACTTCTTAAATATTCATTACTCATGGGACATCCAAAAGCAGTGTCCACAAGGGCTGGGCAACTCAAGGCCAGGTGAAGCAAAACTTAAACGACTGCAGTCTGCAGAACTTTGCGGCCGAAAACAGCATCCGCTGAGGCCCGCACATCAACTTTGTAAAACTTAGAAAAAGTGTGAACAGAAGACCAAGTGGCGGCCTTACAAACCTGTTCAACAGAAGCTTGGTGCTGAAAAGCCCAAGACGCCCCAACAGCGCGAGTGGAATGAGCAGTAATACGAAAAGGGGGAACTCTTCCCTTAGCAGAATAGGCCGCAGTAACGGCCTGACGTATCCACTTGCTAATGGCAGATTTGGCTGGTGCCAAACCCTTCCTAGGCCCATGGGGCACAACAAAAAAGGAATCCGTCCTACGGAAAGGAGACGTGACAACCAAGTAGCACTTAACACAGCGTACTACATCCAAACAATGCAAACCCCTCTCTTTGTCATTCTTAGGATTAGGACATAAGGAGGGAAGAACAATATCTTGGTTCAAATGAAAAGCAGAAACCACCTTAGGAAGAAAGTCTGGCTTGAATCGAAAGACCACCTTATCCCGATGTTTCTCGAAGTAGGGCGCCTGAATAGACAAGGCCGCCAATTCCGAGACACGCCGGATCGAAGTGATCGCTACCAAGAAGACAATCTTCTGAGTCAGGGTAGATAAAGCAATCCCTTGCAAAGGCTCAAAAGGAGGAGCCTGAAGAGCAGAAAGAACCAAATTCAAATCCCAAACCGGGAGTAATGGTTTCCTGGGAGGCCGCACATGCGTAACCCCCTGGAAAAAGGTTTTAACTAAAGACTTAAGCGCAACACGCTTCTGAAAAAAGATAGATAAGGCAGAAACCTGCCCTTTCAACGTACTTAGCTGAAGACCAGAGTCCAGCCCAGATTGTAAAAACTCCAGAACCCTGGGGACCGAAAATACCCTACAAGGAAAAGATCTCATCTCGCACCAAGCGATATAGGCTTTCCAGGTCCTATAGTAGGTGACAGAAGAAGACCTCTTTCGGGCACTAATCAAAGTCCTAACGACAGAATCAGAAAGACCCTCTTCCTTTAGGATGGAGGTCTCAGCAGCCAGGCCGTCAAAGCTAGCGCTGGTAAATTGGGGTAATACAATTGACCCTGAGTGAGCAAATCGGGCCGAAGGGGCAGAACGACCTGGTCCACTGCCAGCCGAACGATGTCTGCGAACCACACTCGCCTCGGCCACCTTGGGGCCACGAGGACGGCGGACACCCCTTCCAGAGCCAACTTCCGAAGCACTCTGCCTAGCATGGGTGTCGGAGGAAACAGGTACAGAAACCCCAGATCCCCCCAGCTCAGGGACATGGCGTCCACCGCCAGAGCCAGAGGATCCTGGGAGAGCGACACGAAGTTCGGGAGCCTGTGATTGTGACGAGAGGCAAACAGGTCCACCTCTGGAGTCCCCCATTGGCGACACAGAGAGCGAAACACCCGAGGATGGAGGGCCCATTCTCCCCGACGGGGAGAGCCCCTGCTCAAGCGGTCCGCTTTCAGGTTCTCCACTCCTGGGATGTATACCGCCGAGAGACGAGGAACATGAGCTTCTGCCCAGGTCAGGATCAGGGACACCTCCCTGAGAGCACTCAGGCTGCGAGTCCCTCCCTGATGATTGATGTAAGCAACCGCTGTTCGATTGTCTGAACGCACCTGGACCGGAAGGCCCAGAACGTGCTGAGTCAGGAGAGTAAGCACCCGACGGATGGCTCTCAGTTCCAGAATATTGATGGGTAAGAGGGCCTCCCGAGGTCCCCACTGCCCCTGGAACTGCAGCTCCTTCCAGAATCCGCCCCATCCCGACAGACTGGCGTCCGTGGTGACAATTTCCCAAAGGGGGGCCAGAAAAGACCTGCCCTTCATGAGATTGGTCGAGACCAACCACCACTGGAGGGACTGCCGGACCCGGGAGGACAACTGGAAGGGCTGATCCAGCGACCGAGGCTGCCGGTCCCAAGACGCCAACAGATAAAGCTGAAGCGTCCTCGTGTGGAATTGAGCAAAAGGAACTGCCTCGAAGGAGGCAACCATCAACCCTACCAGCCTCATCCCCAGACGGATGGACGGTCGAGGATTGGAGAGTAGGACTCGAGCCAACTCCTGAATTAAAAGAATTTTGGACTGAGGGAGAAACACTCTGTGTTGATAAGAGTCTAACCGCATCCCCAGAAAGGACACCACCCTGGCCGGAGCGAGGGAGGACTTGGAGAGGTTGATCACCCAACCGAAACTTTCCAGCGTGGAGAGCACCACCCTGGTGTCCTTCTCCGATTGATCGGGTGACGGAGCCATGATAAGAAGGTCGTCCAAATAAGGTACGACACGAATGCCCCGAGCTCTGAAAATGGCCATGACCCCTGCCAACACCTTGGTGAACACTCTTGGCGCTGAGGTAAGGCCAAACGGAAGTGCCACGAACTGATAATGCCGATCCTCCAACATGAATCGAAGAAAGCGTTGATGAGGGAGGCAGATGGGAACATGCAGATAAGCATCCTTGATGTCTATAGACGTCATGAAGTCCCCTTGCCGAAGAGAGCCGACGGCAGTGCGCAAGGTTTCCATGTGAAACTTCCGAAAACGGATGAACCTGTTGAGCAACTTCAGGTCCAGGACGGGACGAACCGACCCATCCCTCTTGGGGACAGCGAACAGATTGGAGTAGAAACCGAGGCCCATCTCTAAACGCGGTACCGGCCGGATGACCGCCATCTCTAACAGATTTTCCACCGACGCCAGGAGCTCCTGTGCGGCCGAAGGATCGATGGGCACCCGAGACCGAAAGAACCGTGAAGGAGGGCGAGACTCGAACTCCAGTTTGTAACCGGACGACACTATCTCCTGAATCCACCTGTCTGGAACCTCCCGGTTCCAAACCTGGGAGAAGTGCCGCAATCGTCCCCCCACCCGCACGGGTGAGGGCGGCCCCTCATTGCTGAGTGGGCTTACCCGCAGGTTTGGGCTTGGAGCCCCAGGACTGGGCGGGACGGCCACGGCCCCTGCCCCGCGTCCAACCTGAACGACTGGTAGAGGGAAGGGAAGTCCCTCTACCCGCTCTGTATCCTCGAAAAGACGGCCTACCAGAAACAGCCCCTCTAAAGGGGCGTCGAGGCCTTCTGCGTTGTGGCATCTTGCCATCCTTTGCGACTGAATCAATTTTCTCCCCGAAGAGCCGCAGCCCCAAAAAGGGGAGCGCTGTGAGCACCCTCTTAGAAGCTGAGTCCGCCGACCACTGACGCAGCCATACTGACCTACGAATAGCGACCAGCATCGCCGCTGTCCTGCTACTCATAGCCAGCGCATCGTCCTGAGCGGATAGAACGTAAGACACAAAAGACTCGCACTGCTTAAGCGCAGCGAACTCATCACAGGCGGGATTGAGATCCTCGCAAAGCCCCTGGATAACAGATCTTACCGCTAACAGAAGAAGGGCCGAAGCGCACAAGGGGCGCATTGTTGACCCAGCATAAACGAAGCCATAGCGAGCAAACTGGTCAATCCTACGATCCTCCCCATCTTTAGGGACAGAGGTCTCAGCAGACTGTACCATAGCGGAGCTAGCTAACCCTAGCACAGGGGTATCGACTTCAGGAGGGACGGACCAAAGCTTCAGCAATTCTGGCGGAAAAGGATAACGCTTTTCCCAACTGGGAGGGATTCCAGATAACCGTGTGGGATGTTCCCATTCTTTCAGGACCACTCTCTCAAAGTGGTGCTGTCTGGGAAAAACCAAACGCGGCTGAGGCTCCTCAAACAACTGGCCCTTCGGCCGGGTGACAGCCTCAGGCGGATCTAAATTCAAAATTTCAAACATTTGTGCCAGCATGGAGGGGGTGTCAAGGGCAACCCCCGCTGACCAATCGCCAATCGCATCAGCCTTAAGCTGACCTGCCGGCTCATCTGACTCCAAGAGGAATTCACCCTCATCCGGGGAGCCATCGGACCATTCCACAGGCTCACATAATTCGTCCTGAGGAGCCGAAGAAACCAGAGTCAGACGCTTCCGTTTTGCAGAGGCCTTTAGCCCCGCTTTAACGGGCAATACTTCCCGAAGATTGGCTGATTCTACCACCACCTCGGATTGCGAATCCCCACCCTTGACAATGTCATGCGGGGTCCGGAACAGGGAGGGAGAGGCAGGAGATAATAGAGGTTGCGACGGGTCAGCCGCCGGATCAGCAGACTGACGCGCAACAATCTGCCTTGCACAAGAAATGCAAATAAAAATATCATCAGCAGGGAGCGCAGCCCCGCATTTTACACACCCCCTGGACGGCTCTGACGAGTCGTTTCCGGTAGTAACAGAAGCCTCCATATTGGTGATTTATGGTATCGCAAATACTGGGACTTTTAAGGCATAAGCCAACCCGGGATGCCCCTTTATAAATATGTCCCGGAAGGGAGGGATTTATTATTATTTTTTTTTTTTTTTTAAGAGAAAAAGGTCCCCTTTAACAGTCTCAAAATAAATATATATACATATATATATATATGTATACATATATCCAAAATGTGCAATATTAAATCAAGAAAGACTAGCCAGGCAATATAGAGCCGGAGGCCGCAGTAAAAGAGGGATCCCAGGATCTGAAAGGAAAGAAAAAAACAAACCATCAGATCCCTTGTGAGAAAAATAAAGCAGCATGTTCACAATAGTTCAAACAAGAGAGTGCTTCCTTAAAAGTCAGCCCCACCAAAGCGAGACCGCTTACCTGTCACCGACGCCAGGAGCCAGACCGGAGGGACATGTTGCCAGCCGCAGCACACAAACTCATGTGTTGCTGCAGCGCGCGCCCCCCCCCCACGAGACCTCCTTTCACCGCAACAGAGGGAAGTGAGGCTGAGGCCGCCGAGCGCCGCTTCCGCCGGCGCCGCTCTCGCCGGCGCCACGCCCCCCCGCGTCACAGGGAGCCGCCCTGCTCCAATCAATGGGGGAATGCCACCAGCCGCGCTGGCTGACACCGAGCCGGCGGAGGACACAGGCGCAGCCACACAGGCTGCCGCACGGAGCAGCGGGAAGGGAAGGGAGGCGGGAGGGAACCAACTGAGCGCGGTCCGCTGCCCCGCCCCCATAAAGCAGACCAAAACACACTGGCCGTGCCTAAGCATCTGCCCGGAGCCCCGGCCAAAACACAGTTACTATGTAAGAGTGAACACACATACAAGATACACAGTGAAAACACATACAAGATACATAACCCTCCATACCCCCCCCCCCCCCCCCCCCCCCCCCCAAGCGAAGGGAGAAAGGACCGGAGCGGGGGAGAAAGGGCTACGGGGACCCTCGGGACAGGGGCATCCCATTTCCGGATCACCATGCCGGACTGCCGCATTGCCCCCACAAGAGGGAGATGAGCGGGGGAGATAAGCTCCTGGGCACCAATTGTGCCATCTACCAATTACCCGGTGAGCAGCCTAAGCTGGGAGGCTTCCTATCCACCATAGAGGTAAACAACTCAAACCGGGCAGAAATAGACCAAAAGGGGGGTGGCGGGGTAAGCCCCGACCTACCTGTAAGAAGGAAACTTCCAACCTCTGCTAGTCACGCAGAGAGAAAAATACTGGTGATTGAAGGGAGGTACCAGGTATATATAGGCCGGAAGGTGGGGCTCGTTACAAGACTTCCTCTCTGCACTACGTCACCTGCAGGTGATTAACCCATGAGTAATGAATATTTAAGAAGTGAAGCGGGGTGTGTGGCACACCAAGAATATTCTGAGAGAGTGAAAGCGATCTTATGCAGTCAACTGCAAGAAAAAGAACTGGGGCTGTGTGGAGAGGCAGCTGTCTTTATAGGGGGCCGGGAGGGGGCTACATCTTTTATCTTGCAGTCAGCGCCACCTAGGGGCGAACTCCCAAACGTGAATACTACTGGACGGGCTGGAATGGATTGGAAAGAAAAACCCCAGACCAAGATCATATTCTATATGAACCTGTGAAGTGGCCAGTTCACCAAGTTGCTGGGCCCCTTTGGGAGCATAATAGATGCCGTGGGAGCAGTTGCAAGTAAGCTGCAAGGGCACAAATGGGAAAGTCTGCAGCAGGTGGGTGTAGCAGCCTCCTCTTCTGTACTCCCAACTAGACCTGTGACTCCCAACTAGACCCGTGACTAAAAAACTTTTTTTACGTTATTTAGAATCCTCCACCTTGATCCATTTTGCTTTAATTAAAAGAAAGCTGTTCCACTGTGCAAGTTGTACATTCGAACCCAATCTCTGCTGGTCAGGCATTCAGAATGCCAGATGTGGCACAGCTTCTAACTATTGTGGGGCAGTTATGGCCTAGAGGTAGGGAAACAGGCCTGTGACCGGAAGGTGGCAGGTTTGATTCCCAACCGTGGGACATGACTGAAGGCACCTAACCTGAAGGGTTTTTTTGCACTGGGAACGGTAGTTCTGAAGATGCCATTATCAGCGCTCACCATATTGGTGACGTACTGGAAGCACTGCAGCATGGCACAAATGTTCTTCATGGAGGCCCATTCATTGGTGGGGAAGTGCTGTTTGTCTTCTACTCACCTGGGCATTTTGGAGCTGGAACTCCACTATTGCCTGCTGCTGCTCACACACCCTTTCCAGTATATACAAAGTGGAATTCTACCTGCAGTGCAGATAGGCAAGTAGCAGCACTGTGGGGAATGCCAAAAGAGCCCTCCCCGGGCACTGAATTTAGGGCAGCTCACCGTTCCGAGCACATGTGCACTTCACTGCCCCTTAGTAATTCACTTGTGTATAGTCACTCACATGGTGGTGTTTATTCACTGGTGTGTACACGGAGTTGTGTTGTTCAGAGTGCATGGATGGGTAAAATGCGGAGAAGGAAATTCCATGTGTGCGTTGTCGCACACAATGGCCACTCTTGCACTATTATCACTATGTTCTGCTTAAATTGGGCTGAGATGTGTTCAGTAATGACCTCAGGAGAGCGTCTACTCTGACTGAAGACTTTACTTAGAAGTAGGCATCTTTTCCAGCTGAACTTGTGGAGGGGGGGGGGCACAGCTTTTTTTGATCAGGTAGATCTGAATGTTTGGCTACAGCCATCAGTTCAGCATCTGGGCCCTGGTGATATAATTGTTAACCGCACAGTATGCTCCTTTCCCCAACTCCACACTCACCATGACAAGCCTGGGAGGCCAGGACCTTCAGCACTGTCCCTGGAAGAGTCCCTCCTGTGACCCTGGTAGAATGCGAGACCTGTGATGTTATAGGGACATGTCAGCACTGTGTCACACGCACCTATCAGCCTTAAGGAAGACACTCACCTGCACTTCATCCAGCACCAATTCCTGAAGAGGACAGAGAGAAATTAGTGGCCCTCCTAGTCCGCACAATTAAAGGGATTGTCCAGGCAAAGGGTTAACTAAGGGTGCTAATATGTTACCTCATGAGTCTGTGCTTATAAACAATAATTGTTTGAAGTTTCCATTTATTCAGCAATATCTTGACCACGGCTGTGCAGGGGGCATTAAAGTGGCTGAAGACAAAGGCATTTTAGGAAGGACTCTGGATCAGTGTGGTCAGAACTTCTCGGGTTTAAAGTGGGCCAAACGTGGCTCTGGAGTCTGTAAGACTCCAGGGCCGCCTGCTTCCCTCCCCACGGGGGAACCAGATTCAGGATGTGTGCGTAAATCCCCCCTCCGAGCCCCCTGTAAAACTCACCTTTTCCCCAACTGCGCGTGCACGAGCCGCAGCCGGGCACGCACCCATACCAGGCATTTGTTGGTAGCCGACGCGGGCACACATCCTGTTAAAGGGCAGTGGAGATGCGACCACTGGCGCGCCAATTGGACAGCACGTGCAGTAGGACAAGGGAAAGCTGAGTTTACTGGGCGTCTTGGGGGGTGCCCCGGGGGAAGGACTAAAACCCTGGGTTTTGGTCCACTTTAAAAGTGAAAACTGCATACAAGGATTATATGCATAGCCCCTGACACAAACATGAGAGAACACTTTAGCACACTTCCTTTGCCTGCACATCCCTATAAGCTTGATTATATTGAGAGGTTTGTGTGCATAGTTAAGACTACTCACCTCCACCATCTTCCGGACACTGGTGGCTCTCTTGCGCTGGCTCTCACTGGCTGCTCTCTCCATAAAGCAGAGGGGGATCTCGCTGACCAGGACTCTGGGCCTGCCGCCATCAGGAAAAGCGAGAGTCAGTCCAGATCTCTTCAGCGCTTCTGCCCGGATCCTGAGTGACACGAGAACAAACAATTGTGACATTTTGCCGCATGGCACAGAGGAGTGCCCGGGAAGAGCCTACCTTAGTAGCCGGCACTGTTCCTCTGTGACGTCTAGCTCCAGTGGGGGGTCCACTGTGGAAACCTTCAGTTTCTTTCCACTGCCCTCTGGTAATTGTTTGTACGAGTCTGTGGAAAGAAAGTGTCCCTTAGCATGTCAGTTATTTGACTGCTCATCAGGCTGCTGAGTATCCCTTACCTGAAATCAACTGCTCCAAGCGGACCCGCTCATGTGCTGCATGCTGGTCAACCAACACCAGAAGGTTTCCACCTGTGAAAAACAGATACTAAACCTTACATATCTACCAAGGAGCAGGCACAATTCCTTGAAGACTAATGGGCTGAGCTGGTCTGGGAGTATTGGGTTCAGCCCCAAAGCTCCAGACCTGGCATGCATATGTGCATCTACTGCTGAACATGTATATACAGCGCTACAGAAGATGATGGCGCTATATAAATAAACAATAATAATATCAATGGTAAACAATCTTTAAAATGTGATGCGCCCCCTGTTGCCAATCAATGAAGGAACTTTCTCCCACGTGATTGGCGTCAGATACCTGCACCAAGGCTAGCCAAGGAGCATGTTGTTGCCACCAGAGCCATTGGTGCTCAATCTAGGAACCGGAGCAACCCACAGCACTCTATGGGATCAAGTCTACGGACTGACAAGTAAGATACTATTATAGGGGTCCTAAACCTACCATAGCCATAAGAAATCTTATATGGCTTTTCCACTGGTGGTGACAGGATGTACCTACAATATAATCACCTATGTCAGCACCCATTTGAACAGCATATTAACACATATAGGCAACGGCCCTGGATGAATTAAACCAGACACATTAATAGTCAACTGGTAACAATTGGACCAATGTATATAGGTCAGTCATCGTTTGATTACATAGGACAAAACGGGCAAAATCAACACAAACCCAGATCAGTCTAATGTAGTAAATAGCCCCTGTAGACTTCTGGTTTCCAACAGACAAATCCATTTTCAAAATAAATTTTTTGAATCCCCCCCCCCCCCCAAGGTTACTTTATCAACTGCTTGCAGTTTAAGTGAGGATGTGCTCCCCTGGTGCATCAATCTGCAGTGACGAACCACGTGGACTTGGCCGGTGGCAACCCTTTCCTAGGGCCATCTGGTAGGACAAATAGGAAATCCAACTATCTGAAGATTCAGTAGCACACAAAAAATACTTAAAGGCTCTGACCACAACCAGAGCATGAAGCGCCCTTTCCTTGGGGTTAGCCAGAGACGGGAGGGCAAGACAACCTCCTCATTAAAGTGGACCAACACCCAGGATTTTGACTATCCTGGGTTTTGGTCCACTTCGGCGGGGCACCCCGATCGGGGGTGCCCCGCTGTGTGAAACCCCCCAGAAAGCCCCAAAATCTTACCTGTCCCCGCTCCCACGTGACTGGACGGTCCAATCCCCGCCAACGTCCAGGCGGGGATCAGGAACGTCCAAGCGGCTGCCGCCGCCGCCGCCTCCCTCGCGTCACTTTCGGCGCGCGCGCGCCCCCGCCGGCCATTCGCAGACGGATGTCCCGCGGGGTGGGAGGTGATCGGCCCGGGAATCTTATAGATTTCCGGGCCGATCACCTCTCGGTGTTGGTCCACTTTAATGTGAAAAAGGGGACACAACCTTAGCAAAAAATCTGGCCTAAAAGGAATACCACCCTATACTTGTGACGCCCAAAGTACGGTGATGTCATACACAGCGCAGCCAGCTCAGATACACGCCTCACCGAAGTGATGGCAACCAGAAAGACTACCTTGAGAATCAAAATGAGCAAGCTAGCGTCGCTCAAGGCTCGAAGGGAGGGTCCTGGAGAGCAGATAGCACCAAATGCAGGTCCCACACCGGCAAACCTGACTTGCACGGTGGACGAACGTGTATAACTCCTTGAAGAAAGGACCTGACCAACCTATGGGTGGCAATGGATCTCTGAAAGAAGATGGCTAAAGCCGAGACCTGACCCTTTAGGGTGCTCAGCTGCAGACCCAGGTCTAAACCGTGCCGCAAAAATTCCAAAATCTTAGAAATGGAAAATTTCCGACAGTGAAGCCCTTGGCCTCACACCAAGCAATGTAGGCCTTCCAAACTATGTAGTAGATCATGGAAGAGGCCTTCTTTCGTGCTTGAAACATAGTTCGTAATACCGTAGTGGACAACCCCCTTTTTTTTTTTCTTTTTTGCCAGGATTGAGGTGTCAATAGCCAGGCCGCTAAGCCAGCGATTGTAAATAGGGGTGCCGCAACGACCCTTGCATACGCAGATCTGGATCGTAGGGCATGACATAGTGATCCACTGACATTTGAACCATGACTGCGAGGGGCCACTAGAATTGTTGGTACTCCCTCCTGGGCAATCTTGCGCATCACTCTGCCCAGCAGCAGAAACGGAGGGAAAACATACAGGTACTTGAACTCCGTCCAATGAATTGACAGGGCTTCTATAGGGAAAGCCAGAGGATCCTTTGATAAGGATACGAACCTTGGGAGCTTGTGATTGTGTCTGGACGCAAAAAAGGCCTATGTCCGGACAACCCCAGCGGCGACACAGAGACTGAAAGATCTCGCTGTTGAGAGACCATACTCCTAGGCGCGTGAAGCTCCAGCTCAGAGCGTCCACCTCCTGATTCTCCACCCCGGGGAAGTAGACTGCAGAGATGCAGGGAACATTCTCCTCTGCCCAAGTCAGAATCTGGGTCACCTCCTGGAGGGATCTCCTGCTCCGAGTCCCGCCTTGGTGATTAATGTAGGCGACAGCCGATTGAATGTCCGAGCGGGCCTGCACCGGACTCCCCCTAGCTGGGAGGACAAGCATAGCAGTACCAACCGAATCGCCCTCAGCTCCAACATGTTTATGGATAACCGGTTTCCCTGCGGCCCCCACTGACCCTGGATCCTGCGGGTCCGCCAAACACCACCCCAGCCAGTTAGGCTGGCATCCGTGGTGACAATCTCCCAGCAGGGAGTCAGAAAGGACTAGCCGACCAACAGGTTCCGGGAGACCATCCACCACCAGAGGGACGTCGGGCCGGAGGAGGACAGCGCAAACTCCTGATCCAGGGATTCCTGGCTCCGATCCCAAAGGGATAGCAGGTTAAACTGTAACGGCCTCATATGAAAATTGGCAAAGGGCACTGCCTCGAAGCACGCCACCATGAGGCCCACCAATCTCATCCCCAGGCATACCAATGGCTGTGGACAAGCCAGCAACGCCTGCACCTGCGTCTGAAGACCTAAGACCTTCTGTTGAGGCAGAAAAATCCTGGTCTGAACAGAGTCCCATGTCATTCCCAGAAATGACCTCACCGTGGAAGGGGGGAGAAAGACTTGGGGTAGTTGATCACCCAGCCAACTCCTCCAGAGTGGACAGTAGTGTCAGCGTTTCAATCTCGGCCAGGACACAGGACTGTGCCAATATCAGTAAGTCGTACAGGTAGGGTATCAACATGATGCCCTGACACCGCAGAACGGCTATAAGACCCGCTAGCACCTTGGTGAATAACGAGGAGCTGAGGATATCCCGAACGGAAGAGCCACAAACTGGTAGTGCTGAACCTCTACAGCAAACCTCAGAAACCTCTGATGTCCCTGGAATATCGGAATGTGCAGGTAAGCGTCCTGATGCCCACCGTGGTCATGAAGTCGCCAGGTCGAAGCGATCTTACAGCCGATCGCAGATTTTCCATGCGAAATGCTTGACCCTGACATATCTGTGGAGACCTTTCAGGTCCAGAATGGAACGTAGAGTTCCGTCCTTTTTAGGGGACTGTGAACAGATTGGGGTAGAACCCCTGACCTCGCTCCAGCTGAGGAACCGGACAAATCACCCCTAAACGAAGGAGATGCAGAACAGCCGACTCCAAGGCCTGAGCCTTCGACGGGTCTCGGGCATCCATGAGCGGATGAACCTCGGGGGAGGCCAGGCTGCCAGCTCTATCTTGTACCAGGAGGATACTACCCCCTGAAGCGGTCCGAGACACGCCGTCTCCAGACCTGAGCATACAGCTGCAGCCGTTCCCCCACCTGGAAGGGGCGCCTCTTCATGCCTGAGGGGGCTTGGTAGGGGGTTTAGACTTGGACCCCCATTCGGAACTGGAGCGACCTCGGGAACCCCCTCTGCTGCACCGGGGAGTTGAGGACCTCTTCCCCTTCAGAAGGGGCGAAAGGAAGAGGGGATCCGAAGGGTCGAGACGTCTTCTTCTTCTGAGGAAGCCTCCCATCCCCTACCAGGAGATCCAGGCGATCCCCGAAGAGACGGTCTCCCACGAAGGGTAGGCTAGTGAGGGACCTTTTGGGCTGCCGCAACAGCGGCTCACTGTCTCAGCCAAAAGAGTGGCGCAATGCCACCAGCAGGGCCGAAACCCCTGGCGCCAAGCCGGAGTATGTCTTCCATGGCTGTTGCAATAAAACCAATGAAAACCAGGCAGGATTCGGCCTCCTTGTACTCCTCCGTCCGGCCACAGTTCTTGGCCCTAGAAGAGAGTTGTCTCACCCTCCTCTTGTTGGCCAGAACCACCATGGCAGAAGCACATACCGGACGGAACAGAGCACCAGTAAAGGTGAATGCATGGCACAAAAGCTTATCTATTCGCTATCAGTGGGATCACGCAGGGATGCATTGTCAGGAGACGGCATTACAGTGGTGTTAGACAGCCCAGACATGGGGGGGGGGGGTCCACCTTGGAGGGTGAGACCAAGCCGTACCAGCTCTGCTGGAAAGGGATACAGTTTATCAAGACCCTTAGGCACTGCCGGCACTCTGTTGGATCTCTCCCATTCTTTAAGGACCAGCCAGAAAAAAAAGGGGGCCTGTTCCGGAAAGACTCGCCTCGTTTTTCAGTGCGGAACAGATCACCCTGCTTCCTCTTAGCCGCCTTGGGGGGGGCGATATGGAGGAAATCAAACTCCGCAGCAAGCAGGCGCTCTGTAGCGCTGGGAAGCCATGAATCCTCATCTGAGGAAGACCCGGAGGCACTGTCATCTCCGGCAGAAAATTCCGCAGCAGATCCTCAGAAACCTCCTCCACCAATCCCAAAAATGGGGAATATCCTCATCCGAGTAGGTGAGTTTAATATGTCGCTTCTTGCCTGCAGGCACCCTTCTTAGGGGACGATGAGGACAAGCGCCGCTCAATGCTGGCCAGGCGCTGCACAATCATTTAGGGAGCCCCCACTGGCCTCCCCTTCGCCAGGGGCAGAAGGCCGCACCTGGGTGGTGGGGGAAACCGACGAAGGGGACGGGCCAGGGTCGTTAGCGACTGCCCATTCAGGTCAGAGAAAAAAACCTCTGGCGCAAGAGCAACAACGGTACTGAACCCACTAGGGGACTCTTGACGCACAGAGGGCAGAGCCTATCATGCCCGCATGGGGGCCCCAGCTCACTATCCCCTGAAGCCTCCAAATGGTGATTCTGGTAACAGGCGCAAGGCTACAAGACACTAACGGCCTAAGCCTGCATAATTTATAATCCCTCTTAATAAAAAGAGGGACCGGGAGAACCACAACTAATGACAGCCCACGATCTGTAAGACACAAGAGGGACAAGGACAGTCACCATAGTCCCATACCAGCAGATATCCTATATATATATTATATACAAAAAGCAAAAAAGGGACTCACGATACCAACATAGGGATCGGAAAGAGGGACACCGTCACACCGCAGCACACAACCGGACACCCAGGCTTGCGAACGCCACTAGGCCAGACGCGCAGGGGCACACAGCGTACACTTCCAGCAGGGAGGAAGCAAGATAGAGGCCTAGTGAGGGAGGCGTGGCTGCGCCTACAATGCACGCTTGCTAGGCCCGCCCCCCAAAAGGCGCGAAAATGGCGTCCCCTCCTCCTCTGCGCAGGGCCCCCACAACATAGCGGCCCCGCGCCCCCCCCCCCCTCATGTGGAAGCATCATAGCGCCGACACACATAGCCCCTCACAGGGTCCCAGGGGGTATGAGGGAAGGGAAAAACGTGCACACACATAAGCGCGCTACCTGCAACATGCTGCTGTTAAGACCAGGGGGACCACAACCTGGTTGTAATCCCACCAATCAGTGCAACCAGAGAGACTCAGAGCAATCTGTGGGCAGTGGGAGGCAGTGCAACTAGGTATTTTCAGGGAAACTCTGTGCACAAGGCCTGGTCCGTGTCAGTGGTTCTCCCTTCAGGCTCTCTATCAGCCTGCGGCCGACTACCTTTTGGTGAAGGTCTGCGGCCCAGAGCGGAGCTCTGCCGAACGCCCAATCCCCCGGCGTTCACCCTACCGTCACAGATCCTGAGCAGCCGAAACTTGGAGGCATAGGGGGTCCAGGATCCATGGAAATAGGCCCGCAGCGGTTGTCGGGTTAGGTGACCCCGCTCTGCTGCCATAGCTGAAAAAAGAGAGTAACATCCACGATCTTCATGCAGCAGCTGCAAGATGACAAACTGAGGATGTTAAAGGACCACCTGGTTTTATAGGGGTCGGGAGGGCAGCATCTTTTGATCTTGCAGCAGCGCCACCTGGTGGCGGAATCTCGAGTGTAATGAATATGGGACGGCCTGGACTGGATGGTATGTCTCCGATGGCTGTAATGTTGGCAATGTTGGCACTTTAACCGGGACAACTCTCACCCTCGTGATCAAAACCTGTTCCAAATCTTTGTCCCCCTTCAGAATGGGCAAATTAGATAGAATTATTTGGCAGATTGATTGGAAAAAGGGGTCACCATGGTTAATGGATTATTATTTCTCCTCTTGATATCTTTCTTTCTTTTCCCTAGATCGATTCCTAGCTATTGCTTTGGCTACATCCAAAAGGGGGATAGGATTGCCTCTCTCTTTGAGCGTGTAACATTTCTTTCCTGGAATTACTCCACATCCAAGCAGTTCCGTTTGCCCATAGACACTGGCCGGATTGTATGCTTTGGATAGCAAATTCTGGTGTGGAGAGTAGTATTACCACTGATCACATTTTTTCTAAATGTTTGGGTGTGGATAGGACCCCCATCATCCACCCCTAGCTTAACATCAAAGAATTCTACTTCCTTCTCATTCAAATGACCTGCACATTTTAAATTCAAGGTATTGCTGTTCAGATATTTCAAAAAATTATCTAGGTAAAATGTTGCCATATGAATAACAGGTGATCTATGTACCTCCCAAAAAAATGAATGTGACCCAAAAACAGGTTCCTATCTCCAAAGATGTGGCACGCCTCCCACCATTCCATATAGATGTTGGCCAGGGAGGGGGAAAATGGGGCCCCCATAGACGCGCCACACCTTTGGAGTTAGTACTCACCTTCGAACATTAAAAAAATGTGGGTAATGGATGGCTGTAATCAGAAAGGTAAGTTGATTCTCTGAAAAAGCTGAATATTTGCATAGCAATGTCATGTACCGCCATCAGCCCCTAATCATGGAGAATCAAAGAATATAGTGACTGTATGTCATAAGTTACCCAACATCCCTGTTCTGGCCAGTGTACATGCTCAACAGATCTGGGTGGTATCCCGAACAAAGCCTGGGAGAGACCCAACAAGAGGCTGTAGTTGGGAATCAACCCACTGCCCCAGCCTCTCGTTGACCTCCCCCCAATTCCAGAGACAATGGGTCTGCCTGGGGGAGGAGTCTGTCTCTTCTGTACTTTTGGCAACTGATGATAGATAGGAGTAATATGACAATCAGCCATCATTGGATCCTTTTTCTGAGCAGTGATACTCCACAAACTCACTCCCTCCTCTAATACCGTTTCCAAGATAGGGTCCTACATTTAGGGGTGGGATCTGCAGATAGTTTTATGTCACATCATCACTTAATTGACATAATGCTTCATTGATTGAGGCCCAAAGCAACAAACACTGTCCGTTCAGAAATATATATAGAGATAAAATAGTGGGATGTCGGCTATATATATATATAGAAAAAAGCAACAAATAAATGGCACATGCCTGCAAGATCAATGCCACCTTGGACTGCCATTGATCTTGCGGGTGAGCTGTGTTTTGGCCACAGCATTTTTTTTTGTTAATTTTTTTTAGCTTTCCCGTTACCTGAGCACTCAACATCAAAGAACAAATTGCAGAGCATTAAGGGTTTCTGATACATTTCTGTGAAATCATGGGAGCCACTTTAACACACAGGCCAGATACTCCTGCTTAGGGGATAGTTGTGGGAAGTGAATTATTAGCCCGTGTTGTATTGGTATGATCAGTTTGGTCTGTGTTGGTATGATCGGTTTGGTCTGTTCATTGTCTTGTGTATTATAAGCTGCATCTATTGGGGGCCAGCGATGGCAGCCCCTCTGCATGCCTTTATAACATGTTTGTTTGAATTATTTGGTAGTCTGTTATTACCCAGTGACTTCCTGCTTCTGAGGGGTGCGGCCATTGTGTAATGAGCAGCACTGTAACACGGAAAAAACACTTCACTTGCTCTAGTGTGGGTGGAGCGGTCGCTTTTCATCACCCCTCACCTGGCTCCGCTCTCTCCTCATCTCTTGTATCGATCAGGCAAGCGATGAATTTCTTGTCCACTTGCTGGAGAACCTGCAAGAGACGCAACTGTTACTGAGCAAAGACTCCTATAATCCTGGCGGTTCAATCTACCCTGCTGTTTTCCCTTTTGGGAAATGTCACCTAACAGGGTGATGTTATGGAATCGCAGGGCCAAACCTTGCTCAACCCCGGAGGGCAATAATGGCAAACATAAAGCGAAGATGATGTCCAAAAATAAAGTGACAGGAGTTCTTGGGTGCACCATACCTGCATGCTGTGAATCATGTCCTTGGTGAAGCGATATGGGTACAGTATATTATGGATCTTCACCGCCAGTGTGTCAGAGTGATTCTTGCTGATGTCCAGAGCCACCTGACATGAGAAAAACATGTTACTGTCCTGCTCCCTTCATTATACCTCCTACCACCAATACCCCAGTGAGATGGCCTGTGAGTGCTTGTCACGGTCAGTCAGCAGTGATGAGCAGTGAGATATCCAGTGCCTTGTGGGTTCCACCAATGGGCTCACCCAATTCAAAATGGAGTAGGATGGGCCCCAGACCCTGCCTGGGGTTGGCCATTGGTCCCGCCCCATCCCATCTCTAACTTATAGCATCATGAAAGAACTTGGAACCTATCTCACTAATTTAATAGTAATTTGAGGCCATCTAGGTATACTGGTAGGGCATTACAACACTGAGGACAGTAGAGCTACTCTGAGCCTTACCCCTCCCCAGGTCTCTCCTGGCAGTGTCTAGGAAAGGGCGAGCAGTGCGATCACCCTGGGTGCAAAGGAGTGGGGGGGTGTTTATCACGGCCACCCCGTTTTCTTCTGAAGGGTCAGAGCCACTGTTATTGGGCCCCCCATATTGGGCTCAGTCATGGGGAGGGGGTGCTGCCTGCTTCTATGAAGGAGGCACAATATGGCACATACAGGTATGGGACAGTAACACCACCATCGGGTTGCACAGAGCCATTTTACCTAGAAACCTGCCCTGGGCGTGACACCTCTGAAGGTCACATGTGATAAATTGTGTATCAGACTATAAATAGGTATCAGGGAGAATGTCTGCTTGCTCACCGCAGGGTGCCGGGGAAACACAGGATTCCTCCATTCCGAGCAGAGTGTCTGCAGAGATCCGTCACCTGCAAAGGAGCACACGACACGTCACAGGAGGGTGAGTAAGGGGTGGCTGGAATTCAGGGTGACGCTTTTACCTGTGTCCTTGGGTAGCCGTGTCTCTGCACTGTGTGCAGGCAGAAATGGCTCCAACACCTCACTCCGGAAAGGATGACACTGATACTGGTAACCTAGTAAGAGATACAAATGACAGAGCTGTGGAGGCACCCCCCCCCCCCCCCCCAAGTAGATCATATGAGGATAGACTATGATTGCCAACTACTTCTCTAATGACACCCACAATGCAAAGCCATGGGAGGGGGGATAGAGACAATGCTGAGACCCTCATCTACTGACATCCCTCTGCCTCTCATCAGAGTAGGATACTGTAGCTTAAAAGAGACAAATAGCTGTGACTTTCGTTTACGGATACCCGCCCATACCCCTGTGTATGAATTAAGTTGGAGCCACAGTAAAGTTCTTCAATTAGAGTGTAGGGGCCAGCATTGTTAGATATACTTCTGGGGTGTCACTGGTACTTACCTTCTCGAGGGGCTTAGAGGGAATGAAAGAGGATTTTCACTCTCCTGAGTTTTGATCCTCTTCCAGACATTGGGATGCCCCGCAGTGAGTGTGTAAAATAAAAGAAAGCTTATTATTCTTACCTTGCCTGCAATCCTCCAATCAGGTCTTTATGCCGTGCATAGAAATCTGAATAGAAGGAGAGCAGCAGGCATCCCCAAAGCCGCTTCCATCCAGCTGTGCGTAGCGGCAACTCAGGAGAGCGCAGCAGCCAGGGGGAAAGCGCCATGGGGATTTTGGGAAAGGTAAGGCAAGTTTCATTGTGATCCCTGGAGGTTTCACACACTGGGGGATCCCAAATCGGGATGCCACAAACACAGGGAAATCGCCAATCAGACTCTTGGCCAGTGGCTTCCAGTGGAAGCTAACCTCTGTGCCTGGGAGGGTCCTGGTCCACAGGGACACCTCACCTACCTCCTTATACCATCATTGATCTCTGTATTTTATGCTCCCTTTACCCTAGCCCAGTCAGATAGGGGACCAGCCTGACCAGATCAGGTGGCTATGTCTGCCAGGGACTGTGCTGTCAGCACTAGATCAGACAGTGCTGAAACTGGACAGCTGCAGCCTACAGGACCCTACTGGCTTGTGCCTGTATAGTGGCAGGTAACATAGTATGTAAGGCTGAATAAACACTTTAGTACATCCAGTTCAGCCCATTTATCTCCTTCCAGGGGTCTAGTAGCCATAGCTGGAAATGTTATTCCATACCAGGAAGGCATCAAGGCCACTTTTGAACGTTTTTACTGTATCCTTCATTACTGCCTCCTCTGGCAGCGAGTTCCACTGCTCTTACAGAGAAGAATCCCCTCCTATGTCGGTGGAGAAACGCCTTTCCTCTAACCTTAATGGATGCCCTCGGGTTATGGTTACACTCCGCGGTATAAATAGAGTGTGGGACAGATCTTTGTATTGACCCCAAATATATTTATACATAGTTATTAGATCACCCCTCAGGCGTCTTTTTTCTACTAACTAAATAAACCTAACTTTGACAATCTTTCAGGGTACTCTAGGTAAGTGAGGTTCTTACACGTGGGCTGCATCCATGACCTAGGAGCCCCGGGAATTGTAAAATTTGTGGTCAAACAAGTTTCACACAGAGGGGCATCCCGAACTGGAATCCAAATGGAGTATATTCTAAGCATACAGTACGTCCTGCTCCATATATAATACTTACACGTGGGTTATCCTCCGCCAGATGGCGCTGTGCACTGCAGACATGCAAAAACAGGCTCCTCCCGGCCCTTCATATACCCAGGGACCTCCCACAAATCCCCAGATTTCTCTGCAGTGCTGACTGCAAAGACATGAAGTATCACTCTCTCGCAGGTGAGCGGGGCTTTTACAGCCTGCGGCCCTGCAGGACTATTACCACCCGTCCTCTTTGATAAGGATGTGCCTCCCAGCCTGGGCTGCGCTGGTCGGGTGAAGGTAGGCAGCACCATGTGTGCTCACGGAGCTACGCTCCACCGCAATCCCCCACCATAGGGTAGGCGGTTTAGGCCAATGGTGAGCCTCCATTAGATGCCCCTCCCGCATTGCTGTCCGTGCCCCTCATAGCGATGAACCCTGGGTGCAGGTTCGCCTTCCCCCTCGCTTCCTCCCGTAGCTCAGGGGAAAAGAAAGGGGGGGTGGCGGTCCCAGCGTAATGTTATACACGTTATGGCCGCTGCCTTTTTCTTAAACTTGGGTGTCAGTGCCGCGCTCCTTGCTTCACATAAGCCTTGTCTGGTGCGTGCGTGTGTGTCCTTTTCTTTAACAAGAAGTGTGTAGCCCGGGCGGCTAGAGAGAGCATTCTCCTTAACCACTGCTGTCATTGACGTTGCGCGGGTTAGAGCTTCGCGCTCTTTGGGGGAGGCGGGGACTTGGCATAACGCGCCCCGCGTCACGGCCAGATCAGGCCTGCCCCTCGAGGTTCGCGCCATTTTGACGGTCTTCGGGCGCGCGCACGTGGTTGCGATCCGCCTCCTCCGTTGGTCATGTAAGTGCCCTCCTGGGCGTTTTTTTGTTGTTCCTATGATCTTTCGTTCGGCTGCGCATGGCACTGACTCCCCCCTTTTATCCTCTTATGTCTTTCAGACGCCAGGATTTCGGTGGCTTCTCCCGGCCTGACATATATTATAGCGGGTTCACCTAACAAATTCTCCCACATTCCTAGCGGGTCTTGGGGCATCCAGGGTTGCCTATTGCATAAATCCCTGTGGGCATACTGCTCAGATAATCACCATATGGAGGCATCTCAGAATTATGTACCCGGGGTCCCTCGGGGACAAGACCGGCTGTGTACAGTGTGTGGTCAGCCCCATGCTGATGCTGACAGAGCACGGGTCTGCGGACCGTGTGCTGAACAGGCACCGACCCTGCAGTCAGGTTTGCCAACGGTTGCACCTCACTTCAATACACCTGTCTCCCCGGACTTAAATCTCACTCCTGATGAGTCTCACTCGAGCGGGGATGACCAGCACAGTGCAGGCTGCCTACGGCTGAGCAGGTGCTATCTAGTTTGGCGGAGCGCTTGGGCCCTGGAAAGAAGCGGTCCCTGACGCCTCCAGGTTCTCCGGTTCCTAACGATACAGATGAATCTGCTGCTATGCAGGACCTTGATCCTTCTGATGAAGGTGAGCTATTCTCCGATTCGGGCTCCTCGGATGGGATGCCCTGGAGCCGAGATGATTCTGGACCCGGTTCTTGGAGCCTGTGTGACACAGATGAACTACTTATTAAGATCTTTGAGGTTTTGTCAATCTCCCCTCCTGGAGAGGCTCCCAAGCCTAAGAAGGAGAGTTTCCACACAGCGCCGCCGCGCTTGGAATTCCTGGAACAGGAGCATTTCCATAATCTTATATCCAAAGAATGGGAATCGCCTTGTAAGCTTAAAGGGGTCCCGGGGGTCTGGGATTGGAAGTACCCCTTCCCTCCTGATGTGGTTAACTTTTGGTCAGCACCTCCCGTGGTGGATGCACCAATTATAGGGGTTACTAACCCCCCCTTCATGACTGCTCCTCATTACCGTACCCTTCGAGATGCTGAGGACCGGCGCATTGACAGACTGGCTTCCCACGCCTTTTCGAGTCCTGCGGTGGCCGCCAGGACTCTCATTAGAAAACTACTTGATCACCGACCTGAGGACCTCCCCTGGGAGGTCTTTAATGCACTCTCAGATTGTGATGTGTTTGTGAGGTTTATCCTCTCAGCGCTGGATGACACCATTAAGATGTGTGCTAGAACCTCTGCCCTTGTGGTAGCTATTCGCCGCCTGGTCTGGCTGCGACAGCGGGGTGCTGACGATGATACGATAAAGGCTCTCACTGGCCTTCCTTTCAGAGGACGGTGTCTATTTGGGGCCCGTTTGGACCTTTTTGGAAAAAAGGGTAAGGCACCCCTACGCAGAAGGCCGTCTCGGCCTCCTCGGGGCAGGGACACCCCTCCCTAGGTCAGTGTCAAACGCGAACCTGAGGTGTGCTTCCAACTTTTCGGAGTGGATTTCCACCACAGGGTGGGCAGGCAACGCCCTGGGCCCTCTGACAGGGCTAAGTCCAAATCTGCCAAGACTTCCCAAGCATGAAGGGACGCCCGAGCCCTTCTGGGCGAGGGGACTGCCACAGCACCTGACTCCTATCTGGGAGCGTATCTTCTCCTTCTGGTGGTTCCAGGAGGTAGTTCCCCTGGACACAGGATAGAATTTGCTGGGCGGTCCCTCTCAGAGGTTGTCAGGGTGCTTCTAGCCCCTGTTTCCCACTCAGGAGTTGGTGCAGGCCGTACTCGGTCTGCAGAGTCTGGGCTTACTTGCAAGTTGCCCTTAACAGAATGGGGCTATGGCCTCTATGTTAACCTTCCTCTTTCGCTCAAAGTGATGAGGCGGTCTGGGCCATGCTTGCCTATGGTAGGCTTGGCAATTCTACACTCACAGGTAGTCCCTGCATGATATCTCTGTCTTGGGACACAGGCGCCCTGTGCAAGGGGGGCTTCTGGCCTCCTGTGGAGATCTAGATCCTTTTAGTTTCCCCTGTGTCTTCTGGACACCAATACCTTTACTAGTCAGTGTTGAAGGACCAACACTGCGGATTGGGGCCTTGTTTTTGGCCTCTCTTCTGCTCCCAGGCTACTCGCCAAGGCGCGGATGGGGGTGATGTCCCTGACATGCCTGTGGGGCGTCCGCACTAGGACCTACCGGATTGTCCTTCCTTACTTCCCAATCTCTACGTCAGGCCGAGTGGGTTAGTCGGCTGGCGGTGTCTTCTGGGAGTTATATTGGATAGGTGCTCAGTCACCTCTATCTCATGGTCCCTTATTCGCTATCTCCATTCCTTGGATTCGGTTCAGGCTTGAGCCTTCTTCCTTGGCAATAAGTGGACTCCTGGTTACATGGGCTCTGTCCCTCTTTGCTGACACCTTACTTTCACCAGGCAGGATTGCAGCTGGTGGGCCCGTTGGTGGCGGATCAGATTATGTCCCTTATATACAGAGCCCTTGGGCTCTTCGGCACAGAAGGTTATTGATCCTGGATGGGGTTCCAGCACCCCTGGAGCTAGGTCTGTGCTCATTCCCCCTTGGTACGGTGGTTCCTCTTGAGCTGGTTAAATTCAAGGACCCTGTCAGGGGGCACCCCCTTCTTTGCTTGCATCTTCCTGTGAATGGTCACCTTGGGTACCAAGTCTCGCAGGTTGGCGGGGGGGGGGGGGGGGGATTTTCTTCCAAAACCCCCCCGCGGTTCCTAGGTAGGGTCCCTTAGAGGGTCCATCTTACCTACTGATTTTGTTAAAACAGTGAGCCTTCAGTTTGGCTCTATCTTGCTGGACTTCTCCTCTTCAGGACCTGTCTATATGGGGACTCTTGGCCTGTCGGAGGACAGTGGTCTGTATTTATTATTGGTCTGGAACTTGAAGCAGGATGATTCTCCTGGAAGGTTTCTGATCCTGATCTAGGTGGGGGTCTACGTTCCCTGCACCTCAGTGGTATTCGATCCAATGGATGTCCTTCAGTGGCAGGTTGTGCTATCCTGGTGTCCCTCTGAGATCCAACTAGGGTGGCTCTGTTGGGTCTCGTTAATATCACAGGGGCTCTGCCCTTGTTTTTACTG
Source organism: Gastrophryne carolinensis (assembly GCA_027917425.1). Lineage (NCBI taxonomy): Eukaryota > Metazoa > Chordata > Amphibia > Anura > Microhylidae > Gastrophryne > Gastrophryne carolinensis. Next base: position 37,064,914 of record CM051244.1, on the reverse strand, counting down.
CCCCAGATTATTCTGACTCTGGTCTTGGGGGCTTAGTTATTTTATGTCTGGACATTCTATTTTATATGTCTTCTCTTCATTCACCCTGCTATGTGGGGTTCTGCGCAAGATTGTGCTGATAAGGGGACCCGTGATACTGATGGCCCCTGGGTGGCCTAGTGGACTGTGGTTCGCAGATGTTTCTGCTGAGGACAGCGGATCTGTACGCTCTCTCAGGAGTGCGGTTCTGCATTTTTTCAAGCTCCTTATTATGTCGCCCCAATCTACAGGCTCTAGTCTGATGGCTTGACAGTTGATTCATTCACCCTTTCGGAGACGGGTTATCTTCTGGGTGACTTTGTCTATGGGGGAGCAAGCTTCTTCTTCTTCCCCGTCTCTTATAGGGTATGGCGTACCCATATTGATTGGCGTGAGTCTTGGTCTCTCCCCTGTTGGACGCTCTCGGTTCCCAGGGTTCTAGAGTTATTACAGCATGGGTTGGGGTTGGCTCCCCATCTTGGTACTCTGAATGTTCAGGTTCTATTCTGTCTGCCTTCCTGTAGAAGTCTTGTTCAGTCTTCCTTGTTAAGCTTTCTCTTGGGGATTGCTCACGTGCATCTCCCAAGTAGTTCTATGGTCCCTGTTGGGATCAATTTTCATTCTGTTTGCCTTGCGGGTTGTTCCCTTGGGACTTATTCTGGATGCTGTCTGAGCTGTTTCGTAGTTCAAGTTGCCCCTCCGGGAGCTGTTGCTTCAGTCAGACATGTGCCTGAGAAGGTGGCTCTGTTTAATTAAGCCCTCGGTCATTATATATATATATATATATATATATACACACCATGATGTGGTGGTATTCCGCCTTACGCCGGACCTTTTGCCCAAGGTGGTGTCTTTCATCATTATGCTGAAGTAAGGGGGTCTACATTTCCTCAACAGGTGTTGAAGTTTTCCTGGTTGTTTCTTGTCCCTTAGGGGGACTGTTGCCCTTTGGGGTCTGCGGGCGCCTCCATATGTATGCGCCTGATCTCGTTTGCTTCCAGGGCCTATGCGCCCTTTGGACTGGTCTTATTTGGATGGTTGGCCTTCCTGGTCCTGAGTAAAGGTTTCGGCTTCTTGCTGATCCTTGTTAGTGTAGAGGTCAGTATCTCCGCCTGTCTTGCGGGAGAACAGTTTTCAATTCCCCGTTGGGGAGAGTTCTAAGTTTTACCGTGGCTCCTGTTGCATTTGGGCTGGTCAGGCCGTTACTTGGACCTATTCCTTTAGGGGGAAGAATCTTCCTCTCTTTTTATTCTGTTCTACTTGTGTTTGGGTACCTTTGGCCCTTCAGCACCAAGTTTTCTGTTAAACAGGTTTGCTAGACAGCTGCTTGTTTTCTGTTCATACCTTTTCAAAGGTTTTGTTATGAGCTTGACGTTAGAGCCTTTGCTCATGTCGTACTTGGTAGCAAGGTTTTGCAGGTGACAGCGCCCTTACTGTCTGCTGTGCCTTTTTTGTTGGGGATCCCACCCTACTTTATGGACACTGCTATTGGATGTCCCACGTGTAAGTATTATATATGGAGCAGGACGTGCTGTATGCTTAGAATAATACAATTCTGTGAAATACTCACCTGTAGAATTGGTATTATACGCATACAGTACATCCTGCTCCACCCCACCCTGGTTTTACATTTTCTGGATCCTCTGTATGGTGATTGTTATCATTGCTATTGTTACCAGTTTGGTGGTTGGTTTCTCCCGGCTTCTTTTCTCACTGCTTTTCAATGCTGGGGATTTGTGGGAGGTCCCTGGGTATATGAAGGGCCGGGAGGAGCCTGTTTTTGCATGTCTGCAGTGAACAGCGCCCTCTGGCAGAGGATTACCCACATGTAAGTATTATATATGGAGCAGGACGTACTGTATGCGTATAATACCAATTCTACAGGTGAGTTTTTCACAGAATTGTATTTTTAGACCCCAGGGCTGGGGCAGGAGTAGCAGCAATTTGCATGTTCCGGTTCTGTGTGGGTTCACCCAACCAGCATGCGGGGAGTGCCTAGAGATGAAGCCTTGCACCTAGATATAACCGGGGGCCTGCTGACAAATCCATAATAGGTTCTTCTGCAAATAGCTTGTGCTTACCATTACCACAGACCACGCTGACAGCCATGGTGGTCAGGTCCTTGGTGCAGGGTACAGCCTGCTCTGGGGGCGGGGGGCTGTATGTGCTGAGGCCACTGCAGGTATTGATGAAGACATTTCTCCCCAGAGTCTGCTCATAGTGCAGCAGCCACTCATGTGGGGGACTCTGGGACCCCTTCAGAGAAATGTTTTGCTCCTCTATTTCTGTGGAAAGTCTAGTGTCTAGAGCACCTTTCTGCTCCACAGATCCTGTGGGTAAAGCTGTGCTCTGTGGGGGTTGGGAATCCTTCTGTACCTTTGGATCCCCCGACTGGGTCTCTGTGGTGTTGGAAGCCTTTGCCATGATATTCTTCAGCCTGGCTGTCAGTGAGCTGCAGTGTTTCATGATTCCTGGATTCTTAACCTTCAAACAGTCATAGTGAGACAGTGTCAGCTGACTGGTGACCTCACTACTGGCTACACAGGTCTCACCATCAGTGGGTTTCATCTGTAAGCACCCTAAAGAGTGGCAGGATACATCTTGTGTCCTCTCTGGCTCTGCTCCCTGTCGGTGTCCCAAATTGCTGCAAGAAGATTGCTTTCCATACTGTCTCCTGAACCTATCTAGCGTTCCCAGTTTTGCTGATGGCGGCAGCTTGAAGGGCTTTGATCTCCTTGATTGCCCTGCAATTTTACTGGCAGAATTACATGAAACCACATTGACCAGGTTATTTGTTTCCAGAGACCTGCTCCTGTCTGTTCCCAGGTCACCTGTACCTGGGTTCTTTCTTGCTGCAGTCAAAGAGCAAAACTTGTCTTCAGATGTATCAGACCGCCCATTGCTGAAACTGTGCCTACCGCACACAAGCGGCCTATAGCTGCTCTGCCATAGCATGTGTGAATTTCTGGCAGGATTCTGGACACTGTTGGAACAGCCCCCTGGGTATAGGCCAAGTTTGTTCTGCTCCTCAGATGACACCGATGTGGATTCATCCTTAGACTCCTCATCAGCTGTTGTGTTCCATTCTTGCAGCCTCTCTCTGCTGACCGACTCTGCTATGAATGACGGCAGCAAAATTCCTCCAGTGACCCCCTGACTTTCTCTCTGAGTCTCAACCACAAAACACTCATTGTATCTCTCAATCTTAGCTCCAACCTCAAAACTGTATCTCTCAGTCACAACTCCCTTGCTGATTCTTTCAGTCGCTGGCACAACCCCCTGAGTGGTTATCTCGGTTTTCCCCCTATCACAGTGTCTTTTAGTCACAACTACCTTGCTGCCTCTCTCAGCCTCACCTTTTATCGCTTCACTCACTCTTTCAGCAACAACCTGCCCGCTGTCTCCTACAGTGTCCGAAACAACCTGCTCGCTGAGTCTCTCAGTCTCCGAAACAACCAGCTCGCTGCCTCTCTCAGTCTCCGAAACAACCTGCTCGCTGCCTCTCTCAGTCTCCAAAACAACCTGCTCGCTGCCTCTCTCAGTCTCCGAAACAACCTGCTTGTTGCCTCTCTCAGTCTCCGAAACAACCTGCTCGCTGCCTCTCTCAGTCTCCGAAACAACCTGCTCGCTGCCTCTCTCAGTCTCAGAAACAACCAGCTCACTGCATCTCTCAGTCTCAGAAACAACCAGCTCGCTGCCTCTCTCAGTCTCAGAAACAACCTGCTCGCTGCCTCTTTCGGTCTCGGAAACAACCTGCTCGCTGCCTCTCTCAGTCTCAGAAACAACCTGCTCACTGCCTCTCTCAGTCTCCGAAACAACCTGCTCGCTGCCTCTCTCAGTCTCAGAAACAACCTGCTCGCTGCCTCTTTCGGTCTCGGAAACAACCTGCTCGTTGCCTCTTTCGGTCTCAGAAACAACCAGCTCACTGCCTCTCTCAGTCTCAGAAACAACCTGCTCGCTGCCTCGCTCAGTCTCAGAAACAACCTGCTCGCTGCCTCTCTCAATCTTAGTCAAACCTCCTTGGCTGTCTCTCACAGTCTTACTCACAACAGCAGAACCCTTCTCTAACCTTGCTGGGATGGTCTTCGACCGAAAAACTAACTTTGATGATAGACTGGTGGGATCGCATGTCTCTGGAGCAGCCAGTAGGGCCGCTGACTCTGCAAGATGTGACAGACTGAAATTATGCCTCTGGTTAAATTCAGTGATGTCTTCTTTAGAAGGTTGTAAATACAGGCCCTCTTTTTTGAGGAGAGTCCGGAGCCCCTCTTCCACACACAGGATCACCGGGGCCCAGTCCTGGAACTCAATCAGTGTCTTAGCAGGTTCATAGCAGACGTCATACTCATAGTATGGACACTGAATATCCACTATAAAGATACCGTGCAGGTCAGAGCAGGCTTTGGGCCGGCCTGGACTGGTGCTAGGCACACCTGCCTGGTTGGGCTTCGAGCGGCAGATCACGCTCTCCTTCTTTATAATAAAGTCAATCAGTTTGTGCAGACGGGTTTTGAGCACCAGACGACCATTGACGTAAAGGAACTGCAAGCTCTTGTTGTAGTGCCCTTCGCAGCTGATTAAGCCATCGATGCGGAAACTGGCATGCGAATGGCGGAGCTCCCTCAGGAGCTGCGATTTGGCCAGGCCGTGGATCTGGCAAAAGCGGAAAGACACATTCCGAGTTTTTGGCAGCTGAAGATTCATGGAGTGTTGAGCCTCATTCTTCAAAGAGAAGGAGATGGAGGGTCTCAGAAGAGAGGCAGCCTCTATTCTCTGGCGGATCTTCTCCATTTCCAAGTTGGGGTCCACACGCTTCCTCCTCACAGGAAGGTTATAAAACAGATTGTACAGGGTGACGGTGGTGCCAACACTAGGCCGGTTCTCCTCTGCCCGCTGCACCGGGAGTGGCTTGCCGTGCTGCAAAAGTTTATTAAAAGTAGTGCCGCCATCTCTGCGTTTGGAACAGATCTCCACAATGCTGCTCACATCCGCCATGCTGGCAATTGCTTCTCCCCGAAAGCCATAGAACCTCAGATCTTCCAGGTCGTTCAGTGAGTGGCATTTACTGGTGCAGTACCTCTGTCCCAGCAGCTCCAAATCCTCAGAGCTTATTCCACAGCCATTGTCCACCACCTGCACCCGGAAGACTTCCAGGTCCACTCGTATGGCGATGCATGTTGCCTGAGCATCCACACTGTTCAGAAGCAGCTCCTCAATGCACTGGCCCACCGATGTGATGGCGATCCCGGAGCGCAGGCGACATCTGACTTCTTCTGACAATACCTGGATCATTCTAGAAGGCAGAACATGAGGGGTCACCAGCCACACACTGCATCTCTATACTTCCTGTGGGTACCTGCGGGAAAGATACCATAAATTACAACAGCAAGTGATACAGGGCTGCTTGAACGTTTGTGAACCCTTCAGAATTTTGGATTTATGCATACATTTAACCCAAAGCTACGTCAGAAAAAAATAATTTGATTGAGGAAAATGATTCAATATGACATTTTTAAAGTGGAACAAAACACAACAAGGCTGGCCCTAGAATCTAGAAGATTCCAGGCCCGGTTGCTGGCCATTCCCCGGGGCTTCCCAAATTAGGATACCCCACTGTGTGAATCCCCACTTTCCTTGTGGCTGCCTCGCTGATGTAAATAACGGTGGCTGCATCCCAAACATCTTTGGGCTGTAGGCGTGCACCCCCATCCATTCAGAAAGGCCACACACACAGCAGGGCATCCCAAATCGGGGTGCCCCATGACAGGAAAAAAAAAGGATAAAAGGATAGTAAAAATTCGCAATGGCTGTGGATTTGGAGCTGCCAGGCCTGATTCCAGGCCTGGCCCGGGTGCATTTCGTTTTGCTTTAAAGTGGACCAAAACCCAGAATTTTGACTATCCTGGGTCTTGGTCCTTGTCCCCAGGGCACCCTGATCGAGGCTGCCCTGCTGTGTGAAACCCCCCAGGTCACCAAAACCAACTCACCTCTTCCCGGTCCTATGATGCATGCGCGGCCGCTCAACACCACATCATCTGAGGCTTTGTCTAAGGCCAGCGGCTACGAGCTTGCTGATGGCTGCATTCCCCGCTACCCTCTAACAGGGAGCGTGCCCGCACCACCCATTCACAAATGCCTTGAGCGAGCGGATGCCAGAGGGATATCGGGGATGTGGCCACGGCTCGTGCATGCACTGTTGGACCGGGAAAGGAGGTAAGTGTATGGGCTGACTTGGGGGTTTCACACAACGGGGCCTCACGATTTTGGATGCCCCGGGGGGGAGGGAATAGATTGGCCTGGAAATCTTATAGATTCTCAGGCCGATTGCTGTGGGTTTTGGTCCACTTTAAGCATCAATGTATAATATGTGAACCACTAGGATTAGCAAATAACTTGAAGGTGAAATTAAAGTCATATGTTTTCAAGCAGTGGGATGACAATCGGGTGTGAGTAGGTTGTTTTGTTTAAAAAAAAAAACAGGAATCTAACAAAGTCTGCTCTTCACAAAAAAAATGCGTGGCACAAACTAAGGAGATTGGCAAGGACCACCAAAGAAAAGTTGTTGATCATCAGGCTGGAAAAAATACCATTTTGTGAAATACTCACCTGTAAAATGGGTATTATAAGTATGTCACACACCCCGCTTCAGAATATCCATAACATGTGGGTAATACCGACCTGAAGGGGCGTTCCTGCAGAGATGATAGCAAAAAAGAAAGCCCCTCCCTGATCCATAAATACCTGGGACCTCCCACTCATCACCCAGTATATAGAAGCAGTAAGGTAAGGGACCAGGAAGAGGCAAATATAAGTCATAACCACGCAAAGTTCACAAAATAAAGGATCCTGAATACAAGAAGGGCGGGTGAAGCGGGGTGTGTGACATACTTATAATACCCATTTTACAGGTGAGTATTTCACAAAATGGTATTATTCTAAGTATGTCACACACCCCGCTTCAAGATATCCATAACATGTGGGACATCCAATAGCAGTGTCCATAACAAGGGCGGGGATCCAAAACAAGGCAACAATGCACAACTTAAACCACAACAGCTTGCAGAACTTTGCGGCCAAAAACAGCATCTGCTGAGGCCCAAACATCAACCTTGTAAAACTTGGAAAAAGTGTGAACGGAGGACCAAGTAGCGGCCTTACAAACTTGCTCAACAGAGGCCTGGTGCTGGAAAGCCCAGAACGCTCCAACCGCACGAGTAGAATGAGCAGTAACACGAAAAGAGGGACTCCTCCCCTTGGCAGAATAGGCCCCAATGATGGCCTGACGAATCCATTTACTAATGGAAGATTGGGCAGGAGCCAAACCTTTCCTAGGCCGAAAGGGCACCACAAAAAAAGCATCAGTCTTACGAAAGGAAGACGTAACCACCAGATAAAATTTCACAACACGGACTACATCCAAGGAATGCAGCGCCCTTTCCTTGTCGTTGCTGGGATGAGGACATAGAGAAGGCAGAACAATGTCCTGATTCAGATGAAAGGCAGAGACCACCTTAGGAAGAAAATCCGGCTTGAAACGAAAGACAACCTTGTCCTGATGCCTTTCGAAGTACGGAGCTTTAATGGATAAAGCTGCCAACTCAGAAACACGCCTAACCGAAGTGATGGCCACCAAAAAGGCCACCTTTTGGGTAAGTGAAGACAAAGCAATCTCATTCAAGGGCTCAAACGGGGGACCCTGAAGAGCAGAAAGAACCAGGTTCAAATCCCAAACTGGAACAAAGGGCTTCCCAGGAGGCCGTACATGCGTACTCCTTGGAAAAAGGTCTTGACTAAGGGATGAAGAGCAAATGACCTTTGAAAAAACACTGCCAGGGCAGAAACCTGCCCCTTCAAGGTACTAAGTTGAAGCCCCAAATCCAGACCATGTTGAAGAAACTCCAGGATTCTGGAAATGGAAAACTCCCGACAAGGGAACGACCTACCTTCACACCAGTCAATATAGGACCTCCAAGTCCTATAGTAAATAGTAGAGGAAGAGCGCTTCCTGGCGCTAATGAGAGTCTGAACCACCGCGTCAGAAAGACCTTCTTCCTTTAAGATGGCGGTTTCAGCAGCCACGCCGTCAAAGCCAGCGAAGGTAAATTGGGATAGCGCAGCCGACCCTGGGTGAGCAGGTCCGGCAGAAGAGGCAGAACGAACTGATCCTCTGCCAGTCTTACCAGGTCTGCGAACCAAACCTGCCTTGGCCACCTTGGAGCCACTAGAATCGCCGACACGCCCTCCAGAGTCAGCTTGCACACCACTCTGGCTACCATTGGAAACGGAGGGAACAGGTAAAGGAACCCCAGATCCCTCCAATTCAGAGACATGGCATCCACTGCCAGAGCCAGAGGATCCTGTGAGAGAGACACAAAGACTGGAAGCTTGTGATTGTGACGAGAGGCAAAGAGGTCCACCGCTGGGAACCCCCACCTGAGACATATCGAACGAAACACCGTGGGACTGAGAGACCACTCCCCCTGACGAGAGGAGGCTCTGCTCAGCAAGTCCGCCTCCGTGTTCTCCACTCCCGGAATGTAGACTGCTGAGATACACGGGACGTGACTCTCCGCCCAGTCCAGAATCAAAGACACTTCCCTGAGGGCACTCCTGCTGCGAGTCCCCCCTTGGTGATTGATGTAAGCAACCACCGTCCTGTTGTCCAACCGGACCTGAACTGGCAGGCCTCTCAACTGAAGAGTCAAGCGAAACAGAACCAACCTGATGGCCCTCAACTCCAGAACATTGATGGGCTCGTGAGCCTCCTGCGGACTCCACAGACCCTGAAACTGGAGGTCCTTCCAAATACCCCCCCAACCTGACAGACTGGCATCCGTGGTGACTGTTTCCCAGCACGGGGCCAGAAAGGATCTGCCCTGCGACAGATTGGCCGACCCCAGCCACCATTGCAGGGATCGACGAACTCGGGGAGTCATCAGGAAGGACTGATCCAACGATAGAGGAGACTTGTCCCAAACCTTCAACAGATGAAGCTGAAGCGTCCTTGTATGAAACTGCGCAAAGGGAACAGCCTCGAATGAGGCCACCATTAACCCCACCAGCCTCATCCCTAGCCGGATGGACGGACGAGGGGCCGACAAGAGAAGCCGAGCTAATTCCTGAATCAAAAGAATCTTGGCCTGAGGCAGAAACACCCTGGCCTGCGAAGTGGGCGGCGTTGTTTCTTGCGTTGAGGTAACCTACCAGCAGCGCCGACGTTCTACCACACATCATCAAAGTGTCAGCCAAGGCCGTCAACACAAAAGATAAAAACAGCTCACACCGTTTGAGGCTAAGGAACTCAGCACTACCGGGACGCAGCCCGGAAAAGGTCAACAGGTCCCTAACCACGGACCTGGCAGCCAACACCATTAGCGCCGATGCGCAAACAGGCCGCATGGCTGACCCAACGCTAGCAAAACCATGACAAGCCATCTGGTCAATCCGTTTATCCTCTCCATCCTTGAGAATAGAACAATCAGGTCTATTTAAAACCGAGGAATTGGACAACCCCAAAACCGGCGTATCCACCTCGGGGGGAGATGCCCAGCGCTTAACCGCCTCCGAAGGGAAGGGATATTTCCTATCCCATCCCTGAGGGATGCCAGGGAGCCGAGCCGGCCTGTCCCATTCTTTGGCAATAATTTTGTCAAAATGCCTTTGTGTAGGGAATTCCAAGCGCGGCTTGGATTCCTCAAACAATTCACCCTTCTGCTGTGACACCTCCTCAGGAGGGGAAATATTCAACACCTCCAACATCAGAGCCAGAACGTGGGGAGTATCAGAGGATCTCCCCAAATCCCCCAGCTCGGCATCAGCGCAAAAGGACTGCTCATCGTCCGAAAAATCAGAATCCTCATAAACTTCCCCTTCTTCTAGCTGGGAATAGTCAGACCAATCCAGATTATTAACATCCTCCAGGTCCTCCGCCAGCGGAGCCGGCGACAAATGCTTTCTCTTAGTTGGAGCCTTACGGGCAACCGAGCCAGAGATAATTTTTTTCAAGGTTAGCCAATCTGGCGCACATCTCAGATTGCAGCTCCCTGCCCATGACGACGTCGCACGGGGCGCGTGTCAAAGCGGGAGGAGGAGATGAAGCGACCGGCGGTGCTGACCCAGACGCCTGTGGTTCGGACTGCCGCGTGATGATCTGCTGTGCACATGGTATACACAGAAGTACATCGTCCCCAGAAATGGATACCCCACATAACATACACTTTCGGGGATGCCCCGCAGGGGCCCCGAGCCCAGTATCCGGGGATGCCTCCATAAGGTGAACTTTTGTTTAGGAATAGTCGCTAAGACCCAGGGAATTACGCCGTTAGACAACCCGGGATGCCCCTTTAATGTCCCGAGTGGGAGGATTTATGGCAAACAATTAACCCAGTGATAAGGATCAGGAGGGACCCCCTAAATGCTACTGGCGAGCCTCCTGAACCACCATCTAAAAAACAGAACAGAGGGACTGTTTTAGATAAGGCTAATGAAGAAACATCAAGCATACAGGAAAAGGAAGAAAGGCCAGAGGCCACTTACAGAACCATCGACTTAAAATGGCGACCGTGAGGGAAGATCCAGATGCTCCACAGCAACAGGCAGGGCTGCAGTCAGAGAGGGAGAAGGGGGCGTGGCCAGCCCGGGACGCGCGCGAGGCCAGGCCACGCCCCCCCCTCTCCCCTCCAAGAGCTCCGCAGTGGCATCAGCGAGGGCAGGAGGCGGGGAGCGGTGACGCGTCGTCACTCCGGCCCCGCCCCCCCAGCCTGCATGAGGGGAACATGGCAACTGTAAAAAATCACCTCAGAGAATGTGCTCAGAGCCGGCCGGCGCCGCAATAGTAAGAAGCGGTCGCCGGCCCGGCCAAAAGTAAAGACATTACACACACACAAGGGAGAAAAACGGGAGGGACAAGTCCCGGCCCCGCCAACGGTCCGGCACCCGCCGCCCCCCCCCTGAAGCACAGCAACATGGCGTGAGGTGAATACCTCCGCCATTAACAGAGATGAAGGGAAGAAGGGGGGAAAGAAGGCAGCCAGCACCGCACAGGCTGCAGCGCTTTCAATTTAAAGTGACAACACCCACACACACACTCAAATATGCTGTCCTGAAAATAATAAACTAATAGATTAAGAAAAGACGAACACTCCCCCACCCCAGCTATGGAAGGGGATCCTGGGAGGGCCATTGTATGAAAGGAAGGGACAGGGCATCCCAAACCGGGGTCACCAACCCGGTAATACCGCCTACCCTCTCATATAGGGTCTCACGGTAGAGCATAGCTCCTGAGCACCTAAGGTGCTGAAATACCCTCGCCTGGACCCTCAGCCGAGGCTGGGAGGCATATGGATTTCTGGGGAAAAAGGTCCAAACGGAAATAAATAAATAGCGGGCCGGGAGTCATCCCGGCTACCTGAAATCCCCCTGTGCAAGGAGGAGCCATCATCTTCTGACTTGCTCGCCGTCTGCAGAGATGGAAAACTGGGTGATGAGTGGGAGGTCCCAGGTATTTATGGATCAGGGAGGGGCTTTCTTTTTTGCTATCATCTCTGCAGGAACGCCCCTTCAGGTCGGTATTACCCACATGTTATGGATATTCTGAAGCGGGGTGTGTGACACTTAGAATAGTTACAAAACCACCTCTGGTTAATTCGGACTTCACCAACCCACAGTCTGGCAGATTGTGTACAGTGTAAATTCGAGACCATGATTACTCTGCCCAAAAGTGCTTGGCCAACCGAGATCACAGCAAGAGCAATGCTTATATAATAGTATGTGAAGTCAGAAATAAACCCAAGGTAACCTCTCAGCAACTAAGGCCCTTTATCATATTAGCTAATGTTCATGCGTCCCCCATCAGCAGGACAATGAACAACAGTGGTGTGCATGGCAGGATTGCAAGGAAAAATCTGCTGCATTCCAAACAGATCATTGCTGACCATTTGCAGTTGGCTAAAGATCACCTGGATAGGCCAAAATTCAATTGGAACAATATTTTGCGAACTGCTGTGAAGTGCTATGATTGGAGAAAGGAAACACTGTATTACAGCATAAGAATCGTATCCCATCTTTGAAACAATGTGGTGGGGGGATCATGGTTTGAGCTTGTTTTACTGCATTTGGGCCAGGACAATGAATTCTGAACAGCAAATTGTAAAGGAAAAAGGTCAGGACATCTGTCCGACAGCACATATGTTGTTCTAACAATAGTTAAAGAAGAGTAAAGGTAACATTTTGGAGTGGCCAGTGGTCAAAGTCTTGATCTAAATCTAACAGAAATGTTGTGACCTGGCACTAGGTGTTTTAAGGGAAGAAACCCATCAATAGATTTGAGACAGTTTTGGCCTAAAATTCCTTTAAGGTGATGTTGACTAATCAACAACTACTGGAAATGTTTTGATGGCTTTAATGTGGCACAAGGTGGCCAAACCTGATACTGAAAGAAATACTTTTGCCACTTCCCGTTATGTGATCTGAGATCATTTTCCTCAAAAATATACAATTCTGTGAGATACTCACCTGTAGAATTGGTATTATATGCATACAGCACGTCCTGCTCCATCTATAATACTTACACATGGGTAATCCTCCGCCAGAGGGCGCTGTTCACTGCAGACATGCAAAAACAGGCTCCTCCCGGCCCTTCATATACCCAGGGACCTCCCACAAATCCCCAGCATTGAAAAGCAGTGAGAAAAGAAGCCAAGAGAAACCAACCACCAACTGGTAACAAATGTAATGATAACAATCACCATACAGGGGATCCAGAAAAATGTACAACCAGGGTGGGGTGGAGCAGGACGTGCTGTATGCATATAATACCAATTCTACAGGTGAGTATCTCACAGAATTGTATTATTCTAAGCATACAGCACATCCTGCTCCATCTATAATACTTACACATGGGACATCCAATAGCAGTGTCCATAAAGTAGGGTGGGATCCCCAAAAAAACAAGGCACAGCAGACAGTCAAGGCGCTGTCACCTGCAACTTTTTGCAACCAGGTATGACATGAGCAGAGGCTCTAACGTCTATCTCATAACAAAACCTTAGAAGGTATGAACAGAGACAAACAACAGTCTAGTAACTTATTCAACTGAAAAAAACCCAAACACCAAAATAACTGAATAAAGTGAGAAAGGGAAACTCTTCCCCCTTAAAGGAATAGGCCAGTGTAACGGCCCAACCAGCCCACAGGCAACAGAAGCCTCATGGAAAACTTAGAACTCTCCCTAAGGGGAATGAAAACTGGTCTCCCGTCAGACAGGAGGGAATACTGACCCCTTCATTAGCAAGAAGCCGAAACCTTTACTCAGGACCAGGAAGGTATCCAAGTAAGATCAATCCAAAGGGCGCAGTGGCCCTGGAAGCAAGCGATATCAGGCGCATACATAGGGAGGCGCCCGCAGACCCCAAGGGCATAAGTCCCCCTAAGGGACAAGAACCCACCAGGAAAAATTGCAACACCTGTTGAGGGAATGTAGACCCTTTACAATAGCCTTATTAAGAATAAGGTCCGTAGTTAGACTAAAAGGACTTAAACAATGATCATAAAACACCACTTGGGCAAAGAGGTCCGGCATAAGACGGAATACTACCGCGGCATGGTGTGCATATAGATATATATAAACATATATATATATATGTATCAAGCCAAGGCTAAGCAATCAGGTCCACCTTCTCAGGCACACGTCTGACTGAGGCAGGAGCCCCCAGAGAAGCGACTTGGACTACAAGGCAGCTGAGACAGTATTGGCATAAGTCCCAAGGAAAAATCCGCCGGGCAAACAGAAAGAAAATGGATCCCAACAGGAACAACAGAAACTACTTGGGAGATGCCCATGAGCAAAACCCGAAGAGAATTCCTCACAAGGAAGACAGAACCAGACTCCTACAGGAAGACAGCCAGGACAGAACCTGGATCTTCAGAGCCTAGATGGGGAGCCAACCCCAACCTATGCTGTAAAGACTCTAGAGCCCGGGGAACCAAGAACGTCCAACAGGTAAGAGACCAAAGCTCATGCCCATCAGTATGGGTACACCGTGAACCACAATAGACGGAGGAAGAGGAAGCCAATGAAGCTTGCTCCTAGCCCCCCATATACCAAGTCACCCAGAAGATAAGCCCGTCTCCAAGGGGTGAATGAATCAGCCGTCAAGCCCCAGACAAGAGTCTGTAGATTGAGACGACAAAAGAAGGGGCCTGACAAGGGCAGAACCGCACTCCCGAGAGAGCGTACAGGTCACAAGGCCACCCAGGCCATCAATCTCAAGGGTCTCTTTATCGGCACAACCGTGCGCAGAACCCCACATAGAAGGGTGAACGAAGAGAAGGCATATACAATAGAAAGTCTATGCATGATTTTACTAAGCCCCCCTGACCAGAGTCAGAATATTCTGGGACAGTGAAAAACAAGGGCGGAGCCCCTGTGGTATAAGCGAGACCCAACAGAGCCACCCTAGTTGGTTCACAGAGCGCCACCAGGATAGCATAACCTGCCACTGAAGGCCTCTATTGGAATGAATACCGCTGAGGAGCAGGGGGCGTAGACCCCCGCCCAGAACAGGATCAGGAACCCTCCAGAGGGATCATCCTGCTTCAAGCTCCAGACCAATAATAAAACAGACCATTGTCTTTCAACAGACCAAGAGTCCCCAATAGACAGGTCCTAAGGAGAGGAAGTCCAGCCGTATAGTCAACGGAAGGCTCACTGTTGCCACAACCAGTAGGCAAGATGGGCCCTCTAAGGAACCCTACATAGGAACCACGGGGGCTTTGGAAGAAAGTCCCCCCCCCCCGCCTACCTGCGAGACTTGGTACCCAAGGTGACCATTCTCAGGAAGATGCAAGCAAGGAAGGTGGGTGCCCCCTGACAGGGTCCTTGAACATGATCAGCTCAGGAGGAACCACCTTACCAAGGGGGAATGAGCACAGATCAAGCCCCAGGGGTGCTGAAACCCCATGTAGGATCAATAACCTACTGTGCCGAAGAGCCCAAGGGCTCGGTATATAAGGGACATCATCTGATACGCCACGAACGGGCCCACCAGCTGCAATCCTGCCTGGTGAAAGTAAGAAGTCAGCAAAGGGGGACAGAGCCCCCGTAACCAGGAGTCCACTTGTTGCCAAGGAAGAAGGCTCAAGCCTGAACCGAATCCAAGGAATGGAGATAGCAGATAAGGGACCAAGAGGGATTGAGGTGACTGAGCACCCATCCAGTAACTCCCAGGGGACACCGCCGGCCAACCAATCCACTCGGCCTGACGTAGAAACTGGGGAGTAAGGAAAGACGACCCGGTAGGTCCCAATGCGGAAGTCCCCCCCCCCAGGCAAATCCGAGACATCACCCCCATTCACGCCATGGCGAGTAGCCTGGGAGTGAAAGAGAGGCCACCAATAATGCCTCAAGCTGCAGGGTTGGTCCTGCCGCACCGCCTAGTAACGGTCTTGGTGTCCAGCAGACACAGGGGGAACTAAGAAGATCTAGAACGCCACAGGAGGTCGGAAGCCCCCCTTGCCCAGGGCGCCTAGACAGAGATGTCATATAGGGACTACCTGTGAGAGTAGAATTGCCAGGCCTACCATAGGCCAACGTGGCCCAGATTGTCTCATACTGTTGAGGGAAGGAGGAAGGTTAATATAGAGGCCATAGCCCCATACTGTTAAGGGCAACCTGTAAGTAAGCCCAAACTCTGTAGGCCCAGTACGGCCTGCACCAATACCTGAGGGAAAACCAGGGGCTAGAAGCACCCTGACAACCACTGAGAGGGACCGCCCAGCAAAAGCTATCCTGTGTCCAGGGGAACTACCTCCTGGAACCACCAGAAGGAGAAGGTACATTCCTAGATGGTGGACAGCTGCTGCAGCAGTACCCTCGCCCAGAAGGGCGAGGGCATCCCTTCATGCTTGGGAGGTCTTGGCAGATTTGGATTTAGTCCTGCCAGAGGGCCCAGGGCGTTGCCTGCCCACCCCATGGTGGAAATCCACACCGAACAGTTGGAAGCACACCTCAGGTTCGCGTTTGACACTAACGTAGGAAGGTGGAGGGGTGACCCTGCCCCGGGGAGGCCGGAGCGGCCTTCTGCGCAAAGGTGCCTTACCCTTTTTACCAAAAAGGTCCAAACGGGCCCCAAATAGTCGCCGTCCTCTGAAGGGAAGGCAAGTGAGAGCCTTTTTCGTAGCATCGTCAGCACCCCACTGTCGCAGCCAGACCAGGCGGCGAATAGCTACCACAAGGGCAGAGGTTCTAGCACACATCTTAATGGTGTCATCCAGTGCTGAGAGGGTAAACTTCATAAACGCATCACAGTCTGATAGCACATTAAACACCCTCCAAGGGAGGTCCTCAGGACGGTGATCTAGCACTTTTCTGACAAGAGTCCTGGCAGCCACCGCAGTGATGGCCGCAGCACAGACCGGGCGCAGAGCCGTCCCTGCACACGAGAAGGCGTGGGAAGCCAGTCTGTCAATGCGCCGGTCCTCAGCATCCCGAAGGGTATGGTAATAAGGAGCCGTCATGAAGGGGGGGTTAGTAACCCCTATAAGCGATGCATCCACCACAAGAGGTGCTGACCAAAAATTAACCACATCAGGAGGGAAAGGGTACTTCCAATCCCAGACCCCTGGGACCCCTTTAAGTTTACAAGGTGATTCCCATTCTTGGGATATAAGATTCTGGAAATGATCCTGTTCTAGGAACTCCAAGCGTGGCGGCGCTGTGTGGAAACTCTCCTTCCATAGCTTGGGGGTCTCTCCAGGAGACAAAACCTCAAAGATCTTAATAAGAATTTCATCTGTGTCACACAGGCCCAGAATCATCACAGCACCCGGGCATCTCGTTTGAGGAGCCCGAATCTGAGAATAGCTCACCTTCCTCAGAAGGATCAAGGTCCTGCATATCAGCAGAGTCATCGGTATCGTTAGGGACCGGAGAGCCAGGAGGCGTCAGGGACCGCTTCTTACCAGGGCCCATACACTCCGCCAATCCAGACAGCACCTGCTCCGCCGTAGGCAGCACGCGCGGCACGGTTTGCAGGTCATCCCCGCTCGAGTGGGACTCATCAGGAGTGAGATTTAGGTCCAGGGAGACGGGTGTATTGAAGGGAGGTGCAGCCACTGGCAGACCTGCCTGTTCAGCACACGGTCCGCAGACCCGTGCTCTGTCAGCCTCAGCCAGGGGCTGACCACACACTGCACACAGCCGGTCATGTCCCAGAGGGACCCCGGGTACATAATTCTGAGATGCCTCCATATGGTGATTTGAGCAGTATGCCTGCAGGGATTTACGCAATAGGCAACCCTGGATGCCCCAAGACCCGCTAGGAAGTGGGAGAATTTGTTATGTGGACCCGCTGTAATATATGTTAGGCTCTCCCGAAGCCACCGAAGTCCTGGCGTCTGAAAGACATAAGGGGACAAGAGGGGTGGTGTCAGTGCCATGCGCAGCCGAATACACATAGAACCATGCCGCCCCGGAGGGCACTTACATGACCAAGGGAGGAGGTGGACCGCACCACGCGCGCGCAAGATTGTCAAAATGGCGCCACGCGAACCTCGAGGGGCGGGCCAGACCAGGCTGTGACGCGGAGCGCGTCATGCCGAGTCCCCGCCTCCCCCAAAGAGCGCGAAGCTCTAACCAACAGGAATAAGAAGGACAGTATTGGGCAGTTGTTAATGAAAAGAAAAACGGCTCACAACTGTATAGCAAGGAGCGCGACACTGACACCCAAATAAAATAAAAAACGAAGGCCTTAAAGTGGACCAACACCCAGGATTTTGACTATCCTGGGTTTTGGTCCACTTCGGCGGGGCACCCCGATCGGGGGTGCCCCGCTGTGTGAAACCCCCCAGAAACCCCCAAAAACTCACCTCTCAACGCTCCCACGTGAACGCCGCAGCCAATCCCCGCCAACGTCCAGGCGGGGATCAGGAACGTCCAAGCCGCTTTCGCCGCCGCCGCCGCCTCCCGCGCGTCACTCTCGGCACGCGCGCGCCCCCGCCGGCCATTCACAGAGGGCCGGCGCGGGCGCGCACGTCTGGAGGGGCGCGCGGGAAGCGGCGGAAGCAGCGGCGGCGGATCAGGTAAGATGTTTTTGGGGTTTCTGGGGGGTTTCACCCCGCGGGACATCCCGATCTCGGATGTCCTGCGGGGTGGGAGGTGATCGGCCCGGGAATCTTATAGATTTCCGGGCCGATCACCCCTGGGTGTTGGTCCTCTTTAACGTGTTACATTACACTAGGACTGCCACACATACCCCCCCCCCCCTTTCTTTCCCCCCCCCCCGAGTTACGGGAGGAAGCGAGGGAGAAGCAGACCAGCGTCCATGGACTAAATCTGTGAGGGGCACGGGCAACAATGCGGGAGGGGCATGCACTAGAGGCTCACCATCGGCCTAACCGCCTACCCTATGGTGGGGGATTGCGGTGGAGCGTGGCTCCGTTCAGCACATAAGGTGCTGCCTACCTTCACCCGACCCACGCAGCCCAGGCTGGGAGGCATAATCTTCCGAAGAGGACGGGTGGAAATAGTCCCGCAGGGCCTCGGGCTGTAAAGCCCCACTCGCCTGCGAGAGCGTGATACTTCATGTCTTCGCAGTTCAGCACTGCAGAGAAATCTGGGGATTTGTGGGAGGTCCCTGGGTATATGAAGGGCCGGGAGGAGCCTGTTTTTGCATTTCTGCAGTGAACAGCGCCCTCTGGCGGAGGATTACCCATGTGTAAGTATTATAGATGGAGCAGGACGTGCTGTATGCTTAGAATATAAATGACCAAGTCTCATATTTTTGGCTCACGTGTTTGCTTTGGTTCTTTTTGTCAACTTTTAAGACTTGTGTAAGAATGTGAGTTAGTACCTGATAGATAGATAGATAGATAGATAGATAGATAAATACAAGCATACAGAGGATGTCAGGGGTCTCTGTGAATACTGGCCGATGCAGGTAAAAATATACACATACAAGAGTCAAACAGGTTAACAAGGGTGTATGTATGGGGGTGAGGTAACAGGAGGCATATACAGGGAGGGTGAGGTGAGGTATGGGGGGGCATGTACAGGGGTTAAGTGGGGTAATGGGGGGCATGTACAGAGGTGAGGCAAGGTAACTGGGGAACATGTACAGGGGTGAGGCTGGGTAACTGTGGGACATGTACAGGTGTGAGGCGGGGTGACTGGGGGACATGTACAGGTATGAGGCGGGGTGACTGGGGGACATGTACAGGGGTGAGGCGGGGTAACTGGGGAACATGTACAGGGGTGAGGCGGGGTTACTGGGAATATGTATAGGGGTGAGATGGGTTAACTAGGGGCAAGTACAGTGGTGAGGTGGGGTAACTGGGGGCATGTACAGGAATAAGGTGGGGGCAACTGGGGGCATGTACAGGGATGAGATGGGTTAACTGGGGGCAAGGAAAGGGGTGAGGTGGGGTAACTGGAGCATGTACAGGGGTGAGTTGTGGTAACAGGGGGGACACATACAGTGGTGAGTTGGAGTAACAAGGGGACACGATTAGGGGTGAGGTGGGGTAACAGGAGATATGTACAGGGATGGGGTAGGGTAACTGGGGGACATTTACAAGGGTTAGTTGGGGTAACTGGGAAACATGTACAGGGGTGAGGCACGTTAACAAACTAACATGTACAGCGGTGAGGTGGAGTAACAGGGGGCATGTACAGGGGTGAGTTGGAGAAACAGAGGAACACGTACAGGGGTGAGGTGGGGTGACGGGGACATTTACAGGTGTGAGTACAGGGGGGACATGTTCAGGGGCAAGTTGGAATAACAGGGGGGACATGTTCAGGGGTGAGATGGGTTAACTGGGGGCAAGCACAGGGGTGAGGTGGGGTAACTGGGGGCATGTACAGGGATGGGGTAGGGTAACTGGGGGGCATGTACAGGGATGGGGTATGGTAACTGGGGGGCATGTACAAGGGTTAGTTGGGGGAACTGGGAAACATGTACTGGGGTGAGGCGGATAACAGGGGGACATGTACAGGGGTGAGGTGGAGTAACAGGGGGCATGAACATGGGTGAGTTGGAGAAACAGAGGAACATGTACAGAGGTGAGGTGGGGTAACAGGGACATTTACAGGTGGGAGTACAGGGGGGACATGTTCAGGGGTGAGTTGGAGTAACAGGGGGGACATGTTCAGGGGTGAGTTGGAGTAACAGGGGGGACATGTTCAGGGGTGAACTGGAGTAACATGGGGGACATGTTCAGGGGCGAGTTGGAGTAACGGGGGGGGGGCATGCACAGGAGGAGTAAGGTGTTAGTGGGGTAACAGTCACGATGCATTGTAGTAGGCGGGGAATTTTACCTCACAGTCCACCCGGATGTCCTTTCAACCAAACACCTACAACTGCTTCCTGATTACAGAGGGCGGGCACGTCCCGTCTCCATGGTTACACGTGAAACGCAAGGGGTTTCGACTGGGAAGGGAGGGTGGTGTAGGAGGTCACGTGATACCCCGCCTCTCTGGCAGGGTCTCCGGATGACAGCCGGCGTTTCCCATTTAGATTCAGACTTGTCGTGTAAACGCGAGCGTGATTGGTTGCTATGGGGCTTCTATGTAATTAATCGCGAGATATACACATGCTATGGCCAATAACTTGTCTGCTGACTTTGTAGCTAATCATGCATCCTTTCCATTGGATGAGAAGCTCATGTGATGCAGACGAATGGAAAGTGCAGGCTTTTGAGTTTTGCAAACTTTCTGATTGTTTCCTGTGACAATTCTTCTTCCCTGACTGTGAACAGGGGCAAAACTACTACTTACTATTTTAAGTGGCCACAATGCCCCCTTCAACCAGGTGAGAGTCTTTAGATGGCTTGTGATTGGCTCATCAGCTGCACGTCTAACTTGCATCTCATGGGATAAGCTGAATGCTCTGTGCTGGGACAGATCCTTGCCCCCTCCATACAGGAGGCCGCTAATTGACCGGACAACTATATAATCAGAAAATCAACAGCACGCAGGGGAAATCAATGAATTTTATTTCTCTTTTGCAGCCTCACAGCGGGGTAGACGATGGAGGCTAGGCAGCCTGGCAATGGGATAGATGGTGTAGGCTAGGCGGCCTGGCGATGGGGTAGACGGTGGAGGCTAGGCGGCCTGGTGATGGAGTAGACGGTGGAGGGTAGGCGGCCTGGCGATGGGGTAGACAGTGGAGGCTAGGCGGCCTGGTGGTGGGGTAGACGATGGAGGCTGGGCGGTCTGGCAATGGGGTAGACGGTGGAGGTTAGGTGGCCTGGTGGTGGGGTAGACGATGGAGGCTGGGCGGTCTGGCAGTGGGGTAGACGGTGGAGGTTAGGTGGCCTGGTGGTGGGGTAGACGGTGGAGGTTAGGTGGCCTGGTGGTGGGGTAGACGGTGGAGGCTGGGCAGTCTGGCAATGGAGTAGATGGTGGAGGCTAGGCGGCCTGGCGATGGGGAAGACAGTGGAAGCTAGGTGACCTGGCGATGGGGAAGACAATGGAGGCTAGTCAGCCTGGTGGTGGGGTAGACAGTGGAGGCTCGGCGGCCTATTGGTGGGGTAGACAGTGGAGGCTAGGTGGCCTGCCGATAGGGAAGACAGTGGAGGCTAGGCATCCTGCTAGTGGGGTAGACAGTGGAGGCTAGGCATCCTGCTGGTGGGGTAGACAGTGGAGGCTAGGCGGTCTGCTGGTGGGGTAGACAGTGGAGCTGAACGCTCTGTGCTGGGACAGCACCTTGCCCCCTCCATACAGGAGGACGCTAATTGACCGGACAACTATATAATCAGAAAATCAACAGCACGCAGGGGAAATCAATGAATTTTATTTCTCTTGTGCAGCCTCACAGCGGGGAAGACGGTGGAGGCTAGGCGGCCTGGCGGTGGGGTAGACGATGGAGGCTAGGCAGCCTGGCGGTGGGGTAGATGGTGGAGGCTAGGCAGCCTGGCGGTGGGGTAGACGGTGGAGGCTAAGCGGCCTGGTGGTGGGGTAGACGGTGGAGGCTAGGCGGCCTGGCGATGAGGTAGACGGTGGGGGGTAGGCAGCCTGGCGGTGGGGTAGACGGTGGAGGCTAGGCGGCCTGGCGGTGGGGTAGACGGTGGAGGCTAGGCGGCCTGGCGGTGGGGGTAGACGGTGGAGGCTAGGCGGCCTGGCAGTGGGGTAGACGGTGGAGGCTGGGCAGTCTGGCAATGGAGTAGATGGTGGAGGCTAGGCGGCCTGGCGATGGGGAAGACAGTGGAGTCTAGTCAGCCTGGTGGTGGGGTAGACAGTGGTGGGGTAGACAGTGGAGGCTAGGCGGCCTATTGGTGGGGTAGACAGTGGAGGCTAGGCGGCCTGGTGATGAGGAAGACAGTGGAGGCTAGGCGGCCTGCTGGTGGGGTAGACAGTGGAGGCTAGGCGGCCTGTTGGTGGGGTAGACAGTGGAGGCTAGGCGGCCTGTTGGTGGGGTAGACAGTGGAGGCTAGGCGGCCTGTTGGTGGGGTAGACAGTGGAGGCTAGGCGGCCTGTTGGTGGGGTAGACAGTGGAGGCTAGGCGGCCTGTTGGTGGGGTAGACAATGGAGGCTAGGCGGCCTGGAGATGGGGAAGACAGTGGGGGCTAGGCGGCCTGGAGATGGGGTAGACAGTGGGGGCTAGGCGGCCTGGTGATGGGGAAGACAGTGGGGGTTAGGCAGCCTGGTAGTGGGGTAGACAGTGGAGGCTAGGCGGCCTGTTGGTGGGGTAGACAGTGGAGGCTAAGCGGCCTGGTGGTGGGGTAGGTGGCCTGGTGATGGGGTAGACGGTGGGGGCTAGGCGGCCTGGCGGTGGGGTAGACAGTGGAGGCTAGGCGGCCTGGCGGTGGGGTAGACAGTGGAGGCTAGGCGGCCTGTTGGTGGGGTAGACAGTGGAGGCTAGGCGGCCTGTTGGTGGGGTAGACAGTGGAGGCTAGGCGGCCTGGAGATGGGGAAGACAGTGGAGGCTAGGCGGCCTGGTGATGGGGAAGACCGTGGGGGCTCGGCAGCCTGGTGGTGGTGTGGTAGACAGTGGGGGCTAGGCAGCCTGGTGGTGGTGTGGTAGACAGTGGGGGCTAGGCAGCCTGGTGGTGGTGTGGTAGACAGTGGGGGCTAGGCAGCCTGATGGTGGTGTGGTAGACAGTGGGGGCTAGGCAGCCTGGTGATGGGGAAGACAGTGGGGGCTAGGCAGCCTGGTGGTGGTGTGGTAGACAGTGGGGGCTAGGCCGTCTGGCGATGGGAACCATGGTGGAGGATAAGCGACCTGACAGAGGGGTACAAGGTGGAAGATTAACTGCCATGGAGTAGTCTAGGTGGCCAGGTGGTAGGGTGCACGGTAGTAAAATGGCGGCCTGGTGGTAGGGTACACAGTGGTGTCTAGGCCGCCTGGAAGTTGGCTAAATGGTTTAGTCTAAACCATCTGGTGGTGGGGTATATGGAACAGTCTAAGCCACCTGGTGGTGAAGTACACAGAGGAGTCTAAACCATCTGGTGGTGGGGTATATGGAACGGTCTAAGCCACCTGGTGGTGAAGTACACAGAGGAGTCTAGGCCACCTGGCAGTGGGGTACACTCCATTTCTTATGAATGAGTAAGGATAAATGGAACATTTGCTGCTGGCTGATCCCCAGCGCCAGCCATTGAAAGCAGAACAAAACCCCGACACTGGAATCTGAAAGACTCCAGGGCTGGTAGCTGGCCTTCCCATGGGCAATCCCAAATCACGATACCCCACTGTGTAACCCCCCCCCCCCAGTCACCATAAAACTCATTATAGCCAAGGCAATGTAAACAATGGCAGCCGTATCCCCAGCATCTCTGAGCTGAGGTGCGCTCCCGCACCCAGCCATTCAGGGTCGGTTGGGGGCAGGAGCATACCCTTGTCTAAAGGCAACCTGGAGGTGTGCCCACTATAATTTCCTAATGTTGGGCTCTGTGCCTAAACAAGGCCATAGGCCAATCATTAATATGCACAGCATACAGTGCTGATCAGACGAGAACGCGCATATGCGCCGTTTGGCCATCGAAAGTTACACTTTTATGGACGATTTTGGGTGTTTCATATAGACGGGATATCCACTCAAGATTCCCTGGGGCTAAAATCAAAACCCAGGATTTTGACTATCCTGGGGGTACACGGAGGAGCTGGTGTCAGTGGAGTCTAGGCGGCCTGAAAGTGGGTTGAACAGTGGCGTCTAGGTATTGCTTGGAGTTGGGGTAGATGGTGGAATCTAGACGGCCTTGTGGTGGGGTAGATGGTGGTGTTTAGGTGTTACAAAGTCTAGGTGACCTGCTGGTGAGGTACACAGTGGAGTCTAGGCCGCTAGTCGGGGGGGGGGGGGGGGGGGTAAACAGTGAAGTCTAGACCAGTGGGTTACAAAGTCTAGACCAGTGGGTTACACGGAGGAGTCTAAACTTCCTGGCGGTGGGGTACATGGTGGAGTCTAGGCTGCCTGGCTGAGGGGTACATGGTGGAAACAAGGCCACCTGGAGATGGGGGTACACGGTGAAATCTAAGCTTCCTGACGAGAGGTACATGATGGAGCCTAGGCCACGTGGGTGTGGGGTACATGATGGAGCCTAGGCCACGTGGGTGTGGGGTACATGATGGAGCCTAGGCCACCTGGGTGTGGGGTACATGATGGAGCCTAGGCCGCCTGTCGGTGGGGTACTTGGTGGAAACTAGGCCGTCTGGCTGAGAGGTCCCCGGTGAAGTCTAGACTGCCTGAGGGGTACATGTTGGAGTCTAGGCCGTCTGGCTGAGGGGTACATGTTTTAGACTAGGCCGTCTGGAGATGGGGGCGCACACTGAGGTTTAGGCGGCCTGGAGACTAGGATGTTTGGAAGTGGGATACATGGTGGAGACTAGGCTGTCTGGAAGTGGAGTACACGATATGTCATTCTGGGGGTCGGTGGTTCACATGCAGCTGTGAAGAGTCCCATTGGTCCATGCAGAAAAGGGGTGGTGTCACTTCTTGATGGAGAAGCCACTGTACTCTGGTTGAGTGATATCACGTTTGTCGTGGAATCGCACTCGGCTGATCTTGGATTTGGGGCTGCCGGTCTTCTGCAGCCATTCCTGCATCTGCTGCACCTGGGCGACCGGTCCCTGCATCTGCCCCCTCACCGTGCCAGCGTCCGTGTTCTGCACCCAGCCGGCCAGGCCCAGCCTGCTCCCCTCTGCCTGCAAAGAAACACACACGGGGCGCCATTATTGGTGACGGGTGCTGGCAGCGGATCCTTCCCGAGGTGACTGGTGACCTCACCTGTGTGTACTTGCGGAAGAACACCCCCTGCACCTTTCCAAACACCTCAAAGTTCACGGAGATGAGCTCTGCGCCCTCCGCCATATTTCTGGGGGAGAGAGACAAGGTTAAGTAAATTCAATGCAGCTGTCACTGATGGTGTGAGGATAAGGTTAGATTGTAGTCCCTCTGCTAGGAAAAGGTGAGTATTTCTCTAATGAACTAGATGGAACTCTGCTGGTAAAAAATCTAGTAGGACTCACTTATGCTCTAAAGTAGGACTCACTAATGCTGCGAGAGGGAGGTTTGGTTATTTTCTACTACAATTAGAAAAAAGGCGAGCACCTCTTCAATGCAGGGCTTGTTGATGGTGTGAGTTGAGGTTATTTTACAGTCACCTCATTGGATGGAGCTCTGCTACAATGATGGAGGGTGGAGCCTGGTAAAGGTAGCGTAGGTAGACTTTATAGGGGGAACACCACCGAGGATTTGGACTCTCACTGGTATTGTTAATCCCAAGCAGGATGCCCTATGGAGTAAATTCATGTAAGCTCCCGTAAAAACTCAACTTCTGGTGATTCCTTATGAATGAGTAAGGATGAATGGAGCAGGAGCTCCGGGCTGATCCCCACCCTAGTCGCCCAAAAACTCTGCCCCGGCTCCCATAGGGGTTAGACATCGGTGGCTGCATTCCCAGGATCTCAGGTCTGAAGGCCCATTCCCATGCCAAGATAGGCTGAGGACTGGAGCGCTCCCCTGTCTAAAGGGAAACTGGGGATGAGGTTACTGATGCTCCCTATTGCCAAACCCTGTGTTTAAACAGAGTCGTATTGCAAAAATTAATATGCATGGCATATAGCTCCAATTGGTCGAGAGCCCGAGCATGTGCCGTTTGACAAGGGTGAGGTTTTAATTCGATCCGGAGGGAGGGTTACATAGCCAAGATCCCCAATTGTGATGCCCCCGGAGCAAGAATCAAAACTCATGATAGTAAAATGATGTGTGAAACCCCCCAGAAAAACAAACCTAACCCCGGTTCTATGGTGCATGCGCGGGCTCTCATCCAATCACTGGCGTTTATCGTGCACATTTAATGTTCTGCAAATGCATCAGTTTATGGAAATCAGGATCGAAAGCAACCACATCCCCAGCAGTGGGCTTATCTGAATGTCTGGGTTTGGGGTGCCCCAGGGGCCTGCCCTGGAATCTAAGAGACTGTCTATAGTTTTGATTGTTGTGAATGGGGAGTGCATGCTGCTGCATCCCAAGCCATTCTGATAGGACAGTGAAGGGTTCTGATTGGATAAAAGCCTGCGCATGTGACAATGGACCAAGGAGAGGTGAGTTTTGCTGGGCGACCTAGGGGGTTTCACACAGCGGGCATCCCAATTCTAATTCAGGATGCCCCGCGAGCATGAAACAACACCTGGAAGAGTCAAATTTCTAGGTTTTGTTCCGCTTTAAAGCGGACCTTCAGCATCATTTAATGAAAAGCCCAAACCCTTAAATAATTATTTCCCAGCATCTTAAATTAATATCTAACATTTTTAGTCACTTTTTATTCTTTCCCCCACTGGCCTGCAACTCTGTTCAGCACTGTAGGATATGGGCGCCTCCATCTTGGCTCACTAGCATCACATACTGAGGAGAGGAGAGGGGGGCAAAAGTGCAGGGGGATGGGGTTATTAGCTGTGCTTTGCACAGACAAAGAAGAGCTGGGGTCAGGAAAAGGTCAGCAGTCCCAGAATGCATAGCAGCACAGTCAAAAGGCACTTCCTGTTTGCAGGCTGCCTGATGTTCCATGAGCCGCCATCTTGGATGTTCAAAGGCTCATAACATGCAGTAGATGCAGGTAGGATGATTTTTAATGTGGACAATCTGTATGTACAGGGTGTGAAAAACATATAAGATAGGCTCTTATTCAGGGTGAAGGTCCGGATTAATGTGGGCAATCTGTAGGACCGCTTTAAAGTAAGAGCTAGACCACCCCACAGGTTGTCAGTGTGGGGTTTTAATACACTGAACACCCTCATCCTGTTGACATTCACTTCACTTGGTAAGGGAGGTAACCCCATACCTCCCAGGTGTCCCTGATTTGGAGGGACTGTCCTTCTTTTGATGTCCCCCTGTAACTTGTTCTCCTTTGTCCCTCTTTGAGGTGTAACATGCAAGACTACATCAATGAATGATTCATTTGCCTAAAGTGTTTCTATTGTAACTGTTACAATGTGTCTCCTATCCATCCCTCAATGAGGGGGCGTGGCCTAATTTAACAAATGTCCCTCTTTCCCACCCTGAAAAGTTCGTTGGTATGGGTCACCCCTCAGCACCTATTGGGTGCTCTTAGGGTAAAGCGCTACAGCAGGTGAGAGCACTATAAAAATGAACAATAATAATAACATCGCAACAACCAAACAGTCCCACCGCCCCTAAGTGACGTCACCCCAACGTCAGAACCGTCAACCAAATGGGATCTCATATCTATGGCAGGCTTTAGCTTTTATAATCGTTCAGGTTCCCGTCATGAGGCGCCATCCCACCTCCGGTACTCACAGAGATGTTCCGTCCCTATGACAACCCGCGGCGCAGACTGATGACGTACCAGAGGCGGCCCGGAAGTAGCGTCTCAGCCTTTGTTTCCTAGCAACGGGTAGAAGACGCTGCTGCCTGGAGCGGGTGAGTCTCGTTCTTCGGAGTATTTACAGAGTTTTACGGAGTACTTTACAGAGTCTTTACTTTTTCGGGCTCTGCTGCAGAGTCTCGGTTCCTGGCTGAGGCGACCAAGTAGAACTTTCTTAAATTAATTGGGGTCACCGGACAGGGAGCGAAGCGAACCTAAAGTTAAAATAGACATAGGCCTCGATTCACCAAGAGTAGAAAAAAAAATTCATGGTAAAAGTTCAATTCATGAGAAAAAAGCCTTAGAATGTCACAGTTAGTGAATCACCAGATAGGAAGACAATGAAAGTCAATGGTACTTTTTTACTCCTGAGAAAAGTACTGAACTTTTTATCCCTTTTTACCTGTAGTAAAAAAGTGCCATTGACTTTCATTGTCTTTTTATCTGGTGATTCCCTAACTGTGACATTCTAAGGCTTTTTTCTCATGAATTGAATCTTTTACTACCATGAGAATTGTTTTCTACCATTATTGAATCAAGGCCATAGTTCTGTTATTTGCTCCACTCTGGATGCCCGTTTAGAATCCGGCAGTAATACTTACCAGCCTTTTCTTTTAGCAGGTGGCGCTGTGCACTGCGCATGCCCAGTGAAGCTTACTAGCCAGCAGCAGTCGCATGGGCCTGGTTAGTGGAAATGCCCAATTCTCATGCTTGCTATGGGGAGTCATGTAGGTGGTGGACCATTTGTCTGGAGGCTCACTTTAAAGTAGACCAAAACCATGTCTACCCCGCCCTGCAGTCTAAAAGGCTCCAGGACCAAGAAAAAGCCCTCCACAGAGGGATCCTGATTTGGGATGCCCTCCTTATGTATAACCCCTGGGATTGCTGCAAACCTTAAAGTGGAAAAAACCTGGGAATTTGACTTCCCTGCGTTTTGTTTTTTGTTCCAAAACGTCCAGTAAAACACACCTCTCCTCGGTCCAGCGGCGCATGTGCAGGCTCTCGTCCAATCAGAGAAAACCTAGCTACACCTTTGTCTTCTCCCCCAGTCCAATGGCGCAGCGCTGCATGCCTGCAGTCCATTTAGCAGGATGCGTGCCTGCACCAGGCATTTGTGCATGGCCAGAACAGACATGCTCTGTTGAAGGGTAGCGGGGATGCGGCTGCCAGTGCGTTCAGCTGGACTCTGCTCCTTAGAGAAGCTGAGTTTTCATCAGCGCAGTTGAACGTGCTGATTGGACAGGAGGTCATGAGTATGCCATAGGATAGGGGAAAGATGAGTTCGTACCTGGGGGGTTTCAGATGGGGGGGGGGGCAAGAACTAAAACTCAGGATAGCCAAAATCCTGGGTTTTGGTCCACTTTAAGCAATACCCTGTATGTTACTGGGCATATCATCTCCCAACCTTTCTCCTGAACAGCGCCCCCCACTTGGGCAAGTGAACTCTGCAACCTTTCCGCAATACACCCGGATGAATCCACTAGGACAAGCTTTCAGAGGACGCCTTGATAATATACCTATCATAGCAACAATCCTGGACTTTCTTACCCCTAAGCACTTCCAACAAGTTTTCTACCTGACCTACCCAAAAGGTGTCACCGACTCGACCCTGTTTTATTCTGAGCTAGTGTGTGATAATTACTAGCAGATTAAAGTGGTTCAAAACCCACGCCGATCGATTTCCTCGTGATTCCCCGCTATGTGAAACCCCCCAGGTTCCCCCATTCACTTACCTCGTTTCCCGGTCCCACTGCACGTTAGAGCAGTGGCCGCATCCCACTAGCAGGCATTTGTGAATGGCCGGCGCGGGCACACTCCCTGTTAGAGGGAGGCGAGGGATGCGGCCGTCAGAGCCGCTGCTCTTAGACGCATGGTGGGACTGGTAAGAGGTGAGCTGGTTTCGGCATCCTGGGAGGTTTTACACAGCGGGGCACCCCAGGGGAAAAGGACCAAAACCCAGGATAGTCAAAACCCTATTGCCACTATTGCATGTATGCAGCTTTTAAATATATATATATATATATATATATATGTACAATATATACATTTACAAGCCTTTATGTAAATAAATAACCATGGAATGAGGCCCTACTTTTATCCAAAATTACCCCGATCCATTTGAAAATATTGGTGCATTACCTGGTTGGTGTATAACAGACACAGTAACTGATCTCCTTCTATACATTAGAAATAGGACCTGGTTGGATCTAATGATCACAAGGGCCCAGTGCCGGGTCCTCACCAGACATAGATTACCCAATCAGATTGCAGTTTAGATCCTTATGTTGATGCAGCTTTTTTTCCAAGTCATCCTTCAGCTTGACGGCTTATTAAAAGATAATCCGTTACCGGTAAGTCTAACTGTGTTTTTTTGTTTTGCAGCTTGGCCGGTGGCCTGCAGCATGGCCCGGATGAAGATGGCCCCCTACCCATACCCAGACAGCCTATTGGAACCCAAGCTTCCTGCCCTGCAGTCAACCAAAGGCCTCTCCCGGCTGGAGGCGATGAGGAGCGAGTATCAGGAGCGCAGCCTGCGCGCCAAAGAGGAGAAGATGGTGACACTGTTGAACCAACAACAAGAGCGCATCACCCAGCGCCTCAACGGTACCCTCTCCAGAATTAAGCAGCCCCAGGAGCAGAACGTGTGGGCCCCAGAGGAGAGGGAATGGGCTTCTAACTGGACTGTCGCCAAGAGGTCTGCCGGGGTGGATCGCGCGCACCCTCTGAAGCCGGTCTCCCACCATCAGGCTTCCATGCACCCAGCTTCAGCAACGGGCATTCGTCACAAAGTCACGCCACCGGGACAGGAGCTTGTCCGCTCTAAATCGGGCCCATCCCGGCCCACCACTTGGCAGCAGCTGGAGAGGAAAGAGTCCAACCTGGAGGCCGAGATCCGCAGGAAGGAGGCTCTGCTGCTGGAGAAATTGAGGAGAACCGAGGAAGAACTTCGGCGCATACAGAGGGAAAAAGCAGAAGCTGTGCTTGAGGAGAGAAGTGGCCACGATAGGGATAGGTGGAAAGAGGAACATGGAGTAGGCAGGGAAGAAAGAAGGAAGGTGGAGGCCAAGACACAGGAGAGATGGTGGCAAGGGGGGACAGAGAGAAGAGGCCAGGAGAGCTGGAGAAGCGAGAATGCTGAGGAACATGGAGGAGGCAGGGAAGAAATGAGGGTCCCGAGGAAATGGAAAGTGGAGGCCAAGAAGCAGGAGAGATTGAGGGAGGGTGGGGCAGAGAGAAGAGGCCAGGAGAGCTGGAGAAAGGAGAATGCAGAAGAACATGGAGGAGGCAGGGATGGAATTAGGGTCCAGAAGAGATGGAAGGTGGAGGCCGAGAAACAGGAAAGATTGAGGGAGGGCGGGGCAGAGAGAAGAGGCAAGGAGAGCTGGAGAATTGAGAATGCTGAGGAACATGGAGGAGACAGGGAAGAAAGATGGAAGATGGAGGCCAAGACACAGGAGAGATGGAGGGAGGGTGAAGAGGGAAAGGGGCAGGAGAGGTGGAGGAAGGCCGAGGAGGAAAGAGGCCAAGAGAGATGGAGGGATGCTGAGGAGGAAAGAGGCCAAGAGAGATGGAGGGAGGTGGAGGAGGAAAAAGGCCAGGAGAGATGGAGAAAGGCTGAGGAAAGAGGTCAGGAGAGATGGAAGAGGGCTGAGAAGGAAAGAGGCCAGGAGAGATGGAGGAAGGCAGAGGAGGAACGAGGCCAAGAGAGATGGAGGGAGGCTGAGGAGGAAAGAGGGAGATGGAGGGAGGTTGAACTACAGCAGAGAAAAGCCCAGGAGACATGGAACGAGACAGAGGCCACAAGACTGAGGGCAGGGAGACCCCAGCAGAATCCAGCTGCTGCCCAGCAATATTTGAGCCCCAGCCAGGAAGCAAGGGGCACCTATGACTGGACCACGGCAAAGGGCCTGCACCAAAATTTGACAATGAAAGCAAACAGACAAGCTTCCTCTGATACAGCAGATGACTCTTCTCAATGGGTACAGGAGCAGGAAGAGGCGGAACTTGGCGAGGAGCGGGTGCCATGCCAGATGTGTGGACGCAGATTCATGGCGCAGCGGCTAGAGAAGCACATGCAGATCTGTCAGAAGATGCAAACATCCACCCGAAAAGTCTTCGATTCTTCCAAAGCCCGAGCCAAGGGCACAGACCTGGAACAATTTCTACGCAACCAGGGGAAGCGTCCGGTCCAGGACCCTGAGGTAAGTTACCCTCTGATCTCCTCGAGTTGTAGCACCCGCTGGAGGCTGCCATGAGTGACTGGCAGGTTAGCACACTCTCTCTATCATTAAACCGAACCAACAGCCTGGCACAGTTGGAAAAGAAAGGAAGCGGCCATTTTGGATCTTCCTCTCCCAGTATCTTAGCCATGCTGCTGCCTGGATTCAACTGACATACCTCACAATGCCCAATAACAGGAAGCCCAGCAGCACTTCCTGTTTGCAGGTGGCCTGCAAATGCACGAGCCACCATCTTGTTTACATAATTTGCCACAGCAAGAGTTAGAAATGGGTAAATGAATTTGTATGTGCAGCAATCTAAATTGCCCCAGGGAGGGGGGCATATAAGCACTGTTGTGTTGGTCTGGCTTAAGTCATTTTACGGACTGTTGGTCCGTATTAAAGCGGACCTTCACCCTGAATAAGAGCCTATCTGATATGTTTCCCCCCACCCTCTACATACAGATTGCCCACATTAATCCGGACCTTCACCCTGAATAAGAGCATATCTTATATGTTTCCCACACCCTGTACATACAGATTGCTCACATTAAAAATATTCTTAGTATACAGTACGTCCTGCTCCAGATATAGTACTTACACTTGGGTTATCCTCCGCCAGATGGCGCTGCACTGCAGAGACATGCAAAACAGGCTCCCCCCGGCCCCTCAAATACCCGGGGACCTCCCACAAATCCCCAGATTTCTCTGCAGTGCTGACTGCGAAGACATGAAGTATCACTCTCTCGCAGGTGAGCGGGGCTATTACAGCCTGCGGCCCTGTTGGACTGTTCCCACCCGTCCTCCTTGTGATGTGCCTCCCAGCCTGGGCTGCGCTGGTCGGGTGAAGGTAGGCAGCACCATGTGTGCTTATGGAGCTGCCGCAGTCCCCCACCAAAGGGTAGGCGGTATAGGCTGATGGTGAGCCTCTATGGGACGCCCCTCCCGCATTGTTGCCCTGTGTAGCGGTGGGCCCTGTACGAAGGGCCGCCATCCTCCCTCGTTCCCCCCGTAGTCGGGGGGGAAAGAAAGGGGGGGGGGTGTGCCTGTAGTGTCTGTGTATGATTGCACGTATAGGCATTTTGTCTGTCTTTGGACTTTTATATATATATGGTGTCAGCCGCCGCGCCTTTTTGTATTTTACTCGTATAACTGCCGCCGCCGCGCGCGTTTTTTCCTTCGTTGGATGTTCCGCGTCGGGCAGCGGCGTTACCTCAGACACCTCTGTGTCCTCATTGGCTGATGTTGGACTTCGGGAGGGCGGGGCCTGGTCTGGCGCGCTCCGCGTCATGGCTCGCTCTGGCTGCCCTTCGCGGTACATGGCGCCATTTTGTCTGTTCGCGCGCGACGCGTGGGACGTTCCTGCTTACCGTGGTCCATAAGTTCCCTCTCATTGTTCTCATTGTAGTGTTTCAGTTCTGACACCATTCTTTCTCATTGTGTCTTTCAGACTGGTGAACACCATTGGCTTCTCCCGGCCCGGTGTATTTGATAGCGGGCCTTGTAAAATTCTCCCACTTCCCTAGCATCCAGGGTTGCTTATAGTGTCAATCCCTGCTGGCATATTGAGCCTAAATAATCACCATATGGAGGCATCTCAGAATTTTGTGACCGGGGTCCCCCGGGACAAGACCGGCTGTGTATAGCGTGTGGACAACCCCATGCTGATGCTGACAGGGCACGGGTCTGCGGACCATGTGCCGAGCAAGCACTGGCTCTGCAATCAGGCCTGCCAGTGGCCGCACCTCGTTTGAATTCACCTATTTCCCCATGCTTAAATCTCACTCCTGCTGAGTCGCATACAAGTGGGGATTTGCAGCCTGTTATGTCTTCTAGACTGCCTACGGCTGAACAGATTATTGCGAGATTGTCAGAGCGCAAGGGCCCTGGTAAGAAGCGGCACTTGACGCCTCATGTTACTGTTTTCCTTTGGGAACTGAGGAGTTTACTACTCGGTGTGGTTATACCCCTTCTGATGAAGGAGAGCTCTTCTCTGACTCAAGCTCATCTGATGGGCCGGGGAGTCATGACGATTCTGGCCATGAATTCTGGGCCCAGAGTGACACTGACGATCTGATTAAGGTCTTTGAGGTTCTGTCTATCTCTCTCCCTGGTGAGGCACCCAAGCAGAGAGGGGAGCGTTTCCATACAGCAACAGCACGTTTGGAATTCCTGGAGCAGGCACATTTCCATACTCTTGTGCTCAAGGAATGGGAATGCCCCAGTAAACTGCCAGGGGTCCCAGGGGACTGGGATAGGAAGTACCCTTTTCCCCCTGAGGTGGTTAATTGTTGGTCATCCCCCCCCCCCACGTGGTGGATGCCCCGAACATAGGGGTTCCTAACCCCCCTTTATTGCAGCCCCTGCTTATACTACCCTTCGGGATGCTGAGGACCGGCGCATTGATCTGCTGGCCTCCCACACCTTTACATGTGCAGGGACGGCGCTGCGCCCGGTCTGTGCCGCGGTCATTACTGCTGTGTCCTGCTAGAACCCTAATCAGAAAGATGCTTGATCGTCCCCCTGATGATCTCCCCTGGGATGTGTTTAATGCACTCTCCAGTTGTGATGTATTTGTGAAATTTATCTTATTAGCGCTGGATGACACCATTAGAATGTGTGCAAGAACTTCTGCCCTTGTGGTGGCTATACGTCACTTGGTCTGGCTGCGACAGTGGGGTGCTGACGATGCTGCTAAAAAGACTCTTACCGGGCTTCCCTTTAGAGGGCTACGCCT
Source organism: Gastrophryne carolinensis (assembly GCA_027917425.1). NCBI lineage: Eukaryota > Metazoa > Chordata > Amphibia > Anura > Microhylidae > Gastrophryne > Gastrophryne carolinensis. The sequence goes on along the minus strand of CM051244.1, from coordinate 37,030,122 downwards.
GTTTGGGGCCCGTCTAGACCTGTTTGGTAAGAAGGGTAAGTCACCGCAACGCAGGCGGCCGTCTCGGCCCCCTCGGGGCAGGGGCACCCCTCCTCCCCCCTACCATGGTGTTAAACAAGAACCAGGGGTGCCCTTCGCGGGGACTCGCGCAGACTCCTGCCCCGGGAGCAGGAGACGCCCAGGCCCCTCCAGCGGGGCTAAGTCTAAATCTTCCACCAAGCCCCCTCAAGCATGATGGGGCGCCCTCGCCCGTCTGGGTGAGGGGATGGCTGCGGCACTTTGCTCTTGTCAGGAGGCATCACGCCTCATACTGGTGGATTCAGGAGGTAGTGTCCTCCGGATATAAGATAGAGTTTGCTGCGCGGCCTCCCCCAAGATTATCAGGTCCCGGGTACTCCTGGTCCCTGCCTCTGTTCAGGTGCTGGCGCTGGCCATGCAAGGCCTGCGAGGTCTGGGGTCACTTGCAGATTGCCCTTAACAGGCAGAGGCAGGGGCCGCTACACCAACCTTTCCACAGTCCTCCAAAAGGATGGGTCAGTCTGGCCCAGCTTGGATTCACAGGTTCTCGGCAATTCTCCAATTACAGGCAGTTTCTGCATGGAAACTCTGAGATGGGCCATCAGCGCCTTGCGCCCAGGGGGCTTCTTGCCGTCTGTGGAGCTCTAAGATGCTTCTGTTCACATCCCTGTGTCTTCAGGACACCGAGGCTCTTCAGGTTCGTGTTGGAAGTCCAACACTGCTAATTTGTGGCCTTGTTATCTGGCCTCTCTTCAGCTCCCAGAGTGCTCACCAAGGTGCTGACGGGGGTGATGTCTCTGATGAGACCAAGGGGCGTCCGCGCGATGACCTACCTGGATGTCCTTTTTCACTTCCCAGTCTCTACGTCAGGCTAAGTTGGATACTCGGCTGGTGGTGTCCATTGGGAGTCATTTGGATGGGTGATCAATCACCCCAAGTCCTCATTGTCCCCTTAATTGGTAACTCCATTCCTAGGAATGAATCTGGATTCGGTCCAAACGAGAATCTTCCTTCCTCAGCAATAAAGTGGACAATCTGGTTGCATGGGCTCAGTCCCTCATTGCTGTCACAGTCCCTTCACCAGGCAGGGATGCAGCTGGTGGGTCCATTGGTGGTTTACTCAGAAGAGGTCCCTTATGCTCAGTTCCCCTTGTGCCCTTCTGCGACTTCTATTGTTAAGTACAGGACAGGGATCTAGCATCCCTGCAGCAGGGTCTGTGTGCCTTCCCACCTGGTAAGGAGGTCCCTCTTGGAGTGGATGAACTCAAGGAACCTGTCTGGGGGCAGTTCCCTTCTTGCCCCTTCCTGGAGACGGTCACCATGGATGCCAATCTATCAGGTTGAAGGGGGGGGGGTTTCTTCTGAAATCCCTGCGGTTCTGGGGGAGGTGGGGCCCTTAGAAGGTCCATACACCTATCGATGTTTGAAACGGTGAGCGTTTCGGTTGGTTCTATCTCCCTTGACTAATCCTCTTCTGGGCCTGCCTGTTCGGGGGCGCCCGGTCTGTCTGACGACAGTGGCCTACATTAATCATTTGGGAGGGGCCTGGAGCAGGAGGGCCCTCCAGGAAGTGTCTATGATCCTAATCTGGGTGGAGACAATGTTCCCTGCATATCAGTGATATTCGCTCCGGTGGGGGTCCCTCTGCAACAGGATGTGCTAATCCCTGTGTCACTATGGGGTCCAACCAGTCGTGGATCTGTTTGTGTCACGTCACAAGCTCTCGGCCCTTGTTTCCCTGTCCCAGGATCCTCTGGCCGTGGTCCGGATACCTTAGTAACGTCATGGCTGGACGTTCTGTTCTGTATGTCTTTTCTCCATTCCCCCTGCTAGGCAGGGTTCTGCGCAAGATTGCTCTGGAAGGGGGACCAGTGATTCTGGTGGCCCCCTGGGTGCCCTAGTAGAGTGTGGTTTGCAGACGTGGTATTGAGGGCAGTAGTTCTGTACGTTCTGCCTGGAGTGCCAGCTCTGCTCACTCAGGGCCCCTTTACGTCACCCCAATCTACAGACTCTGGTCTAGACGGGCTGACTGCTGAAACATCCATCTTGATGGAGACTTGATGGAGGCTTATCTGTCTCGGTGATTGAGACTATGGGAAGACTAGGAGCAAGCTTCTTCTTCCATCTGTTATAGGGTATGGCGTACCCATATTGATTGGTGTGAGTCTAGGTCCCTTCCCTGTTGAGCGTTCTCGGTTCCCAGGATTCTAGAGTTATTACAGCATGAGTTGGAGTTGGTTCTCCAAGGGTCAGGTTCTGCTCTGGCCGCCTTACTTTAGAAGTCTTTTGTTCAGTTTTCCTTGGTTAAGACTTTTTTCAGGGGGTATTCATGTACGTTCCCCATGTAATCCTATGGTCCCTGTTGGGATTTGTATTTGATTCTGTCTGCCTTGCGGGGTTTTTCCCTTTGGTCCTATTCAGGATGCTGTCCGGCTGTTCTTACTCTCAAGGTTGTCCTTCTGGTGGCTGTTACTTCGGTCAGACGTGTGTCTGGCGGACGGCTCTGTCTATCTAGCCCCCATTCTTTGAGATACACCAGGATGGGTAGTGTTCCGCCTGAAGCCAGACTTTCTGCCTAAGGTGGTGTCTTTTGTTCATTGTTTCAAGATATTGTTCTTCCTTCCTGCCTTATTCCTAGCAACGCTGAGGAAAGGGTTCTGCATTGCTTGAACAGGTGTTGGAAGTTTTTTCCTTGGTAGTCACTGTGTCCTTTAGGAGAACTGATGTTCCTTTGGGCCTACGGCCACTCCATCCTGTATGTGCCCGATCTCGTCTGCTTTCGGGAGTTAGGCGGCTTTGGCCCTGGTCATTACTTGGATGGGATGGTCCCTTCTGGTCCTAGGAAAGGGTTTTTGGCTTCTGCCAAGTCTACTGTTAGCGATTGGATTCGTCAGGCTGCTACTCAGGCCTATTCCACCAAGGGGAAGAATCTTTCCTTTTCGCTTTACTTCTCATTTTACTCGTGCTTTTGGTGCCTCTTGGGCTTTTCAGCACCAGGCTTCTGTTGAACTGGTTTGCTAGGCAGTTACTTGGTCTTCTGTTCATACCTTTTCAAAGTTTTACAAGGTTGATGTTAGGGCCTCAGCTCATGCTGACTTGGCCGCATGCTTATGCACGTGCCAGTGGTTTTAAACGGTCTGCTGCTGTCTTTTTTGTTGGGGATCCCACCCTACCTTATGGACACTGCTATTGGATGTCCCAAGTGTAATCTATCTGGAGCAGGACGTACTGTATACTAAGAATAATACAATTCTGTGAAATACTCACCTTTGATATTATTTGTATACAGTACGTCCTGCTCCACCCCACTCTGGTTTTGGCATGTTACCATTGCTATAGTTACGAGTTTCGGTGGTTAATTCTCCCGGCTTCTTGTTCACTGCTTTTCAATGCTGGGGATTTGTGGGAGGTCCCCGGGTATTTGAGGGGCCGGGAGGAGCCTGTTTTGCATGTCTCTGCAGTGCAGCGCCATCTGGCGGAGGATAACCCAAGTGTAAGTACTATATCTGGAGCAGGACGTACTGTATACAAATAATATCAATTCTACAGGTGAGTATTTCACAGAATTGTATTTATCCTACCAGCATCTACTGCATGTTATGAGCCTTTAAACATCCAAGATGGCGGCTCATAAAGCGTCAGGCAGCCTGCAAACATGAAGTGTCTGACTGTGCCGCTCTGCATTCTGGGATTGCTGTCCTTTCTCTGACCCCAGCTCTGCTCTGTCTGAAGAGCACAACTATAACCCCGCCCCCCTGTACTTTATCACACTCTCCTCAGTATGTGATGCTTCTGAGGCAAGATGGCGGCACCCATATCCTAGAGTCCTGAACAGAGTTGCAGCCCACTGGGGGAAAAAATAATATGTAAGTGACTAAAACTGTAAAATATATTAATTTGAGATGCTGGGGAATAGTTTTTTAAGGGTTTGGGCATTTCATTAAATTATGCTGAAGGTCCGCTTTAAGTCTGTTCTAGAATTCTTTTTTGCTATCGCAGTTCTTCTGTTTAGTGTAGAAGCTTTTACCCATCATGCAACACTTTGGGTGGATATTAACGTTAACAGGCTGGCTGAAGAGAGAGGCAGATGTGATCAGTTCTTCCCTCTAAAATGGTATGTTCCAAACCCATGTTGAACAAAACCCCAACAAATCTAAAAGATTCCAAGACCAGCCTGCTCCTGGGGCATTCCAAATTGGAATACCCCCTCAGGGTCACTGCAACACGCACCTTCTTCCTGGCTCCATCGACGACCACATCCCTAACATCCTTGGGCTGTGGCACGCTCCTGCCCCCAGCCATTCAGATGTGGACAGGAGTGGCCCCGCAGCATGCGGTCGCTCTCGTTCCCCCAGGACTGTTTTCTGTAACATTCATATGCGCGACAAATAGCTCTGACAGCACATATGCTGTAGGCCCAGGGAAAGGTGAGTATATAATGGGCGATCTTCTATGTTTCACACAGCGGCACAACCCAAATCAAGATGTCCCCAGAAAAGATACAAAAGCTCCTTTATTCTTAGTATGTCACACACCCCGCTTCAAGAATCCATAACATGTGGGTAATATCGTCCTGAAGAGGGCGTTCCTGCAGAGATGATAGCAAAAGAAAGCCCCTCCCTGATCCATAAATACCTGGGACCTCCCACTCACTACCCAGTTTTCCATCTCTGCAGACGGCGAGCAAGTCAGAAGATGATGGCTCCTCCTTGAACAGGGGGATTTCAGGTAGCCGGGGTAACTCCCGGCCTCTTATTTTGTTTATTTCCGCTCGGACCCCTGTTTTGTCCCAAAATTTACCTCATATTACATGCCTCCACAGTCTTGGCTGCTGGCCCGAGCGAGGGTACATTGGCACCTCTGGTGCTGAGGAGCAGAGCTCCACCGTGAGACCCTAAAAGAGAGGGTAGGCGGTCATACCGGGTAGGTGATCCCGGTTTGGGATGCCCCGTCCCTTGACTTTTCCCCTGGGGGGGGGCCCTTCCCTTTTACCAACTATGGGGGCTGGGGGTTCCTCTCATAGGGGTTAGTTTTATTCACCTTCTCTTTATTCACTTTCTCTTTATTGATGTGGTGTATCTGGGAGTAATTCCTCAATGAGTTTATTCTGTTGGTTACTATGTTGCAGCACCGCAGCTGTCATTGCAGCCTAGCGCCGGGGTTTTTCAGTCTGTGAGGAGAGATTTTACCTCACGCGCTTTGGGGGGGCGGGGCTGGCACTCGGCGCTCTGCCGCGGCCAGCCCCCGTTCTCTCCTTCATTCCTGCCGCAGCGAGCGGGGCGGGTGCTCCGCTAGTGACAGCGGACGCACCCGTTGTCACGGCAGCCGGCGCCGCGGTTGTCGGCGGCGCCGGTCTCTGGGCTGGTGTGTGAGGGACTTCTTCCCTCACGCTTCATTCACACTAGAGGGGGGGCGGAGCCGGGCTTTCGGCGCGTCGCCGCGGCTCCGCCCTCCTCTGTACTGGCGCCGCTGCGGAGCTGAGCTCCCTGTTACTAGGCAGCTAAGGGGGCACAGTTCAGCTTTGCGCGGGCTGCGCAGACCACGCCCCTGGCACGGCCGTCCTTCTTCTTCACTTCACCTCAGCAAGGTCGCCATTGTTCTGAGGCGGATCGTTCACCGCAGCGTCTGTGAGTGGCCCTGTGGGCCTCATTTATTTCTTCTTTTCTTGTCTGTTAAGTCTTATTGTAGGGACTTATGGGTCTCTCTCTGTCTTTTAGGTGAAGGTTATCCAGGAGGATCTTCTGTAGTATTGGAAGGTCTCTCCTGATCCTGGGTCCCTGGGTCCATTTTAGCATCACAAATCCTCCCACTCGGGACATTAAAGGGGAATCCCGGGTTGTCTAACTGGCGTAATTCCCTGGGTCATAGCGACCACTCAAAATTCACCTTATGGAGGCATCCCTGGATACTGGGACTGGGACCCCTTCGGGGCATCCCAAAAAGTGTATGTTGTGTGGGATTTCCATTACTGGGGATGATGTGTTACTGTGTATACCATGTGCACAGCAAACTATTACGCGGCAGTCCGAACCCCATGCGTCGGGGTCAGCACAGCCGGCCACCTCAACTCCCCCTCCCGCCTTGACTCGTGCCCCGTGTGACGTGGTCATGGGCAGGGATCTGCAATCTGAAATGTGTGTCAGATTGGCTAGCCTTGAGAAAATGCTCTCTAGCTCGGTCGCCCGTAAGGCTCCGTCTAAGAGAAAGCATTTGTCGCCGGCTCCGCCGGTGGATGATCTTGATGACAGAGATAATCTGGATTGGTCTGATTATCCCCAGCTAGAGGAGGGGGAGGTTGAAGAGGGTTCAGAATTTTCGGATGATGAGCAGTCTGCTGGCGCTGATGCCGAGCTTTCTGATTTAGGGAGATCCTTGGACTCTCCTCACGCTCTGTCTCTCATGTTGGAAGTTCTGAATATTTCCCCTCCCGAGGAGGCGTCACAACAGAAAGGTGAATTGTTTGAGGAATCCAGGCCGCGCCTGGAGTTTCCTACGCAACGCCATTTTGATAAAATCATTGACAAGGAATGGGATAGGCCGGCTCGGCTCCCTGGCATCCCTCAGGGGTGGGATAGGAAATATCCCTTTCCTTCTGAGGCGGTCAAGCGCTGGGCATCTCCCCCCGAGGTGGATGCACCGGTTTTGGGGTTGTCTAACTCCTCGGTGTTAAACAGACCTGATTGTTCCACTCTCAAAGATGGAGAGGATAAACGTATTGATCAGATGGCTTCTCATGGCTTTACTAGCATTGGGTCGGCCATCCGGCCAGTGTGCGCTTCGGAGCTAATGGTGTTGGCCACCAGGTCTGTAGTCAGGGACCTGTTGACTTCTTCCGGGCTTCGTCCTGGTAGTAACGAGTTCCTTAGCCTTAAACGGTGTGAGTTGTTTCTATCCTTTGTGTTGACTGCCTTGGATGATACTTTGATGATGTGTGGTAGGACGTCGGCTCTGCTTGTGGCTATTCGGCGGTCGGTGTGGCTGCGCCAGTGGGCGGCCGATTTTATGTCCAAAAAATCACTGACGGCTTTATCCTTTGTTGGTCTACGGCTCTTTGGAGAGACATTGGACTCTGTCACCAAGGGTGGTAGGTTACCTCAACGTAAGAAACAACGCCGCTCCTTTCGGGGGGCGCCTGCCTTTACCCCCTCCTTTCGGGGGGCCAGATCTGGCAGGGGTTCTGCATTTCCCTCTTCCAGAGGAGATTCCGGAAACAGGGGCAGAGGACGTGCCCGTTCTGGATACAGTTGGGGCTCTAAGCCCAAACCGGCTGCTAAGCCGGCTCAGCAATGAGGGGGCGCCCTCACCCATGCGGGTGGGGGGACGGCTGCAGCACTTCTCTCAGATCTGGGATCAAGAGGTCTCGGACAGATGGATCCGGGAAGTGGTGTCTTCCAGCTACAAGCTGGAGTTCGAGCTCCGCCCCCCTTCCAGATTTGTCAGGTCTCGGATGCCGTCGGAGCCTCTGGCGGCGCAGGGGCTCCTGGTGGCAGTGGAGAATCTTCTGGACATGGCTGTCATTTGCCCAGTGCCCCCTTCAGATCGGGGCAGGGGCTTTTATTCCAATCTGTTCACGGTACCCAAGAAGGACGGGTTGGTCCGACCCATCTTGGATTTGAAGCTTCTCAACAGGTTCATCCGGCCGAGGAAATTCCGCATGGAAACGCTGCGTTCGGCCATTCACTCCCTTCGTCAGGGAGACTTTCTGACGTCCATAGACATCAAGGATGCTTATCTTCACGTTCCGGTTTTTCCAGCACACCAGAGGTTTCTCAGGTTCGTTGTGGAGGATCGGCACTTTCAGTTTGTGGCACTTCCTTTCGGTCTCACCTCAGCTCCTCGGGTGTTCACCAAGGTGCTAGCGGGGGTGATGGCTCTGCTCAGAGGTCAGGGTATCCGCATTGTGCCCTATTTGGACGATCTACTGATCATGGCCTCTTCCTTCAACCAAGCGGAGTTGGACACCAGAGCGGTGGTGTCCACTCTGGAGAGGTTCGGTTGGGTGATCAACCACCCCAAGTCTTCTCTTTCTCCGTCCAGAATTCTGACCTTTCTGGGAATGTCTCTGGACACTTCACAGGCCAGGGTGTTTCTACCCCAGGCCAAGATTCTTTTGATTCAGGAGTTAGTTCGGTTTCTCTTGTCAACCCCTCATCCGACCATCCGGCTAGGGATGAGGCTGGTGGGGTTAATGGTGGCCTCATTCGAGGCAGTTCCCTTTGCGCAGTTTCACACAAGGACGCTTCAGCTTCATCTGTTGAAGGTTTGGGACAAGTCTCCTCTATCGTTGGATCAGTCCTTCCTGATGACTCCCCGAGTTCGTCGATCCCTGCAATGGTGGCTGGGGTCGGTCAATCTGTTGAAGGGCAGATCTTTTCTGGCTCCGTGTTGGGAAACAGTCACCACGGATGCCAGTCTGTCAGGTTGGGGGGGTGTTTGGAAGGACCTCCAGTTTCAGGGTCTGTGGGGCCCGCAGGAGGCTCACGAGCCCATCAATGTTCTGGAGTTGAGAGCCATCAGGTTGGTTCTGTTTCGCTTGACTCATCAGTTGAGAGGCCTGCCAGTTCAGGTCCGGTCGGACAACAGAACGGCGGTTGCTTACATCAATCACCAAGGAGGGACTCGCAGCAGGAGTGCCCTCAGGGAAGTGTCTTTGATTCTGGACTGGGCAGAGACCCACGTCCCGTGTATCTCAGCAGTCTACATTCCGGGGGTGGAGAACACGGAGGCGGACTTGCTGAGCAGGGCCTCCTCTCGTCAGGGGGAGTGGTCTCTCAGTCCCAAGGTGTTTCGTTCGATATGTCTCAGGTGGGGGGTCCCAGCGGTGGACCTCTTTGCTTCTCGTCACAATCACAAGCTTCCAGTCTTTGTGTCTCTCTCGCAGGATCCTCTGGCTCTGGCAGTGGATGCCATGTCTCTGAACTGGAGGGATCTGGGGTTCCTTTACCTGTTTCCTCCGTTCCCAATGCTATCCAGAGTGCTGCGCAAACTGGCCTTGGATGGTGCGTCGGCAATTCTGGTGGCCCCAAGGTGGCCAAGGCGAGTTTGGTTCGCAGACCTTGTAAGACTGGCAGAGGATCAGTTCGCCCTGCCTCTGCTGCCGGACCTGCTCACCCAGGGTCGGCTACGCTATCCCAATTTACCATCGCTGGCTTTGACGGCATGGCTGCTGAGACCGCCATCTTGAAGGAAGAAGGTCTTTCTGACGCGGTGATTCAGACTCTTATCTGTGCCAGGAAGCGCTCTTCCTCTTCTATTTACTACAGGACTTGGAGGGCCTATATTGATTGGTGTGAAAGTAGGTCTTTCTCTTGTCGAGAGTTCTCCATTCCTAGAATTTTAGAGTTTCTCCAACATGGTCTAGATCTGGGGCTCCAGCTTAGTACATTGAAAGGGCAGGTTTCTGCCCTGGCGGTGTTCTTCCAGAGGTCTTTTGCACTTCATCCCTTAGTCAAGACCTTTTTCCAAGGTGTTACGCATGTTCGGCCTCCTAGGAAGCCTTTTGTTCCAGTTTGGGATTTGAACCTGGTTCTTTCTGCTCTCCAGGGCCCTCCGTTTGAGCCCTTGAATGAGATAGCTTTGTCTTCTCTTACGCAAAAGGTGGCCTTTTTGGTGGCTATCACTTCGGTTAGGCGTGTTTCTGAGTTGGCAGCTTTATCCATTAAAGCTCCGTACTTCGAGAAACATCAGGACAAGGTTGTCTTTCGTTTCAAGCAGGATTTTCTTCCTAAAGTGGTCTCGGAGTTTCATCTGAATCAGGACATTGTTTTGCCCTCTCTATGCCCAAATCCCAGCGACGACAAGGAAAGGGCATTGCATTCCTTGGATGTAGTTCGTGTTGTGGAACATTATCTGGAGGTTACGTCTTCCTTTCGTAAGACTGATGCTTTCTTTGTGGTGCCCTGCGGGCCTAGGAAAGGTTTGGCTCCTGCCAAATCTTCCATTAGTAAATGGATTCGTCAGGCCATCATTGGGGCCTATTCTGCCAAGGGGAGGAGTCCCCCTTTTCGTGTTACTGCTCATTCTACTCGTGCAGTTGGTGCGTCCTGGGCTTTTCAGCACCAGGCTTCTGTTGAGCAAGTTTGTAAGGCCGCTACCTGGTCTTCTGTTCACACCTTTTCCAAGTTTTACAAGGTTGATGTTCGGGCATCAGCGGATGCTGTTTTTGGCCGCAAAGTTTTGCAAGCTGTTGTGGTTTAAGGTTGTGCATTGTTGCCTAGTTTTGGATCCCCGCCCTTGTTATGGACACTGCTGTTGGATGTCCCACATGTTATGGATTCTTGAAGCGGGGTGTGTGACATACTAAGAATAATACCATTTTGTGAATACTCACCTTGTAAAATGGGTATTATGAGTATGTCACACACCCCGCTTCAACCCGCCCTTTTGTATTTAGGATCCTCTTTATTGCGAACTTTGCGTGGTTGTTGTTTATATTTGCCTCTTCCTGGTCCCTTACCTTACTGCTTTCTGTATACTGGGTAGTGAGTGGGAGGTCCCAGGTATTTATGGATCAGGGAGGGGCTTTCTTTTGCTATCATCTCTGCAGGAACGCCCTCTTCAGGACGATATTACCCACATGTTATGGATTCTTGAAGCGGGGTGTGTGACATACTCATAATACCCATTTTACAAGGTGAGTATTCACAAAATGGTATTTTTTTCAGCTTTAACTCAATGAAAATAAGCTTTTGTTTTTGCATGGGGTGCAGATCTAGCATCTTTAAATATTATACATCTTCAACCGGACCTTCACCATCATTTAATGAAACATAGAAACATAGAAGGTTGACGGCAGAAGGAGACCATACGGTCCATCTAGTCTGCCCTTATGTGTATACTGTATGTTCTCTTTATCTTAGGATAGATGTGTGCTTATCCCAGGCATGTTTAAATTCAGTGACTGTTGATGTTTCAACTACCTCTGCTGGAAGTTTGTTCCAAGCACCTACTACTCTTTCTGTAAAATAATATTTTCTAACATTGCTCCTGATCTTCCCCCCGACTAGCTTCAGGTTGTGCCCCCTTGTTCTATCGTTAAGTTTCTTCTTAAAAACACTTCCCTCCTGAACCTTATTCAATCCTTTCACATATTTAAAGGTCTCAATCATGTCCCCTCTCTCCCTTCTTTCCTCCAGACTGTACAAATTAAGTTCTTTAAGTCTCTCCTGATAAGTTTTAAGTGTAAGTCCTTCCACCATTTTCGTTGCCCGCCTTTGGACACGTTCTATTTGAATAATGTCTTTTTGCAGGTAAGGTCTCCAGAACTGCACACAGTATTCTAGCTGTGGCCTCACCAGGGCTCTATACAGCGGCATCACAACCTCCCTCTTCCTACTGGTGATGCCTCGAGCTATGCAGCCGAGCATCCTGCTTGCTTTTCCCACTGCCTGGCTACACTGTCCACTCATCTTGCAGCTATCAGTAATCAGTACCCCTAAATCTCTCTCCTCCGAGGTCCTGGCTAACACAGTACTGCCCATACGGTACTCAGAGCAGGGATTCCTTCTACCCAAGTGCATGATTTTACATTTAGAGACATTAAACTCTAGTTTCCACAGTTTTGACCATCTATCCAGTAAAGCTAAATCATTTTCCATGTTGCAGACACCTCCAGGAATATCCACCCTATTACTAACCTTTGTATCATCAGCAAACAGACAAACTTTTCCTACCAAGCCTTCTCCTATGTCACTTACAAATATATTAAAAAGAATGGGGCCCAGGACAGAGCCCTGCGGCACACCACTTGTAACTCGCCTTTGTTCAGATTGCACGCCATTTACAACAACGCTCTGATACCGATCCCTCAGCCAACTGGAAATCCACTGAACTATCCAGGGATTGAGTCCTACCTTCAATAACTTATCTATGAGCTCCTTATGTGGTACAGTGTCAAAGGCTTTGCTAAAATCCAGATAGGCGATATCCACAGCACCACCTTCATCTAACACTTTAGTGACATTGTCAAAGAAATCAATAAGATTGGTCTGACATGATCTGCCCTCAGTAAAGCCGTGCTGTTTTGGGTCCAATAGGTCATTAATTTTTAGATGGGAAATTATCTGTTTTTTTAAGAGTGTTTCCATTAATTTGACCACTATAGATGTTAAACTAACTGGCCTGTAATTACTGGCTTCTTCTCTACTCCCCTTTTTATGGATTGGTACGACATTGGCCATTCTCCAATCATCTGGAACCTCACCAGTTGAAAGGGAATGGTTAAGTAAATCAGTCAGAGGGGCTGCAATCACAAATCTAAGTTCCCTTAGAACTCTGGGGTGGATTCCATCTGGACCCATTGCCTTACTTACCTTTAGATGTGCCAGCTCGGCTAAGACATCAGCCTCCAGAAACTCCGGAGCTGTACTCTCCCAGCTGGATGTTGTGCTATGGCCATGCCTGCTACTATCTGAAAATACCGAACAAAAGTAGCTATTCAGATGCTCAGCCACAGCCTTATCTCCGTCAATATATTTATTTTCCCTATTTCTAATTTTTGAGACTGCATTGTTTTTCTTCTTTCTGAAAAGCCCAAACCCTTAAACTATTCCCCTGCATCTAAAAATTAATATATTTTAAGTTTTTAGTCACTTATTATTCTTTCCGCCACCGGGCTGCAACTCTGTTCAGGACTCTTAAGATACGGGCACCGCCATCTTGGCTCAGAAGCATCACATACTGAGGAGAGGAAAGCGGGACAAAATGCAGGGGCGGTGTTATAGCTGTGCTTTGTGCAGACAGAGCAGAGCAGAGCTGGGGTGAGGGAAAGGTCAGCAATCCCAGAATGCAGAGCGGCACAGTCAGAAGGCAATTCCTGTTTGCAGGCTGCCTGATGCTCCATGAGCAGCCATCTTGGATGGTTCATAACATGCAGTAGATGCAGGTAGGATGATTTATAATGTGGGCCATCTGTATGTACAGGGTGTGGGAAACATAAGATAGGCTCTTATTCAGGGTGAAGGTCTGGATTAATGTGAGCAATCTGTATGTAAAGAGTGGGGGAAACATATAAGATAGGCTCTTATTCAGGGTGAAGGTCCAGATTAATGTGAGCAATCTGTATGTACAGGGTGTGGGAAACATATAAGATAGGCTCTTATTCAGGGTGAAGGTCCAGATTAATGTGAGCAATCTGTATGTACAGGGTGTGGGAAACATATAAGATAGGCTCTTATTCAGGGTGAGGGTCCAGATTAATATGGGCAATCTGTATGTACAGGGTGTGGGAAACATATAAGATAGGCTCTTATTCAGGGTGAAGGTCCAGATTAATGTGAGCAATCTGTATGTACAGGGTGTGGGAAACATATAAGATAGGCTCTTATTCAGGGTGAAGGTCCAGATTATTGTGAGCAATCTGTATGTACAGGGTGTGGGAAACATATATATATTTTATTCAGGGTGAAGGTTCGGATTAATGTGAGCAATCTGTATGTACAGGGTGTGGGAAACATATAAGATATCCTTTTATTCAGGGTGAAGGACTGCATTCACAAAAGCTCCTTTAAAAAGGGCAACTATCAATCAAGCGAAACAAAACCTTGGGACTTTGTTTCGTGCCCTGGGGGCATCCCAATTTGTGGTGCCCCGCTGTGTGAACGCCCTGTAAAACTCGCCTCTTCCCAGTCCTATGGCACATACACTCGTTCAATCAGAACCATTTCCAGTGTCTATGTGAAGTTCGGCAAACGGCTCTGGTTGTGGCAATCGGGAGCATTAGCGACGCATCCCCAGCGGCAGGCATGATTCTGCCCACAGCCTATCTGAATGGCTGGGGGCAGGAGCGTGCTCACAGCCCAAAGATGCAGGGATGTGGCTGCCTTATGTATACACTAAAAAATATATAAAATATAACACCGCGCTAAAATCTTATACCATAAAATCTACATATACCGGGTAAAGTTAGGTTGTTTATTCCTGTCCTTTGCTATATGTTTGGCCGGGCTATGTGTGCCCCGCCCTCGGTGTCAAATATATGTTTTAATGATATTCACTGCCCTGGACATTCATTGGTGGGGTCTGACCGAGCTGTGTGAGTCCCGCCCTCGGCAGCGAACACGTGTTTTTAATTATATTCGCCGCCTTGGATTTCCATTGGGTGGGTCTGACCGGGTTGTGCGAGTTCCGCCCCCGCCTATGAGTACGTGTTTTAATTATATTCACTGCCTTGGATTTTTATTGGTGTGTTCAGACCGGGCTGTGTAAGTTCCGCCCCCAGCAATGAACACGTATTTTAATTATATTCACTGCCTTGGATCCCTATTGGCTGTTGCTCGGCCGGATTGTGCGAGTCCCGCTTCCGGTGACGACTTAATGATATTCACTGCCACAAGCCTCTATTGGTTAGAATCGCATCTATGGAGGATCATCAGCCTCTATAAATAAAGTGTCATTAGCCGCGCCGCTCATCCTTTGATAAAGTTGCGCACGCAACGAAACGCGTTAGGAGACGGCAGCTATAGAACTTCAAGGCAGTTTTCAACTTGCTTCAAATTTGGCGCCCACACTGACGATCGTATGGAATAAGGGGATAAAGGACTCCCTCTTAACCTACATCTATATACAGGCGCATGTTACTTCAATTAAATGTGAGTGCATTTTTATTCATTAAATTGATTTTAAAGAAATCTTGATGGGGTTGCACTAGATTGATTTGTGCTTTTTTAAATTTATGATTGGATCTTGCAAACGTTTGGGAGGAATATATATACTACAGATTGAAGCATCGAATTGTATGGAATTCTTCAGTGGCTGAAATTGCTTTAAGGCTTTTCAATTTCTTTAATCTGGTAAGCGTATAGGAGTGGAGGTGGCGGGCACGTGTGGCAAGACCCTGATTTGTGATCGTGGGATACCTCCTTCAGAATTATTTTAAAGACTGTTTTTGTGATCACAATCATTTGTGTTCTTATTGCTCCGTGTCTTATATCTGTTTACTTATGTATACACTGATGAGGGAGCCAGGAAGTAGGTAAGATTTGC
The DNA here is from genome assembly GCA_027917425.1 of Gastrophryne carolinensis. Taxonomy (NCBI): domain Eukaryota; kingdom Metazoa; phylum Chordata; class Amphibia; order Anura; family Microhylidae; genus Gastrophryne; species Gastrophryne carolinensis. The sequence goes on along the minus strand of CM051244.1, from coordinate 37,015,122 downwards.
GGCGCCCATTGTGAAAGGGTTCACACAGTGGGGCATCCTGATTTGGGATGCCCCAGGGAAAGGCCTGTGGCCAGCCCTGGAATATTTTAGATTAAAAAGGAACAATACCTTGGGTTTTTCCCTCTCTGTCTGGGCATCTTAATTTGGGAGGTCACATGTGTACCCCCTGTATAGCCGTAACCTCACCTTTTCCCTGTTCACACGGTGCATGGACAGGCTACTAACCCGCACTTGTACAGTATAAATTTCCTCTACTGCTCAGAGCGGCAAGGAAATCTGAATAAAGCGAACGCTGCTGTCATTGCCCGCCCCCAGCTTTGGGCCATTCAGAGAGGCCTGGTGGGTGCACGTCTAGCACCTGAGCCACGAGATGCGTTGAGGGCTCGTGTAAGTGTAGAGTCAGCCGGGTGACTCGCAGGGGTTTCACACAGCGGGGCGTCCCAATTTGGAATGCACCATATAGAGGTAGACTGCCGCTCCAAGTGTCTTATAAACTTCTTTAAAGTGGACCAAAACTCAGGATTTTGACTATCCTGGGTTTTGGTACTGTGCCCCACTGCATGAAACCCCCCAGATCGGCAAAGGTAACTCAACTCGCCTCGGTCATACGACGCATGCGCATCTGCTCGTCCAATCAGCGCGCTCAGGGACGCTCACGTCATGTCATTTAAGCTTTGTCTAAGGCCAGTGGCTCAGAGCGCGCTGACAACCGCATCCCCTGCTTCCCTCTAACAGGGGGCCATTCACAAATGCCTGCCGCGGGCACGCGCCCTGCTAGAGGGGTAGCGGTGATGCAGCCGTGACTCGCGCATGTGCCGTTGGACCAGGAAACAAGGGGGGAGAGGGGAATGTTAGATTCCTGAGCCGATCGCAGTGGGTTTTGGTCCACTTTAAATATAATACATTAAAATGCTATAGTAAAATTGGCTCTGAAAACAGAAATATTAGATGAATATAGTTAATGGACAAAAGCCTTGCCTCAGCGCTTTTCAACTGGGGAAAAACGTAGTATGTGGTGAACGTCCGCAGAAAGTAACAGGTCTATGGGAAGGGGGGGGGGGGGTGAATGTGCTTACAAAGCTTTCAAGTACAATGTGCAACTTGTGAATGTTTCAGTTTGGTGCTTGTCATTTGTAAACATCTGCCACAGCTATGTTAGTATGATAGTTGACCATGCTCGGGGGGGCATCCTGTTTTGGGTTGTCCGCCATGTTTTACACACAGCAGGGTATCCCAAATCAGAATGCCACAGTCACATAGGAGCAATGTTATAGACTCCAGGGATGCTTTCAATTTGACTTTCCTAAGTTTTGTCCTGCAACCCTGGGGCATCCCAAATTGTGTCTGAACCCCAGCTCACCTCTTTCTGGTTGCAACGGTGCATGTGCGGGTTCTCATCCAATGAGAGCTGCTGCCGTTACTATGTCATGTGGGAAACATGTTCTCATTGGCTAGAATGGGGAGTGTGCCCTCTCCACCCCATGACACAGTCACGGCAGACCGCTCTCATTGGGCAAGAGTTACTGGAGCGGGGAAAGGTGACGGTTTACAAGTGCCCTGGGTGAGGGGTGCAGGGTTTACACAGTGGCGTATCCCTGCTTCGGGATACTACGGGGGGAAAGTCAAATTCATATGTGTTGTTCCTCTTTAAAGACATAGACCAACCCCCCCCCCCCCCCCCCCCAAGGGTTTTATAGAGTTGAGGGGGCCCTTCCCTTTAAGAATAATTTTCCCCCTCTTCCCTCAGCAGGTAAAGGGCAGTTCCTGGCGGCAGAAGCACGAGTCCTTCATGCGCACGATTCGCCAGGCAAGGGTGGTACAGAACGTGATCGCCAGGGGAGGAAAGGTATCCGAGCTGCCGCCCCCACCTCCAGAAGAGAACCCCGACTACGAGACCTGTCCTCACTGCAGCCGCCGATTCGCACCACGCGCTGCTGAGCGGCATATTCCCAAGTGTGCGACCATCAAGAACAAGCCCCGCCCTCCTCCAGCTCGGCGCCGTTGACACTGGTAGGTCACATTCCATTACATGTGTCGCCTACCTTATGACACACAATTAGAACACACACTGTTTACCCCAGACGCCCACTACTGTAGGCATCATGCGCCGGAGGCGGTTGCCATGGCATCCACACAATGTTTACCCCAGACTGTAGGCATCATGAGCCGGAGGCGGTTGCCATGGCATCCACACAGTGTTTACCCCAGACGCCCACTACTGTAGGCATCATGAGCCGGAGGCGGTTGCCATGGCATCCACACAATGTTTACCCCAGACGCCCACTACTGTAGGCATCATGAGCCGGAGGCGGTTGCCATGGCATCCACACAGTGTTTACCCCAGACGCTCCCTACTGTAGGCATCATGAGCCGGAGGCGGTTGCCATGGCATCCACACAAGGTTTACCCCAGACGCGCCCTACTGTAGGCATCATGAGCCGGAGGCGGTTGCCATGGCATCCACACAGTGTTTACCCCAGACGCTCCCTACTGTAGGCATCATGAGCCGGAGGCGGTTGCCATGGCATCCACACAAGGTTTACCCCAGACGCGCCCTACTGTAGGCATCATGAGCCGGAGGCGGTTGCCATGGCATCCACACAAGGTTTACCCCAGACGCCCACTACTGTAGGCATCATGAGCCGGAGGCGGTTGCCATGGCATCCACACAGTGTTTACCCCAGACGCTCCCTACTGTAGGCATCATGCGCCGGAGGCGGTTGCCATGGCATCCACACAAGGTTTACCCCAGACACGCCCTACTGTAGGCATCATGAGCCGGAGGCGGTTGCCATGGCATCCACAGTGTTTACCCCAGACGCTCCCTACTGTAGGCATCATGAGCCGGAGGCGGTTGCCATGGCATCCACACAATGTTTACCCCCAGACGCCCACTACTGTAGGCATCATAAGCCGGAGGCGGTTGCCATGGCATCCACACAATGTTTACCCCAGACGCCCACTACTGTAGGCATCATAAGCCGGAGGCGGTTGCCATGGCATCTACACAATGTTTACCCCAGACGCTTCCTACTGTAGGCATCATGAGCCGGAGGCGGTTGCCATGGCATCCACACAGTGTTTACCCCAGACGCGCCCTACTGTAGGCATCATGAGCCGGAGGCGGTTGCCATGGCATCCACACAGTGTTTACCCCAGACGCTCCCTACTGTAGGCATCATGAGCCGGAGGCGGTTGCCATGGCATCCACACAGTGTTTACCCCAGACGCTTCCTACTGTAGGCATCATGAGCTGGAGGCGGTTGCCATGGCATCCACACAGTGTTTACCCCAGACGCGCCCTACTGTAGGCATCATGAGCCGGAGGCGGTTGCCATGGCATCCACACAGTGTTTACCCCAGACGCGCCCTACTGTAGGCATCATGAGCCGGAGCCGGTTGCCATGGCATCCACACAGTGTTTACCCCAGACGCGCCCTACTGTAGGCATCATGAGCCGGAGGCGGTTGCCATGGCATCCACACAGTGTTTACCCCAGACGCGCCCTACTGTAGGCATCATGAGCCGGAGGCGGTTGCCATGGCATCCACACAGTGTTTACCCCAGACGCTCCCTACTGTAGGCATCATGAGCCGGAGGCGGTTGCCATGGCATCCACACAGTGTTTACCCCAGACGCGCCCTACTGTAGGCATCATAAGCCGGAGGCGGTTGCCATGGCATCTACACGGTGTTTACCCCAGACGCGCCCTACTGTAGGCATCATGAGCCGGAGGCGGTTGCCATGGCATCCACACAGTGTTTTATTTCAGATGGGACTGTGAGTAATGGCCAGGAAGCGGAATACTGAGCTGTGTACAGTGTCTCGTGCTGAGGCGGTCCTCTTGCTCCGGCAGAGATCCGCGGTAAGGGCAGGCAGGCCGCACATCTTTGGCATGAAGGAGCAGCCAGGCAGAACCGTCCACACTACCAATCAAAACGTTCCCCGTGGGAGGCTGCGCTGTGCTGATATAAGGCACTAACAAGTCTTTCTGTCCTCCTCTCTGGGTCACATAGGGGTCCCTGAAGCAGAACGGCAAGGGTCGGCACCCAGGAAGCACCATGACTCTGCATCGGAATCCTCTCTGGAGATCTCAGCACTGCCAGTCGCCGGGAGCAATCCTTTCATCCAGAGCGCCACCTGCAGGAGAGACGAAACCATGAGTCGTGTGTGATAACAGATCTGCAAATCTCATACAATAAATATAACCCCTACAGCTGTGTGTGGTCTATGCTGGCAGGGTACTGGTTTCAATTGCCTCTACCACAGGGGTGGGCAAATATTTTTTACATGGGGCCACATAAGAAACTAAAAATACTGTGGAGGGCCGGGCCAAAAGGCTGAACTGAATTCTGCATAATATTAACTGCATTTCTTTATAAAAAGCAGTAAATAGCATTGTTGTGACAAGCTGGTGCAAGTATATGTTATAGTTATGACAAGCTGGGACGAGTATATGTTATAGTTATGACAAGCTGGTGCAAGTATATGTTATAGTTATGACAAGCTGGTGCAAGTATATGTTATAGTTATGACAAGCTGGTGCAAGTATATGTTATAGTTATGACAAGCTGGTGCAAGTATATGTTATAGTTATGACAAGCTGGTGCGAGTATATGTTATAGTTATGACAAGCTGGGGCGAGTATATGTTATAGTTATGACAAGCTGGGGCGAGTATATGTTATAGTTATGACAAGCTGGGGCGAGTATATGTTATAGTTATGATAAGCTGGGGCGAGTATATGTTATAGTTATGACAAGCTGGTACGAGTATATGTTATAGTTATGACAAGCTGGGACGAGTATATGTTATAGTTATGACAAGCTGGTACGAGTATATGTTATAGTTATGACAAGCTGGGACGAGTATATGTTATAGTTATGACAAGCTGGGACGAGTATATGTTATAGTTATGACAAGCTGGGGCGAGTATATGTTATAGTTATGACAAGCTGGGACGAGTATAGGTTATAGTTATGACAAGCTGGTACGAGTATATGTTATAGTTATGACAAGCTGGGACGAGTATATGTTATAGTTATGACAAGCTGGGACGAGTATATGTTATAGTTATGACAAGCTGGGGCGAGTATATGTTATAGTTATGACAAGCTGGGACGAGTATAGGTTATAGTTATGACAAGCTGGGGCGAGTATATGTTATAGTTATGACAAGCTGGGGCGAGTATATGTTATAGTTATGACAAGCTGGGGCGAGTATATGTTATAGTTATGACAAGCTGGGACGAGTATATGTTATAGTTATGACAAGCTGGGGCGAGTATATGTTATAGTTATGACAAGCTGGGACGAGTATATGTTACAGTTATGATAAGCTGGGGCGAGTATATGTTATAGTTATGACAAGCTGGGACGAGTATATGTTATAGTTATGATAAGCTGGTGCGAGTATATGTTATAGTTATGACAAGCTGGGACGAGTATATGTTATAGTTATGACAAGCTGGGGCGAGTATATGTTATAGTTATGATAAGCTGGGACGAGTATATGTTATAGTTATGACAAGCTGGGGCGAGTATATGTTATAGTTATGATAAGCTGGGACGAGTATATGTTATAGTTGTGACAAGCTGGGGCGAGTATATGTTATAGTTATGACAAGCTGGGGCGAGTATATGTTATAGTTATGACAAGCTATGGCAAGTATATGTTATAGTTATGACAAGCTGGGACGAGTATATGTTATAGTTATGACAAGCTATGGCAAGTATATGTTATAGTTATGACAAGCTGGTGCGAGTATATGTTATAGTTATGATAAGCTGCGACGAGTATATGTTATAGTTATGACAAGCTGCGACGAGTATATGTTATAGTTATGACAAGCTGCAACGAGTATAGGTTATAGTTATGACAAGCTGGGACGAGTATATGTTATAGTTATGACAAGCTGGGGCGAGTATATGTTATAGTTATGACAAGCTGCGACGAGTATATGTTATAGTTATGACAAGCTGGGACGAGTATATGTTATAGTTATGACAAGCTGGGGCGAGTATATGTTATAGTTATGACAAGCTGCGACGAGTATATGTTATAGTTATGACAAGCTGGGACGAGTATATGTTATAGTTATGACAAGCTGCGACGAGTATATGTTATAGTTATGACAAGCTGCGACGAGTATATGTTATAGTTATGACAAGCTGGTGCGAGTATATGTTATAGTTATGATAAGCTGCGACGAGTATATGTTATAGTTATGACAAGCTGGGACGAGTATATGTTATAGTTATGACAAGCTGGGGCGAGTATATGTTATAGTTATGATAAGCTGGGACGAGTATATGTTATAGTTATGACAAGCTGGGACGAGTATATGTTATAGTTATGACAAGCTGGGACGAGTATATGTTATAGTTATGACAAGCTGGGGCGAGTATATGTTATAGTTATGACAAGCTGGGACGAGTATATGTTATAGTTATGACAAGCTGCTGCGAGTATATGTTATAGTTATGACAAGCTGGTGCGCGTATATGTTATAGTTATGATAAGCTGCGACGAGTATATGTTATAGTTATGACAAGCTGCGACGAGTATATGTTATAGTTATGACAAGCTGGGACGAGTATATGTTATAGTTATGACAAGCTGGGACGAGTATATGTTATAGTTATGACAAGCTGGGACGAGTATATGTTATAGTTATGACAAGCTGGGACGAGTATATGTTATAGTTATGACAAGCTGGGGCGAGTATATGTTATAGTTATGACAAGCTGGGACGAGTATATGTTATAGTTATGACAAGCTGCTGCGAGTATATGTTATAGTTATGACAAGCTGCTGCGAGTATATGTTATAGTTATGACAAGCTGGTGCGAGTATATGTTATAGTTATGACAAGCTGGTACGAGTATATGTTATAGTTATGACAAGCTGGGACGAGTATATGTTATAGTTATGACAAGCTGGGACGAGTATATGTTATAGTTATGATAAGCTGGGGCGAGTATATGTTATAGTTATGACAAGCTGGGGCGAGTATATGTTATAGTTATGACAAGCTGGGACGAGTATATGTTATAGTTATGACAAGCTGCTGCGAGTATATGTTATAGTTATGACAAGCTGGGACGAGTATATGTTATAGTTATGACAAGCTGGGACGAGTATATGTTATAGTTATGACAAGCTGGGACGAGTATATGTTATAGTTATGATAAGCTGCTGCGAGTATATGTTATAGTTATGACAAGCTGGTGCGAGTATATGTTATAGTTATGACAAGCTGGTACGAGTATATGTTATAGTTATGACAAGCTGGGACGAGTATATGTTATAGTTATGATAAGCTGGGGCGAGTATATGTTATAGTTATGACAAGCTGGGGCGAGTATATGTTATAGTTATGACAAGCTGGGACGAGTATATGTTATAGTTATGACAAGCTGCTGCGAGTATATGTTATAGTTATGACAAGCTGGGACGAGTATATGTTATAGTTATGACAAGCTGGGACGAGTATATGTTATAGTTATGACAAGCTGGTACGAGTATATGTTATAGTTATGACAAGCTGCGACGAGTATATGTTATAGTTATGACAAGCTGGGACGAGTATATGTTATAGTTATGACAAGCTGGGACGAGTATATGTTATAGTTATGACAAGCTGGGACGAGTATATGTTATAGTTATGACAAGCTGGGACGAGTATATGTTATAGTTATGACAAGCTGGGACGAGTATAGGTTATAGTTATGACAAGCTGGGGCGAGTATAGGTTATAGTTATGATAAGCTGGGACGAGTATATGTTATAGTTATGACAAGCTGGGGCGAGTATATGTTATAGTTATGACAAGCTGGGACGAGTATATGTTATAGTTATGACAAGCTGGGACGAGTATATGTTATAGTTATGACAAGCTGGGACGAGTATAGGTTATAGTTATGACAAGCTGGGGCGAGTATAGGTTATAGTTATGACAAGCTGGGACGAGTATATGTTATAGTTATGATAAGCTGCTGCGAGTATATGTTATAGTTATGACAAGCTGGGACGAGTATAGGTTATAGTTATGACAAGCTGGGACGAGTATAGGTTATAGTTATGACAAGCTGGGGCGAGTATAGGTTATAGTTATGATAAGCTGGGACGAGTATATGTTAGTTATGACAAGCTGGGGCGAGTATATGTTCTAGTTATGACAAGCTGGTACGAGTATATGTTATAGTTATGACAAGCTGGGGCGAGTATATGTTATAGTTATGACAAGCTGGGACGAGTATATGTTATAGTTATGACAAGCTGGGACGAGTATATGTTATAGTTATGACAAGCTGGGACGAGTATATGTTATAGTTATGACAAGCTGGGACGAGTATAGGTTATAGTTATGACAAGCTGGGGCGAGTATAGGTTATAGTTATGACAAGCTGGGGCGAGTATATGTTATAGTTATGACAAGCTGGGACGAGTATAGGTTATAGTTATGACAAGCTGGGGCGAGTATAGGTTATAGTTATGACAAGCTGGGGCGAGTATAGGTTATAGTTATGACAAGCTGGGGCGAGTATATGTTATAGTTATGACAAGCTGGGGCGAGTATATGTTATAGTTATGACAAGCTGGGGCGAGTATATGTTATAGTTAAACAATGAAAAAGTGAGGTTACCTTACAAAATAATGTAATTTAAATAAACCCCCATTTTGTGTGTCCAGTGAGGTCTCACACAAATTGGGATGCCCCAGAGACATGATGCCTGTAACCCAGCCCTGGATTCCTTCACACGCCAAAAGGGCTGGGTTACATGGGTTTTGGTCTGCTTTAAAACATCATGACCAAATCAGGTTAGGATGGAATAACCCCCCTCCTTTACATTATTATTAAAGTAACACAGCGCTGCTCACACTTTTTACTCAGTAGCAATGTGAAAAATGGCAGACTCCCTCCCTTAAAGCGGACCTTCACCCTGAATAAGAGCATGTCCTATTTGTTTCCCACACCCTGTACATACAGATTGCCCACATTAAAAATCATCCTACCCGCAACTACTGCAGGTTATGAGCCTTTAAACATCCAAGATGGCGGCTTATGGGGCATCAGACCGCCTGCAAACAGGAAGTGCCTTCTGACTGTGTAGCTCTGCATTCTGGGATTGCTGTCCTTTCCTTGACTCCAGCTCGGCTCTGTCTGTGCAAAGCACAGCTATAACCCCGCCCCCTGTACTTTAGCCCGCTCTCCTGTGCTCAGTATGTGTGATGGTTCTAAGTCAAGATGGCAGCACCCGTATCCTAGAGTCCTGAAGAGAGTTGAAGCCCCGTTGGGGGAAACAATAAGTAAGTGACTAAAAACTTTACATATATTAATCATAGATGCTGGGGAATAGTTTAAGGGTTTGGATATTTCATTAAATCATGCTGAAGGTCCGGTTTAAAGCGAAACAAAGCCCTGATCTGGGATGCCCAGGGGGGAAGACCAGTGGCCACTCTGGGTTCATTTCCACTTTAAGGTATAGTCCACCATTTGTCAAGTTGCTACTAAGTAACAAGGGTTTCACCCAGTGGGGCATCCTGATCTGGGATACCCAGGGGGGGAAGACCAGTGGCCTCTCTGGGTTTTTTTCTGCTTTCAGAGGAGTCCGCCTTTATTCACGTTGCTACTGAGTAAAAAGGGTTTCAAAAAGTGGAGCACCCCGATTTGGGATGCCCAGGGGGGGATACCAGTGGCCAGCCTTAGATAAAAGGCTGTGTGAAAACCTTCCCACCTTGCAGCATGGTCCCCCTGCCCTCCCAAAGGCATTGGTCTGGCCAGAAATGGACTACGAGAGCCAGTGCACCATCAGGCGCTGCGTACGGCATGTAACACATTTGGTGTGGACTACAAGTGCCAGCAGCCTGCGGCGTGAGGCATAGACAAGTGACTGGAGTACCTCCATCTCCGGCGTCAGCTCCGCGGCGACTGACACATGCCACACAGTACAGGCCAAGGGCGGGAAGAGAAACTCGCCCACAGCCAAACCTGCAGGAGGGAGCTGTCCAATAGGACAGCAGGCTCTAATCCACACACGCCCCTGCTACATTAGACTCACTAAAGAGGGGCAAAAGTGCTGTTCAAACCCGGCACTATCTTTTCTGTCCGCACACCTTACAGGGAATGCTGGTCGCAAGCCAGTCAGAGCCAATCGAAGGGCCGTATGTGGCCCTGGGGCCTTACATTGCCCAGGTCTGCTCTACGACAACCACCAATAGGATTGCATCATTGAAAGCGGCCAAGCCGCTGGCCTTTTCTCGTGGCATCCCAAATCAGGGTGCCCTGCTGTGTAAAACCACCTCTCCCGGTGCACTGCAATACTCACCTCCTTCCTGGCTCCCTTGGCCGATGTGAATATCGGGCAGCCGCATCCCCAGCATCTTTGGGCTGTGCGTGTGCTTTCACCCCAGCGGTTGGAGGCGGAAGTGCATCTGCTGCTGGGGATGCGCCCGTTTTCGCTCCTGGTTGCCATAAACAGCCATTTGCCAAACATTACATATGCACTACGAACAGCTCTGGATTGGATGAAAGCCCGAACAAGCACAATAGGACCAGGGAAAGGGGTTTTCTGGGTGATCTGGCGGGTTTCACACAGCAGGGCATCCCAAATCAGAATGCCCCCAGGGCAGGGAGCACAACAGGGAGAGCCACTGACAGGGCTCTTCTAAAACTTTCTGAAGGGCAGCGATCAGCTTTCTTTGAGAAGATAGACCACCCAAATAAAAAACAAAACAAAAATACAATTCTGTGATTACTCACCTGTAGAACTGATTTTATTGCTATCCTGCATGGGTCGCTTCATCTTCATTCTTCACTATTGGGTTATCCGCCACCAGGTGGCGCAGTCGACTGCAAGAAGACTTGTGGCTCCTCCCGGCCCATAAAAGGGCAGCAAATTTCCCATAACACCCAGCGTTGAAAAGCAGTAATACAGAGAAAGCCGGGAGGCCAGAGACCATGTTAATTCACACAGCCCCACTATAAACTCTCTCAACGGTCACCATAACAAGGCAAAAGAGGATAACAGAACAAGGGAGGGATGAAGCGACCCGTGCAGGATACCAATAAAATCAATTCTACAGGTGAGTAATCACAGAATTGTATTTTTCCTGGTATCCTGCACGGGTTGCTTCATCTTCATTCTTCACTATTGGGACATCCAAAAGCAGTGTCCAAGAAGAAGGGTGGGATCCCCAGTGAGCAACAGCGCGCAGTTCATGACACTACCGCCTGAAGCACTTTGCGACCAAAAACAGCATCAGCTGAGGCCCTAACGTCAACCTTGTAAAACTTAGAAAAAGTATGAACTGAAGACCACGTAGCGGCCTTACAAACCTGTTCAACAGAAGCCTGGTGCTGAAAAGCCCAAGAAGCACCAATAGCTCTAGTGCAGTGAGCTGTAACGGGGAAAGGGGGTTCCTTCCCCTTGGCAAAGTACGCTCGCACCACCGCCTGTCTGATCCACTTGCTGATAGTGGATTTGGCTGGAGGCAAGCCCTTCCTAGGTCCGTCAGGGAGAACAAAACAGAGTCCTACTTCCAAAATGACTCCGCAGCAACCAAATAGTACTTAAGCGCCCTGACCACATCCAGCGAATGAAGAGTCAGTTCGTAGAATTAGAAGGGGCAGGAGACAAGGAAGGCAAGACAATGTCCTCATTGAGATGAAAGGCAGAGACAACTTTGGGCAAGAATTCTGGTTTCCTGGTATCCTGCACGGGCTGCTTCATCTTCATTCTTCACTATTGGGACATCCAAAAGCAGTGTCCACGAAGAAGGGTGGGATCCCCAGTGAGCAACAGCGCGCAGTTCATGACACTACCGCCTGAAGCACTTTGCGACCAAAAACAGCATCAGCTGAGGCCCTAACGTCAACCTTGTAAAACTTAGAAAAAGTATGAACTGAAGACCACGTAGCGGCCTTACAAAGGGCAGGAGACAAGGAAGGCAAGACAATGTCCTCATTGAGATGAAAGGCAGAGACAACTTTGGGCAAGAATTCTGGTTTAAGACGGAAAACCACCTTATCCTGATGCCGCTCAAAATAAGGAGGCTTCATAGAAAGCGCCGCCAGCTCAGAGACGCGACGCACCGAGGTTATAGCTACCAAAAAGACCACCTTCAGCGTTGATGTAGATGACGTAGATGATGTAGATGACCGTCGTCTGATTGTCCGAGCGGACCTGGACCGCACAACCCCGTAGATGGGGAGTCAACTGGAAAAGGACCAGACGGATCGCTCTCAGCTCCAGGAGATTGATAGGCGCATGAGCCTCCTGAGGGCCCCACTGGCCCTGGAACTTCAGCGATTGCCAAAAACCCTCCCCAACCGGTCAGACTGGCATCCGTGGTGACAATCTCCTAGCGCGGAGGCAGAAAGGACCTGCCCACTAAAAAATTCCTCGAGTTCAACCACCACGAGAGGGAGTCTGGCCAGAGGGGACAGAGCGAATTCCTGTGAAAGTGTTTGAACCTGACAGATCTGTTGAGACCCTTCAGGTCCAGGATAGGTCTCAGAGAACCGTCCTTCTTGGGCACCGTGAAAAGATTGGAATAGAACCCCCAACCCTGTTCCTGAAGAGGCACAGGACAAATCACTTCGGACGACAGGAGCCGTTGGACAGCCAACCTCAGGCCTGCGCCGTCAAAGGGTTCTGGGAAATCCGGGACCGAAGAAATCTTGGGGGCGGCCAAGCTGCCAGCTCTATCTTGTAGCCGGAGGACACCACCTCCTGAATCCACCGGTCCAAGACGTGCTGTCTCCAGACGTGAGCAAAGAGCAGAAGCCGTCCCCCCACCCGGATGGGTAAGGGTGCCTCCTCATGCCTGAGGGGCCTTGGTAGGGGGGTTGGACTTAGATCCCAAGGTCGTCCCGGTCACTCCTGGGGTCCACCTGAGTCCCTGCGGCCACCAGGGAAGGAAGAACCTCATCCCCCTCAGAAGAGACGAATGGAAGAAGAGCCCCAAAAGGGCCGTGCCTGCTTCCGGCGCTGAGGGAGTCGGACATCCTTGGCCAAGAGATCAAGACGCTCCCCAAAAAGACGAATACCCATGAAGGGAATCCCGGTGAGGGATTTCTTGGCAGCAGCGTTGGCCGCCCACTGCCGCAGCCAAATGGACCGACAGAGCAACCAGCAAGGCCGAAGCCCTACCGCCAAGCCGGACGTCATCGTCCATGGCTGAGAGCACAAAGGCAATAAAGTCAGCGCAAGCCAAAAGTTCCTTATACTCGTCCGCTCGCTTGCGGGATCGGACGGCCTCCACAAGCCGCTTTACCTTCTGTTTAATGGCAATGGAGACAATAGCCACGGCGCATACAGGACGCAGACCAGCACCCACAAAGGTGAAAGCATGGTAAGAGAGTTGATCCATGCGCCAATCAGCATTATCACGTAAGGTAGTAGTATCCGGAGACGGCATCACAGACGTATTGGAGAGCCCCAGGACACCTCTGGGGGACAACACCAAAGACGGACCAATTCCTCCGAAAAAAGGGATACCGTCTGTCCAGTCCCTTAGGCACCGAGGGCAGTTTATTAGGCCTCTCCCATTCCTTAAACACCATTTTGGAAAAATGTCCCTGCTCCGGGAACACCAGGCGTTGTCTATCAGGGCGAGAGAACTCCCCCCTGCTTCTTCTTGGCCGCCTTAGGGGGAACAATGCGTAAGGTATCGAATACTGCAGACAAGAGCCTATCCGTGTCATCGGGGAGCCACATGTCCTCGTCTGAGGAGGACCCGTGGTCACTGTCAAAGTCGCCCGGGCGATGCCCGGAGCAGTCGGAATCATGGACTCACTCACCCTCCTCCATGGAGTTACGGCCACCAAAAGTCTCATAAGCATCATCATCATCAGCAAAGAGAGAATAAGCTGGGTCCAAGTGCAGCTTTTTACTAGAGGCCTTGCCGGCGGCCTGACGGGACAATTGCCGTTCAAGGGTGGCCACGCGTAACGCCAGGTCCGAATGGGACTCCCTGCTGGCATGCCCCTCGCTGGGGGCTAAATGCAGGCACGGGGGTGTCGGCGATGCCGTAGGTAGGATAGGGCTGGGGAGCGTAGCCTGTTCCGCAATAACACTCTGGGCGCAGGGGAGACAAACCGCGCTGCGACCGCTCAAGGGGGATGTACCACACATAAGACACAGTGGAGCCCGCCCCGAAGGGCCCCCAAGCTCGCTATCCCGAGAAGCCTCCATATGGTGATTGATAGCAATGAGGGATTTGAGGACACGGAGGGCCCAACCCTAACAATCCCCAATACTGGCCCCCCAAAACACCCCGGGAGGGGGTGGTGGATGGACCTGGAGGAACCACAAGTACTTATATGGGACCAGCCTGCAATACACAAGGGAAAAGGCAATAAGCATCCCACAGCACATGCACGGATACAGAAAAAGGCAGAAGACGTCCAGGGCAGGACTCACGGACCACGCGGCGAACCCGGGTCAGGAGAGAAGACAGGACCCCTTCCTGAGTTGGAGCGTCAGGGAGACAAGAGCCAGGTAGCGCAGCAGGGCTCCGGAAGGGCGCCAAACGCAGAACCTCGAGGGGCGGGCCACGTCGTGATGACGTAATTCGTGTCATCGCGCGGTCCCGCGGTCCGATTGCCAGTTGTAATTCAACAATCACAATGGTTGGATCCACCAAAGGACCTTCACAGCACCGGAGCGAAAAAAAAAAAAAAACACGCACAACATTATGACTAACCAGGAAATATTCAAGACTATGCAGAATTTTACCTGTACAACATTCGCCGGGTGATTTGTGGCTTCTCCATCTAATACAGCATAAATTTATCCCCCCCCCCCCGCCCGGTACCTCTCATAACAAGTGACAGGGAGATGCATCATAAACAGATGCAACTCCACCAGCCCAGAACAAGAGGGTCATTGAGGGTAAAGGAAAGGGATCTATCTGCTAATTAACTGTTGTGATTGGTTTGTCCTGTTAAAGCAGACCAAAACTGGGGTTTTCAACTATCCTGGGATGAGGGCCTCCATCCCTATTTGTGGTGCCCTGCTGTGTGAAAACCCCCTAAAAACTCTCTGTATACCACACATATGTATGTATGGCTCTGTTTGGAACAAGGAGCTAGCATAGAAAAACAGGAGGCAACGCATCCCCTGGCTCCCTGCAGTCTGTGGCACTCTCCCTGCCTATATGAATGGCTGAGCAGGGATGGGGCCTGCGGTGAAAAGGAGCATTTGTGGGGCGATAGCCAGGTATCCCAGGATACATGATCACGCAAGCCCTGGAGTCCTTCAGACCCCAGGATCAGCTAAATTGGTGGTGGTTCCACTTAAAAAAAAAATACTTTCACATGTCTTCATCACACAAAGCTCTACTTGCGGACACTGATTTCTTCCTAAGTACTCATCTTTTCAACATTATAAATATTCATAAATATCTTTGATAGGATAGTCCATCCTGCCTGAAGGAGAGCAGACACCATTTCACAGCCTTTTATTTTAATAAAAGTAAAGAAAATGTTTTGTTTTTTATTTTGCATTGAAAATAAAAAAAAAAAAATGTTTTCATATGAGCTCATACAAAATGAATGAAGCTTTGTTGTAAATTTATCAGAATTTCAAGAAGTCCTTACGTATGGGATGTCCAACAGCAGTGTCCGTAAGGTAGGGTGGGAGCCCCAAAAAGTAGCAGCAGGCAGTTCAAACCACTACCGCCTGAAGTACTTTGCAACCAAATGCAGCATCAGCAGAGGCCTTAACATCAACCTTGTAAAACTTGGAAAAGGTATGAACAGAAGACCAAGTCGCGGCCTTACAAACTTGTTCAACAGAAGCTTGGTGCTGAAAAGCCCAAGAAGCACCAATAGCACGAGTAGAATGAGCAGTAACCTTAAAAGGAGGAACCTTCCCCCTAGCAGAATAGGCCTGCTCCACCACCTGATGGATCCACTTGCTGATAGTGGATTTAGCCGGAGGCAAACCCTTCCTAGGCCCAGCAGGAAGAACAAAAACAGCATCAGATTTCCTGAAAGACTCAGTAGCAACCAAATAAAACTTCAGAGCCCTGACAACATCCAGAGAATGAAGGGTCCGCTCCTTGGAATTAGCAGGGTTAGGACACAAAGAAGGCAAAACAATGTCCTGATTGAGATGAAAAGCAGACACAACCTTAGGCAAGAAATCCAGTTTAAGCCGAAACACCACCTTATCCTGATGCCGCTCAAAATAAGGAGTTTTGATGGAAAGCGCCGCCAGCTCAGAAACTCGCCTGACCGAAATAATAGCCACCAAAAAGGCCACCTTAAGAGTCAGAATGGGCAATGCAGCCCCACAGACAGGCTCAAAGGGAGGACCCTGCAGAGCAGACAACACCAGATTCAAGTCCCAAACCGGTAGCATAGGCTCATGTGGTGGACACACGTGTAACTCCCTGGAAAAAAAAGTCTTCACCAACCGGTGATTGGCAAAGGATCTTTGAAAAAAATTGCCAGAGCCGACACCTGTCCCTTGAGGGTACTAAGTTGAAGGCCCGAATCCAAACCAGGTTGCAAAAATTCCAGAATCCTGGGGATAGAAAACACCCTACAAAGGAAGCGACTTGGACTCACACCAGGCAATGTAAGCATGCCAGACCCTGTAGTAGATAAAGGACGAGGACTTCTTCCTAGCCCGAATCATAGTATGAACAACAGAGGCAGGCAACCCCTTATCCATCAAGATGGAGTTTTCAGCAGCCAAGCCGTTAAAGCCAGTGTTTGTAAATTGGGATAGCGCAGCTGTCCCTGCGTGAGAAGATCTGGATCCTTGGGCAAGACGTACCGATCTACTGCCAACTGCATGACGTCTGCGAACCACACCCTCCTTGGCCAACAGGGCGCCACCAGGATGGCTGGTACCCCCTCCTGGGCTATCTTGCGCAGCACCCTGCCCAGCAGAGGAAAAGGAGGGAAAACAGAGGAGCCAAAACTCCGTCCAAGGCATTGCTAGCGCATCCGTGGTGAAGGCCAGAGGATCCTGCGACAGGGAGACGAATCTGGGAAGCTTGGGATTGTGGCAGGACGCAAACAGGTCCAGATCCGGCTGACCCCAGCGGAGACACAGGGAGTGGAATACCTTGTTGCTGAGGGACCATTCCCCCAGCCGAGACGTCCCCCTGCTCAGCGAGTCTGCCTCCTGGTTCTCCACCCCCGGAATGTAGACCGCCGAGATGCAAGGGATATTCTCTTCCGCCCAAGACAGTATCAGGGACACTTCCCTGAGGGCTCGCTTGCTCGAATCCCCCCCCCCGATGATTGATGTAGGCAACCGCCGTCTGGTTGTCCGAGCGGATCTGAACAGCCCCACCCCGAAGGTGTGTGGTCAGCTGAGAAAGAACCAACCTGATCGCCCTCAGTTCTAGGACATTGATGGGAGCATAGGCCTCCTGGGGGCCCCACCGACCCTGGAACTTCAGAGACCTCCAAAAGCCCCCCCCAACCTTTCAGACTGGCATCTGTGGCGACAGTCTCCCAGCACGGAGGCAGAAAGGTCCTGTCCACTAGAAGGTTCCTTGAGTCCAGCCACCACGAGAGGGATGGTATGATTAAGGGCTCTTTTGAAGCCTGAAACGCGTTACGTGTGGTGGAGGGTGTTCAAGGGGCATTTGCCTTTAGCACATGTTTGGATGCATCTGGATTGCTTTTTAATCTACCAAGTAAAGGTTATATTTTACACCGGCTGGAATTATCTTCGTTGCTTTACACATGGAGAGTTTTCAGGAGTCTCTGTTTCCGTGCCGGAGTGCTTTTCTACAGGGGTGAGCTGGTTCCACATAACTGTTTGACCACGAGAGGGACTGTCTGGCCAGGGGGGACAGAGCAAATTCCTGATCCAGGGACACAGGGTCCCGATCCCAAACTGACAAGAGGTGCAACTGAAGAGGTCTCATGTGAAACTGAGCAAAGGGGACCGCCTTGAAGCATGACACCATCAGGCCCACTAACTGCATCCCTTGTCGGATGGAGGGACGAGGACACAAGAGCAGAACCCGTGCCCGCTTCTGAAGGCCCTCCACTTTCTGCTGAGGCAGGAACACCTTGACCTGAGAGGTATCCAGAGTCATGCCCAGAAAGGACCTCACCAAAGACGGAGACAGTGAAGACTTGGGAAAGTTGATCACCCAGCCGAAGGACTCGAGAGTGGAGGTCACCACCAGAGTATCCTTCTCGGCCTGATGAAGAGACTGAGCCGCAATCAGAATGTCGTCCAGGTAAGGGAGGATGCGAATGCCCTGATTCCGCAGCAGAGCCATCACGCCCCACCAGCACCTTGGTGAACACCCGAGGCGCCGAGGCGATACCGAACGGTAAAGCCACAAACTGGTAATACTGATCCTCTAGAGCGAACCTCAGAAATTTCTGATGACCTGGATGGACAGATTGGCACGTGAAGATAGGCATCCTTGATGTCCACAGATGTCATGAAATCGCCCGGGCGAAGGGTACTGACAGACGAGCGTAGCGTCTCCATGCAAAAGTGCTTGAACCTGACAAACTTGTTAAGACCCTTCAAGTCCAGGATGGGCCTCAAGGACCCGTCTTTTTTGGGGACCGTGAAAAGATTGGAGTAGAACCCCTGACCCTGTTCCTGGGAAGGCACCAGGCAAATGACTCTTGACTCCAACAGACGTTGAACCGCAAGGCGCAAACCCTGAGCTGACAGAGGGTTTTAAGACATCCGGGATCTGAGGAATCTTGGGGGTGGCCAGGCTGCAAACTCTATCTTGTAACCGGGAGGACACCACCTCCTGAATCCACCGGCCTGAGACGCGGAGCCTCCAGACGTGAGCAAAGAGCCGAAGCCGTCCCCCCACCCGGATCGGTGAGGGCGCCTCCTCATGCCTGAGGGGGCTTGGGAGAAGGTTTGGGCTTGGAACCCCATGAGAGACCGGGACGACCACGGGATCTGCCACGGCCCCAAGAATCTCTGCGGCTACCCGAGAGGAGGGAGCCACGACCTCCTCTGGGAGCACGAAAGGAGGGGAGGGAAGCGGAGGGCCCCCGAAAAGGCCAAGGCTGCTTCCTACGCTGAGGCAGCCTACCATCCTTGGCTAGAACATCCAGACGCTCACCAAAGAGCCACAGCCCCACAAAGAGGAGCCCAGTGAGAGCCTTCTTAGCAGCAGTGTCAGCTGCCCACTGACACAACCAAACAGAGCGGCGCATAGCCACCAAAAGGGCAGAGGCCCTACCACTCAGCCGTACCGCATCATCCATGGCAGTAAGGACAAAGGCAACAAAATCAGAGCAAAGCAAGAGGGCCCTATAATCCTCCCCCCTCCTACCAGCCATAGCGCCATCAAGGAGACGCTTGAGCTGTTTCTTAAGGGCAATAGCTGTAATCGCAGACCGGATGCAGCCCAGCCCCCACAAATATAAAGGCATGGCAGGCCAGCTGATCCATATGCCGGTCCTCGCTGTCCCGCAGTGTAGTAGTGTCAGGGGAAGGCATGACCGAGTTGTTGGACAGCCCTAGAATGGGAGCGTCCACCTCAGGGGGACACGACCATCGATTGACCAGGTCAGCAGGAAAGGGATACCTCTTATCCAACCCTTTGGGCACCGCGGGCAATCTACTAGGACGTTCCCACTCCTTGAGCACCATATTAGTGAAATAGCTCTGCTCAGGGAACTCCAGATGCTGTTTATCAGGACAAAAGAGCTCACCCCGCTTCCCACCTCACGGGGGACAATGTGCAAGATTTCAAAAATGTGAGCCAACAGTATATCAGTGTCAAAGAACCATGAGTCCTCCCCAGACGCAGACCCAGGGTCACTGCCGTAACCCTCCTGCTGGTCCCCAGAGGAGTCAGAGTCCTGGAAAAGCTCCCCCTCCTGTAGGGAGTAACGGCCACCAAAACATCAATTCCCTCATACTCCTCAGTAAAGAGGGAGGGCGTGGGAGCCAGGTGCCGCTTCTTGCCAGAGGCCTTACGTGGAACAGGCCTGGCAAGCTGCCTTTCAATGCTTGCCACACGAAGTGCCAGATCAGACTGTGACCCCCTGCTAGTATCCCCTTAACTGGGGGCTAAATGCAGGCGCGAAGGGGTAGGCGATGCCGAAGGGGGCGCAGAACTGGGAAGAGAAGCGGGTAGCCCAGCATGGACCGCAACGATACCCTGGGCGCACCCCACGCACACTGCGGCACGGCTACTCAAAGGGGATACCCCACACATGGCACACAGCCGGGATTGCCCCGAAGGACCCCCGTGCACGCTATCCCCAGAAGCCTCCATATGGTGATTAACACAGGCACAATAGGCCAGCACAGGGTAAGGGCTAATAAAAAGCCACCTTGGATGCCCCCCCAAGGGATGCCCCCAGACCAGAAAGGGGGGGGGGGGGGGGGGGGAGTAGAGCCGGGAGAAACCACAACCCACAGTTGTCCCACCTGAAAGACATAAATAAAAGAGGAAACACTGGAGAAGTCTATTGGTGATCCTGTTTTTATATGGTACCGGGAGGAGCCACAACTCTTCTGCAGTACACTGCGCCACCTTGTGGCGGAATATCCCATACGTAAGGACTTCTTGAAGCAGGCCGTGCCATGCAATAGGAAAATAGAAATAACACCTGCATTCAATTGAAAATCTGTCCGTTGACCTTAAGAGGGCCGTACCCAGGAGAGGCCTTCACAAGAGGGTTGATTCAGCACAGTGATTTTTGGGGAGGAAACCCTTTTTTGTCATGATTTCTCCCATGGTGCCATTTAGCATCATGTTTAGCTGTACAATTTTTTTTTTTTTTTTTTTAAATGTGCACAGCTAAATATGGTCCTGCATTGCACCGAGGAAAGAATCTGGAAAAAAAAAGCATTTCCAGAGGATCCTGTGCTGGGATCTAGGACTGCTCAGGGTATAGGAAGCCCACTCATGCCCAGACTTATTTGATCCTTCCTTTCCAATAAAATGTTTCAAATACCTCTTGGTAGGTGTTAAAGTGGACCAAAACCCAGGATTTTGACTATCCTGAGTTTTGGTCCTTTGCCCCCGGGGCACCCCTATTGAGGATACCTCCGTCTGAAACCCCCCAGATCGCCGAGCGCAACTCACCTCTTTCCGGTCCTACGGCGCATGCGTGGCCGCTCGTCCAATCAGAGTGCTCAGATCCACTGACGTCACGTCTTCTAAGGCCAATGGCTGCAAGCGCGCTGGCAGACATCTCCTACTTCCCTTCAGCAGGGAGTGTGCTTGCGCCAGACCATTGACAAATGCCTGGCACGCGCCCTGCTAAAGGGATAGTGGGGATACTTCTACAGCTTGCGCATGTGCCGTTGGACCGGGAAGCAATGTAAGTGAACGGGGCGACCTGGGGGGTTTCACAAAGCGGGGCATCCAGATTTTCTTAATCTTATATATTCCCGGGCCGATCATGCTGGGTTTTGGTCCACTTTAAAGCTGAACAAAATTCAGGAATTTGACTTTCCCAGGTTTTGTTCGGTGTCCCGCTGTGTAAAACCTCCAGTTCACCCAGTAAAACTCTGCTCTCCTCGGTCCAATGGCACATGCACAGGCTCTCATCAAATCAGAGCCCTTTGCCATATTTACATCATTCGATAAAGGGCTCTGATTACATTCAATGGGGAGTGCACGCTGCCGCAACCCCCGTTTCCCCGGCAGCATGCGCGCTCCCCCGTCCAGCCTCTAGATTACCCAATGAAAACAATTAGAGCCATTTGCCTTTCAGTTTGGATGAGAGCCTGTGCATGGGCCGTTTGACCGGGGAAAGGCAAATCTTTTGGATTCTAGGCAGGCTGTTGGTGGGTTTGTTCCGGCTTTAAATATATCAATAGATTAAACAAAGTGATCCTATACCCAAAAAGAAAGTTTATGTCACTTCTACCCCCCAGCCCAGTGCCCCAAAACAGCCTGTGTCTCTTTTTATTTTGCCCAATATTCATAAACACTAACCACAGGCGGTCTGCAGTTCAAATGGGTGTGCAGCAGCACACCCCCTGGTGCTCTCCAGCGATGATACCTTCAGTTTTAAGCTAAACTGCCATGTGAGGCAGATATGGCAATTTAACTTTTAGTGCTTTCATATTTATTGTAGTTGTGGATTCAGCTGACCCACAAGGCTGAGCTGTTTGTGACTGAATATATCATCGCTGGATCGCATCCGGGGGCGCTGCTGCACAGCCATTCGAATAGCAGGCTACTTCCAGTTTTTTTTTATGATTATTGGGCAAAGGCTTTAGTAAAAAAAAAAAAAAAAAAAAAAAGGCTGTTTTGGGACACTGTGCTGGGGATAGAAGGTGACAAAACGTCCTTTATGGGGATAAGACCACTTAAATAACACATCTATCCAGTACGTGTTCTTGCAACATAGGCCCAGGGCTCCTGCTACTAGTAGAGGCCTCCTTTCATTTTTTTTGTGCATGTTTGGCAAACAAAACCCAACGGGCAGAGGGGCATTGTCGCCAGGAGTACAGGCAGTGAGGCCTCTGAGGGGGAACGTCTCACACAGACATTGCTCAGCAGACACAGGACCTACCAGGCAGGCTGTTGGAGAGACTGAGGTGTATGAGACCTCAGGTACAGGTCATATGTATCCCCCATCAAAGCGGGAGATTCCGCCTGGAAGGAAATAATACAATTCTGTAATTACTCACCTGTAGAATTGTTTTTACTATGTACAGCACGACTTGCTTCATTTTAATTCTTTCACATTCGGGTAATCCGCCACAAGGTGGCGCAGTCGACTGCAGAAAGACTTGTGGCTCCTCCCAGCCCATAAAAAGCAGTAATGCAAGAAGCCGGGAGGCAAGACTGTTAATAAAACACAGCCCCACTAAAAAGTAACTCTCTCAAGAAAAATCACCATAACAAGGCAAAAGAGGATAACGATAAGGGAGGGATGAAGCAAGCCGTGCTGTACACAGTAAAAACAATTCTACAGGTGAGTAATCACAGAATTTTATTTTTCCTGGTGTACAGCACGGCTTGCTTTCACATTTGGGACATCCAACAGCAGTGTCCAAGAAAAAGGGTGGGATCCCCAGTGAGCAACAGCAGGCAGTTTAAGACCCTACCGCCTGAAGCACCTTGCGACCAAAAACAGCATCTGCTGAGGCCTTAACATCAACCTTGTAAAACTTAGGAAAAGTATGAACAGAAGGCCAGGTAGCGGCCTTACAAACTTGTTCAACAGAAGCCTGGTGCTAAAAAGCCCAAGAGGCACCAATAGCTGTAGTGGAATGAGCCGTAACACGAAAAGGGGGTTCCTTCCCCTTAGCAGCATATGCTTGCCCCACAGCCTGTCGGATCCACTTGCTGACAGTGGACTTGACTGGAGGCAAACCCTTCCTAGGTCCAGCAGGAAGGACAAACAGAATCCGACTTCCGAAAAGACGCAGTGGCGGGCAAATAGAATTTGAGCGCCCTGACCACATCCAGAGAATGAAGACTTCGTTCCTTAGAATTAGAAGGGGCAGGACACAAGGAAGGCAAGACAATGTCCTCATTGAGATGAAAGGCAGAGACAACTTTGGGCAAGAATTCCAGTTTAAGACGGAAAACCACCTTATCCTGATGCCGCTCAAAATAAGGAGGCTTCATAGAGAGCGCAGCCAGCTCAGAAATATGACGCACAGAATGGTGGGAGCCCCCTCCTGGGCTATCTTGCGCAGCACCCGCCTCAGAAGAGGAAATGGAGGAAACGCATAGAGAAGTCGTGAACCCGTCCAGGGAATGACTAGAGCGTCCGTGGCGAAGGCCAGCGGATCTCGACAGAGATACAAATCTTGGAAGCTTGCGATTGTGACGGGACGCAAACAGGTCCACGTACAGCTGACCCCAGCAGCGGCACAGGGCAAGAAAGACCTTGTAGTCGAGGGACCATTCCCCCAGACGAGACGTCCCCCTGCTCAGGGAGTCCGCCTCCTGGTTCTCCAACCCCGGGATGTAAACAGCTGAGATGCAGGGAACATTCTCCTCTGCCCAAGACAATATCAGGGACACCTCCTTGAGGGCTCGTTTGCTCTGAGTCCTGCCCTGATGATTGATGTAAGCGACAGCCGTCTGATTGTCGGAACGTACCTGGACCGCACAATCAAGAGATTCAACTGAAGAGGTCTCATGTGGAACTGGGCGAAGGGCACAGCCCCGAAGCACGACACCATGAGTCCCACCAACTGCATCCCCAGACGAATGGAGGGATGAGAACACAACAGCAGTGCTCGCGCCTGCCTCTGAAGGCCCTCCACCTTCTGCTGAGGAAGAAACACCTTGACCTGAGAAGTATCCAGCGTCATGCCCAGGAAGGACCTCACCAATGAAGGAGTGAGCGAAGACTTGGGATAATTGATCATCTAACCGAAGGACACTAGGGTTGACACGACCGCCTGAGTATCCCTCTCGGCCTGATGAAAAGATGGAGCAGCAATCAACAGGTCGTCCAGGTAAGGAAGAATGCGAATGCCCTGGCTTCTCAGGAGGGCCATGACACCCGCCAGCACCTTGGTAAACACCCGAGGGGCCAAAGTGATACAGAACGGCAAGGCCACAAACTGGTAGTGCTGATCCTCCAGAGGGAACCTCAGGAACTTCTGATGCCCCAGAAAGATAGGAACGTGCAGGTAGACATCCTTGATGTCCACAGTGGTCATAAAGTTGTCCGGCCGAAGAGAGCTCACCGCCGACCGTAAGGTCTCCATGGGGAAGTGTTTGAACCTGACGGGTTCAAATCGGTTGAGACCCTTTAGATCCAGGATGGGTCCTGAACAGAGCTGCAGCCCGGTGGGGGAATTTTAGATGCTGGGGAATAGTTTAAGGGTTTGGGCTTTTCTGTAAATGATGCTGAAGGTCCGGTTTAACTCAGGTGTTCAAACTGAAGGATGACTTGGAAAATACTGAGGAGGTGGGCCATACTGTTTTAAGGTGGACCAAAACCCAGCTTGATCGGCCCGGGAACCTTATAGATCGAATCCCTCCCCCCGGGGCATCCAAAATCGTGACTCCCTCGCTGTGTGAACCCCACCCCCCCAGGACGCCCCGTTTACTAATCTTACTTCCCAATTTAATGGGCACGGCGCAGGGGCAAGATCGGGGGCAGAGCGCAGTGTCTGATGGGATGCAAGATGGGCCCGCCTGGAATACGAGGGACCTAGAAGAAGGGTCCCTGGGCAAGGTGAGTAAAAAATGCCTAAGGTAAAACCAGAGGGGGGGGGGGGGCAACAGATCAGGTGAGGCTCTGGGGAGGCTTTAACCTCCCCCGATATTCCCCTTTAAAACAATAGAATGAACCTGCATTTATATTAGTAGCCCTGTCTTGGGCATTTATTAGTAAAACATTTGGTCTACCTTTTGCAGTATGCAAATATTTAGGTGTGGCTTGGCCATTAGCAAACCACCACCTAAAGCAGGAGATAAAATAAATAGCTTCACGTAGGAAACTGCTGCCCATCACCTGCTGACAGGTAAAACACAAGCACCACAGTAAGCACTTACCTGTCTTTGCAGTGTCTGTATGGCCTCTCCTTGTCGGCTAACAACCTGATTATGCTAAGGAGACAGGAAAACAATGCAGCATTATGTCACAGCAGTGGCAGACACGCTTGGCGTAGCACATTCTAAACACAGGCACCCATTGTAGAGGCCGAGGGAGGCAATGCTGTCACCCTGGTACTTACCTGCGAAAGCTCCTGCACCCTCTCCTCCAGCTTCTGCACTTGCTGCTTGAGCTGAATGTTCTCCTGCCGCAGATTCTGCTGCTCACTCATGCAGGACGACATGAGATCCTGCAGCCTGTGCACCTCCTCCCGCAGGGTGCTGCATGTGCAGCCTTGGCCTTGCAGCACCTAGAAGCACAGAATCAGATCAGTAACGGATACAGAATATAGAGCATAACCCCCCCACCACACCAAATCCTCATGCCACACCTGTGGGGCCACCTGTGGCATCTCCTGTAGTCGGGAGCTCTCCGTCTGCTGTGGAAGTGATGTAGATGCATCCTGCGATGCCGCCATGCCAACAGAAGGGGTCTCCGGCATCGGAATGAACTCTGCTTCCTCCAGCTCCTGCAGGCACAGACCCGGGGATTTACAATGCTCACATTCAGAAGCACCCACACTTCAACGCGCCCCACGTCACCCCACTACCTGCCGCAGCCAGCTGGGACATGCACTGCTCTCCATATTTTCAGTGGTGTTAAACGGGCTCATCTCTGGCTCTGCCTCCATGGTTCCACGGAAGCCATTGCTGGGCTCAGAGGACAGGGACTCTACTGCATTGTCCTCCTCAACCCCCGCCGATCCCCCAGAGGAGCAGCTCTGTGCAACTAAAGCAGAAACTATCATCTCTCTATCCAGCAGGTAGCCACCCGCCCCCTGAAACCCTAAAGAAACACTACTCACGAGTTCCAATAGAGAGGCCGCTGCTGTTGGACCGGATGGTCTTCGAGTTCAGAACTTTTTCTGTGAGGGAATAAGAATTTGGATTTAGTATTAGGACACAAGGGCCACCATAGCTCCCCCTCAGCAAGCGAAGGCCCCAAACCTCACCTACAATGAGGATAGTGTTCCAGCCATGGCATGACAGGTCAGTCACATGATGCAGGGAGCCAAATATTGGACGGGGCCAAGAGGTGCAGATGTCCGAGCCTTGAGGGCGCTCATTTGGGGTCATCCCTAGGCGGCCATTTCCTCCATTGCCCCAGGCAAAGATATGGTTATCTGGAAAGACAGGTGATATAAAAAAAAAATGAAAAAAAAAAAAAAAAAAAAGAACTGAAAGATGGCAATTTATTAGTGGCCTGAGGTGTGTGTGTGGTGCAGAGCAAATCAGTAAAGACAACACTTAAAGTGGACCAAACCCAGTGCGAATACAGATAAGATTCCCAGGCCGATCGATTCCCTCCCCTGGGATGCCCCGCTGTATGAAACCCCCAGATTTTACACTTACCTTGCTTCCCGGTCCAACGGTGCATGTGCAAGCCGCGGCCGCATCCCCGCTATCCCCCTAGCAGGCATTTGTGAATGCCCGGCACGGGCACGCTCCCTGTTAGAGGGAACCAGGGCATGCAGCTACCAACATACTCGGGCTCCGAGCACGCCGATTGGATGAGCGGCCGTGCATGCTCCTTAGAACCGGGAAGAGGTGAGTTGCGCTCTGCAATCTGGGGGGTTTCACACAGCGGGGCACCAGTGGAAAGGACAAAAATCCAGGATAGTCAAAATCATGTGTTTTGGTCCACTTTAAAAAGGAGCTGTTGAAGGGGATAGAAAGTTAACATACTACAGGTATCCTCCAAAGATCCTGAATTACACCCAAATAGGTGTGGGCCTGAGACTTTGCCAACTGTCTTTAACCCTTTTTGTCACCCTTTGTTGCCAGACCATTTTGCACTATTTTGCGCTCCCCATGTTCAAATGTGATTTTTGAAGGGATTTCCCAGGAAAATTATATATTGTTTTTTTCAGCATAGTCTGGGCTTTAACATGAAATGTCTCGTTTGTCATTTTTTAGGTGTATTCTCAATATTTTTGGGTGAAATATGTGCAAAAAAAAAAAAAAATCAATTTTTTTACAATTTGTAGTGTCTTTTTGTAATAAAAAATGTAAGTTTGTCAATAAAATCTTATTGCGTGTGAAATCCCAAATCCTCCCGGATACAGCGGTACCACATATGTATTGGTAGACACCCTTTCCTGCCCAGGAGACTCCCCCAAACTGAAACAGCGTTTTAGGGGATTTTCGGAAAAAATACAACTGTGATATGCGCTATGCGCACCTTGCAGTTTTTCCAGAAAAACAACCCTTTACATTTGAAATACCCCCAACAAACTATATATTCTCTGGAAGTACACACCTCAAGCTTTCTAGGTGTACCAGGCTTGTTGATGTGGCCATAGTTTTCTGGAAGTAATCCCTCAATGTATTCTTTGGTTGCAAAGAGTTTCCCTAAAAAAAGGATAAAAAAGCAGAATCAAAGCCACATTTCACTAAAAAAACTATTTACAAACAAGAAAAAACAAGTTTACTCTGACAAAGCAACATCCCCCGAACAGAACGATACCCAACATGCATAGGTTCTGTCAAGGGAAGAGTTGCCAAACACCCCAAAGTAAAGCATGTGCGTAACGGTAATTTTACTTGAAAATTTCAGCTCTGCAGACAAAGTGCGCACCTTGCGATTTTTCAACCAAAACAACCCTTTACATTTGGAATATCCCCCATAAACCATATATTCCCTGAAAGTACACATGTTAAGCTTTCTAAGAGTACCCAGCTTGTTGTAGTGGGCTCATCTTTCTGGAATTAATCCCTCAAAGAATTCTTTGTTTGCGCAGGGTTTCCCTAAAAAATGTATAAAAAAGCTGAATAAAAAACACCTTTTCCGCAAATATAAATATGCAACCAAGAAAAAACAAGCTAAGTCTGAAAGCGCAAGGTCCCCCGAGCAGAACAATACCCAACATGCATAGCTACTTTTTTTTTTTTTAATTGTAAATTTTTATTAGAGAGAAGCAGGTTACAGACTTTGCTCAGGTTACAAAGGTAGACACGCCATACATAAAAAAAAAAAAAAAAAGAAATATTACAGCAATACGGGATAACAAATTTATAAGCTGCGCATAACATTTCAGCCCACAGAAGGTCCGACATTAATGGGAAAACAACGGTACCCTAATCTAAGGGTGTCTCACAAGATCATTGTCCTGGGGACCTCTGTAAGCGATAAAGCGCCCCTCCGATCCAGCTTTGGCGTGCAACTGGGAATCTTAATAAAATAGAGGATGGGCCTGAGGCCTGCAAATCCTGCCTCTTCATTCTTTTTTTTTAGTTAATAAAACAAGGCTAAAGTTAGCCCAACACAAACCTAACCATACACTAACCAATAAACGCACAAAGGGTATACGAACGACTATATCACACACACAACAGTGGGGGGGGGGGGGGGTACAACGAACAAGGGGGGCAGAGGGGGGGAGGGTAAATGGGAGGAGAGGCGGGAAGGGGGGAGGGCCGGCAGGCACTAGGGGACGGTAAATTCCTTGCTGCTCGATTTCTCCTTACATTTTCAGATATTCTAGGTATTCCGTGGAGAGGATGAAACGGTCCCATTCACACCAAATCCTCCTGTATTTCTCTGAAGTGCCCTTCAGCAAAGCTGTAAGCTCCTCCATCCTACAGATATCCTTAACCCTAGCAAGCCACAGCGCGGTAGAAGGGGGCTCCCGGGATTTCCAACATGCCGGGATGCAGGACCTCGCCGCGTTCAGGAGGGGGGCGAGCAGAGATTTGCTTCGTCTCCGGAAGGAGGTAGGAGCAAGGCCGAGGAGGTAGCCCGCCGGATCGTCACCCAGATCTATGTCCGTCAGGGCCAAGACAACTTTCCGGACATTGCCCCAGAACCCGGAGAGGTCCCGACACCCCCAGAAGACGTGTAGCATGGAGCCTCTTGCGCTCAAACATCTCCAACACAAGGGGGAAGAGGAGGGGAAAATCCTCGATAATCTGGTGGGGACCAGATACCAACGGGTGAGGATCTTGTAAGACGTTTCTTGATATCGGCAGGACATGGAAGACCTGTGGGCCAGCTGCATCATAGCCAGCTTTTGCTCTTCTGTGAAACTTCTATTCAGTTCCCTCTCCCATCCCTCTATGAAAGAAGGTGAGGGAGGCTCCGGGGGACAGATCACCAGCGAATAGGCGAAGGCAAGAGCACCCCGGAAATGGCCACCCCCCACACAGACCTGTTCAAAGGGGGTGAGAGGCCTGGAGGTCTCAGCGACCCTGCCTATCGAATTTCGGTAATGTGTTAGCTGAAGGGTATGCCAAAAGCCCAAAATAGGCAGGGATTCCTTCCGTGCCAACTCCTCCAGCCCCGCCCAGCCCGATCCGTCCCGTAGGTGGAGGATCCGAAACCTATTGCGCTTCGTCCAAGTCCTAAAAGTGCTGTCCGAGGTGCCTACTGGAAAGTCCGGGTGGCCTATCAGAGGGGTCAGAGGCGAAAGGGCCGGGGAAATGTCCAAGCCCCGGAACGTCCTACTTGCCACCCTCCTAGTGGGCCCAATCGTGGGGTGCTTGTTCAGTGAGGCGGTTCGGTCCAGTGGTACCCAGGGGAGTCCTGGAAGGGGGATCGGAGACGCCCCCTGCTCAATACCCGTCCACTGCTTTAAATGTGCGTGCCTGCACCAATCAATCACCCGGGCAAGGTGCGCAGCTGCATAGTAGGACTTCCAGTCCGGGAGGCCCAGCCCACCCCGTCTCTTAGGGAGCACCAGGATCGAGGAAGCCAAACGATGGGGTTTCCCCGCCCATACAAACCTCGCACAGATTCCCATCAGTCGCCGGAAGAAGGTGTGGGGGACCTCGATTGGCAAGGCTTGAAAGAGGTAAAGCACCCGAGGCAGGATGTTCATTTTTACGATATTAACCCTGCCAAACCAAGAGAATGCACTTTTATTCCATCTCTGGAGGTCCCCCTCCACCCTCCCCAGCAGCGGGGGGAAATTCAAACTGTATAGTTTTTGGGGGCATGCCGAGATTTGCGTCCCCAGATAGGTTAACGCCTCCCTCTCCCACCTGAACGGGAAATTTTCCGAGATCAGCTTCAATCTCCCCGGTGGAATATTAATATTTAGAGCTGAGGATTTTTGATAATTTATTTTATAATTAGACAGTAAGTGAAAGGTTTTAAGTTCTGCCAGAAGATTAGGGAGGGTCGTTTCTGGTCTGGTAATAAAAAATATGAGGTCATCGGCATACGCCGCCACCTTATGTTCATCTCGGCCCGACAAGACCCCTGAGATATCAGGATTCCTCCTGATGTGGCGCAGAAAAGGTTCTAAAGTCAAAATAAATATTAAGGGGGAGAGCGGGCAGCCCTGGCGTGTGCCATTCGCCAGAGAGAAGGAGTCAGACGCCAACCCATTCACCACGACGGACGCCGAGGGGCACGAATAGGAGGCCATGATCCAGCGAGTCATGTTATCTCCTAGGCCGATATGACGCAGGGTGGCAGAAATAAAGTCCCACCCAACCCTGTCAAAAGCCTTCTCGGCGTCCGTCGAGA
Source organism: Gastrophryne carolinensis (assembly GCA_027917425.1). Lineage (NCBI taxonomy): Eukaryota > Metazoa > Chordata > Amphibia > Anura > Microhylidae > Gastrophryne > Gastrophryne carolinensis. Next base: position 36,984,094 of record CM051244.1, on the reverse strand, counting down.
GAAGCATCGTAGCCGAGTCCCCCAAGCGCGCGCGGTGAATCAAGTTGATCACCCTCGTCGTATTGTCCCTACCCTCTCTCGTGGGTACAAAGCCCACCTGGTCCCAGTGTATGATGGAGGGGATATGCGGGGCAAGCCTGTCAGCCATTATTTTATTGAAGAGTTTAATATCGCAGTTCAGCAGGGAGATGGGTCTATAACTCCCGCATTGTGTTGGGTCTTTACCTTCCTTGGGAATCACAGTTATATTAGCACGTAAGGTATCCCTGGGTGGGGGAACACCATCCCTCAGGGAGCCGAACGAGGCAATGAATCGGGGGCCTAGTGTTTCTACGAACTCCTTGTAATAGTCTAAACTGAAACCATCCGGTCCGGGAGCCCTCCCTGGTTTGGTATTTTTGATGGCCCTCAACAGTTCCTCCATCTCAATTCCCTCCTCCAGGGCCTCCACCACCTCCCGTCCAAGGCGCGGAAGTCCCGACTCGCGAATGTAAGTATCAATGTCACTCCGATAGCTAGCAGGCTTGTCCCGAGGGAGGTTATAAAGTGTCTCGTAATACTCCCTAAAGGTCCGGGCGATGTCCACAGGCAGATGTCGCCTGTTCCCCCTTGGGTCCTGAACAAGTGGGATGTAGTTTTTGTTACGCTGAGCTTTAAGAGCCCTAGCCAGAGCCTTTCCGCATTTGTCACTGTATTCATAAAAAAACCTCCTACATCTGACCGCTAAATTTTTGGCCTCGACAAAGCAGATGTCCCTGAGCGACTCCCGCAGGCTCACCAACTTGGCCGCCAGAGCCACATCGAGTGAAAGTTTATGTTGGGTTTCAAGTTTAAATATCTCTTGGGTGAGATGGTCGATTTGTTTATGCCTTTCTTTCTTAAGGCGGGCTCCGTGTTGAATCAGGAGTCCCCTTATCACACATTTGTGGGCTTCCCACAGGGACATCTGCGTCACCCCCTCCGTATCGTTGGTCGCGAAAAACTCAGCTATTGCCTTCTTAATGTCCGCTTTTACCCCGGGGTCTTGCAAGAGGGAGCTATTCAACCTCCATTGGCCTCTAAGGGGAGCAGTGTCAGGGATGGAGATGGTCAATGATACTGGGGCATGGTCCGAAACCGTAATCTGACCTATGTCCATGCTGACGACGAGGTGGAGAAATCTGTGGGGCACCAGGAACCAGTCTATGCGGGAGTATGAATTGTGGGCGGCGGAGAAAAAGGTGTAGTCTCTCCCCCTGGGATTAAGCGTCCTCCAGGCGTCTATCAATTGGTCTTTAAACAGAAGGGATTTAAGTTTTTTCAGCACCGTGGGGGACAGCTGGGACATCCCGCGGGAAGTATCCATCGCAGGGTCCAGAACCACATTGAAATCCCCACCCAGCAGGAGGACACCCTCTGAGAATGACGCAAGCTTCCCAAGGGTGGAGCGCAAGAACTTGTATTGGTTAACATTAGGGGAATAACATGTGGCCAACGTCACTTTCAGGGAGAACAGGGTGCCCTTAACGAAAAGGAATCTCCCCTCTGGGTCCAGGAGCGTCTCAGAGTGAGTCCACGGCAAGGCCCCCGCCAACAGAATGGCCACACCCCTAGTTTTGGAGTCAGGGGACAGACAGAGGTATTGGGTTCTGAAGGAGCGGTTAGTGAGGTTATGTAGCCGTCCTTCCTTCAAGTGGGTCTCTTGCAGGAAGGCGATCTGCGTGCGTAGACGCCCTAGTTCCCGCAGTACAATGGATCTCTTAAAAGGGGAGTTCAGCCCTTTAACATTCAGGGAGGTACACTTGACCCTTGACATGTCGGGATTAGTGGGAAAGAGAGGGGAGGGGAGAGGGAAGGGACGGGGCGAAAGGCAGGGGGGGGGACAGAGAACACAGGGCACGAGACGGGAACAAAGACAAGACCAGAAAAGGACAAACACTAAACACTGAAACCGAGAAAGCAACACTTGTGAGTGCTGCCTAATAACACAAAGAAAAACCTAAGCGGGAAATACGGTTTGTTTCCCAAAAACGAGCCCCACCACCCCCCACAAGGTTGGCGGAAGGGGCTCAGCCCTAGCGTGGGAGCGAGGCGAACCGGAAGGGCGAGAGAGAGAGCCCCTCCAGCCGACCCAGAGTAAGAACCACGAACCCCCCGAGGGAGCCCACAAGACCCCCCGGAGGTCGTGACCTGAGGTGGTGCCGATGCACGTCCCAGCTGCCCAACCATGTGGCCACCCCGCTGCCGCCCCGGCCCCCCCCGCCCGCCCGCGAGGGACCGGCAAGGGTTACCCAGGCAACAGCCGGACGGCCCACCGCACGAAGGAAGGCATCGGTTATTACCAAGAAGCTAGACAATTATGAGGCCTAGGCTAAATATAACATGTTAAAGGAGAAACGAGGAAGTAAAGTGCAAGCATGAGACTCAATACATTAAAAGCTTAATAAGGATATTTAGCTGGGAACGGAGCTCGTGCCAGGTCAGGTCTCAGGTACTAGGGGACGCGGCATTCCCGGTGATCTTCTGGCGCCCCTCCGGCGTGCAGGCCCATCCCCTCTGGCCCGACGCGGTAAGCCGCCGCCCCCCCCGACCCGGGGCCGGGAGCGGCGCGGGGTCCAGCCAATCCGGCACCGTGAAGGGTTCAGTCTCCAGGAAAGAGAAAAGATCCGGAAGGTCAGCCGGAGACTTCAGCGCAAAAGTCTGTAGATTCCTGCGGACGAGCAGATGGAATGGGTAGCCCCAGCGGTAAGAACCACCACACTCCAGAACTTTGGCGAGGAGGGGCTTCAGGAGCCGGCGCATATAAAGGGACCGTCTGGAGACGTCCGGGAAAATCTGGATCTGCGTCCCATCAAAGGATATTCTGTCTCTCTCCCACGCCCTCCTCAAGATCTCCTCCTTAATGGAAAAGTAATGAAGGCGGCAGATGATGTCCCGGGGGCGTTCCGGGTCCACCGAGCGCTGACCAAGGGACCTGTGGATTCGGTCGATGACGATTTCCGTGTTAGGGGGTCGGCCCAGAATCTCATTGAAAATACCTGTGGCTGTGTGAAGGAGCTGGTCCGGTCCCGTCGCCTCGGGCAGGCCTCTTATTCTGATGTTGTTCCGCCTGCTGCGGTTCTCAAGGTCATCCAAATGCAAAACCGCGGCTTGAGAAATGGATCTTTGGGACGCCAGACCTCTCTCCAGGGCCTCAATTCTCTGTGTTGTTGAAAGGTGCGATTGTTCCAGACCCGTTACCTTGGAATCAAGGCCCGCCACTGAAGACTGCAGAACCGAGATGTCCTTTTTGAAGGAGCTTTCCACCCTCAATATAAAGGATTCTAAATCCGCCTTGGTAGGTAGGGCTCTGAGCTCCGTCCTGATGTCAGCGAGCATCTCGTCACGTGCATCCGGGGTAGGAGCGGAGGTCAACGCCCGGCAAGCTACTGAAGCAATCCGCTGGTCAGGGGGTAGTACGCACGATAGCGTGACAGGCCAGGAGGGGACTACCCCTAGATCTCCCCCGCGGGGGGGCTTTCCGATGTCGGGGCGGGGCATCCTGGCAGAGGGGGCAGACATGATCCAACGTTGCGATCCCAGACCAGGGACCGGGATCAGGGGCGAGGGGGATCCCGACCCGCCCGGCACGTAACTGGGAGTCTCTGGGTCTGCGGCGGTCCCCGGGCCACCCGCCGGGTGCCAGGAGGGCGAAGGGGCATCCCGCAACAGGGCGCCAGTGGAGGACCAATCCCCGCATGGGCCGTGAGAGGGGTCTGAGCAGCCCGAGGGGGACACAGGGCCATCAAGGACCATGACTCCGGGGGAGCCATTGCAGCCCCTATGGGGTGGGGCGGGCCGACCTTCAGACTCCCAAGAGGGGCCAGCAGGGAGACGGAGATGATGGGGCCCCATCCCCCCCAAGTCAGGTGCCACCTGAGGGGGAGTGTCCAGCTGCTCCACCTCTCCAGATAGGGCGCCTTTTCCTTCCCCCCGATCTGCAGACAAAATGACAGTGTGTGGGGAGACTGCAGGGCGTCCGTGGCTCAACCCCCCTCTGCCCTCCTCCCCATGTGGTGAAGCCTGCAGCGCTCCGGTGTTCACATCGCTGCACCCAGCATCAACCCCGCAGCTCTCCTCACCTCCGCCATAGCTGACAGGCTGTTGTGTCTGTGAATGCTGAGAGGGGGGGCGCCACCGCGCCGCGTCTCCGGCCGCTGGCAGAGGTGTGAGTGCCCCGCCGGGTCTACTCACGTGCTTCCCGTCTTCAGGTAGGTAAACGGCGAGAGGACCGCACCTCCCTCCGTCCTCCAGGACCTCGTCTGTCGCTCCAGCCGGCATCTCCGCACCGGGGGGTCCACCGCCCGCACCTCGAGGATCTTCCTCCTGGGCGCTCCCCCGCCCTCCGCACTGCTGCGCTTCGGAGCCAGCCTGGATGACATGAGTTCCCCGCCGCTCCCCGCCCGGATCCAACGGGCGACACAGGTAAGGGTGTTCTGCCGGCGAGGCATTCTGGCTCCCCGCCGCCGCTGGGCCGCCGGCCGCCGCCATCTTTGGGCCCTCGTGGCCCCCACTTCCCGCGCCTTCATGTGCCAGAAAGTCACTTATCTTCCTCGTGTGAGGGGGTGATGCGGTTTTCACCCCTCTCCTTTTTTTAGCCATGCCTTCTGTTAATAGCTGGGATCGGGCAATCACCCCAAAAAGGTCTCAATTGAGTCGGCCAGAGGGAGCTCTAGGTGAACGCGTCCTCACTCCTCCATGTCCGGCCACGCCCCCCCATGCATAGCTACTTTTAACCTTTTTAATTGACAGCTTGAGATTTTGTCACCCTCTTTTGACAGGTCATTTTTCCCCATTTTGCGCCATGTTTTGCGCCATTTTTGCTGGAATTTTCAGGAAAATGTATATTTTTTTTTTGCAGCAGAGTTTAGGCTTTAACTTAACTTGAAATGTATTGTTTGTAAATTTTATTGTTTTTTTACAATATTATTATTATTATTATTATTATTATTATTAAGTAAAAAAAAAAATAAATAAAAACATTTTAGAAAATCGTCTCATTTTAAATAAAAAATGTATTTTATTAAAGAAAATCATATTGCATGTGAAAGCCCCATTTCTACCGATTAGAACGGTACCACTTATTTATCGGTAGCCCCCCGTTCCTGCCCAGGAGACCCCCCCAAACTGAAACATTTACAAATAAAATACAACTAGCATCCACACTACAAAGGATTAAATGGGGGAATTTTTAAGGGTTAAAAACCCTTAAAAATCCCAAAAAATTTACATGGGGTCCCCCTTACCCAAAGTAACCAGCCCGGGACCAGCTATGCAGGGCTTGCAGAAACAGGGCGCAGGGGCCAGCTTTTGTGGCCCCTGGCCCTGCAGGCTACAATATTTATTTTCTTTTTAATACTTACCTCCCATCCATCCTGGAGCACTGTGCCCCTCGGCAATCACTGGCTTCTGCTCACCTGCTGGAAGCCTTTTATAGCTGCTGGGCGAAATAACATAAGGGGTCTGGCCAGGGGAGACAGAGAAAATTCCTGTTCCAGCGACTCCTGCATCTGGTCCCAGCCGGTCAACAGGTTCAATAGAAGAGGTCTCATGTGGAACTGGGCGAAAGGCACTGCCTCGAAGCATGACACCATCAGGCCCACCAGCTTCATCCCCAGACGGATCGATGGTCGCTGACAAGACAGCAAGGCTTGCACCCGAGTCTGAAGACCCACCACCTTCTGCTGTGGCAGGAACACCTTGACCTGACGTCATGCCCAGGAAGGACCTCACCATTGAGGGAGTGATCGAAGACTTGGGGTAATTGACTACCCATCTGAAATCCTCGGGAGTGAATAACACCGTCCGGGTGTCGCTCTCGGCCTGCTGAAGGGACTGAGCTGCAATCAGTAAATCGTCCAGATAAGGCAGCACGCGAATGCCCCGATTCCTCAGAATAGCCATGATGCCCACCAGCACCTTGGTGAAAACCCGGGGGGCTGAGGATATCCCGAATGGCAGAGCCACAAACTGGTAATGCTGGTCCTCTAGAGTAAATCTCAGGAACCTCTGATGTCCCTGGAATATGGGGATGTGTAAATAGGCATCCCCCCGATGTCCACCATGGTCACCGGGCCGAAGCGAGCTCACCGCAGACTGTAAGGTTTCCATGCGGAAAAGTCGGACTCTGACAAACCTGTTGAGACCCTTCAGGTCCAGGATAGGTCTCAGCATTCCATCCTTCTTGAGATCCGAGAACAGATTGGCCCTGCTCCTGACGAGGCACAGGGCAAATCACCCCTTACCGCAGGAGGTGTTGCACGGCCATTCTCAGGCCCTGTGCCTTCACTGGGTTCTGGGATATTCGAGATGGAAGAAATCTTGAGGGCGGCCTGACTGCCAGCTCTATTTTGTAACCGGAGGACACCACCTCCTGAATCCACCGATCCGAGACGCACTGTCTCCAGATATGAGCAAATAGCAGAAGCCGTCCCCCCACCCGGATGGGCGAGGGTGCCTCCTCATGCCTGAGGAGCCTTGGCAGGGGGCTTGGACTTGGATCCCCAGGAGGGATTGGGTCGGTAGCGGGACCTACCTCGTCACCAGGAATCTCTGTGGCCACCTGAAAATGAAGAGCCTCTTCCTCCTCGAAAGGAGCGATAGGCAGAGGAACCCCGAAAGGGCCGTGCAGGCTTCCGTCGCTGAGGGAGTCTACCATCCTTAATCAGGAGGTCCAGACGCTCCCCGAACAACCTGTGCCCCATGAAGGGGATACTAGTGAGCGACTTCTTGGCTGCGGCATCAGCCGAGCATTGCCGCAACCAGAGCGAGCGGCGAAGCGGAACAAGCAGGGCAGAAACCCTGGCACCGAGCTGGACACCATCGTCCATGGCAGAGACAACGAAGGTAATAAAATTCACACAAGCTTTGAGGTCTTTATACTCCTCCGCCCACTTGCAAGACTTAGCAATATCCACAAGACGCCTCACCTTCTTTCTGATGGCTGAGACAATAGCCGTGGCACACACAGGGCGAAAACCAAGCACCAGCAAAGGTGAAGGCATGACAGACCAGCTGATCCATGTGCCTGTCAGCTGGATCACGTTAAGGAGTGGTATCGGGTGACGGCAAAACCGTAGTGTTGGATAACCCCGACACAGGGGAATCCACCTTGGGGGGGCGGGACCATAAGCGGACCAGCTCCTCAGGAAAGGGGTACCGTCTGTCTAGGCCCTTAGGCACCGATGGTAGCTTGTTAGGCCTTTCCCACTCCTTGAAAATCATATTAGAAAAATGGGCCTGCTCAGGAAGACACGTCTCTCAGGCCGAAACAAATCACCCTGCTTCCTCTTAGCCGCTCTTGGAGGGACAATGTGCAACATCTCAAAAACGGAAGCCAGCAACTTCTCCGTATCATCAGGGAGCCACGTATCCTCATCCGAGGAAGAGCCAGTCATAGCCGGCAGAATAATCCACTGTGGAAATGGGAGTCCTCCTGCAACTCGCCTTCCTCCATGGAGCCCAGACCTCCAAAAAGATCATCATCATTATCAGAATAGACCGGCTCGATGTGCCGCTTCTTACTCGTGGCCTTCTTAGGAGCCGTGCACGAGATCTGTCTCTCAAGGCTGGCCACCCGGTATGCCAAATCAACTTGGGAACCCCTGCTGGCTTCGCCCTCGCTGGGGGCTGAGTGCAGCGGCGGGGGGTTTTGGAGAGGCCACAGACAATAACGGACTAGGGGCAGATACGCCCGCCCAATCATGCTCCAAAATGACACTCCTGGCGCAAGTGACACAAACCGTGCTGAGCCCGCTCAGAGGGCTAGCACTGCACATGGGGCAGAGCTTCACCCGCCCAGATGGGGCCCCTATCTCACTATCCCCAGAAGCCTCCATTATGGCAATTAGCAGACAAAATCTTTATTCAGGTTACAAGGCACTACAGCCCAAACCTATGTAGCCCTCCTATATAATCCCTCTTTTTGTGATCCCTCTTAATAAAAAGGGGGAGGGGGCAGGGGACCGGGGGGGGAACCACAACCCACAATCTATCAAAGGGCCCGACCTGAAAGACACAAGCAAGAGAAGGGGCCATAAGCATCCCATAGCACATGCACATAACAGCAAGACAATAGATATTGATAACAATAGGGACACACGACACCGACAGTGCAGGCCACACCGGAGGAGTCCCAGGCAGCGAGGTAAGAGAAGCAGCATCAAAATGGCGCCGAGTCACCAGCTCTGCGCGCTCCTCGAGGGGCAGGCCGCACGGCAGTGACACGAAAAACGGCATAATGTGGTCCCGCCCCCCCTCACAGCCCTGCGTCTGCCAACCGCCAAGATGGAGGCCATCCTCCAAGAATCCACACAAGACTTGCCGTAGGGCAGCCCACAGTGCGGCCCCTGCACAATGCGCAGCGCGCGCACAGGCCTGGCACCGCGCCTGAAACAAAAGGCCTGCGGTCTCAGGAGAGGCCGCCAAATAGGGTCCGACCCCCCCCCTTCCAGCGTAGGCCCAAGATGGAGGGGAGAGGGGAGCAGTAAGAGACAACTCGAGGGAGCGAGGGAGGTACGCATGACAAGCGCAATGATCAAAGTGACATAATCACACACACACAATAAAGCTTGTGGGGCAGAGGGAATAAACAGAACAACGGCATTCTCCCTACCGTCACAGTCCCGACAGCCGTGGCTGGGAGGCAATAGTGGATCCACGGGATCAGTGGGAATAGGGTCCGCATTGGCCGACGGGCTAGGAGGCCCCGCATAGCTGCAATATCCAGTAGAGAGTATCCAACGATCTTCAGCAGCCAGACTGCAAGATGAACACTGGGAAATCATAGTGAGACACCTGCTTTTATAGGGGGCCGGGAGGAGCGACAGCTTTTGATCTTGCAGTCGAGCACCCCCCCCCCCCAGGGGTGGAATACCCAATTTTCATCACTTCTGGGACGACCTGGACTGGATATAGGGAGAAATTCAATGACCTTTTTCTAAATCCTGCTGTGGCAAATTTTAGAAACAAAATGACTGCTCAAGTATATGCAGGCTGCCTGCAACAGGGAGTGCTGCTGGGCTTCCTTTTACTGTGCATTGTCAGTTATATCAGTTGAATCCAGGCAGCAGCATGGCTGATATGCTGGGAGAGTTTGGAGTCCCCCCCCCTCCCCTCAACTGTTCCAGGCTGTTAGTCCAGTTTAACTGTAAGTTATAGAAACGTATACATTGCAAATGTAATAACTGCTTGTAACATTTAAGGTTCTCCTGGGAGTCTTTGGATTATTTTAAGAATAATTACTACGCTATTAATCTCATTATCAGTTTATGCATCTTATTGTGTGTGTTGGCCAATTTCTCACACAATACATTGTATTACAATGTACAATTACATGCAGCTGAGGCCTGCCTGTGTTAAACCAGATTTTAGATCTTTAGTATTCAGGAGGATTTTTAGCTGTATGGGATGATTTTGACGCATACATATGCAGCACTAGTGGTATGTCCGACACAGCGTGCAGTTTACCCCAGCAATTGTGTGCAACTAAGACCTCTGTTCTTTAACTAGATTCAGAGACCGGTAACTACCTGCACACAGAACCACTTAGTGCCCACACAATCTCATACCATCTGTAGCAGCGATCGTGAACTCGTCTCCACAGGACACTCTGATCACTTGCTTCCCGCCAAGAGGCCCCCCAAGAAGGTTGATACCTAGATGTTTCCGGTAATCTCCAACGCCCAACTGACCGCACTTGTTGGAGCCAAACGTCAGGAGGCGGCCGCGTTCTGCAAGACACAGACGAGGGTGAAGAAATGAGGGATGATATGCAGGGGCAGGAGTTAAGGGGTATCTACCACTTACCATCAATGGCAGCAGTGTGCGTTTTTCCCGCGGAGATACTGCGCACTTTATAGAAGGCCAGCTGCTTGGCTAGAGTCAGCGAGGTGGTGTAGGGCACTTCGTGGTAAGCCTGCTGGGGGGGGGGTAGAAGATGGCGTCACATTGAGTTATAGAAGGTGAAGAGAAACTTTTGCACAATGTGCAACAGTCCGGCACTACCCCAAATAAAATGAAGTAAGACTGAGGTGAAAGATGTGCCAATCCTGGACCCAAAAACCACAATACAATAATGAAAACAACAACAGTCCCAGTAAACCGCAAATAGGACACCTAGGATGGCACCAAACGCCCCTCAATAATCAAATAATCAATCATTGAAAGTATAATCAAATCAATATAATCATCTTTCATTCATTGACATATTAAAAATTACAAACACATACATGATTACATTACAACCACAAACTTTTTAAAAAACATTTACACAAAGACCTAGCCGCAGCAGGGAACCCTCATTACAAATCCAAAATTCATAACCTATATATACAAGTTGATAAGCCCCAAATAAATCCAATATCCCTAACTAAAGTGCGGATGCAAAAAAGTGTGCAATATTGCGGAAAAAAGTGCTGTAAGTGCTTCATGTGCAATATCCGCATTTGACAAATGAACAGGACAAAACTATCTGAGACAAGCGGGGACGCGCCGCAACGTCGCCCTCATTAGGTTGTTATAAAAGGTGAGTGGTGGACAGCAGTATTGTTTAGCACCTTGAGAAAATACAATTCTGTGATTACTCACCTTGTAGAATTGGTATTATAAGTGTACAGCACGTCCTGCTCCAGATAATGATTCATAACAGATGGGATTACCTCTGCCAGAGGGCGCTTGACTGCAGAAATAGCAAAAAGAGGTCCCTCCCGGTCCATATATACCTCCCACTAATTCCCCAGTATAGAAAAGCAGTAAGAGAACCAGGAGAAGCCAATAGCAGTGCCCATAAATAGGGTGAGATCCCAAAGCAACAACGCGCCGTTCACACCACTGCCGCCTGCAGAACCTTGTGGCCAAAAACAGCATCCGCTGAGGCCCGAACATCAACCTTGTAAAAGGTATGAACAGAAGACCAAGTAGCAACCTTACAAACTTGTTCAGCAGAAGCCTGGTGCTGGAAGGCCCAGGAGGCCCCAACAGCACGTGTAGAATGAGCAGTAACACGGAAAGGAGGATCCTTTCCCCTAGCAGAATAGGCCCTAAAAATAGCCTGAGGAATCCATTTGCTAATAGTAGACTTAGCAGGAGCCAGACCCTTCTTGGGACCCGAAGGAACCACAAACAAGGCATCAGTCTTTCTAAAAAGGTGCAGTAGCCACCAAGCAGAACTTCAAATTCCTGACCACATCCAGGGAATGTAAGGCCCTCTCCTTGGAATTACCAGGATTAGGGCACAAGGAAGGAAGCACAATGTCCTGATTGAGATTGAAGGCAGAGACAACCTTAGGCAAGAAATCAGGTTTAAATCGGAAAACCACCTTGTCCTCGTGTCTCTCAAAGTAGGGGGCCTGAATAGAAAGGGCCGCCAACTCCGAAACATGCCTGACCGAGGTGATAGCCACCAAAAAGGCAACTTTAAGAATAGACAGAGCAGCCTCAAATGGAGGGCCCTGAAGGGAAGACAAAACCAAATTCAAGTCCCAAACTGGCAACAGAGGTTTGCGAGGGGGCGCGCACATGAGCAACCCCCTGGAAGAAGGTCTTGACCAGAGGATGTTGAGCGAAATATCTCTGGAAGAAAACAGCCAAGGCAGAAACGTGACCCTTGAGCGTGCTGAGCTGAAGTCCCAGATCCAAACCATGCTGAAGGAACTACAGAATCCTAGGAATGGAAAACACCCGACATGGAAGGACCCTAGACTCACACCAGTCAATGTAGGCCCGCCAGATCCTATAGTAGATGGAAGAAGAGTATTTCTTCCTAGCCCTGATTAGAGTGTTAACCACAGAATCAGAAATCCCCTCATCCCTTAAGATGGAGGTTTCAGCAGCCAGGCCGTCAAAGCCAGCGTTTGTAAATTGGGATGGCATAGCCGCCCTTGAGTGAGAAGGTCCGGGACCAGGGGCAGAGCGTACTGATCTACCGCCAGCTGAACGATATCTGCGAACCACACCTGTCTTGGCCAACGGGGGGCCACCAGGATTGCTGGCACCCTTTCCTGAGCCAGCTTGCACAGAACCCTGCCCAGAGAGAGAATGGAGGAAAGAGATACAGGAGACGGAACCCCTGCCAGGATAAAGTCAGAGCATCCACCGCAAGGGCCAGGGGATCCTGGGACAGAGACACAAAGACAGGGAGCTTGTGATTGTGGTAGGACGCAAACAGATCCACTTCCGGTACCCCCCCAACGGTGACACAAGGATAGGAAGACTTCGCTGCTGAGAGACCATTCCCCCAGGCAAAAAGTCCCCCTGCTCAGAAAATCTGCCTCCAGATTCTCCACCCCCGGAATGTACACTGCTGAGATGCAAGGGACATTGTCCTCTGCCCAGGACAGAAACATGGACACCTCCTTGAAGGCACTCTTGCTCCGAGTCCCTCCCTGATGATTGTCGTAGGCAACCGCTGTCTGGTTGTCTGAGCAAACTTGGACTGGCCGGCCCCGAAGGTGAAGAGTCAATTGGGCCAGAACCAACCGAACCGCCCTCAGCTCCAGAATGTTGATAGGAGCATGGGCCTCCAGAGGGCCCCACAGCCCCTGGAATTGTAGGGATTTCCAGAAGCCCCCCCCAACCTGACAGACTGGCATCCGTGGTGACTGTCTCCCAACAGGGGGCCAGGAAGGATCTGCCCCCCAACAGGTTCCTCGAGTCCAGCCACCACAAGAGGGATTGCCGAGCCAGAGGGGACAGAACAAAGGCCCTATCCAGTGACAGGGGACTCTTGTCCCAGACCGACCACAGACGGAGCTGAAGAGGCCTCATGTGGAACTGTGCATAGGGAAAACCGCCTCGAAGCAGGACACCATCTGTCCCACCAGCTGCATCCCCTGCCAGATGGAAGGGTGAGGGCAGGACAGAAGGGAATGAACTCGAGCTTGCAGAGAGTCCACCTTCTGCTGGAGAAGAAAAATCCTGGCCTGAACAGTATCCAGATTCATGCCCAGGAAGGAAGTAAACAGAGACTGAGACAGGGAAGATATGGGGTGATTGATCACCCAGCCGAACTACTCCAGAACCGTCACCACCCGCTGGGTATCCAATACCGCCTGCTGGACAGATTGAGAGGTGATGAGAAGGTCGTACCAGATAGGGAAGAATGCGAATGCCCTGAGGAGAGCCATGACAACCGCCAGCACCTTGGTGAAGACCCTGGGGGCCGAAGTGAGACCGAAGGGCAGTGCCACAAATTGGTAGTGCTGGTCCGCCAGCGCGAACCTGAGAAATCTCTGATGCCCTGGGAAGACTGGAACATGAAGGTAAGCATCTTTGATGTCTATGGAGGTCATGAAGTCTCCCGGGCGCAATGAACTGATCGCGGAGCGCAGGGTCTCCATGCGAAAGTGCCTGGTCCTTATGAACTCGTTGAGCAGCTTCAAGTCCAGGATGGGTCTGACGGAACCCTCCCTTTTGGGTACTGTGAGCAGATTGGAATAAAAACCCCAACCTCTTTCCACAGGAGGGACTTGACAGATGACCCCCAAGTCCAGGAGATTTTGCACAGCCAGAAATGGCCCATGAGCTGCCAAGGGGTCTAGAGGAATCCGAGACCTGAGGAATCTTGGAGGCGGCCAGGCAGCGAACTCTAGCTTGTAGGCGGAGGACACAACCTCCAGAATCCACCTGTCTGAGACCTGTTGTCCCCAGACACGAGCGAAGAGCCGCAGCCGTCCCCCCACCCGGATGGGTGAGGGCGCCCCTTCATGGCTGAGGAGGCTTGGCGACAGATTTGGGCTTGGACCTCCAGGAAGATCCGGAGCGGGCACGCCCTCTGCCCCTGCCCCAGAAGTCTCGCCTAGGACCTGCAAAGGAAACCCCTCTCCCAGACCTGGATCCACGGTAGGAGGGAGCAAAGGCACCCGAACCCCAAAAGGGCCGCAGCTGCTTCTTACGTTGAGGCAACTTACCCCCCTTGGCAAACAGGTCCAAGCGATCACCAAATAGGCACAGCCCCTTAAAGGGGAACCCCGTGAGGGCCTTCTTAGCAGCGTTATCAGCTGCCCACTGGCGCAGCCAAACAGAGCAGCGTATAGCAACTACCAAGGCAGAGGTTCTACTACACATCCTAATGGTGTCATCTAAGGCAGAAAGGACATATGCAATGAACATTTCACACTGCGACAAGGCCCTGAACTTGGCACTAGAAGTATCATCAGGGGCGCCTTCCAACAGACCCTTGAGGAGAGTCCTAACAGCAACAGCAGTAATAGCAGAAGCACAGACAGGGCGCAAGGCAGACCCCCACACAGGCAAAAGCATGGGAAGCCAGCTTGTCAATGCGCCGGTCCTCACTATACTTAAGGGTAGTCGAATCAGGGGAATGGACCACAGATGTGTTGGACACCCCAATACTGGTACATCCACTTCTGGGGGGGTTGACCAACATTTAACAACATCAGTGGGAAAAGGGTACCTTTTATCCCAACCCTTGGGGATTCCGGGAAGCCGGCCGGGACGCTCCCATTTTTGAGAACAAGATTATTGAAATGGGCCTGTTCTGGAAATTCCAGACGTGGTTTAGCAGTACTGAAAAGTTCCCCCTGTAAGCTTGAGAGCCGCAGCAGGAAGGGAGATAGAAAGCACATCAAAAATCTGAGTTAACAGTCTATTGGTGTCATCAGCATACCAACGATCAGAGCCATAGTCAGCACCACTGAAATGCTGATCATCAGATAATTCGAGAATTATTCCTCTTCCTCAAGTGGGGTATAGACAGACAAATCAAGAAAATTCTCAGTCTCCATAGGAAAGGCAGACGCACCCGGCGTCACATGCCGCCTTTTAGCCGGGCCGCAGAGCTAGCAATCAGCCTCTCAATGTTAGCCAACCTGGAAGACACGTCAGGCTGAGACTCCCCACTAGTATTTAGCTCACTGGGAGTCATAATCAGGCGAGGGGGAGTGGGTGAGGGCATAGTGGGCGCAGGCCCAGTCACAGATAGCCCAGAATGCAGCGCAAGCGCCTGCTGGGCGCAGGGTAAACAGACCCGCACATCATCGCTCACAGGGGATGCCCCACACACTACACACAGCCAGGCTTGTCCCGAGGGAACCCCGAGCACAATATCCTGTGAAGCCTCCATATGGTGATTAAGGTGGCACAACTAGCCAATACGAATTACGCCGTATAAGCAACCCGGGATGCCCCAAATGTCCGCCAGGGAAGTGGGAGGATTAAACAGTGTAGGCCTCTAATAAAATTATAACTAATAGAGGGGACAGGACCGGGAGAAACCTTTAAAAACAGTTATCCCGCCTGAAAGACATAATACATAAGCACACCGAAATGACAATGGAATAAAAGCCAAGCCCGCAGGGGCACTCACGGACCGCGGTTGGGGGGCCAGCAATCACACCAGGAGAGGACCAAAATGGCGCTGGAGGAACCTCAAGGGGTGGGCCGCAGGGGGGTCCGACGCGGAACGCAGCAAACAGAGCAAGCCAAGCCCTCTCCGAGAAGGGCAGAGACAGGCCAGACACTACAGCCAATGGGCGCGCAAGGATTCTTGATGATGCCGCCGCTGACCGCGGACGCCAGAAGGCATGCGTGTCAGCGGCGGCAAATTCAAAATGACAAAGTGAAAGACAGAGCGCGGAGCCCTGAATGAAGTGCAAACACACACACACAAAGCAATAAGCGCACATACACCCCCCCCCCCAGACAACGAGAAGGGGGGGGGGGGGGGAGTGGATGTCAATAAAAGACCCACCAATGACCAGGGCAGGGCAAGAGCGGACGGGGCATCCCAAATCAGGTTCACCATAACCTGCACCGCCTACCCTTTGGTGGGGGATTGCGGTCGGAGCCAGGCTCCGCAAAAAGAGCACCTGTGATAGGTGCTTCCTACCGTCACCCGACCAGCACAGCCAGAGCTGGGAGGCATAAGTAATAAGTGGAACGGGTGGGAATAGTCCTACAGGGCCGCGGGCTGTTAAGCCCCGCTCACCTGCGATAAGAGAAGCCATCTTCTGACCTTCGCAGCCGACTGCAGAGAAGAAACTGGGGAATTTGTGGGAGGTCCCGGGTATATATGGACCGGGAGGGGCCTCTTTTTGCCATCTCTGCAGTCAAGCGCCCTCTGGTGGAGGTAATTCCATCTGTTATGAATCATTATCTGGAGCAGGACGTGCTGCATACTTAGAATAGTGGCGTAGGTGGCCACGGAACGCGTGGGTGAGATTAGCCGGGTCCAGCAGGGGTGACTCTCTATCATTTGTCTTTGTCTCAGATAGTTTTGTCCTGTTCATTTGTCAAATGCGGATATTGCACATTAAGCACTTTTTTCCGCAATATTGCACTTTTTTGCATTAGTTTGTGGTTGTAATGTAATCATGTATGTGTTTGTGATTTTTTTTTTGTATAATCTGTTTTTATTAAAAAACAGGAAAACAGTACAGAAGAAAAAATACTGGGAGCCCCCCCCCCCCCCCCCACACACACACACACACACACACACACAGTATGATACAGTCAATTTACAATGTTAATCCACAAATTGCCATAACAAAATGTTATAAACTATTATCTACATCACCTAAAAGAAGCCTTCTACGCCACTACCAAACAACTCCGTGCACCTTCCTAGGTGTCTAAAGCCCCCCCCCCCCCCACCAGATGCGGGATGAAGGGCCCCGGGCACCACTTTTGGCTTCCTGGCACGCACAAGGTGAGGAACACCATACTAGTACTAAATGGGGATTGCGAAATATGAAAAAGGTGACACACACAGAAGAAAGGGGGAAACAAATGAGGGGGCAGGGAAGGGAAAAAGGAAGGGGTGTTGACTGCTCACAGTCCAGCATCTCAGCCCCGCTGCGCCTCCACAGCGGTGCCGAGACCCGGGTCTGCTATGCCCAACACTAGTTGTGTAAACAAGGATCTTATTGCCTACACCAGCATCGCCCGAAATGCACCGAATCACGTAGGTCCACCCAACAAGCCCAGGTCATCGTATACCTATCCCTAAGTCCTCTATTTTCCATGATGAGTTCCTCCATTTGTCTGATACGCTCCAGTTCAGTCACCCATTCCTGTAAGGACGGGACTCTTCGGGTTTTCCAGTGCCTAGGGATGATTGCCCGCCCCGCCGTCAAAAAATACCATTTTGTGAATACTCACCTTGTAAAATGGGTATTATAAGTATGTCACACACCCCGCTTCAAGATAATCATTACATGTGGGTAGTATGGTCTGAAGAGGGCGATTTGCAGAGATGATTTGAGGAAAGAAAGCCCCTCCCAGTCCATAAATACCTGGGACCTCCCACTCATTACCCAGTATAAAGAAAGCAGTAAGGAAAGGGACCAGGAAGAGCCAAATATTAGTCATAACAACGCAAGGTTCACAAAACGATGGATCCAGAATACAAAAGGGCGGGTTGAAGCGGGGTGTGTGACATACTTATAATACCCATTTTACAAGGTGAGTATTCACAAAATGGTATTATTCTAAGTATGTCACACACCCCGCTTCAAGATAATCATTACATGTGGGACATCCAAAAGCAGTGTCCATAAAGGGCGGGGATCCAAAACAAGGCATAAAGCACAACTTAAACTACTGCAGCCTGCAGAACTTTGCGGCCAAAAACAGCATCCGCTGAGGCCCAAACATCACCCTTGTAAAAACTTTGAAAAAGTGTGAACAGAAGACCAGGTAGCGGCCTTGCAAACTTGGTCAACAGAGGCCTGGTGCTGAAAAGCCCAGGAAGCCCCAACCGCACGAGTAGAATGAGCTGTAACACGAAGGGGAGGATTTCTCCCCTTAGCAGAAAAGGCCCCGACAATGGCCTGACGAATCCACTTACTGATGGAAGACTTAGCGGGCGCCAAAACCTTTCTTGGGCCCAGAGGGTACCACAAAGAAGGCATCAGTCTTACGAAAGGCAGACGTTACCACCAAATAGTACTTCACAACTCGAACCACATCCAGGGAATGCAGGACCCTCTCCTTTTCATTACTGGGATTAGGACACAGAGAGGGCAAAACAATGTCTTGGTTTAAGTGAAAAGGCAGAAACCACCTTAGGAAGGAAATCCGGGTTAAAACGGAAAACCACCTTGTCCTGATGTCTTTCAAAATACGGGACCTGAATGGACAGAGCCGCCAACTTAGAAACACGCCGAACAGAAGTGATAGCTACCAAAAAGGCCACCTTCTGAGTAAGGGAAGACAAGGCAATATCATGCAAGGGCTCAAAGGGAGGACCCTGAAGAGCAGAAAGAACCAAATTCAAATCCCAAACCGGAATCAGAGCCTTCCTAGGGGGCCGCACGTGCGTAACCCCCTGGAAAAAGGTCTTAACCAGCGGATGAAGCGCAAAAGATCTTTGGAAAAACACCGCCAGGGCAGACACCTGCCCCTTCAGAGTATTAAGTTGGAGCCCTAGATCCAAACCATGTTGCAGGAACTCCAGGATTCTAGAAATAGAGAATTCCCTGCAAGGGAAAGCCCTAGTCTCACACCAATCAATATAAGACCTCCAAGTCCTATAGTAAACGGAAGAAGAAAACCTCTTCCTAAAGACCTTCCTCCTTCAAGATGGAGGTTTCCGCAGCCACGCCGTCAAAGCCAGCGTTGGTAAATTGGGGCAACGTAGATGACCCTGTGTGTGCAGATCCGGCAGCAGGGGCAGAACGAACTGATCTTCTGCTAACCTTACCACGTCTGCGAACCAAACCTGTCTTGGCCACCTTGGAGCCGCCAGAATTGCTGACGCTCCTTCCAGAGCCAGCTTGCGCACTACTCTGGCTACCATGGGAAACGGAGGGAACAGATACAGAAACCCCAGATCCCTCCAGTTCAGGGACACGGCGTCCAAGGCTAGCGGATCCTTCGCCAGAGACACAGATGCCAGAAGTTTGTGATTGTGACGGGAGGCAAAGAGGTCCACCATCGGTGAACCCCACCTGAGACAAATTGAACGAAACACCTTGGGACTGAGAGGCCACTCCCCCTTGCGGGCTGACCACCTATTCAGAGAGTCCGCCTCCGAGTTCTCTACTCCCGGAATGTGAACTGCCGAGATGCACGGGACGTGGCTCTCCGCCCAGTCCAGAATCAATGACACTTCCCTGAGGGCACTCCTGCTGCGAGTCCCTCCCTGGTGATTGATGTAGGCAACCGCCGTCCGATTGTCCGACCGAACCTGGACCGGCAAGCCCTGCAGGAGATGAGTCAGACGAAAAAGAACCATTCTGATGGCTCTCAATTCCAGAATGTTGATAGGCTCGTGGGCTTCCAGGGGTCCCCACAACCCCTGAAATTGCAGATCATTCCAGAAGCCCCCCCATCCTGAGAGGCTGGCATCTGTGGTGACCACCTCCCAACGAGGAGTCTGAAAAGACCTGCCCTTCAACAGATTGGTTGAGTTCAGCCACCACCTGAGTGGTCGGCGAGACATCAGAAAGAATTGATCCAGCGACAGAGGAGATCTGTCCCAGACAGACAATAGATGGAGTTGTAGCGTCCTCGTGTGAAACTGGGCAAAGGGGACTGCCTCGAAGGAGGCCACCATCAACCCCACCAGTCTCATTCCTAGTCGAATGGTCGGACAAGGAATGGACATGAGCGACCGAATCAATTCCTGAATCAAAAGAACCTTGGATTGAGGAAGGAACACTCTGGCCTGATCTGTATCCAGAGACATTCCCAGAAAGGATACTATCCTGGACGGGTAAAAGGAGGACTTGGGATAGTTGATCACCCAGCAGAACCTCTCCAGAGTGGATATTACCATCCTGGTGTCCAATTCCGCTTGGCTGAATGATGATGCCATGATGAGGAGATCGTCCAGATATGGCACTATGCGAATTCCCTGCGCTCTAAGAAGAGCCATCACCCCAGCGAGCACCTTGGTGAAAAACCCTTGGAGCTGTGGTGAGACCAAAAGGAAGAGCTACAAACTGAAAGTGCCGATCTTCCACCACAAACCTGAGGAATCTCTGGTGCGCGGGAAAAAATCGGAACATGGAGGAAAGCGTCCTTGACGTCTATGGACGTCATGAAGTCCCCCTGACGGAGAGCGCGGATAGCTGAACGACGCGATTCCATGCGAAATTTTCGCAGCCTGATAAACCTGTTGAGGATCTTCAGATCCAGGATGGGCCGGATAGAGCCATCCTTTTTGGGGACCGTGAACAGATTTGAGTAAAATCCCCGCCCCTGATCTGATAGGGGCACTGGCGAGATGACCTATATCTCCAGAAGACTTGAAAAGCGCCTCCCGAAGCCCCTGTGCGCCAGGTGCGTCGGGGGGCACCCTAGACCTGAAGAAAAGCGGAGGAGGACGGGACTCGAACTCCAACTTGTAGCCGGAAGACACGACTTCCCGGATCCGTTTGTCCGAAACCTCCCGAATCCAGATCAGAGAGAAGTGTCGCAGCTGTCCCCCCACCCGCACGGGTGAGGGCGCCCCCTCATTGCTGAGCAGGCTTGTTCGCAGGTTTTGGGTTATGAACCCCAGTTGTATCCTGAGCGGGCACGTCCTCTGCCCCTATTCCAGGAATCTCCTCTAGTGGAAGGGAAGGCGAAACCTCTTCCTGCTCTGGATCCGTGAAAGGAATGATTGAAAGAAGCCGCCCCGCGAAAGGGACGTCGTTGCTTCTTGCGTTGAGGTAACTTACCCCCCTTAGCTACTGAATCCAATTTTTCTCCAAAAAGCCATAGCCCCACGAATGGGAGAGAGACGTCAGCGACTTTTTTGGCCCAAAGTCGGCCGCCCACTGGCGCAACCAAACTGAACGCCTTATAGTCACCATCAGAGCAGAAGCTCTCCAAGGCAGCTAACATGAAAGACAAGAATAACTCACAACGTTTAAGTCCCAGAAATTCGTCACTGTCCGGGTGCAAACCGGAAGATGACAACAAGTCTCTGACCACCGACCTGGTAGCCACCACCAGCAGAGATGAAGCGCAAAAAGGGCCGTATGGCTGCCCCAATACTGGCGAAACCATGACAAGCCATCTGGCCAATTCGTTTATCCCCTCCATCTTTAAGAGAAGAGCAATCGGGGTTATTCAAAAACGGCTGAATTGGATAACCCCAGAATTGGTGCATCCACCTCAGGGGGGGACGTCCAGCGCTTAACCGTGTCCGAAGGGAAAGGATATCTTTTATCCCAACTCTGAAGAATGCCTGGGAGCTGAGCCGGCCTCTCCCATTCCTTAGAAATAATCTTATCAAAATGCCTTTGATTAGGGAATTCCAAGCGCGGCTTGGATTCCTCATAAAACTCCCCTTGTTGATGAGGAGCAACCTCTGGAGGAGAAATAGCCAGAACCTCAAACATCTGAGCAAGGACGTTAGGAGTATCCAAAGAACTCCCTGACCCCTTCTCAGAGTCCGCACCAACGAATAGCTGGTCGTCCGAATAATCCGATTCGTCAAATAGCTCCCCTTCCTCCAGAGGGGAGTAATCTGACCAATCCAGGCGATCCTCATCGTCATATTCAAATGTCGGTGGGACCGGTGACAAATGCTTTCTCTTAGCTGGAGCCTTCTTGGCAACCGCAGAAGAAATACATTTTTCAATATTAGTCAATCTAGCACACACATCAGATTGCGACTGCCCACCCGTGACAACGTCACACGGGACACGGGCCAAGACGGGGTGGGAAGGGGATGACGCCGGCGGTGCTGACCCAGACGTCCGGGGTTCTGACTGCCGTGTAATAGTCTGCTGTGCACATAGTATACATAGAAATACGTCATCCCCTGTTAGGGATACCCCACAGCCCATGGACTTCCGGGATTGCCCCGAGGGGAGCCCGGTATCTGGGGATGCCTCCATACGGTGAACTTATATGTAGTCGCAATGACCGAGGGAATTACGCTAGTAAGCAACCCGGGATGCCCTTATAATTGTCCCAAGTGGGAGGATTTTAACATGGAATTTAACCCAGGGACCCAAGGACCGGAAGAAGACCCCTTAAAACCTAAGGCGTTCTACCTGAAAGACTGCCGGATAGATAGATAGATAGATATATATATATATATATATATATATATATATATATATATATATATATATATATATATATATATATATATATATATATATATATATATATATATATATATAGATATATATATATATATATAGATATATATATAGATATAGATATAGATATATATATATATATATAGATATAGATATAGATATAGATATATATATATATATATATATATATATATATATATATATATATATATATATATATATATATATATCCCATAGGGCCACTCACTGTGCCTTCCTGCGTGAGGTAAATGGCGTCCACCACACACGCAGCTCACAGAGGCAGAGAGGAGCCTGTGGGCGTGGCCAGCGCTGAGCGCGCGATATGCGTAGCTCCGCCCCCTTACAGAGCGGAAAGCGGGCTCCGCAGTGGGTCTGCGCCCCTAATGGCAAAATGTGTGAGGTAAATTACCTCAGAAAAACACTATAGCGCACACATATACCGGCGCCATGGCAAGAACAGCAGCCGCGGCGCCGGTAACCACAAAGACCCCAGGGATGTAATGGGTGCGGGCCGCGGCGACGCGCAATCGCCCGGCCCCGCCCACTGTGGCCAGCGCGTGAGGGGAGATCTCCCCTCACAAGATTAATGGAACCGCCAGCGCAAATAACCGCGCCGCGGCCATTGCGGTAGTCACCGCAACAAAAAACAGTAAAGCCAGGGGGACAAGCCAGCGCCAACAGCCGGCCCCACCCCCCAACTACAACTTCTGAGGAGAAAAGTTCTCCTCAGCTCTGGCGCCAGTAGCAGTGAAACAATGCACAATAAATAAATCCTAACTCTGAGGTAAAAAAGGTGGCCCCCGACATTTTATCCCCACCACCACAGGAGAAGGGCATCAGGAAAGGGGGGCCAAGGGACAGGGCATCCCAAACCGGGGTCACCAGCCCGGATAACCGCCTACCCTCTGGTACAGGGTCTCACGGTGGAGCATGGCTCCAGAGCACTAAAAGTGCCATTCTACCCTCACCCGGGATACAGCCTAGACTGGGAGGCATGTGTATTGGGACTTATAAAAAACATAACCGGGTGGAAATAGAGAGAAAAGCGGGCCGGGAATAAACCCGGCTACCTGAAATCCCCCTGTGCAAGGAGGAGACATCATCTTCTGACTTGCTCGCCGTCTGCAGAGATGGAAAACTGGGTGATGAGTGGGAGGTCCCAGGTATTTATGGACTGGGAGGGGCTTTCTTTCCTCCAATCATCTCTGCAAATCGCCCTCTTCAGACCATACTACCCACATGTAATGATTATCTTGAAGCGGGGTGTGTGACATACTTAGAATATACTGGGAGCCCCCCCCCCCCCACACACACACAGTATGATACAGTCAATTTACAATGTTAATCCACAAATTGCCATAACAAAATGTTATAAACTATTATCTACATCACCTAAAAGAAGCCTTCTACGCCACTACCAAACAACTCCGTGCATCTTCCTAGGTGTCTAAAGCCCCCCCCACCAGATGCGGGATGAAGGGCCCCGGGCACCACTTTTGGCTTCCTGGCACGCACAAGGTGAGGAACACCATACTAGTACTAAATGGGGATTGCGAAATACGAAAAAGGTGACACACACAGAAGAAAGGGGGAAACAAATGAGGGGGCACGGAAGGGAAAAAGGAAGGGGTGTTGACTGCTCACAGTCCAGCATCTCAGCCCTGCTGCGCCCCCACAGCGGTGCCAAGACCCGGGGTCTGCTATGCCCAACACTAGTTGTGTAAACAAGGACGTTATTGCCTACACCAGCATCGCCCGAAACGGCACCGAATCACGTAGGTCCACCCAACAAGCCCAGGTCATCGTATACCTATCCCTAAGTCCTCTATTTTCCATGATGAGTTCCTCCATTTGTCTGATACGCTCCAGTTCAGTCACCCATTCCTGTAAGGACGGGACTCTTCGGGTTTTCCAGTGCCTAGGGATGATTGCCCGCCCCGCCGTCAAAAAGTGCCCAAGTACATCCTTCTTGCATTGGGAGAGAAGCACCAACTGAGGAGAGTTCCGAACCACCGTCCATGGCGGCAGTGTAGATGCTCAGGATTTTATCCCATAGTGCTCTGATAACTGGACACCTCCACCTAATGTGGGTCATATTACCCTCCTCAGTTAGGCATCTCCAGCACCTGTCCGATGAGTGGGGCGCAAATCTCCGGACATCTGACGGGCATCTATACCACCTAGATATGATTTTATAATCCCTCTCCTGTGCGACCCCCTCCACCGCCGAGTTGTGTGTGTGTTTGTGATATTCTTAGTATGTCACACACCCCGCTTCAAGAATCCATAACATGTGGGTAATATCGTCCTGAAGAGGCGTTCCTGCAGAGATGATAGCAAAAGAAAGCCCCTCCCCGATCCATAAATACCTGGGACCTCCCACTCACTACCCAGTTTTCCATCTCTGCAGACGGCGAGCAAGTCAGAAGATGATGGCTCCTCCTTGCACAGTGTCCTATTTGCAGTTTACTGGGACAGTTGTTGTTTTCAATATTGAGTTATAGAAGGAGCACATAGGCAGGTGGTGGCTAGGCTCTCACCTCATGGTTGATGATCCCCGCTGTACACTGGTTCAAGCCCAACTTGTTGTGCTCATTCGAGCCGCAGGCAAGGACTTTACCGGACTGTGTGAGGAGGAAACTACCGTCTGAGCCGCAGCTGACGTTCACAATGCAGAGTCCCCGCTGCACCTCCACCTGACAGGAAAAAGGTTGATGTGAGGACATAGTGGCAATACAGAGACCCCTCTGCACCACCGGCACCAACACAATGGACAGCGAGAGCTGGAGAGTTACCTTCTGAGGAGAGCAGACGTCATCTTCAGAGTCCAGACCCAGCCGTCCTGCACAGAGGAAAACCCAATCACACTATGGCTGTCACATCGGCGAGAACTGGAGAAGAACAAAGAGCACAGGGGCACTTACCATACTCGCCGCAGCCCCACGAGTACACCATCTTGTTGCGCGTCAGAGCCATGACGTGACTGTCCCCACACGACACCTGCTCCACTGGCTCATTCAGGAAGTAGTCCACTAGAACCGGCTCCAGAACCTCAGAGCCGTAAGCTTGACCCACACCGAGGCAACCATAGTAGTCCGATCCAAAAGAGTGGACCTGTCCCTCATCTGAAAACACATCATAAAGTGCTTAAAGCAGACCTTCACCCTGAATAAGAGCATATGTCTTATGTTTCCCACACCCTGTACATACAGATTGCCCACATTAATCTGGACCTTCACCCTGAATAAGAGCCTATCTTGTATGCCCCCCCTGTACATACAGATTGCCCACATTAATCCAGACCTTGACCCTGAATAAGAGCCTATCTTGTATGTTTCCCACACCCTGTACATACAGATTGCCCACATTAAAAATCATTCTACCTGCACCTACAGCATGTTATGAGCCTTTAAACATCCAAGATGGCGGCTCATGGAGCATCAGGCAGCCAGCAAACAGGAAGTGTCTACTGACCCCTGCACTTTATCCCCACTCTCCTCTCCTCAGTATGCGATGCTTCTGAGTCAAGATGGCAGCGCCCGTATCCTAGAGCCCTGAACAGAGTTGCAGACCAGTGGGGCAAAGAATAATAAGTGACTAAAAACTTTATAATAAATATGTTAATTTTAGATGCTGGGGAATAGTTTAAGGGTTTGGGCTTTTCATTAAATAAAGCTGAAGGTCTGGTTTAAAGCGAAAGTCTCTTAGGCGAGACCCCTGAGCAGAACTGCCATTGCAGAACAAACTCCCCTGTTAACCCACAAAGATTATTAGGCCAGCACAAAAAATATCCCTAAAAATTTGCATTTTAAATATATCTTAAAGTATCAAAATCCAGGATTTTTACTATCCTGGGTTTTGGTCCTTTCCCCAATCGTGAGTGCCCCGCTGCATGAAACCCTCCAGGACACCGAAACCTGCTCACCTCTTCCTGGTCCCACGGCGCCTCTGAACGCCCTGACGGCCGCATCCTCCGCTTCCCTCAAACAGGGAGTGCGCCTGCACCGGCCAATCAAAAATGCCTGACGCGTGCACGCACCCTGCTAAAGGGATAGCGACATGCGGCTGGTGATTTTAGATGCGCCGTGGGACCGGGAAACGAGGTAAGTCAATGGGGCAACCTGGGGGGTTTCACACAGCGGGCATCCTGATTTTGGATGCCCTGGGGGGGCATCGATCAGCCAATTGGCAAGGGTTTTGAGCCACTTTAAAGGGTTACTAAACCCCCCAAAAAAACAAACAGGCACTCACCTGCACTCCCGCGCAGCAGCTGCAGACCTGTCCACCTCCCAGTTTCAGAGAATGATGGCTGTGGGCAGCTTTGGGGGGCTTCCTGAACAACACTTGCTGTTAGTCTGAGCCCCGCAGCTTCTGCCAGAACATTATGGGCACACAGCACCATCCATGGCAATGGAAGCATCTGGTCCACAATGAATGGACCTTGGGACAGTGTGCTGGGCACCGGAAGCATCGCTTTCTGAAACCGGAGGTTGTAACCCTTTAACAGCATAACCTACCAGTTCACCATCCAAGATTATGTTCCAGCAAACAGACAAAAATCAGAATCTACATCCTGCAACTGCTTCCATGGAGTCTACTGCTCTCCTGCTGGCTTGGAAACTCTTTCTCCACACCAGGTACTGAGGTTCCATCCTCAAGAGGGTTTGTGGAGTACGACCAATGCACATATTCCTCTCCTTGGCCTGAAGATCAAAGATGCCAGCACCTAACGAGGCATTAGACACACCACGGGGGAAGCTGCAGCCAAGCTTCGTGCTGAAACAGTGACTGTGGTCTGGGGTCTATTGGAAAAGTCAACAAAAGTGGCCCTTCCCTTTAAAGTGGACCAACACCCAGGATTTTGACTATCCTGGGTTTTGGTCCACTTCGGTGGGGCACCCCGATCGGAGGTGCCCCGCTGTGTGAAACCCCCCAGAAAGCACCAAAAACTCACGCGTCCCCGCTCCCACGTGACCGCTGCAGCCAATCCCCGCCGCCGGACAAGCGAGCGCGGCCACCGCCACCTCCCGCGCGTCACCCTTACAGGGAGCGCGCCCAGTTTCACACAGCGGGGCACCCCCGATCGGGGTGACCCGCAGGCCTGATGCTGATCGGCCCGGGAATCTTATAGACTTTAAATACTTTGCCCACCCTGCCTCCCTTCTCATAGATACTACACAAAGTAAACAAGCCAATAAAAAGCAGCAGTCACTTCCGGGTGCTGGGTGGCACAGGCATTACTGGTTAACCAAAAATTGTAATGGTTGAAGCACATCAAAAGAGACTTTAAAGTAGAGGGCAAGGGGAGCCAGTCATATGAGAGCGATGTTCAGTCTTTCTCTCCTGTGAAAGAGCAGTAATAAGATCAAAGAAAGGCAAACAACCCGGATTTGAGATGCAAAATAGTGTAGGGAAATTAATAGGGGATAATTCACACAAGTGCTCAGTATATATAATACAATGCAGTTGTACATAACAGTGTGGAATATACAATACAATAAAGTATAGTGACCGCAAGGTGGCGCTTGATTTGTTGCCAGCCAATGAGTACATACACATACGGTATAATGAAAAGTATGAGCTTAGGGCAAGAGTATGAGCAGCGTCCAGAGAGTATGACCAGTCAAGAGTATGACCAGTCAGATATTATACAAGTAATGTGTATGCACCCCTGTTTCCCTAATGTTATCAAAAACCAGCATTTCAAATCAATGTTACAGTTCAAAGAGCAAAAAACCAGAGTGGATCTTACAAGCAGCGCCAGGTGGAAGTAAACCCTCGACGTTTCAGCTGCGTAGGCCTTTCTCAAGAGGGATCGGTACCGCTACCTCTTAAGGAAAGGCCTACGCAGCCGAAACGTCATATTTATACATATTATGTACAACTGCATTGTATTATATATACTGAGCACTTGTGTGAATTATCCCCTATTAGATTCCATACACTATTTTGCATCTCAAATCCGGGTTGTTCGCCTTTGTTTGATCTTACTATTGCTCACAGGCATTACTAGTCTAAGCATCACATGCCACCACTACACTCACCTGTGATGCACACTGTGAAGTCCCCACCGCAGCTGACTTGTTTCACAGACTTGCCCTGCAGCTTCTCCACATGTTTCGGTTGGCGGTAGGAAGCGCGGTCGCCGTGGCCCAGTTGTCCATGCAGCTTTGACCCGCCTTGCATGTTCTAAAGAAGAGGTACAGCACGTGTTAGGAGAACCGGAAACTCTCCCCCCCTAAGCCGGCACCCAACACTCACCACCCAGGTGTAGAGCTCCTTCTCCACAGTAACCACCGCAAAATGTGCATCCCCGGCACAGACCTGCCGCGCTCGGCATCCCCCCTTAAACACATCCAGCTTCTGCGGTGTAGACTTCCCTCCGCCCCACACGTAGACCTCGCTACTCCGCGACGTCACAACCGCGATGGGAGCCTCCGTGACTGCACCCGGCCTGTCACAAAGAAGAAACATTGACAGGAAGGGCAGCTGCAATGGCACACAAGGGTGCACAGAGGAGCCTCGGCTCTCACCTTGGCCTCTTGTTTGATTTGTTCAGCAGAGACACCTGATCCTCCATCTCCCTGTGGGCAAATCATAAAACATGTATATGTTAGGGATCAATTGGGGGGGGACCCCAAAACCAAGAGCCCCTACCTATTGCCCCGCCTCCTCACCTCCTCCGCCCACTGAGCAACGGCTTCTCCAGGATCTCATCTGCACTCGGCCGCTTATCCGGATCCTGCAACATAAGACATGGCTCAGCAATCCGCAGCAGCCACTTACTGTTACCTGCCACAGCCAGGGCACACCTCAGCCTCACTAACCTACTACAGACAGGGTGCACCACACACCTACTACAGACAGGGTGCACCACACACCTACTAAAGACAGGGTGCACCACACACCTACTACAGACAGGGTGCACCCCACACCTACTACAGACAGGGTGCACCCCACACCTACTACAGACAGGGTGCACCCCACACCTACTACAGACAGGGTGCACCCCACACCTACTACAGACAGGGTGCACCCCACACACCTACTACAGACAGGGTGCACCACACACACCTACTACAGACAGGGTGCACCACACAAACCTACTACAGACAGGGTGCACCACACACCTACTACAGACAGGGTGCACCCCACACCTACTACAGACAGGGTGCACCCCACACCTACTACAGACAGGGTGCACCACACACACCTACTACAGACAGGGTGCAGCACACACCTACTACAGACAGGGTGCAGCACACACCTACTACAGACAGGGTCCAGCACACACCTACTACAGACAGGGTGCACCACACACCTACTACAGACAGGGTGCACCACACACCTACTACAGACAGGGTGCACCACACACCTACTACAGACAGGGTGCACCACACACCTACTACAGACAGGGTGCACCACACACCTCAGCCTCATTCACCTACTACAGACAGGGTGCACCACACACCTCAGCCTCATTCACCTACTACAGACAAGGAGCACCACACACCTCAGCCTCATTCACCTACTACAGACAGGGAGCACCACACACCTCAGCCTCATTCACGTACTACAGACAGGGTGCACCACACACCTCAGCCTCATTCACGTACTACAGACGGGAGCGCCACACACCTCAGCCTCATTCACCTACTACAGACAGGGAGCACCACACACCTCAGCCTCATTCACGTACTACAGACAGGGAGCACCACACACCTCAGCCTCATTCACCTACTACAGACAGGGAGCACCACACACCTCAGCCTCATTCACGTACTACAGACAGGGAGCACCACACACCTCAGCCTCATTCACGTACTACAGACAGGGTGCACCACACACCTCAGCCTCATTCACCTACTACAGACAGGGAGCACCACACACCTCAGCCTCATTCACCTACTACAGACAGGGTGCACCACACACCTCAGCCTCATTCACGTACTACAGACAGGGAGCACCACACACCTCAGCCTCATTCACCTACTACAGACAGGGAGCACCACACACCTCAGCCTCATTCACCTACTACAGACAGGGTGCACCACACACCTCAGCCTCATTCACGTACTACAGACAGGGAGCACCACACACCTCAGCCTCATTCACGTACTACAGACAGGGTGCACCACACACCTCAGCCTCATTCAAGTACTACAGACAAGGAGCACCACACACCTCAGCCTCATTCACCTACTACAGACAGGGAGCACCACACACCTCAGCCTCATTCACGTACTACAGACAAGGAGCACCACACACCTCAGCCTCATTCACGTACTACAGACAGGGTGCACCACACACCTCAGCTTCACTCACCTACTACAGACGGGGTGCACCACACACCTCAGCATCATTCACGTACTACAGACAAGGAGCACCACACACCTCAGCCTCATTCACGTACTACAGACAGGGTGCACCACACACCTCAGCTTCACTCACCTACTACAGACGGGGTGCACCACACACCTCAGCATCATTCACCTACTACAGACAGGGTGCACCACACACCTCAGCCTCATTCACCTACTAGAGACAGGGTGCACCACACACCTCAGCCTCATTCACCTACTACAGACAAGGAGCACCACACACCTCAGCCTCATTCACGTACTACAGACAGGGTGCACCACACACCTCAGCTTCACTCACCTACTACAGACAGGGTGCACCACACACCTCAGCATCATTCACCTACTACAGACAGGGTGCACCACACACCTCAGCCTCATTCACCTACTAGAGACAGGGTGCACCACACACCTCAGCCTCATTCACCTACTACAGACAGGGAGCACCACACACCTCAGCTTCACTCACTTACTACAGACAGGGTGCACCACACACCTACTACAGACAGGGTGCACCACACACCTCAGCCTCATTCACGTACTACAGACAGGGTGCACCACACACCTCAGCCTCATTCACCTACTAGAGACAGGGTGCACCACACACCTCAGCCTCATTCATGTACTACAGACAGGGAGCACCACACACCTCAGCCTCATTCACCTACTACAGACAGGGAGCACCACACACCTCAGCCTCATTCACGTACTACAGACAGGGAGCACCACACACCTCAGCCTCATTCACCTACTACAGACAGGGAGCACCACACACCTCAGCCTCATTCACCTACTACAGACAGGGAGCACCACACACCTCAGCCTCATTCACGTACTACAGACAGGGTGCACCACACACCTCAGCCTCATTCACGTACTACAGACAAGGAGCACCACACACCTCAGCCTCATTCACCTACTACAGACAGGGAGCACCACACACCTCAGCCTCATTCACGTACTACAGAAAAGGAGCACCACACACCTCAGCCTCATTCACGTACTACAGACAGGGTGCACCACACACCTCAGCTTCACTCACCTACTACAGACGGGGTGCACCACACACCTCAGCATCATTCACCTACTACAGACAGGGTGCACCACACACCTCAGCTTCACTCACTTACTACAGACAGGGTGCACCACACACCTACTACAGACAGGGTGCACCACACACCTCAGCCTCATTCACGTACTACAGACAGGGTGCACCACACACCTCAGCCTCATTCACCTACTAGAGACAGGGTGCACCACACACCTCAGCCTCATTCATGTACTACAGACAGGGAGCACCACACACCTCAGCCTCATTCACCTACTACAGACAGGGAGCACCACACACCTCAGCCTCATTCACGTACTACAGACAGGGAGCACCACACACCTCAGCCTCATTCACCTACTACAGACAGGGAGCACCACACACCTCAGCCTCATTCACCTACTACAGACAGGGAGCACCACACACCTCAGCCTCATTCACGTACTACAGACAGGGTGCACCACACACCTCAGCCTCATTCACGTACTACAGACAAGGAGCACCACACACCTCAGCCTCATTCACCTACTACAGACAGGGAGCACCACACACCTCAGCCTCATTCACGTACTACAGAAAAGGAGCACCACACACCTCAGCCTCATTCACGTACTACAGACAGGGTGCACCACACACCTCAGCTTCACTCACCTACTACAGACGGGGTGCACCACACACCTCAGCATCATTCACCTACTACAGACAGGGTGCACCACACACCTCAGCCTCATTCACCTACTAGAGACAGGGTGCACCACACACCTCAGCCTCATTCACCTACTACAGACAGGGAGCACCACACACCTCAGCCTCATTCACCTACTACAGACAGGGAGCACCACACACCTCAGCCTCATTCACGTACTACAGACAGGGAGCACCACACACCTCAGCCTCATTCACGTACTACAGACAGGGTGCACCACACACCTCAGCCTCATTCACGTACTACAGACAAGGAGCACCACACACCTCAGCCTCATTCACCTACTACAGACAGGGAGCACCACACACCTCAGCCTCATTCACGTACTACAGACAAGGAGCACCACACACCTCAGCCTCATTCACGTACTACAGACAGGGAGCACCACACACCTCCGCATCAATCACCTACTACAGACAGGGAGCACCACACACCTCAGCCTCATTCACGTACTACAGAAAAGGAGCACCACACACCTCAGCCTCATTCACGTACTACAGACAGGGAGCACCACACACCTCAGCTTCACTCACCTACTACAGACGGGGTGCACCACACACCTCAGCATCATTCACCTACTACAGACAGGGTGCACCACACACCTCAGCCTCATTCACCTACTAGAGACAGGGTGCACCACACACCTCAGCCTCATTCACCTACTACAGACAGGGAGCACCACACACCTCGGCCTCATTCACCTACTACAGACAGGGAGCACCACACACCTCAGCCTCATTCACGTACTACAGACAGGGAGCACCACACACCTCAGCCTCATTCACGTACTACAGACAGGGTGCACCACACACCTCAGCCTCATTCACGTACTACAGACAAGGAGCACCACACACCTCAGCCTCATTCACCTACTACAGACAGGGAGCACCACACACCTCAGCCTCATTCACGTACTACAGACAAGGAGCACCACACACCTCAGCCTCATTCACGTACTACAGACAGGGTGCACCACACACCTCAGCTTCACTCACCTACTACAGACAGGGTGCACCACACACCTCAGCCTCATTCACCTACTAGAGACAGGGTGCACCACACACCTCAGCCTCATTCACCTACTAGAGACAGGGTGCACCACACACCTCAGCCTCATTCACGTACTACAGACAGGGTGCACCACACACCTCCGCATCATTCACCTACTAGAGACAGGGTGCACCACACACCTCAGCCTCATTCACCTACTACAGACAGGGAGCACCACACACCTCAGCCTCATTCACCTACTAGAGACAGGGTGCACCACACACCTCAGCCTCATTCACCTACTACAGACAGGGTGCACCACACACCTCAGCCTCATTCACGTACTACAGACAGGGAGCACCACACACCTCAGCCTCATTCACGTACTACAGACAGGGAGCACCACACACCTCAGCTTCACTCACTTACTACAGACAGGGTGCACCACACACCTACTACAGACAGGGTGCACCACACACCTCAGCCTCATTCACGTACTACAGACAGGGTGCACCACACACCTCAGCCTCATTCACGTACTACAGACAGGGTGCACCACACACCTCAGCCTCATTCACCTACTACAGACAGGGAGCACCACACACCTCAGCCTCATTCATGTACTACAGACAGGGAGCACCACACACCTCAGCCTCATTCACCTACTACAGACAGGGTGCACCACACACCTCAGCCTCATTCACCTACTACAGACAGGGAGCACCACACACCTCCGCATCATTCACCTACTACAGACAGGGTGCACCACACACCTCAGCCTCATTCACCTACTACAGACAGGGTGCACCACACACCTCAGCCTCATTCACCTACTACAGACAGGGTGCACCACACACCTCAGCCTCATTCACGTACTACAGACAGGGAGCACCACACACCTCAGCCTCATTCACGTACTACAGACAGGGTGCACCACACACCTCAGCCTCATTCACCTACTACAGACAGGGAGCACCACACACCTCAGCCTCATTCACGTACTACAGACAGGGAGCACCACACACCTCAGCCTCATTCACGTACTACAGACAGGGTGCACCACACACCTCAGCCTCATTCACGTACTACAGACAGGGAGCACCACACACCTCAGCTTCACTCACTTACTACAGACAGGGAGCACCACACACCTCAGCTTCACTCACCTACTACAGACAGGGTGCACCACACACCTCAGCCTCATTCACCTACTACAGACAGGGTGCACCACACACCTCAGCCTCATTCACCTACTACAGACAGGGTGCACCACACACCTCAGCCTCATTCACCTACTACAGACAGGGTGCACCACACACCTCAGCTTCACTCACCTACTACAGACAGGGTGCACCACACACCTCACACCTCAGCTTCACTCACCTACTACAGACAGGGTGCACCACACACCTCACACCTCAGCTTCACTCACTTACTACAGACAAGGTGCACCACACACCTCCGCATCATTCACCTACTACAGACAGGGTGCACCACACACCTCAGCCTCATTCACCTACTACAGACAGGGTGCACCACACACCTCCGCATCATTCACCTACTACAGACAGGGTGCACCACACACCTCAGCCTCATTCACCTACTACAGACAGGGTGCACCACACACCTCCGCATCATTCACCTACTACAGACAGGGTGCACCACACACCTTGCAGTACTTGTTTTAAATTTACCTAAGAAGTAACCCCAGACCCCGTCTGGGTGATCAGACGATGCTCCGCTTCACTCACCTGCTGCAGACAGGCCCGCACAACATCAATGAGGTCCTGCGAGTAGACGCTGTTATCTAGCTGCACGGCCCAGTTACCCTGCACAATCTTCACGCACAGGTTGAGGGGATTCTGTGAAGAATAAAGCCAGTGGATGAACAGCAAAGCACATCAGTGTTTGTTAAAGGGCGATGAAAGTATAATTATAGGCATATTTATTGTGCTTTGTATGATTATGCACCAGAATTCCTAACACTCAAAATAGGGTGTGTGCTGGAAATCCTACAATGTCTATAGTAAACAGACTATGACAATAGACACCTATCACACCTAGCTGCCAAAAAGCTCCTTTGAAAAGGAATCCTTGAATTCCTAATTAGGTCCCTAGATCCAGACATTCAATACACATTGTACATGAGTATTGGATATTATTTGTGGAAGAGCTGTCGGTTATGACTATATTGATGAGAGAGTCTTATTCAGGATTATAAGGCCTTTCATTTGATATCAAACATGGCATATATATATATATATGTTGTCCAGAGCCTGATAATCCACATAGTATCGGACTCTGGATGATATGCATTTTATGTTTGGGTTCATTTAACTAAGAAATTAATGGGGATCATACATTTCTTGGTTACAATATGATAACACTTATATTGTGGGAGTAATACCCTTTATAAGACACTCCCACGAGGCGGGGAATGCTGGCCACGCCCCTAGTGTTCAATAGATTAGGAAGGTTCATGATTAGTCAGGCACAATGGATGAACCCCTTCAACCCCGATGGCCATGAAAGTATCTCTATCTGTCTCTATCTGTCTCTGCATTATCCGTCTCTAACCATTATAACATTTATTGTACTGTAACTAATGTATACCTTACTCATTTATGCATTTATGTAACAACTGCCTATAATATTTAAGGTTATCTTGGGGAAACTTCATGAACATATTGGGTTAGTAAGGTTATTTACGGTGCTGGTAAATTTATTACATCTTACTGTGTGTGCGCAACTACAATCTATTGTGTGAGAAATTATCCACCACAAAGTATTTAAGGTAAAATATATTTATTCCTTGGGACATTTCACTGGATGTATGAGGACAGCCTGAGCGACCATCGGTTTGTATCGAATAAGTGGCCGCTGGGCTCATATGATTGTTAGTATTTGCAATATTTATAGTATTGATCTCGAGTAGAAATACGGAAGATTAATGTGCAGCAAATATTAATTTTAAATCATAATTGTTACAGAAAGATATTGTGGAGGGGGGGGTAATAGCTTACCGTGGCATCAAAAGTTCTGGTGAGAGTAAGGAGCTCGTACAGCACGCAGCCCACAGCCCAGATGTCTGACTTGAAGCTGTATTTCACCCCTTGGCACAGCTCTGGCGACATGTAGTACAGGGTACCCACACACTGCAAAGAGACGCCAACACACCTCAGCAAACACAATGCACACAGAATGGAGGACCTTTCTGTGTGACATCATCATGACATCACACACGCATCTCACCGTCTCAGCCATGGAGAACTCCGAGCTCAGCTGCTTGGCCAGGCCGTAGTCCCCCAGCTTAATCAGGTTGGCTTTGGTTAGAAAGATATTCAGAGTCTTTATGTCCCTGCAGAGACAAGCGACAGACGTGACACCCACTTCTTGCTCCTGTTTGTATTTAAGTGGCGGCCCACCCTGAGGTCAGGAGGCTCAAGTACCACCACCACAATATGAAAAATCACTATCAAATAGCATACAAGAATCAATAACATAATTAAAGTATACCAAAACCCACGGAGATCGACCAAGGAATCTATAAGATTTCTGGGCTGATTGTTCCCCTCCCCCGGGTATCTCGATTGTGGATGCCCCGCTGTCTGAAACCCCCCAGGAGGCCGCAAACTCACCTTAATTCCCGGACCAACAGCGCATGCGTGAGTAGCGCCCAAATTCCCACGACACGCCAGGCATTTGTGAATAGCCGGCGTAGGCACATTCCATTAGAGGGTAGCGGGGGATGCGGCCGTAAAAGCTCCGCTCATATTAGACAAGCTCCTGGACGAAGGGGCTCGAGCAGATCTGAGCTTGCTGATTGGACGAGTGGACACGCATGCGTCATAGGGGGACCCGGGGGGGGGTTTCACACAGCGGGGCACTGACCAAAATCCAGGATAGTCAAAATCCTGGGTTTTGGTCCACTTTAAACAATGAATTATTAGCATAAAAGACCCCTGCAGTTATCAGCCACATACGCTACAAGGTCTGGACAGGAAGGGGTGTAGACCATCTAACCTTATGGAGACAATGGTAACAATAGTAACTGGCAGGACAGTGTATAATGTAAGTGCTCTCCCTGCACCTGGTCATGGGCAACATATTCCTGGGTGTCGGGAGTCCCTGTGCCTCCAACCTATCATCACCTGTCCTTGCTTGTCCTGGGTTTTTACCTGATCAGAGCCTCAGGGCTCGTCCTGCTGTCAACTGGCCAGTGTCTTAGGCCTGCCCCCCCCCCCCCCCCCCCCCACTGCTGTCAACTGGCCAGTGTCTCAAGCCTGGCCCCCCTTCTTCTCCTGGCTAGTGCCTCAAACCTGCCCCCCCCCCTGCTGTCACCTGGCCAGTGTCTTAGGCCTGCCCCCCCCCCCCACTGCTGTCAACTGGCAAGTGTCCCAAGCCCGGCCCCTCCTGCTGTCACCTGGCCAGAGCCCCAAGCCCGGCCCCTCCTGCTGTCACCTGGCCAGGGCCCCAAGCCCGGCCCCTCCTGCTGTCACCTGGCCAGGGCCCCAAGCCCGGCCCCTCCTGCTGTCACCTGGCCAGGGCCCCAAGCCCGGCCCCTCCTGCTGTCACCTGGCCAGGGCCCCAAGCCCGGCCCCTCCTGCTGTCACCTGGCCAGGGCCCCAAGCCCGGCCCCTCCTGCTGTCACCTGGCCAGGGCCCCAAGCCCGGCCCCTCCTGCTGTCACCTGGCCAGGGCCCCAAGCCCGGCCCCTCCTGCTGTCACCTGGCCAGGGCCCCAAGCCCGGCCCCTCCTGCTGTCACCTGGCCAGGGCCCCAAGCCCGGCCCCTCCTGCTGTCACCGGGCCAGTGCCTCAAGCCTGACCCCCCCTGATGTCACCTGGCCAGTGTCTCAAGCCTCACCCCCCCCCCCCATGTCACCTGGCCAGCGTCTCAAGCCTCACCCCCCTGATGTCACCTGGCCAGCGTCTCAAGCCTCACCCCCCTGATGTCACCTGGCCAGCGTCTCAAGCCTCACCCCCCTGATGTCACCTGGCCAGCGTCTCAAGCCTCACCCCCCTGATGTCACCTGGCCAGCGTCTCAAGCCTCACCCCCCTGATGTCACCTGGCCAGCGTCTCAAGCCTCACCCCCCTGATGTCACCTGGCCAGCGTCTCAAGCCTCACCCCCCTGATGTCACCTGGCCAGTGTCTTGAACCTGACCCTCCTGCTGTCACCTGGCCAGCGTCTCAAACCTACCCCTCCTACTGTCACCTGGCTGGTGCCTCAAGCCTGCCCCTCACTGTCTCAGCTCTCGCCCTGCACTCACCAGCCCCCCATCTTCTCCCTGCACTTGCTCAATGCTTCTGTTCGGCTGTTATTTCACCTGCACCTCTGCTCTAGCCTACCATGACCACCTGTAGCAGCCCTGACCCTCTCAGCACCCCAGGGCACGGGTGCCCCAAATGTCGCCCAGCCGATGGGGGTACAGACCTGTGCAGGATACCGGCTCGGTGGATGCAGCTGACGGCAGACACGATTTGGAAGAGATACCAGATGACCAGCTGTAAAGAGAAGAGGACTGGTCATATCTGTACACAGCTCCCATCCCACCCCGCAGCCGGCCATCACTCACCTCCTCCTGGAACAGCTGGTCCTTCTGCCGGACGATCTTGTCGAAGAGATTTCCACCTTTGAAAGGAAAAAGGGGGGGGGGTGAATTAGTGGGGCAGTGCACAGGATAGAGGAGCGCAGGCTAGGAGGGAAGCTCACCATTGCAGTACTCGAGCTCGATCAGTAGCGTGTTGCTGTCCAGGAAGTGGTTGTAGTAGGCGATGATGTTGTTGTGCTGCAGCAGAGACAGGATGACAATCTCGTTCAGCGCATCACGGCGCTCCTTCTCTGACAGGCGCGCCAGGCCCACCTCCTTCCACACCACTAGCGAGTCATCCTGGGGGGGGGGTAACAGGTTAGGGGAGCAATGCAGAGACCTCCTCCTACACTACTAACCCACCCCAGCCTCTCATTAGCAATGCAGAGACCCCTTCTCCCACTACTAACCCATTGCAGGTGGAACAATGCAGAGACATCCTCCCCCACTACTAACCCACCCCAGCCTTTCATTAGCAATGCAGAGACCCCTTCTCCCACTACAAACCCACCCCAGCCTCTCATTAGCAATGCAGAGACCCCTTCTCCCACTACTAACCCATTGCAGGGGGAACAATGCAGAGACCTCTTCTCCCACTACTAACCCATTGCAGGGGGAACAATGCAGAGACCTCCTCCCCCACTACAAACCCACCCCAGCCTTTCATTAGCAATGCAGAGAACCCCTCTCCCACTACAAACCCACCCCAGCCTTTCATTAGCAATGCAGAGACCCCCTCTTCCACTACTAACCCATTGCAGGGGGAACAATGCAGAGAACCCCTCTCCCACTACAAATCCACCCCAGCCTTTCATTAGCAATGCAGAGACCCCTTCTCCCACTACTAACCCATTGCAGGGGGAACAATGCAGAGACCTCCTCTTCCACTACTAACCCATTGCAGGAGGAACAATGCAGAGAACCCCTCTCCCACTACAAACCCACCCCAGCCTTTCATTAGCAATGCAGAGACCCCCTCTTCCACTACTAACCCATTGCAGGGGGAACAATGCAGAGACTTCCTCCCCCACTACAAACCAACCCCAGCCTTTCATTAGCAATGCAGAGAAACCCTTCTCCCACTACTAACCCACCCAGCCTGTCATTAGCAATGCAGAGACCCCTTCTCCCACTACTAACCCATTGCAGGAGGAACAATGCAGAGACCTCCTCCTACACTACAAACCCACCCCAGCCTTTCATTAGCAATGTAGAGACCCCCTTCCCCACTACAAACCCACCCCAGCCTTTCATTAGCAATGCAGAGACCCCTTCTCCCACTACTAACCCATTGCAGGGGGAACAATGCAGAGACCTCCTCTTCCACTACTAACCCATTGCAGGAGGAACAATGCAGAGAACCCGTCTCCCACTACAAACCCACCCCAGCCTTTCATTAGCAATGCAGAGACCCCTTCTCCCACTACTAACCCATTGCAGGGGGAACAATGCAGAGACCTCTTCTCCCACTACTAACCCATTGCAGGGGGAACAATGCAGAGACCTCCTCCCCCACTACAAACCCACCCCAGCCTTTCATTAGCAATGCAGAGAACCCCTCTCCCACTACAAACCCACCCCAGCCTTTCATTAGCAATGCAGAGACCCCCTCTTCCACTACTAACCCATTGCAGGGGGAACAATGCAGAGAACCCCTCTCCCACTACAAATCCACCCCAGCCTTTCATTAGCAATGCAGAGACCCCCTCTTCCACTACTAACCCATTGCAGGGGGAACAATGCAGAGACCTCCTCCTACACTACAAACCCACCCCAGCCTTTCATTAGCAATACAGAGACCCCCTCTCCCACTACTAACCCATTGCAGGAGGAACAATGCAGAGACCTCCTCCCCCACTACAAATCCACCCCAGCCTTTCATTAGCAATGCAGAGACCCCTTCTCCCACTACTAACCCATTGCAGGGGGAACAATGCAGAGACCTCCTCTTCCACTACTAACCCATTGCAGGAGGAACAATGCAGAGAACCCCTCTCCCACTACAAACCCACCCCAGCCTTTCATTAGCAATGCAGAGACCCCCTCTTCCACTACTAACCCATTGCAGGGGGAACAATGCAGAGACTTCCTCCCCCACTACAAACCAACCCCAGCCTTTCATTAGCAATGCAGAGAAACCCTTCTCCCACTACTAACCCACCCAGCCTGTCATTAGCAATGCAGAGACCCCTTCTCCCACTACTAACCCATTGCAGGGGGAACAATGCAGAGACCTCCTCTTCCACTACTAACCCATTGCAGG
This sequence comes from Gastrophryne carolinensis, assembly GCA_027917425.1. Taxonomy (NCBI): domain Eukaryota; kingdom Metazoa; phylum Chordata; class Amphibia; order Anura; family Microhylidae; genus Gastrophryne; species Gastrophryne carolinensis. The sequence continues at coordinate 36,943,096 of CM051244.1, read as the reverse complement.
AGGAACAATGCAGAGAACCCGTCTCCCACTACAAACCCACCCCAGCCTCTCATTAGCAATGCAGAGACCCCCTCTTCCACTACTAACCCATTGCAGGGGGAACAATGCAGAGACCTCTTCTCCCACTACTAACCCATTGCAGGGGGAACAATGCAGAGACCTCCTCCCCCACTACAAACCCACCCCAGCCTTTCATTAGCAATGCAGAGACCCCTTCTCCCACTACTAACCCATTGCAGGGGGAACAATGCAGAGACCTCCTCCCCCACTACAAACCCACCCCAGCCTTTCATTAGCAATGCAGAGACCCCTTCTCCCACTACTAACCCATTGCAGGGGGAACAATGCAGAGACCTCTTCTCCCACTACTAACCCATTGCAGGGGGAACAATGCAGAGACCTCCTCCCCCACTACAAACCCACCCCAGCCTTTCATTAGCAATGCAGAGAACCCCTCTCCCACTACAAACCCACCCCAGCCTTTCATTAGCAATGCAGAGACCCCCTCTTCCACTACTAACCCATTGCAGGGGGAACAATGCAGAGAACCCCTCTCCCACTACAAACCCACCCCAGCCTTTCATTAGCAATGCAGAGACCCCCTCTTCCACTACTAACCCATTGCAGGGGGAACAATGCAGAGAACCCCTCTCCCACTACAAATCCACCCCAGCCTTTCATTAGCAATGCAGAGACCCCCTCTTCCACTACTAACCCATTGCAGGAGGAACAATGCAGAGACCTCCTCCCCCACTACAAACCCACCCCAGCCTTTCATTAGCAATGCAGAGAACCCCTCTCCCACTACAAACCCACCCCAGCCTTTCATTAGCAATGCAGAGACCCCCTCTTCCACTACTAACCCATTGCAGGGGGAACAATGCAGAGAACCCCTCTCCCACTACAAATCCACCCCAGCCTTTCATTAGCAATGCAGAGACCCCCTCTTCCACTACTAACCCATTGCAGGGGGAACAATGCAGAGACCTCCTCCTACACTACAAACCCACCCCAGCCTTTCATTAGCAATGCAGAGACCCCTTCTCCCACTACTAACCCATTGCAGGGGGAACAATGCAGAGACCTCCTCTTCCACTACTAACCCATTGCAGGAGGAACAATGCAGAGAACCCCTCTCCCACTACAAACCCACCCCAGCCTTTCATTAGCAATGCAGAGACCCCCTCTTCCACTACTAACCCATTGCAGGGGGAACAATGCAGAGACTTCCTCCCCCACTACAAACCAACCCCAGCCTTTCATTAGCAATGCAGAGAAACCCTTCTCCCACTACTAACCCACCCAGCCTGTCATTAGCAATGCAGAGACCCCTTCTCCCACTACTAACCCATTGCAGGAGGAACAATGCAGAGACCTCCTCCTACACTACAAACCCACCCCAGCCTTTCATTAGCAATGTAGAGACCCCCTTCCCCACTACAAACCCACCCCAGCCTTTCATTAGCAATGCAGAGACCCCTTCTCCCACTACTAACCCATTGCAGGGGGAACAATGCAGAGACCTCCTCTTCCACTACTAACCCATTGCAGGAGGAACAATGCAGAGAACCCGTCTCCCACTACAAACCCACCCCAGCCTTTCATTAGCAATGCAGAGACCCCCTCTTCCACTACTAAGCCCCAAATGGCCTTGTCATTAGGGGTCACCTGACACCCCCCCCCACTAATAATCTCCCCAATGGCCTGTCACTGGGGAACCCCCCCTCCACACTACTAAGCTCCCCTAGTGCTAGGTCTCCAGGGACACACTAACCCCAATGGCCAGAGACATCCATCCTCACTACTTACCCCAATGGCCTGTCATTCTGAAAACCTGTGCCCCCAGACAGTACTAACCCCCCAAACGACCTGTCACTGGGGAACCACCCCGACCCATCTGGCTCATCTTTAGGAACAGCCCCGCTCTCCTAACAGCCTGCCTCCTCCCCCACTACTTACCCCTTAATGGTCTGTGAACATACACATGCCCCAGATAACTGGCCCCACCAAGAACCCATTACTGGGGACATCTCCCCTCCTTCCCCACCACTAGCCTGGCACCAGGGCAAACAGGGGTCACAAATCAGCCTAGGAATTTATGAGCCCTAGCCTGCCAAAACCAGCCCATGAGCTCCTCATCTGATTAATGAGCAGGTTTAACAGCTGGTGCTATAGCATTGCAGGAACAGATCATGTACATGATGAATATGGTAAGGAACTGAAGCTCTGGTATTGTAGGGGCAGGTGCTGTGTCAGGGAAGGGTGTGGCTCCATAGTCACAATGCTGAAGCTATAGCATGGCAGGGGCAAAACATGGACTGGGGTGTCATGGCTGGGGAGGGGGGGGGGGCTTGGTAAGCATCCCTGCTTGTGTCTGACTCGGGGGTACTTGGTTAGAACCTCTTGTTGCTAGGGGGTACTTGGTATAGACCAGCGGCCCTCACCCTTTATGTGACAAGTACCCCCTAGCGACAAGCAGTTGCAACCAAGTACCCCGAAAAGGATGAGGGGTGGGGATCGATGACTAATGTTGCCGAAAAAAGTCGGCCATTGGCCTTGAAGAACTTTCTGAAGCAAGAAAGAAGAAAGAGTAATGTTTTACTGTTAAAATAATAGACCAGACCACCCTTAAACATACCGCAGATTGGGAAACAGTTCTATAGACTACTGGTGATATGGACTGAATGCCCAGCCCATATGATCCTAAAGCAGTGTGTCCCACCGGGAATTCTCCCTGTGCTCCCTATGGCCAGTCCACCCCAGCCTGTCACCAGGGGCACTGGCCCCTCTCCCCACTGTTCACCCCTAATGGCCGGTCACTCTGAATAACCGCCCCCTTCCTCACTAATTACCCCCAATGGCCTGTGACTCTGGGGGTAATTAGTGGGGAAGGGGGCAGTTATCCAATGTCCTGTCACTCTGGATAACTGCCCCCCTCCACTACCTCCACCCCAATGGCCTGTCTCTTTGGATACCTGATGCCTCCCCCACACTACGTCCCCCCAATGGTCTGTCACTCTGGATAACTGCCCCCTCCCCCACACTACTTCTCCCCAATGGCTTATCAGTCTGGATAACTGCCCTCTCCCCACTACTTCCCACCAATGGCCTGTCACTCTGGATAACTGCCCCCTCCCCACTACTTCCCACCAATGGCCTGTCACTCTGGATAACTGCCCCCTCCCCACTACTTCCCACCAATGGCCTGTCACTCTGGATAACTGCCCCCTCCCCACTACTTCCCACCAATGGCCTGTCACTCTGGATAACTGCCCCCTCCCCACTACTTCCCACCAATGGCCTGTCACTCTGGATAACTGCCCCCTCCCCACTACTTCCCCCCAAATGGCCTGTCTCTCTGGATAACTGCCCCCACCCCCACTACTTCCCCCCCCCAATGGCCTGTCTCTCTGGATAACTGCCCCCACTCCCCCCCCCCCCCCAATGGCCTTTCAGTCTGGACAACTGCCCTCTCCTCTACTACTTTCCCCAATGGGCTTTCACTCTGAATAATTGCCCTCTCCCCCACTAATGGCCTGTCACTCTGGATAACTGCCCCCTCACACCATGGTCTGTCACTCTGGATAACTGCCCCCTCACACACTTCTCCCCCCCCCCCCCCCATTGGCCTGTCACTCTGGATAACTGCCCCCACCCCCACTAATTACTCCCAATGGCCTGTCACTTTGGATAACTGACCCCTACCCCACTACCCCCCCCCCCCCATTGGCCTGCCACTCTGGATAACTGCCCCCACCCCCACTAATTACTCCCAATGGCCTGTCACTTTGGATAACTGACCCCTACCCCACTACCCCCCCATAACTGCCCCCCCCCCATTGGCCTGTCACTCTGGATAACTGCCCCCACCCCCACTAATTACTCCCAATGGCCTGTCACTTTGGATAACTGACCCCTACCCCACTACCCCCCCCCATTGGCCTGTCACTCTGGATAACTGCCCCCACCCCCACTAATTACTCCCAATGGCCTGTCACTTTGGATAACTGACCCCTACCCCACTACCCCCCCCCCCCCATTGGCCTGTCACTCTGGATAACTGCCCCCACCCCCACTAATTACTCCCAATGGCCTGTCACTTTGGATAACTGACCCCTACCCCACTACCCCCCCCCCCCATTGGCCTGTCACTCTGGATAACTGCCCCCCCCTACCCCCCCCCCCATTGGCCTGTCACTCTGGATAACTGCCCCCACCCCCACTAATTACTCCCAATGGCCTGTCACTTTGGATAACTGACCCCTACCCCACTACCCCCCCCCATTGGCCTGTCACTCTGGATAACTGCCCCCCCCCATTGGCCTGTCACTCTGGATAACTGCCCCCACCCCCACTAATTACTCCCAATGGCCTGTCACTTTGGATAACTGACCCCTACCCCACTACCCCCCCCCATTGGCCTGTCACTCTGGATAACTGCCCCCCCCTACCCCCCCCCCCATTGGCCTGTCACTCTGGATAACTGCCCCCACCCCCACTAATTACTCCCAATGGCCTGTCACTTTGGATAACTGACCCCTACCCCACTACCCCCCCCCCATTGGCCTGTCACTCTGGATAACTGCCCCCCCCCATTGGCCTGTCACTCTGGATAACTGCCCCCACCCCCACTAATTACTCCCAATGGCCTGTCACTTTGGATAACTGACCCCTACCCCACTACCCCCCCCCATTGGCCTGTCACTCTGGATAACTGCCCCCCCCCCCCCAGAAAAGTCTGTCACTCTGGATGCCTGCTCCCCCACTACTCTCACCCAATGGCCTGTCACTCTGGACAACTGCCCCCTCACACACTTCTTCCCCCCCCCCCCCATGGCCTGTCACTCTGGATAACTGCCCCCTCACACACTTCTCCCCCCCCCCCCCCATGGTCTGTCACTCTGGATAACTGCCCCCTCACACACTTCTCCCCCCCCCCCCCCCATGGCCTGTCACTCTGGATAACTGCCCCCTCACACACTTCTTTCCCCCCCCCCCCCCCCCCCATGGCCTGTCACTCTGGATAACTGCCCCCTCACACACTTCTCCCCCCACCCCATGGCCTGTCACTCTGGATAACTGCCCCCTCCCCACTACTTCCCCCCCCAGTGGCCTCTCACTCTGGATAACTGCCCCTCCCTCACTCCTGCCTCCTCCCACCCAGCCGGTACCTCGGTCCTCCGGTAGAGCGTAGCCTCCCCGTAGGCGCCATGGCCCAGCACCCGGATGGGGATGTAGTGCAGCTCCTCCTGCTCGGGGCCCCCGCTGCAAAGCCGCCCGGAGTCGCCGTAATCCGAATTGATGGAGTCGCAGTGCCGGTCATACCGGCCGAGGACGGACATGGCGAGCTCAGCCTGCTCTGCCCGCCGCCATATTGGACTCTCCCCGACCCGGAAGCGCTCTGCGCCCCGCCCACACGGCTCCGCTGCTGCGCTGTCGCCGCCATCTTTCTCCAGGGCAGCTCACGTGACTCCGCTACGCTTCCGCCTCCGAGCCCGCCTGTATTTGTCGATAAAATGGCTGCTTTCTCTTCTGTGGAGATATTGCTTCGGGATGCCCCTAACTAAATGTGAATTTCCAAAAAGGAAATATGTAATCATACCTTTTAACCTTTTTAGGGTGGGAAAAGGCACACCTACCAACTTTTCAGGGTGGAAAAGAGGGACATTTGTTAAATTAGGCCACGCCCCCTCATTGAGGGATGGATGGGAGATAGGATGTAATAGTTAAACCGGACCTTCAGTATGATTTAATGAAAAGCCCAAACCCTTAAAAAAACTATTCCCCAGCATCTAAAATGAATATATTTTAAGTTTTTAGTCACTTATTATTCTTTCCCCCACCGGACTGCAACTCTGTTTAGGACTCTAGGATATAGGCGCCGCCATCTTGACTCAGAAGTATCACATACTGAGGAGAGCGGGATAAGTTACAGGGGGCGGGATTATAGCTGTGCTTTGCACAGACAGAGCAGAGCTGGGGTCAGGGAAAGGACAGCAATCCCTGAATTCAGAGCGACACAGTCTGAAGACACTTCCTGTTTGCAGGCTGCCTGATGCTCCATGAGCCAACATCTTGGATGTTTAAAGGCTCATAACATGCAGTCGATGCAGGTAGGATGATTTTTAATGTGAGCAATCTGTATGTACAGGGTGTGGGAAACATATAAGATAGGCTCTTATTCAGGGTGAAGGTCCGGATTAATGTGAGCAATCTGTATGTACAGGGTGTGGGAAACATATAAGATGGGCTCTTATTCAGGGTGAAGGTCTGGATTAATGTGAGCAATCTGTATGTTCAGGGTGTGAGAAACATATAAGATAGGCTCTTATTCAGGGTGAAGGTCTGGATTAATGTGGGCAATCTGTATGTACAGGGTGTGGGAAACATATAAGATGGGCTCTTATTCAGGGTGAAGGTCTGGATTAATGTGGGCAATCTGTATGTACAGGGTGGGGGAAACATATAAGATAGACTCTTATTCAGGGTGAAGGTCTGGATTAATGTGAGCAATCTGTATGTACAGGGTGGGGGAAACATATAAGATAGGCTCTTATTCAGGGTGAAGGTCCACTTTAAGCCACACCCAGACCATATCCCATGCTGAATTTCCTGCATATAAGCAAAGGAACCTAGGGGGGAGGGGAGGGATGGATGGCTAGAGCTATGAGGACTGGATAGATGAGCATAACTGAGGGATGAGGGGGAGCATACCTCCCAACTGTCCCTGATTTGAAGGTACTGTCCCTCTTTTGTGTCCATGTCCCCTTGTGCCTCATTGTTCTCATTTGTCCCTCTTTGAGGTGTAACATGCGGATCTGCAGCAATAAATGATTAATTTGCCTGTTCAAATTGTTTATATTGTTGTAACTCTTACAACCTATCCATCCCACAACGAGGGGGTGTGGCCTAATGTAACAATTGTCCCTCTTTCCTGCCCTGAAAAGTTGGGAGGGATGGATGGAAGGAGCTGGGAAAGAGAAAAGGATAGCTAGAGCAAGAAGGAGCAGATGTATGGGCAAAACTATTATGGTGATCCAAGACAATCACCGTGTTTTTGGTTTGCCTGTACTGTTCTTTGAGTTAAAGCGGACCTTCACCCTGAATGAGAGCTTATATGTTTCCCCCCCTATAAATAAAAAAAAAATGCTCACATTAAAAATCATCCTACCTGCACCTAGTGTGTTCTGTGAGCCTTTAAACATCCAAGATGGTGGCCCATGGAGTCTCAGATGTGATTAATGGAGGTCAGAATCAATAATATGATGATATAATATATGTGAACATCCCCTATCTCTGCATTGTATGATTTAGTGGCTAATAAAGGTGAAAAAAACCCTCAGTAAGCCACTTATCTCTGCGCAGAGTCTTTCCTTTGCTTGCACTGAATTAGAGCAATAAAGTTAATGAAGCACCCTGCTATTAACATATTACTGTGAACAAGATGGCGCTGAGGAGCTGGACAACACCTTATTATGTCTGGCCCCCCAGGCGTCTCTAACATTCTTAAGAATATCAGATTTGGCTGCGATGACCAATCATTTTCCTTATATGATGATGTCCAATAGATGACATGTGCTGTGTTTTTTTACTTTGATATAAAAATAAAGTGTCACTGGGCAGAGGGCGCTCTCTCGTGTAGCTTGGAACACGCTGGCTGTTTGTATTCTTTGTTAAGCGTATATTTTCACTCCCTTAGATTATTTTGGAAGGCCGAACGAAACTAGAGAAATCTCTGAACCGTAGAAAACAAAAGTGGTCTGCCCACGGTTCCTTATCACAGACTGCCTGCAGATAGGAAGCATTTTCTGACTGGGCACTGCGCGCAGTGCCTTATGGGAAGCAAGATGGCGCCACCCTTCGGAACTTCGCCCGGTAACCGAGAGACCAAAAAGATGAATCCCATGGTAAGGTGAGTAAAGAATGCCCTAAGGTAAACTGGAGGGGGGGGGGGCAGCAAATCGGCGAGGCTTTAACCTACCCTGATGTTCCTCTTTAAAGCAGACCAAAACCCATTGAACTTGTGAAATACATTTAGCCAAAGCCCCTGTCGATATTCCCTTCTTCGGATGTAGAACTAGAAATGGATATTTTCACTTTTCAAATCATCCTGGAACATTTGCTGTTCCTGTCTGTGAAATGGCAGACGATCAATCATTACATCGGGGGAGCAATGATATCATGGCAATGAATGGTATCAACAATGGCAATGAATGGAGGAGGCGGAGCTTTACAGCTAAAACAAAGGGCAGTTATCTGGGATTAGAGTGAAGCAGGAGCACTGAAAATTGGCATAAGGTCCTCTTTATGGGAGGGGAGCCTTCAGTCATGTCCCAGGACCAGGATTCGAACCTCCAACCCTCCAGTCACAAGTCCGCTCCCCTTACCTCTAGGCCACAACTGCCCCTTAGACAGAGGATACCTATTCAGAGGATACTAGGTAAAAATAATACCATTTTGTGAATACTCACCTTGTAAAATGGGTATTATGAGTATGTCACACACCCCGCTTCAAGAATCCATAACATGTGGGTAATATCGTCCTGAAGAGGGCGTTCCTGCAGAGATGATAGCAAAAGAAAGCCCCGTCCCTGATCCATAAATACCTGGGACCTCCCACTCACTACCCAGTATACAGAAGCAGTAAGGTAAGGGACCAGGAAGAGGCAAATATAAACAACAACCACGCAAAGTTCGCAATAAAGAGGATCCTGAATACAAAAGGGCGGGTTGAAGCGGGGTGTGTGACATACTCATAATACCCATTTTACAAGGTGAGTATTCACAAAATGGTATTATTCTTAGTATGTCACACACCCCGCTTCAAGAATCCATAACATGTGGGACATCCAACAGCAGTGTCCATAACAAGGGCGGGGATCCAAAACTAGGCAACAATGCACAACCTTAAACCACAACAGCTTGCAAAACTTTGCGGCCAAAAACAGCAGAAGAAAGACCACCCACACAACGGGGGGAAAATTAGGTGGCACCCACAACTCCTAATACTGTGGTGCACTACTTTGGTATACCATAAATGTAACTAAACAGAAAATGGGGGAAGCCCAAATACCCCTATGGAATATCTAACCAAAGATGTTACTATTGCACACACTGATATTCGTAAGAAAATGATTTTTAATAATTTGATTCAATTATGAAATTACAAGACAAACATATACATATCTAAAAAACATATAAGACAACTGTAATATCCTAATCTGCCACCGGGGGGCATGGGTGTACCATATATAAGGTCATCCAATAGTGTAACCCTATGTGCCCTAAATAATACCCATATATCTCCTAACACTAACTATAACTATATACAATCCAATTTATGATAAAGTGCTAAGTGCTAAAGTGCATCAATCTCAATCAACAATAATCCAAAAACAACCAATCTGTGATGAAACCTCAGGAGATATAAATCTATAACAAAAACAATCCATAATCACTTATCTCAAAATGGATGATGGTGACAACCTCAGCTCCCCGTACAACGAGCCCACGCGTTCCGAGACGCTGGGTCTCTTCCTCAGGGCAGTAAAGTGGCCAAAAACAGCATCCGCTGATGCCCGAACATCAACCTTGTAAAACTTGGAAAACGTGTGAACAGAAGACCAGGTAGCGGCCTTACAAACTTGCTCAACAGAAGCCTGGTGCTGAAAAGCCCAGGACGCACCAACTGCACGAGTAGAATGAGCAGTAACACGAAAAGGGGGACTCCTCCCCTTGGCAGAATAGGCCCCAATGATGGCCTGACGAATCCATTTACTAATGGAAGATTTGGCAGGAGCCAAACCTTTCCTAGGCCCGCAGGGCACCACAAAGAAAGCATCAGTCTTACGAAAGGAAGACGTAACCTCCAGATAATGTTCCACAACACGAACTACATCCAAGGAATGCAATGCCCTTTCCTTGTCGTCGCTGGGATTTGGGCATAGAGAGGGCAAAACAATGTCCTGATTCAGATGAAACTCCGAGACCACTTTAGGAAGAAAATCCTGCTTGAAACGAAAGACAACCTTGTCCTGATGTTTCTCGAAGTACGGAGCTTTAATGGATAAAGCTGCCAACTCAGAAACACGCCTAACCGAAGTGATAGCCACCAAAAAGGCCACCTTTTGCGTAAGAGAAGACAAAGCTATCTCATTCAAGGGCTCAAACGGAGGGCCCTGGAGAGCAGAAAGAACCAGGTTCAAATCCCAAACTGGAACAAAAGGCTTCCTAGGAGGCCGAACATGCGTAACACCTTGGAAAAAGGTCTTGACTAAGGGATGAAGTGCAAAAGACCTTTGGAAGAACACCGCCAGGGCAGAAACCTGTCCTTTCAATGTACTAATCTGGAGCCCCAGATCTAGACCATGTTGGAGAAACTCTAAAATTCTAGGAATGGAGAACTCTCGACAAGAGAAAGACCTACTTTCACACCAATCAATATAGGCCCTCCAAGTCCTGTAGTAAATAGAAGAGGAAGAGCGCTTCCTGGCACAGATAAGAGTCTGAATCACCGCGTCAGAAAGACCTTCTTCCTTCAAGATGGCGGTTTCAGCAGCCATGCCGTCAAAGCCAGCGATGGTAAATTGGGATAGCGTAGCCGACCCTGGGTGAGCAGGTCCGGCAGCAGAGGCAGGGCGAACTGATCCTCTGCCAGTCTTACAAGGTCTGCGAACCAAACTCGCCTTGGCCACCTTGGGGCCACCAGAATTGCCGACGCACCATCCAAGGCCAGTTTGCGCAGCACTCTGGCTAGCATTGGGAACGGAGGAAACAGTTAAAGGAACCCCAGATCCCTCCAGTTTAGAGACATGGCATCCACTGCCAGAGCCAGAGGATCCTGCGAGAGAGACACAAAGACTGGAAGCTTGTGATTGTGACGAGAAGCAAAGAGGTCCACCGCTGGGACCCCCCACCTGAGACATATCAACCGAAACACCTTGGGACTGAGAGACCACTCCCCCTGACGAGAGGAGGCCCTGCTCAGCAAGTCCGCCTCCGTGTTCTCCACCCCCGGAATGTAGACTGCTGAGATACACGGGACGTGGGTCTCTGCCCAGTCCAGAATCAAAGACACTTCCCTGAGGGCACTCCTGCTGCGAGTCCCTCCTTGGTGATTGATGTAAGCAACCGCCGTTCTGTTGTCCGACCGGACCTGAACTGGCAGGCCTCTCAACTGATGAGTCAAGCGAAACAGAACCAACCTGATGGCTCTCAACTCCAGAACATTGATGGGCTCGTGAGCCTCCCGCGGGCCCCACAGACCCTGAAACTGGAGGTCCTTCCAAACACCCCCCCAACCTGACAGACTGGCATCCGTGGTGACTGTTTCCCAACACGGAGCCAGAAAAGATCTGCCCTTCAACAGATTGACCGACCCCAGCCACCATTGCAGGGATCGACGAACTCGGGGAGTCATCAGGAAGGACTGATCCAACGATAGAGGAGACTTGTCCCAAACCTTCAACAGATGAAGCTGAAGCGTCCTTGTGTGAAACTGCGCAAAGGGAACTGCCTCGAATGAGGCCACCATTAACCCCACCAGCCTCATCCCTAACCGGATGGTCGGATGAGGGGTTGACAAGAGAAGCCGAACTAACTCCTGAATCAAAAGAATCTTGGCCTGGGGTAGAAACACCCTGGCCTGTGAAGTGTCCAGAGACATTCCCAGAAAGGTCAGAATTCTGGACGGAGAAAGAGAAGACTTGGGGTGGTTGATCACCCAACCGAACCTCTCCAGAGTGGACACCACCGCTCTGGTGTCCAACTCCGCTTGGTTGAAGGAAGAGGCCATGATCAGTAGATCGTCCAAATAGGGCACGATGCGGATACCCTGACCTCTGAGCAGAGCCATCACCCCCGCTAGCACCTTGGTGAACACCCGAGGAGCTGAGGTGAGACCGAAAGGAAGTGCCACAAACTGAAAGTGCCGATCCTCCACCACGAACCTGAGAAACCTCTGGTGTGCTGGAAAAACCGGAACGTGTAGATAAGCATCCTTGATGTCTATGGACGTCAGAAAGTCTCCCTGACGAAGAGAGTGAATGGCCGAACGCAGCGTTTCCATGCGGAATTTCCTCGGCCGGATGAACCTGTTGAGAAGCTTCAAATCCAAGATGGGTCGGACCAACCCGTCCTTCTTGGGTACCGTGAACAGATTGGAATAAAAGCCCCTGCCCCGATCTGAAGGGGGCACTGGGCAAATGACAGCCATGTCCAGAAGATTCTCCACTGCCACCAGGAGCCCCTGCGCCGCCAGAGGCTCCGACGGCATCCGAGACCTGACAAATCTGGAAGGGGGGTGGAGCTCGAACTCCAGCTTGTAGCCGGAAGACACCACTTCCCGGATCCATCTGTCCGAGACCTCTTGATCCCAGATCTGAGAGAAGTGCTGCAGCCGTCCCCCCACCCGCATGGGTGAGGGCGCCCCCTCATTGCTGAGCCGGCTTAGCAGCCGGTTTGGGCTTAGAGCCCCAACTGTATCCAGAACGGGCACGTCCTCTGCCCCTGTTTCCGGAATCTCCTCTGGAAGAGGGAAATGCAGAACCCCTGCCAGATCTGGCCCCCCGAAAGGAGGGGGTAAAGGCAGGCGCCCCCCGAAAGGAGCGGCGTTGTTTCTTACGTTGAGGTAACCTACCACCCTTGGTGACAGAGTCCAATGTCTCTCCAAAGAGCCGTAGACCAACAAAGGGTAAAGCCGTCAGTGATTTTTTGGACATAAAATCGGCCGCCCACTGGCGCAGCCACACCGACCGCCGAATAGCCACAAGCAGAGCCGACGTCCTACCACACATCATCAAAGTATCATCCAAGGCAGTCAACACAAAGGATAGAAACAACTCGCACCGTTTAAGGCTAAGGAACTCGTTACTACCAGGACGAAGCCCGGAAGAAGTCAACAGGTCCCTGACCACAGACCTGGTGGCCAACACCATTAGCTCCGAAGCGCACACAGGCCGGATGGCCGACCCAATGCTAGTAAAGCCATGAGAAGCCATCTGATCAATACGTTTATCCTCTCCATCTTTGAGAGTGGAACAATCAGGTCTGTTTAACACCGAGGAGTTAGACAACCCCAAGACCGGTGCATCCACCTCGGGGGGAGATGCCCAGCGCTTGACCGCCTCAGAAGGAAAGGGATATTTCCTATCCCACCCCTGAGGGATGCCAGGGAGCCGAGCCGGCCTATCCCATTCCTTGTCAATGATTCTATCAAAATGCCGTTGCGTAGGAAACTCCAGGCGCGGCCTGGATTCCTCAAACAATTCACCTTTCTGCTGTGACGCCTCCTCGGGAGGGGAAATATTCAGAACTTCCAGCATGAGAGACAGAGCGTGAGGAGAGTCCAAGGATCTCCCTAAATCAGAAAGCTCGGCATCAGCGCCAGCAGACTGCTCATCATCCGAAAATTCTGAACCCTCTTCAACCTCCCCCTCCTCTAGCTGGGGATAATCAGACCAATCCAGATTATCTCTGTCATCAAGATCATCCACCGGCAGAGCCGGCGACAAATGCTTTCTCTTAGACGGAGCCTTACGGGCGACCGAGCTAGAGAGCATTTTCTCAAGGCTAGCCAATCTGGCACACATCTCAGATTGCAGATCCCTGCCCATGACCACGTCACACGGGGCACGAGTCAAGGCGGGAGGGGGAGTTGAGGTGGCCGGCTGTGCTGACCCCGACGCTTGGGGTTCGGACTGCCGCGTAATAGTTTGCTGTGCACATGGTATACACAGTAACACATCATCCCCAGTAATGGAAATCCCACACAACATACACTTTTTGGGATGCCCCGAAGGGGTCCCAGTCCCAGTATCCGGGGATGCCTCCATAAGGTGAATTTTGAGTGGTCGCTATGACCCAGGGAATTACGCCAGTTAGACAACCCGGGATGCCCCTTTAATGTCCCGAGTGGGAGGATTTGTGATGTTAAAATGGACCCAGGGACCCAGGATCAGGAGAGACCTTCCAATACTACAGAAGATCCTCCTGGATAACCTTCACCTAAAAGACAGAGAGAGACCCATAAGTCCCTGCAATAAGACTTAACAGACAAAGAAAAGAAGAAATAAATGAGGCCCACAGGGCCACTCACAGACGCTGCGGTGAACGATCCGCCTCAGAACAATGGCGACCTTGCTGAGGTGAAGTGAAGAGAAGAAGAACGGCCGTGCCAGGGGCGTGGTCTGCGCAGCCCGCGCAAAGCTGAACTGTGCCCTCTTAGCTGCCTAGTAACAGGGAGCTCAGCTCCGCAGCGGCGCCAGTACAGAGGAGGGCGGAGCCGCAGCGACGCGCCGAAAGCCCGGCTCCGCCCCCCCCTCTAGTGTGAATGAAGCGTGAGGGAAGAAGTCCCTCACACACCAGCCCAGAGACCGGCGCCGCCGACAACCGCGGCGCCGGCTGCCGTGACAACGGGTGCGTCCGCTGTCACTAGCGGAGCACCCGCCCCGCTCACTGCGGCAAGGAATGAAGGAGAGAACGGGGGCTGGCCGCGGCAGAGCGCCGAGTGCCAGCCCCGCCCCCCCAAAGCGCGTGAGGTAAAATATCACCTCACAGACTGAAAAACCCCCGCGCCAGGCTGCAATGACAGCCGCGGTGCTGCAACATAGTAACAAACAGAATAACTCATTGAGGAATTACTCCCAGATACACCACATCAATAAAGAGAAAGTGAATAAAGAGAAAGTGAATAAAGCTAACCCCTGTGAGAGGAACCCCCAGCCCCCATAGTTGGTAAAAGGGAAGGGCCCCCCCCCCAGGGGAAAAGTCAAGGGACGGGGCATCCCAAACCGGGATCACCTACCCGGTATGACCGCCTACCCTCTCTTTTAGGGTCTCACGGTGGAGCTCTGCTCATTAGCACCAGAGGTGCCAATGTACCCTCGCTCGGGCCAGCAGCCAAGACTGTGGAGGCATGTAATATGAGGTAACTTTTGGGACAAACAGGGGTCCGAGCGGAAATAAACAAAATAAGAGGCCGGGAGTTACCCCGGCTACCTGAAATCCCCCTGTGCAAGGAGGGGCCATCATCTTCTGACTTGCTCGCCGTCTGCAGAGATGGAAAACTGGGTAGTGAGTGGGAGGTCCCAGGTATTTATGGATCAGGGAGGGGCTTTCTTTTGCTATCATCTCTGCAGGAACGCCCTCTTCAGGACGATATTACCCACATGTTATGGATTCTTGAAGCGGGGTGTGTGACATACTAAGAATAAAGTCACAAATGGGTTCACTTGACAAGCACCAGCCGTCAAGCTAAAGGAAGTCTCCACCTCTCCTCAATGAATAGTTATTCTAAGTGTACCCAAAGCAGTGTCAGACGCTGCTCTGGGTACACTTGGAATATAAAGCGCTATGATCTTCTGTAAACATTACAGAAAGGGTAAAAACAAAAAAATATAATACCCCTGGTATTATGTGACACGAGATGCTACAAATACACAATAGAATGAGGGCGCTAGTCTTGTGAGCTTACAATCTACAGGGTAAAGATGGAGACGCAAGGTTAGGTCACAAGTAAAATTGAAATCCAATGTGACGAAACCACACCACAAGTAACAAAAAAAAAACGCGCTTAAATTTTCCCAAACCATTTTAGATTATGATGCATCGATTTTTAAAAAAAACATTAATATAAAATTCCTTTTATAAACCAAATCATCGCATGAGTTATAGATAGGTGTCCAACCAGTCCAGATTCCTTAAAACAATGTTATGCTAAATAGCAAATAAACTCCGTGGAAATAATCTCTTGATATTCTTCTTTAAATTCTACAATCACCCAATGTGTTCCAATTCAAAAAAAATGTGATCCAATCACCGATAATGCTTAAATGACGTACCAGATTGCCCCCAAAAATATGTGTGTTCAATAAAGGATTGCGGTCCTTTTTAATCCACCTCTCATTCAAAATGAAGGCGAACCTTCCCTTATTGCTCTCCTTAGTTTCTTTGTTTATACATATGTAGCTCCCAACACATTCACAAACAACGGAGAAAGGACATAGTAGAATACCGTTTTTAAAGAGTTAAAAAATTAGGTCTTTATTGCGCTTACCAACGAAGCTTTTGCAAGTGCGTATAAATCACTAAGATTAGGGGAGTCCCACCAATCCCCAACAATTTTTCTCCAAAAAATGGCACCACTATAGAAATTAATAGCTCATTTTATTTATCCAATAATGTCTTTATACAAAAATTACATATAGAATAGACACTTTAAAACCTCATAAAAAACATATAGACACAAGACCTAGGAAGGGGAGAAGGCGGGGCGGAGGGGGAAGAGGGAAGGGGAACACAGCACGGTCCCCCTAAACTCAGGATATGATGGCTATTCTAAATAAAGTATATCTGGTGAATCCTAAAACCTATAACTAGTAGCCCGGCTGTGACAATAATCAATGGTGCTAATTAAATAAAACTATATGCTATCAATATCCAATACCTGTGCCAAAGTACATATAAAGTGCTAAGTGCAAATAATGCTAATTATACTAATATAAGAGGACTTCCGGATGCAATCCCCATTAGTCCTGTAGAAGTGACGCGTGTCGTCACGCAACGCGTCGACAGTGGACGTGCGAGAGCGTGTGGGGGGATGATCTGATAGCCACTTAGACATGTGAGTGACTTTGTTTGTTATTGATATTTACTTTTTTGCTTCCGGCAGTCCTCTTATATTAGTATAATTAGCATTATTTGCACTTAGCACTTTATATGTACTTTGGCACAGGTATTGGATATTGTTAGCATATAGTTGTATTTAATTAGCACCATTGATTATTGTCACAGCCGGGCTACTAGTTATAGGTTTTAGGATTCACCAGATATACTTTATTTAGAATAGCCATCATATCCTGAGTTTAGGGGGACCGTGCTGTGTTCCCCTTCCCTCTTCCCCCTCCGCCCCGCCTTCTCCCCTTCCTAGGTCTTGTGTCTATATGTTTTTTATGAGGTTTTAAAGTGTCTACTCTATATGTAATTTTTGTATAAAGACATTATTGGATAAATAAAATGAGCTATTAATTTCTATAGTGGTGCCATTTTTTGGAGAAAAATTGTTGGGGATTGGTGGAACTCCCCTAATTTTTTGGTTTGTCTTAAAAGGGTGCATTACAGCACACCTCTTCTCCATTTGCGCACACTAGTTTTATAGACTAGCTGGTGCAGATTTATCCCTCTTTTCTTTGCATAAATCACTAAGATGCCAAATCAAAGCGAGGTTGCCAACAACTCTTTCTTCAGATGGGGAGTATATTTTACACTGCTCAAAGACTCCCTATTCTTTCCAATAAATCAGCTGTATGCCTCTGTGCTTTGGCCGCAAGTAACGGAGGCGGCGTTTGCTGAGCTTCCCCTCGCTCTGAGGCATAGGACGTAATGACGCTGTGTAGTGAGACCCGCCCAACGCGTTTCGTTGATTACAACTTAGTCATGGGCATAAAGACGCTGAGATGAGACCGCAGCCTTAGCGTGACGTCAGCGGCTCTGAGCCCGCTGATTGGACTAGCGGCCACGCATGTGGCGTAGCACTGGGCAAAAGTGGGTTGGCTTCGGCGATCTGGGGGTTTCACATAGTGGGGCACCCTCATCCCCGATCGGGGTGCCCTGGGGGAAAGGACCAAAGCCCAGGATAGTCAAAATCCTGGGTTTTGGTCCAATATAAATAATTGTCTTCACCTGAACAGGGCTAGAGAGAGTATGGTGAAGGACATGGTCGGCTCTAGGTTTATATGGGCCCTTTTGTGTTGAGTCGGAACACACATGTACATAAAGCTGCAGGTATGGCGGATGTCGCCCCTTGTTGCATTCTGCTTTTATACACCAAAGACCCTTGGAGCCAGGGCCGGCGCCAGCACAGGGCAAACCTGGGCAATTGCCAGGGGCCCACTCAGGCTCACAATTGGCCATGGTATTATTTTATAGTGAACCCAAACCATTGAATGCCAGGTGTTATGTGCAGACCTGCTCATGGCTGGTCCCAGCAATGGGGGATGATCAGCAACACTAGAGAAGGTGGCATGGAATGGGGGGCAATTGATGGCAGCTCAGCGGGTGGTGAGAACCAGGTGACATCTGACAGCAATGATGGAGTATTTAGTGGCAGCGGAGCAAGCAGTAAGGGCTGGAGGGTGCTTGGCGGCTATAGAGAATGCAACAAGGACTAGAGGACGATTGGTGGCTATAGAGAAGGCAACAAGGACTAGAGGATGATTGGTGGCTATAGGGAAGGCAACAAGGACTGGAGGGCGATTGGTGGCTATAGGGAAGGCAATAAGGACTAGAGGATGATTGGTGGCTATATGGAAGGCAATAAGGACTAGAGGATGATTGGTGGCTATATGGAAGGCAATAAGGACTAGAGGATGATTGGTGGCTATAGGGAAGGCAACAAGGACTGGAGGGCGATTGGTGACTATAGGGAAGGCAACAAGGACTGGAAGACGATTGGTGGCTATAGGGAAGGCAATAAGGACTGGAGGGTGATTGGTGGCTATAGGGAAGGCAATAAGGACTGGAGGGTGATTGGTGGCTATACGAAAGGCAATAAGGACTGGAGGGTGATTGGTGGCTATAGGGAAGGCAATAAGGACTAGAGGATGGTTGGTGGCTATAGGGAAGGCAACAAGGACTGGAGGGCGATTGGTGGC
Source organism: Gastrophryne carolinensis (assembly GCA_027917425.1). Classification (NCBI taxonomy): domain Eukaryota; kingdom Metazoa; phylum Chordata; class Amphibia; order Anura; family Microhylidae; genus Gastrophryne; species Gastrophryne carolinensis. Next base: position 36,924,446 of record CM051244.1, on the reverse strand, counting down.
TATAGGGAAGGCAATAAGGACTGGAGGGTGATTGGTGGCTATAGGGAAGGCAATAAGGACTGGAGGGTGATTGGTGGCTATAGGGAAGGCAATAAGGACTAGAGGATGATTGGTGGCTATATGGAAGGCAATAAGGACTAGAGGATGATTGGTGGCTATAGGGAAGGCAACAAGGACTGGAGGGCGATTGGTGGCTATACGAAAGGCAATAAGGACTGGAGGGTGATTGGTGGCTATAGGGAAGGCAATAAGGTCTAGAGGATGATTGGTGGCTATAGGGAAGGCAATAAGGACTGGAGGGCGATTGGTGGCTATAGGGAAGGCAATAAGGACTGGAGGGCGATTGGTGGCTATACGAAAGGCAATAAGGACTGGAGGGTGATTGGTGGCTATAGGGAAGGCAATAAGGACTAGAGGATGGTTGGTGGCTATAGGGAAGGCAATAAGGGCTGGAGGGTGATTGGTGGCTATAGGGAAGGCAATAAGGGCTGGAGGGTAATTGGTGGCTATAGGGAAGGCAATAAGGACTGGAGGGCTGATTGGTGGCTATAGGGAAGGCAATAAGGACTGGAGGGCGATTAGTGGCTATAGGGAAGGCAATAAGGACTAGAGGATGATTGGTGGCTATAGGGAAGGCAATAAGGACTGGAGGGTGATTGCTGGCTATAGGGAAGGCAACAAGGACTGGAGGGTGATTGGTGGCTATAGGGAAGGCAATAAGGACTGGAGGGTGATTGGTGGCTATAGGGAAGGCAATAAGGACTGGAGGGTGATTGGTGGCTATAGGGAAGGCAACAAGGACTGGAGGGTGATTGGTGGCTATAGGGAAGGCAATAAGGACTGGAGGGTGATTGGTGGCTATAGGGAAGGCAATAAGGACTGGAGGGTGATTGGTGGCTATATGGAAGGCAATAAGGACTAGAGGATGATTGGTGGCTATAGGGAAGGCAACAAGGACTGCAGGGCGATTGGTGGCTATACGAAAGGCAATAAGGACTGGAGGGTGATTGGTGGCTATAGGGAAGGCAATAAGGACTGGAGGACGATTGGTGGCTATATGAAAAGGCAACAAGGAAGAGGATGATTCGTGGCTATAGGGAAGGCAACAAGGACTGGAGGGTGATTGGTGACTATAGGGAAGGCAACAAGGACTGGAAGACGATTGGTGGCTATAGGGAAGGCAATAAGGACTGGAGGGTGATTGGTGGCTATAGGGAAGGCAATAAGGACTGGAGGGTGATTGATGGCTATAGGGAAGGCAATAAGGACTAGAGGATGATTGGTGGCTATATGGAAGGCAATAAGGACTAGAGGATGATTGGTGGCTATAGGGAAGGCAACAAGGACTGGAGGGCGATTGGTGGCTATACGAAAGGCAATAAGGACTGGAGGGTGATTGGTGGCTATAGGGAAGGCAATAAGGACTAGAGGATGATTGGTGGCTATAGGGAAGGCAACAAGGACTGCAGGGCGATTGGTGGCTATACGAAAGGCAATAAGGACTGGAGGGTGATTGGTGGCTATAGGGAAGGCAATAAGGACTGGAGGACGATTGGTGGCTATATGAAAAGGCAACAAGGAAGAGGATGATTCGTGGCTATAGGGAAGGCAACAAGGACTGGAGGGTGATTGGTGACTATAGGGAAGGCAACAAGGACTGGAAGACGATTGGTGGCTATAGGGAAGGCAATAAGGACTGGAGGGTGATTGGTGGCTATAGGGAAGGCAATAAGGACTGGAGGGTGATTGATGGCTATAGGGAAGGCAATAAGGACTAGAGGATGATTGGTGGCTATATGGAAGGCAATAAGGACTAGAGGATGATTGGTGGCTATAGGGAAGGCAACAAGGACTGGAGGGCGATTGGTGGCTATACGAAAGGCAATAAGGACTGGAGGGTGATTGGTGGCTATAGGGAAGGCAATAAGGACTGGAGGGCGATTGGTGGCTATAGGGAAGGCAATAAGGACTGGAGGGCGATTGGTGGCTATACGAAAGGCAATAAGGACTGGAGGGTGATTGGTGGCTATAGGGAAGGCAATAAGGACTAGAGGATGGTTGGTGGCTATAGGGAAGGCAATAAGGGCTGGAGGGTGATTGGTGGCTATAGGGAAGGCAATAAGGGCTGGAGAGTGATTGGTGGCTATAGGGAAGGCAATAAGGACTGGAGGGTGATTGGTGGCTATAGGGAAGGCAATAAGGACTGGAGGGCTGATTGGTGGCTATAGGGAAGGCAATAAGGACTGGAGGGCGATTGATGGCTATAGGGAAGGCAATAAGGACTAGAGCAGTGGTTCCCAACCCTGTCCTCAAGGCCCACCGACAGGCCAGGTTTTGCAGATCTCCACAAAGATGCACAGGTGGAGTAATTAGTGCAGCTGCAGAGCAATAGAGCTGGCTATTTGGAGATCCAAAAAACATGACATGTTGGTGTGCCTTGAGGACAGGGTTGGGAACCACTGGACTAGAGGATGATTGGTGGCTATAGGGAAGGCAATAAGGACTGGAGGGTGATTGGTGGCTATAGGGAAGGCAACAAGGACTGGAGGGTGATTGGTGGCTATAGGGAAGGCAATAAGGACTGGAGGGTGATTGGTGGCTATAGGGAAGGCAACAAGGACTGGAGGGTGATTGGTGGCTATAGGGAAGGCAATAAGGACTAGAGGATGATTGGTGGCTATATGGAAGGCAATAAGGACTAGAGGATGATTGGTGGCTATAGGGAAGGCAACAAGGACTGCAGGGCGATTGGTGGCTATACCAAAGGCAATAAGGACTGCAGGGTGATTGGTGGCTATAGGGAAGGCAATAAGGACTGGAGGGTGATTGGTGGCTATAGGGAAGGCAATAAGGCCTGGAGGGCGATTGATGGCTATACGAAAGGCAATAAGGACTGGAGGGTGATTGGTGGCTATAGGGAAGGCAATAAGGACTAGAGGATGGTTGGTGGCTATAGGGAAGGCAATAAGGGCTGGAGGGTGATTGGTGGCTATAGGGAAGGCAATAAGGACTGGAGGCTGATTGGTGGCTATAGGGAAGGCAATAATGACTGGAGGGTGATTGGTGGCTATAGGAAAGGCAATAAGGACTGGAGGGCGATTGGTGGCTATAGGGAAGGCAATAAGGACTAGAGGATGATTGGTGGCTATAGGGAAGGCAATAAGGACTGGAAGGTGATTGGTGGCTATAGGGAAGGCAACAAGGACTGGAGGGTGATTGGTGGCTATAGGGAAGGCAATAAGGACTGGAGGGTGATCAGCAGCAGAATATGACCCAATTGTGGCAGCGGATCTAAAAAGGGACATCATGTGACACACTACTTTGGGAGCAACTAAGACTCTCCTGCTCAAGGGCCCCCACAAACCTGGAGTCGGCCCTGCTCAAAGCAGGTAATGCCAACAAGGACAAGGCGACCTGCTTACCTGCCACACAGGTTTCACGATCTGCTCTGAGATCTTTTAATGGATTTTCCCTTTAAAGCAGCTCAAAACCCTTGCGACGAAGCCCTGTAACCTAAAAGGCTTCAGAACCTGCCCATGGGCTGCATGAAACCCCCTGGGACGTAGAAAAACTCACCTTTACCGGTGACTTCCATGATGCTGTGTTCTCTGGCAGCCGCATCCCCGGCTTCCCTGCAGCTGTGTGTGCTCCTGCACCCAGTCATACAGATAGGCCAAGCACACGGGAGCGTGTGCTCCACAGGGAAACAAGGCGATCTGGCTGATGCAGATCATCCAACGGCATCAAGATCAGCAAATCGGTGATCTCAAAACTGCCAGGGGGTATAGCATTTATTTTTTTAGCCTGGTCTTTAAGCCTTCTAGAATCTACATTGTTGTTTCTCCTACCAGTAAGCACCAATCCCATAGATTATACGAGTTTGGCGTTATTCCCCAGTTCCCCTAGCTTGCCTCCATCTATCATCCAGTGCCAATAGTCTCCTCCTCTCCCTGTGGGGCCTCTGATCCCCCCCAGGGGTCTTCAGCAGGGCAGAGAACACCTGTGGCTTCTGACAGCTCGCTTGCCGCCATAGGGAGGGGCCTTTTATACCGGCGAGTAAGATGCCATCTGCTCACTCAGCCAGTATAAAAAGGCCCCTTCTGGTAGCGGGAGTGAGCACAGAAGCTGGAGTGATCAGCAGGGGGCACCGATCCTTTGCCCACACGGGGGCCCCTCCTAGCTTCCGCTGCTCACTGACAGAGCAGTGATCGGCCGGCATAAGATAGGTGATGGGAAGAGGTAAGTAGAAAAGAATAAAATACTTTTTGTTTTTAAGTGTATGTGTGTTATTTAAGAGCCCAGGGCCCATGTGGGCAATGTGAGTTAGTAACCTTTAGGGTCGGGGCTGGCCTCTGTGTGCTGGTCTACCAGCTGATGCCGAGGCTTGTCTTGCATTTTTTTTTTTTTTTTTTTTAAATTGTACGTTTTTATTAAGGAAGACATAAGGCGCGAGCCAACATCATCGGAAACAATCAGTACGGCATCAAAAGCGACTTAGCATGAGATTATATGACGACTAAATACTTCACAATAAATGCCCAGAGCAGCATCAACTTATAGATAATAAAGCTTTAATTTTTATTTAAAGGGTAACAACACAGGCAAAACTAAGAACAGAGAAGAAGACACACCAATGGTGCGTCAGGGAAGAAGCGCGAAAAGAGAAAAAGGAAGGGGGGGGGAGGGAAGGGAACGGGCAAAGCGGAGGGTAAGGGGACCCCCCCGCGGTCACCCCCCCCCAATCACTCCTGGAGAAATTTAAGGTATTCCGCAGATAATGTGAACTGAGCCCAAGAATGCCAAGTCTCCCAATGCTTCCCAAGGTCATCCCTGAGGGAGGCCGTGAGCTCCTCCATCCTGCAGATATCTCCAACCCGTGACAGCCACATAGCCGTAGTGGGAGGCGCCGGTGACTTCCAGCAAGTGGGGATGCAGGTTTTGGCAGAAAGTAGAAGAGGGGCCAAGAGGGATTTCCCCCTAACCCGCAGGGAAGTGGGCACGAGATTCCAGAGGTAACACGCCGGGTCGACCCCTAGATCAATATCTGTGAGGCGCTCAACTATCACCCTTAAATTGGCCCAGAACCTTGCTAGCCCCGGGCAGTCCCAGAAGATATGGATCATGGTACCCCTATCCTGCGAGCACCTACAACACAGGGGGGGGGCAGAGGGAAACATCCTCTCCAGTTTGGCTGGAGTCCAGTACCACCTGGAGAGAATTTTGTATGAGGCTTCTTGATAGCGATTAGATATGGAGGATTTGTGAGTAAGCTGGAACATCGCTCGCCTCTGATCGGACGAAAAAGTCCTTCCGAGTTCCCACTCCCACCCCCCCACGAAGGACGGAACAAAGGAGTCAGGGGGGTTTACCAACATCGCATAAGTGCAGGACAAGGCACCTTTAAAATGACCCACCCCCGTGCAGATTCTCTCAAAAGGAGTTAAGGCTCTTGGTGCCCGTGCTGAACGTAAGATAGATATTCTTAGTATGTCACACACCCCGCTTCAAGAATCCTTAACATGTGGGTAATATCGTCCTGAAGAGGCGTTCCTGCAGAGATGATAGCAAAAGAAAGCCCCTCCCTAATCCATAAATACCTGGGACCTCCCACTCATTACCCAGTTTTCCATCTCTGCAGACGGCGAGCAAGTCAGAAGATGATGGCTCCTCCTTGCACAGGGGGATTTAAGGTAGCCGGGATGATTCCCGGCCCTTTATTTAATTTCCGTTTTGGACCAAATTATCCCTATATATATATATGCCTCCCAGCCGTGGCTGCGGGTCCGGGCGAAGGTTTTTGTTAGCACCTTTGGTGCTTAGGAGCATAGCTCCACCGTGAGACCCTATTAAAGAGGGTAGGCGGTTAAGCTGGGTTGGTGATCCTGGCTTGGGATGCCCTGTCCCTTAGTTTAATTTTGGCAATGACCCTCCCGGGATCCCTTTCCATGGTGGGGATAAGTGGTTGTTGGGTCCCCTCTTTATTTTTCTCAATCCAGAGGCTGTCTGTTCTCACTGTTTTATGCGGTCTGTATCTTTAAATGTCTTTTCAGCGCTGCTGCGCTTCTGAGGGTTTCTGTGTGAATTGTGACATTTTTTTTTTCTTCTCATCAGTATGGTGAGGTGATTTACCTCACGCTTTACATAGTATGCAGCGGGGGGGGGGCGGGGCCGGACTTTCGGCGCAGCCCGGGGTCCGTTCCTCTTTGTATTGCTGCTTGGGAAGCGAATGTGCCCTCCTTTTTATTTTTCCTGACCTGGGTTGTGTGTGTGTGGGGGTTTCAAGCGCCCCGGCCGCATAGTTACTGCGGCGCGGGACGGTGTAAATGGCGCCTTTTTTTCTGAGGTAATTTTACCTCACGACTCTCCTCTTGGGGGCGGGGCCGGTACTGTTGTGTCATGCGGCCCGCCCCCATCTATCTCCTAGCGCCGCTGAGGAGCTGATGCGCTGCTTGGGAAGGATGGGGGGCGTGGTCTGACGCCTCGCGCGCCCCGCGCTGGCCACGCCCCCTGTCTCCTCATCTCTCTTCTCGGCCTGACAGGAATCTCTTCATGGTCTTCTCCATTGCGAGCCCTGAGGTTTTGTGAGTGGCCATTGGTCCCCTACTCATTTTATTTTACTGTCTGCGTGTGTGCATGTTTTTTTGTATCTGTCTCCTTATCAGTACCTTCTGTGTCTTTCAGGAGGAGGTTGTCAGGAGGATCTGTGGTAGCATTAGAGGGTTTTCTCCCGGTCCTAATCCCTGGGTTCCATCTTGCTATTAAATCCTCCCACTCGGGACATTAAAGGGGCATCCCGGGTTGCTTACTAGCGTAATTCCCTGGGTCTTGGCGACCACCTAAAAATCACCTAATGGAGGCATCCCCAGATACTGGGACTGGGACCCCTTCGGGGCATCCCAAAAGATGTATTTTGTGCGGTGTGTCCATTACTGGGGACGATGTTTTACTGTGTATTCCATGTGCACAGCAAACTATTGCGCGGCAGTCCGAACCCCGTACGTCGGGGTCAGTACGGCCGGTCGCCTCATCTCTTCCTCCCACCTTGACTCGTACCACGTGTGTCGTAGTCATGGGCAGGGATCTACAATCTGAGATGTGCGCCAGATTGGCTAACCTTGAGAAAATGGTTTCCGGTTCGGTCGCCCGTAAGGCTCCGACTAAGAGAAAGCATTTGTCACTGGTTCCGTTGGAGGATGACCTTGATGATGTTGATAATCTAGATTGGTCTGATTATTCCCCGCTAGAGGAAGGGGAGATTTATGAGGCGTCAGATGCTTCGGATGATGAGCTGTCCTTTGCTGCTGAGGCCGAGTCTGCTGAGCTGAGGAAATCTGTGGATACTCCGCACGCTCTGGCTCTTATGTTGGAGGTCTTAAATATTTCTCCTCCTGAGGAAGTGTCACAGCAGAAGGACGAGTTGTTTGAGGAATCCAGGCCGCGCTTGGAGTTCCCTACACAACGGCATTTTGACAAGATCATTGATAAGGAATGGGACAGGCCGGCTCGGCTCCCTGGTATCCCTCAAGGGTGGGATAGAAAATATCCCTTCCCTTCGGAGGTAGTTAAGCGCTGGGCTTCCCCCCCCGAGGTCGATGCACCGGTTTTGGGGTTGTCCAATTCCTCGGTTTTAAATAGGCCCGATTGTTCCACCCTCAAAGATGGTGAGGATAAACGCATTGACCAGATGGCTTGCCATGGTTTCACTAGCGTCGGGTCAGCCATGCGGCCTGTGTGTGCTTCTGAACTTATGGTCTTGGCTGCCAGGTCTGTGGTCAGGGACCTTTTGACTTCTTCCGGGCTTCGGCCGGGGAGTAATGAATTCATTAGCCTAAAACGGTGTGAGTTGTTTTTGTCCTTTGTGCTTACAGCCTTAGACGATACCTTGATGATGTGCGGAAGGACGTCGGCCCTACTGGTGTCTATCCGGCGGTTGGTGTGGCTGCGCCAGTGGGCGGCTGATTTTATGTCCAAAAAGTCGCTGACGGCTTTACCTTTTGTCGGTCTTCGGCTCTTTGGTGAGACGTTGGACTCTGTTACCAAGGGTGGTAAGTTACCTCAGCGCAAGAAGCAACGTCGTCCCTTTCGGGGGGCGCCTGCTTTTACCCCCTCCTTTCGTGGGGCCAGAGCTGGCAGGGGTTCCGCCTCCCCTTCTCCCAGAGGAGATTCTGGGGGTAGGGGCAGGGGACGTGGCCGCTCTGGATACAGCTGGGGCTCTAAGCCCAAACCGGCGGCTAAGCCGGCCCAACAATGAGGGGGCGCCCTCACCCATGCGGGTGGGGGGACGGCTGCGGCACTTCTCCCAGCTCTGGGAGCAGGAGGTCTCGGACAGGTGGATACGGGAAGTGGTGTCTTCCGGCTACAAGCTAGAGTTCGAGCTCCGCCCCCCCCCCCAGGTTTCTCAGGTCTCGGATGCCTTCGGAGCCTCTGGCAGCGCAGGGGCTCCTGTTGGCAGTAGAGAATCTTCTGAAATTGGCCGTCATTTGCCCAGTGCCCCCCTCGGAACGGGGGGAGGGGTTTTATTCCAATCTGTTCACGGTGCCCAAGAAGGACGGATCGGTCCGACCCATCTTGGATCTGAAGTTTCTCAACAGGTTCATCAGGCCGCGGAAGTTCCGGATGGAAACGCTGCGCTCGGCTATCCACTCCCTTCGCCAGGGAGACTTTCTCACGTCCATAGACATCCAGGACGCTTACCTGCATGTGCCAATTTTTCCGGCGCACCAGAGGTTTCTCAGGTTCGTGGTGGAGGATCGGCATTTTCAGTTTGTGGCTCTGCCTTTCGGTCTCACCTCGGCTCCTCGGGTCTTCACCAAGGTGCTAGCAGGGGTGATGGCTCTGCTCAGAGTTCAGGGTATCCGTGTTGTGCCCTATTTGGACGATCTCATGATCATGGCCTCCTCATTCAGTCAAGCGGAGTCGGACACCGGATTGGTGGTGTCCACGTTGGAGAGGTTCGGTTGGGTGATCAACTACCCCAAGTCGACTCTGTCTCCGTCCAGAGTTCTGACCTTTCTGGGGATGTCTCTGGACACCTCACAGGCCAAGGTCTTTCTGCCCCAAGCCAAGGTTCTTCTGATACAGGAGTTAGTTCGGCTTCTCTTGTCGGCCCCTCATCCGACCATTCGACTGGGGATGAGGCTGGTGGGGCTCATGGTGGCCTCGTTCGAGGCAGTTCCCTTTGCGCAGTTTCACACAAGGACGCTTCAGCTTCATCTGTTGAGGGTTTGGGACAAGTCTCCACAATCGTTGGATCAATCCTTCCTGATGACCCCCCGAGTTTGTCAGTCCCTGCGATGGTGGTTGCGATCTCTCAATCTGTCGAAGGGCAGGTCTTTTCTGGCTCCGTGTTGGGAAGCGGTCACCACGGATGCCAGTCTGTCAGGTTGGGGGGGTGTTTGGAAGGACCTCCAGTTCCAGGGTCTGTGGGGCCCGCAGGAAGCTCACGAACCCATCAATATTCTGGAGTTGAGAGCCATCAGACTGGTTCTGTCTCACTTGACTCAGCAGTTGAGAGGCCTGCCGGTGCAGGTCCGGTCGGACAACAGGACGGCGGTGGCCTATATCAATCACCAAGGAGGAACTCGCAGCAGGAGTGCCCTCAGGGAAGTGTCCTTGATTTTGGACTGGGCAGAGACCCACGTCCCGTGTATCTCAGCAGTCTACATTCCGGGGGTGGAGAACACGGAAGCGGACTTGCTGAGCAGGGCCTCCTCTCGTCAGGGGGAGTGGTCTCTCAGTCCCAAGGTGTTTCGTTCAATATGTCTCAGGTGGGGGGTCCCAGCGGTGGACCTCTTTGCCTCTCGTCACAATCACAAGCTCCCAGCTTTTGTGTCTCTCTCGCAGGACCCTCTGGCTCTGGCAGTGGATGCCATGTCTCTGAACTGGAGGGATCTGGGGTTCCTTTACCTGTTTCCCCCGTTCCCAATGATAGCCAGAGTGGTGCGCAAACTGGCCTTGGAAGGCGCGTCAGCAATTCTAGTGGCCCCAAGGTGGCCAAGGCGAGTTTGGTTCGCAGATCTTGTAAGGCTGGCAGAGGATCAGTTTGTCCTGCCTCTGCTGCCGGACCTGCTCACCCAGGGTCAGCTATGCTATCCCAATTTACCATCGCTGGCTTTGACGGCATGGCTGCTGAATCCGCCATCTTGAAGGAAGAAGGTCTTTCTGACGCGGTGATTCAGACTCTTATCTGTGCCAGAAAGCGCTCCTCCTCTTCTATTTACTACAGACTTTTTTCCAGGGGGTTACGCATGTTCGGCCTCCTAGGAAGCCTTTTGTTCCAGTTTGGGATTTGAACCTGGTTCTGTCTGCTCTCCAGGGCCCTCCGTTTGAGCCCTTGAAGGAGGTAGATTTGTCTGCTCTTACGCAAAAGGTGGCCTTTTTGGTGGCGATCACTTCGGCTAGGCGTGTTTCTGAGTTGGCAGCTTTATCCATTACAGCTCCATACTGTGAGAAACATCAGGACAAGGTTGTCTTTCGTTTCAAGCAGGATTTTCTTCCTAAAGTGGTCTCGGAGTTTCATCTGAATCAGGACATTGTTTTGCCTTCTCTATGCCCAAATCCCCGTGACGATAGGGAAAGGGCTTTGCATTCTTTGGATGTAGTTCGTGTTGTGGAACATTATCTGGAGGTTACGTCTTCCTTTCGTAGGACTGATGCTTTCTTTGTGGTGCCCTGCGGGCCTAGGAAAGGTTTGGCTCCTGCCAAGTCTTCCATTAGTAAATGGATTCGTCAGGCCATTCTTGGGGCATATTCCGCCAAGGGGAAGAGTCCCCCTTTTCGTGTTACTGCTCATTCTACTCGTGCGGTTGGGGCGTCCTGGGCCTTCCAGCACCAGGCCTCTGTTGAGCAAGTTTGTAAGGCCGCTACTTGGTCTTCTGTTCACACTTTTTCCAAGTTTTACAAAGTTGATGTTCGGGCGTCAGCGGATGCTGTTTTTGGCCGCAAAGTTCTGCAAGCTGTTGTGGTTTAAGTTTCATATTGTTTCCTAGTTTTGGATCCCCGCCCTTGTTATGGACACTGCTGTTGGATGTCCCACATGTTAAGGATTCTTGAAGCGGGGTGTGTGACATACTAAGAATAATACCATTTTGTGAATACTCACCTTGTAAAATGGTTATTATGAGTATGTCACACACCCCGCTTCAACCCGCCCTTTTGTATTCAGGATCCTCTTTATGGCGAACTTTGCGTGGTTGTTGTTTACTTTTGCCTCTTCCTGGTCCCTTACTTACTGCTTCTGTATACTGGGTAATGAGTGGGAGGTCCCAGGTATTTATGGATTAGGGAGGGGCTTTCTTTTGCTATCATCTCTGCAGGAACGCCTCTTCAGGACGATATTACCCACATGTTAAGGATTCTTGAAGCGGGGTGTGTGACATACTCATAATACCCATTTTACAAGGTGAGTATTCACAAAATGGTATTTTTTGATAGTGGGAAAGTTGGAAGGCCTGCCACTCGCTGAGGGGCCGTAAAGAAAACCTCTCAGCCAGCTACTCTATCCCGCACCACTCCCCCCCTCTCACGCAAGTGTTGAATTCTAAAGCAGTTTTTCTTCACCCATGCCTGGAAAGGAGCACTAGAGAGACTAACTGGGAAGTCGGGGTGGCCAATAACCGGAGTCAGGGGCAAGAGGGAGGGGGAGATATCCACCCCCGAGATTGTCTTGCTTTTAACCTTAAACATCTGATGAAGGGGGGAACCCCGCACCATTTAAAAAAAAACATGTTTAAAATGAACCTTCACCCTGAAATAAGATCATATCTTATATGTATCCAAAAACCTGTATATGTATCCCACAGGCTGTACATACAGATTGCTCTTGTTAAAAATTATCCTTTCTGCATTTCCTGCATTTTCTGAGCCTTTAAACACCCAAGATGGCGGCCCATGGAGTTTCACGCTGCCTGCAAACAGGAAGTGCCTTCTGACTATGCTGCTTTGCATTGTGGGATTGCTGTCCTTTTGCTGACCCCAGCTCTGCTCTGTCTGTGCAAAGCACAGCTATAACCCACCCCCTGTACTTTTGACTCTTCTCCTCTCCTCAGTATGTGATGCTACTCAGCCAAGATGGCGGCGCTCCCATATCCTAGAGTGCTGAACAGATTTGCAGGGGGAAAGAATAAAAATGTTAAATATATTATTTTAGATTCTGGGGAATCATTTCTTAGGAGTTTGTGCTTTTCATTAAATGATGCTGAAGGTCCGGTTTAAGGTTTAGCAAAAAAAAATATTTTATACATTTTTTCCACATATTTCACTCATAAATACTGATAAAGCACTGCAAAAATACAAACAAGACATATGCTATCCCAAAATCTGCTGAAAAAAAAAAAACAATTCATAATTGTCCTGAAAATTTCTGCAAGAAGTACAGCTAAACATATATAGCACAACATGCTAAAGAATGACCTGCCAACAGAGGGCGACATCTCTAGGTAGGCAGGCAGTTAAAGGGGTCAAATGAGCCTTCTAGAACATTCTTTGCTCCTGGAATATCACATGCATCAGTATAAACTGCCTGGCCGTCTTTTGAGTAATTATTTGAGTAATTATTTTCCTTCTTGTGGCCACCTGCTGCCGACTGTGGGAGCCTGCCTAGTAGTATGTTTAAAGCACTTGCTTTGTTTTTGGTCCAGGATGTGGTGCTGTTGGAAATGTTAGGGTAATGACATCCTTTGTGCATAGCTGTACTTTTCCCACTGTGTGTCCCGAGCCAGTCTGATGGATAGTTTATTGCCATATGAACTCTGAGCTTTGGAACAGACATTTGTGCATTTCATACTGTCTTGAATTTATTGGAGATTAAGCTCCATCTTGTGGCCAAATGACGTATAACAGAAATGCATTATAGGATTACTAGTTTAAAGTGGACCAACACCCAGGATTTTGACTATCCTGGGTTTTGGTCCACTTCGGTGGGGCACCCCGATCGGGGGTGCCCCGCTGTGTGAAACCCCCCAGAAAGCCCCGAAAACTCACCTCACCCCGCTCCCACGTGACCGCTGCAGCAAATCCCCGCCGCCGGACAAGCGAGAGGCAGCGTCGGACAAGCAGAGCGCGTCCGCCGCCACCTCCCGCGTGTCCCTCTTACAGGGAGCGCACCCGCGCCGGCCACTCTCAAACGGAATGCGCATGCGCCGCTGGAACGTGGAAAAGGTAGGATTGTGGGCTTCCTGGGGGGTTTCACCCCGCAGGACATCCCGATTTCGGATGCCCCGCGGGGAGGGATCTGATCACCCTGAACACCCTGGGTGTTGGTCCACTTTAAGGTGGACCAAAACTCAGGTTTTGGCCCTTGCCCTCGGGACACCCTGATTCTGGATGTCCAACTGTTTTTAGTTTTTCCCTTTTAGCTGTCTTGGCTTCTTGGGATACATCCCCCCAAGCCGCCACAGTCACTTCTATTGCCAATGTGACCCCTCCTATATCAGTCACCTGCTACTTCTCATCCTTACTGGGCCTCTATTATACCCCTTCGACTATCTCCACAACAGGTCGGGTCCTACATCAGATGGGCCTGAGGGCCACAAGTTGAGCATGTCTTATATATAGAGTATAGCACCAGTCTGCTGATAAATCTACAGCATCATCTTTCATATTCCAGGTCACAGAGCCTGTCTTCAATTCAGCTCTAATCTCCAAGGTCGCAGAACCCATCTTCAATCTTGCAAGTAAGCTATTCAGCCTAAATGGCACTATAAGTCTCAGCAAGTCCTCTAGTCTCCCACACCACAGGATCGCTCCTAATCTGTACTGTCACTGTACCATCTAGACTGCCAGTAAAAGTTCCGTTGATCATAACCTGGCCTCTGCCTGTTTTTGCTACCCAACACCTAGCAAGGGATCTCCTGGGACCCCCAGTTGGTAGGGTAACCGGTGCAACCAAACCCTCCTGGCGTCATGACACAGGGCCCTCATACCATCTGGGCCTACGGACTTTAACATCTGTCCGAAACCTAGGCTTCGGCCTGCCACCCCAAAAGCCGGTGACCCACAGCTGCCTCCCAGCTTCCCTAACCTGGTCACCACAGTAATATAAGCAGGAAGCAGATATTCAGATCTTCTAAGGATGGCTTTTGTGCAAATATATGTGTGTTTAGAATATATACCTGCTTATCCCTATAGGATGGAGAGGTCAGTCAAAGGTGGTTTTGCAGCCATTTGGGCCTTAATGGGTCATTTTTTAATGTTTATGACTTATTTTAATGCTTTACCTTCAGCGCTGAGCAGAAAGTTGAGGAACATTACAGTAAGGACTAATTTCACCTTGGTGGAACATTTTATCGTGGCAGTGGCGGAATCAATAAAGGAGACACAGAATGATGAAAATGAGGGAAGATACTATCCCCAGCTTACTAAGACACCATCAGTGTTCCCTCTAATACCTGAGATTAAGAAGATCGTTATGCAGTAATGGAATTCTTCTGATAGGAATCCCCCCTTAGAAATAGGGTTAATAGACAAAAATGCTAGATACACCATCTTTCTCAGATGCAGCAGTAATGCTAGGCATGTCACTCTCCCGCTGGAAGATAACGGGTTCTTTCTTGACCCCCTGGACAGGAAAGTCAACATGGACTTAAAGAAGGTCTATACTATCCTGCTGCTAGTAAGCCCAGTCTGTCTTTGTCCGTGGTGGATAGAGCCTTAAAGGCCAGGGCGGCCAGAATCTGAGAGTTTATTTAAAAGAAAGATGATGAGAACACTCTACTAGAGCAGTTCAAAATTTAGACTACATAGTGATAGATACAATACAATAGATACAGTTAGAGGCAATGCGGGGGCCATGCTTCTCTCTGTGATGGCACAAAGGTCATTTTGGCTGAGAGCCTGGGTAGCCGACCTCTGGCCAAGCAAGTATGGACAAGAATCCCTTAGGATGAATCCTCCTTATTTGGAAATAAGTTGGATGGGGCTATTACTAAGATAACTGGCGGAAGGACAGGAATGTTGCCGAAAGATAGAAGAAGGAAACTCTTTAGGATAGCCGATTACAAACCCTAAACTGAAAGGTTTAAGGAGGCAAAATCCTATAGACCAGACAAACCGTTTTCTGGAAACTGGAAGAACACCCAAACTTCTTTGCTCAGGTCAAGAAAACCTGAAAAAACAAACAACACCTCCAAACAACATGAGCAAAAGCATTTATGCCACCAGCTTGTCCTAGGAAGGAAAACTGGAAGCAAGATTGAAAGAATTTTTCCAGGTCTGGGAAGAGAACATTGCGAACAAGTGGGTTTTGGATACAGTGGCCCGAGGTCACAGATAGACATTTCAAGGCTCTCACCCTTCCGGGTTCTTCATAAATACAGAATTACCTATTCAAATACTACAAGCTCAAATGCTCCAAACTTACATTCAAACCTTGTTCGATCAGAGTGCAATTGTTCCGGTCTCAACCCAGGAGTGTTTCAGGCGTTGGTACTCAAGAGTGTTCCTGGTGCCAAAGAAGATGGGAGATCTTCGGCCTATTAGCATCGGGTTCACCCAGCTTTTTCCAAAATTCCGATCGCTGTAGTCGCTCTACTCAGGTTGAAGGGGTGCAGACTTGCCATTCCTACTGACGAATAAGCCTTCTTCAGGTCTGTGTTGACCTTTCGGTCCAAGCTATGTCTGAAGGACACACGCTCTACCAAGGGAAGCGTTACACCAAGGGAAGCGTTACATGGTAGCAGCACCCCGATCGGAGGTGCCCCGCTATGTGTAACCCCCCAGATCTCCCACATCAACTCGCCGTGGTCCTACGGCGCATGTGCGGCCGCTCGTCCAATCAGTCTAAACCGACGTCTTAGCATAGCGGCTCTGAGCGCGCTGGCGGCCACATCACACACTTCCCTCTAACTGGGGGGAGGGAATGGATCGGTCCGGGAATCTAAACTTCTCGGTTTCAGTCCACTTTAAACATGCATGGTAGCAGCCATCTTGCCACGCACATGAAGAAGCTGATTCTGAAAAACAGCCCCGGCGAGTCTCAGAGGGAGCGCCCCCTCAGGCAGATTTACTGCCCATATGGAAACATAACAGGGACTTGCAGTGGGTCACTAATGCATACCTCCCAACTGTCCCTGATTTCGAGTCCATGTCCCTGTGTCCCTCATTGTTCTTCTCTGTCCTTCTTTGAGATGTAACATGCAGATCTGCATCAATAAATGATTCATTTGCCTATTCAAAGTGTTTCTGTTGTTATAACTGTTACATTCTATCTCCTATCCATCAATCAATGAGGGGGTGTGGCCTAGTCTAACAAATGCCCCTCTTTCAGACCCTGAAAAGTTGGTAGGTATGATGAATCTAGGGACAAGAAAACACAGTTACTCAAAGTCAAATCTCATTCTATGCAGGATTGAGGACAAAAAGGAAACACTGTGAGGATGCGTAGCACAAACTTTAAACACGGGCAGGCTGATTCATTACTAGCGGCAGGTAGCGACAGCTGAGCGTCTGTAGCAGGCATTTCTGAGCGCCCGCTAGTAGTCGCTGTGCTCGGCTGTGGTTCGCTAGTTCAGAGCGCCTCAGTTGCTGTGCAGCATTGATGAATACGTTGTGGGGAGTCGCTATATGAGCAGTACAGCGCTGTATGGGAGCGAATGGTAGCGACTGGTCAGTGCGACCGACTCACACCATATTCATCAAAAAAACAGCCTCACACACCGCAGGCGCTCAAAAATGCTTCGCTGTAGCCCAGAGCGCCGGAGGCTGTGTGATTAAAGGCTGTTTTTGAACATGTATCCACCAGTAACAAAGAGAAAACATATGGAATTACGTTGTTATAGCATTGTGACATGAACACATTAATGCCAGACCTGTAATGTCAATTCTGCATAAATATATAAAAAATGAAAAAAGTTTGAAAAAATGGCTTTTCCAAGGCCAGGAGAGGTCACAACATTATTTGAGAATAAAAAAAATAATAATAATAAAAACCCTTGCTATCCTGCGGAGTCTTTTTATGTTTTTGTACATAGTTTTTTCCCTTTAGTAATAATAAAACCCCCCTGTTGAAAGAGAAGTAAAAGAACGTCCATTGAAATGCATGAGAGAGCGCCAGGTAGCGCCTCTGCAAGGCTGAACGTCGGCGCTGTACGCTGAGGCTGGGATAATGATGAATCGGACGCTACATGGCGTTATTCCAGTCGCTCAACAGAATCGGCTTCATAAATGTGAAATTGCGTACTGTGGACGGCGTTCACCTGCCGCTTAACAGCCACTACCTGTCGCTATCCCTTCATGAATAAGGCCCTTGGTCCGATCAGGGTTAATGGGGCAGATATTATCCAGTGATAAGAGTGAAGCCAGCCAACCTTGAGAAGTCCAATAAAAAATCCAGCTTTGTTTTAATTCCGTAAAACGCCATCAATAAGGCAGCGGTACATCAGGCATGAGAAAAGTTGCAGTAGACGTCAATGCGTTTCGGGCAGCATGACAGGCAGACAGGGCAGATATTATCCCTTATTATGCCGCCATGGAGGCCCCAGGGAAGATAGAATGAGTGAATGTGGAAAAAAGGTCTTCCCCGGGAAGTGCAATGTGTGCAGCGTGGCCTGCAGAGGGAGCTCTTGTCCTACTTGCAGGATGGCGGGGATTTCCCGGCAGGCCAGATCTGGATAGAAAGAGCTGGAAGATGCCCGGGCAGAGCTGCTGGCGGGATTTGTGGTGACATCACCGGGAAGGCAGCAATACTCTGGGCTGGAAGGAGGGGGAGGACTTCCCGGACATCGCTCAGCTGATTGGAAATCTCCGCTGCTTATGTTAGAGACATTCATTCAGCCTCAGCTCTTTGAAAGACTCTGATTGATTGGATTGTGATTCAATCCTAAAAAAGAACGAGAAAATGGAAAGTTACCGGCAACTTCTTATACGCCACGCTGATTACTCTAAGGGGCGTAACTTAAACCGGACCTTCAGCGTGATTTATTGAAAATCCCAAACCCTTAAAAAAACGATTCCCCAGCATCTAAAATTAATATATATTATATATTAAGTTTTTAGTCACTTATTATTCTTTCCCCCGCTGGGCTGCAACTCTGTTAAGGACTTTAGGATACAGGCGCCGCCATCATGACTCAGAAGTATTACACTTACTGAGGAGAGGGGGATAAAGTACAGGAGGTGGGTTACAGCTGTGCTTTGCACAGACAGAGCAGAGCTGTGATCAGGAAAAGGTCAGCAATCCCAGAATGCAGAGCAGCACAGTCAGCTGCAGGCTGCCTGATGTTCCATGAGCTGCCATCTTGGATGTTTAAAGGCTCATAACATGCAGTAGATGCAGGTAGGGTGATTTTAATGTGAGCAATCTGTATGTACAGGGTGTGGGGAACATATAAGATAGGCTCTTATTCAGGGTGAAGGTCCAGATTAATGTGAGCAATCTGTATGTACAGGGTGTGGGAAACATATAAGATAGGCTCTTATTCAGGGTGAAGGTCCAGATTAATGTGGGCAATCTGTATGTACAGGGTGTGGGAAACATATAAGATAGGCTCTTATTCAGGGTGAAGGTCCAGATTAATGTGAGCAATCTGTATGTACAGGGTGTGGGAAACATATAAGATAGGCTCTTATTCAGGGTGAAGGATCGTTTTAAAGAGGAGCAACACATCCAATTTTGACTTTTTGGGGTGTTGTTCCTATATGCAACAGCATCCCAAATCGGGGTGCCCTGCTGTGTGTATTTTCCAGGTCGCCCAATCCACTCACCTTCCTATTTCTCCCACGGCGCAGGCTTGAGCTGAAAGCAAGCCCGCTGATTGGCTGAGCAGGCCACTCAGCCAATCGGCATGCTCGCTTTCACTCGATTCCCTTCGGCTCGGCTGACGGCTAAGCAGCCAATCGGGAGGCGGCCAGCTGCATCCCCCGCTCCCCTTCTAGCTGTGACGTCCATTCAGAAAGGGCGGGTGCGCGCTCGGCTAGAGGTAAGCCAGAGATGCAGCGAGGGCTCCGGGACAAGGTGAGTGTTATAGAGCTTCTCGGGGGGTTTACACAGTGGGGCATCTCAGTTATACAAATATAATAATATAGTGTGGAGTATCAGCAATAATGGGGCCCCTTGATGTTCTAGGTGTGATGCAGTCGCACCGCTCCTGGCCAGGGAGGGAATTCTCACACTAATTTCTCGCCTTCCAAGCCTGCCCTGAAGGTTAAAGTGGACCAAAACCCTGCGCGATTAGCCCGGAAATCCCGATCGATTGCCTCCCCCTGGGAGGGAAATCGTGATGCCCCGCTGTGTGAAACCCCCCAGGTTGCCCCGTTCACTTACCTTGCTTCCCGGTCCAACAGCGCATGCGCGAGCCACATCCCCGCTATCCCTCTAGCAGCCAGGCATCTGTGAATGGCCGGCGTGGGCGGGGGATGCGCTCACCAGTGCCCTCGGAGCCGCTGGTTTTAGACGCTGGCTTAGACGATGTGACGTCAGCAGCTCTAAGCATGCTGATTGGATGAGCGGTCGCGCATGCGCCGTTGGACCGGGAAGAGGTGAGTTGCGCTCGGCGATCTGGGGGGAGAGTTTAATTGTGGTCCCTGAATCAAGCCGCATTGGGCTCTAGCTTGTGCGCACATTTCTGCCGAGTATCAATCACGAGTTCATCCCACAAAAAGTGAACTCGCATGGTGCTGATCCGACCCCAATATAATTTAAAGCTGAACAAAACAGGGATTTTAAATTTCCTATCTTGGAACGCCCTATTGTGTGAAACCCCCCAGATCACCCAGAAAAACCCACATTTCCCCGGCCCTACATCACATGCACAGGCTCTTGTCCAATCAGAGCCATTTGCCGTGCTTATATAATTTTCATCAAACGGTTGCAATCAGGAGCAAAATCATCCGCATCCCCAGCAGCGGGCGCGCTCCCGCTCCCAATATCTAAATGGCTGGGGATGGGAGCGTGAACAGCGCCCAAAGATGCCGGGGATGTGGTTTTACATCAGCAGAAGAGCCAGGAAGAAGGTGAGCTTTGTGGCAGCCTGTGGGGGGACTGGAGAGCGGGGCATCCCGATTTGAAGCCAGTGGCCGTCCGTTTGTGTTGGTTCTGGGGTGATCTCACACATGGGGGAGTCTCAAATGCCTCTGTGAAGTGAACCAAAACCCCAGCGGGTCAAATCCTGGGTTTTGGTCTGCTTTAACTATCCCAGGGTAACTCCACTAGGAGAAAATGTAAATTTTTCTCTAATGTAGGGCACACAGATTATGTAAGAGTTAGATGAGATTAGTTTAGTGTCCCTGGACCAGGACCCACCCCAGCGCAGATACCAGGGAGGGTTTAGATCGGGGGGTGCACAACCTTTTTTGGTCCAGGGGTCAGCATCTTAATATTCACTTTAAGGGGCCTGCTTCAATTGGAGGTGGAGAAGTTCACTAGGGTGACCTGGGCAGCTCAGAAGCTTTTTAAATTATGTCTATACATAAGAACTCCGTTATGTTTGTGGAGAGCTACATGAAAGCATGAGGCATGAGAGCTTGCCATGTTGCATTGGTTTAACCTCAGGGTCTTTGTGACCTTTGATGTCTCAGCACCACCCTATAGGGGGAGATTCAAGAGGGTGACGTGATACAGAAGCGTATAGATGATCAGAAAAGGAAAGTGGCTCCAATGTAGACCTAAACCTTTCTAATCTAACTTCCTCCTGCAGTAGAGAACAGTACAGCAGTTTCTTGCCCCTGCCTGCAGAGCTCGCTCCATGAGGAAAAGGTGAGGAACTCCTATATTTGTACAGCGTTGCCGGGGAGGATTTAGATTGGCTTTAAAGTTTGAGTGTCTAGATGGTTCTAGCTCCGCTATGACCCACTAAGGGGGTATTTAAGAAACGCTAGTGACAGGTAGTGCCACGTAGCGTCGGGTGAACAGCGGGCTTTGTATGTGAAACCACATTTAAAGTGGACCAACACCCAGGATTTTCACTATCCTGGGTGTTGTTCCACTTCTGCGGGGCGCCCCGATCTGTGAAACCCCAAACCCCAAAAACTCACCTGGCCCCGCTCCCACGTGACTCGCTCAACCAATCACCGCCGACGGACAAGCGAGGTCCGTCGACGGACAAGGTGAGAGCGCCCGCCGCCGCCGCCGCCGCCGCCGCCGCCGCCGCCTCTCGCGCGTCCCTCATACAGGGAGCGCGCCTGCGCCGGCCATTCACAAACGGCCGGTGCAGGTGCGCGCCCTGCTAGAGGGATGCGCGAGAGGCGGCCCGCGCATGCGCCGTTGGAACGAGGAACAGGTAGGATTTGCGGGCGTCCTGGGGGTTTCACACAGCGGGGCACCCCCGATCAGGATGCCCCGCAGGCAGGGAGCTGATCTGCCCAGGAATCTTATAGATTCCCGTGCCGATCAGCGGTGGGTGTTGGTCCACTTTAAGAAAGCGAATCTGGTGAGCGCCTCTAACAGCGCCATGTAGCGTCACATGTATTATTACAGGTGGCTCAGTGTATAGCGCAGGCGTTATGCGTTCAGCAGCACCATGTAGCACCTGTCGCTCAGTGTTGCTCTCCCATACATTTCAATGGGGTTTCATTTGATTGTGTATAAATAGCGTTTTGCTATAGTAAACTTTAACATTTTTGGCTCAAATCATTGTGTGTCCTCTCCTGCCCGGCAACCAAACACTTTTATTGTTTTTTTTTTTATTTATTTTTTTTATGCAGAATTGTATGTGCAGGTCGGCATTGTCACAGTGTAGAAACAATGTCATTCCATATGTTTTCGCTCTGGTGCTGGTGAATATGTGTTGAGACTTTTATCACATAGCTTCTGGCGCTCGACGCTAGATCCCCGGCGCTGGTTGTGTGTAGTTTATTCATGAACACGGGCTTCAGCGCCGAGTGCCGGACGCACTTAACTGGCGCTACCTATCGCTCGCTGCATCGTTGTCCTGTTGTTAGATGTAGCGTAGTCTTGGGCACTATGACCTTGGGACACCACCTAGCGTTCTAGTGAATCAGGGAGATACTTCTACAGCTCCCCCTTCAGACATCACATTCATCAATGCTGGACAGGATAGTACAGCGTCACTTGTCCAGCTGCTACGCTAGGTTATAGCACCACACACCTGCTTACAGCGTCTACTAGCGGTCGTTCTAAGCACTGGTATTCAGACGCTCACATGGCGATCCATGGCACTAGTCTTAAATCAGCCTCCACGTGATTGGTGGGGAGATCATGCTCTCCCTCTGAGTCAGCTGACCTGACCAAGCATGCCAGAGTTTGGTCAGTGAAGGTAATGGCAGCATGCTTGTTCCAGGGCAGATATAGGCCCACCTTTCTTTCACAACTAGTCCCTTTAAAGTGGACCAAAACACACAGCGATAGGCCCAGAAATCGTGTTTCTCCCCCCGGGGCATCCAAAATCGGGACCCCCCAGGTCGCCCATACACTTACCTTCTTTCCCGGTCCAACAGCACATGCGTGAGCCGGGGCCGCATCCCCACTATCCCTCTAGCAGGGCGGGCATTTGTGAATCCGTTAGAGGGGAGCAGGGGATGTGGTCATCAGCACGCTCAGAGCCACTCGCTTTAAACGACGTGACGTCAGCGGATCTGAGCGCGCTGATTGGATAACCATCCACGCATGCGCTGCAGGACTGGGAATAGGTGAGTTGGGTTCAGCGACCTGGGGCGTATCACACACCAGGGCACCACCGATTGGCGTGCCCCGGGGGAAAGGACCAAAACCCAGGATAGTCAGAATCCTGGGTTTTGGTCCACTTTAACTCTGGGCCCCTTATGTGACTGGAGGCACAAATGCGCACTTCCCAGGAATACCCAATAATCTTCTGACCTGAACAAGCATGCCAGAGTTTGGTCTATGAAGGCAATGTCAGAATGCTTGTTCCAGGGCAGATAAAAGCCCAGCTTTCTTTCTTTTATGACGGGTCCCCTTTAAAGAGGAAGTCAAGCCAGCCAATACTTACCAGCTTCTTCATTCATTAAATGGCTGCCGGTAGCCAATCAGATCAGCTGAATGTTTGCTGGAGGCATGGCGGGCCTTTGGGGGGTGCGAACTGTGCGGCGGCACAGGGCGCCATTCTGATCTCTCTGTAAGGGGGTGCCAGGGGACCCCCATCCAGATGCATCTTTCTCTTCTGTTTTACCTTTTCTTGCTCCAGTCCTTCATGTGCTCCCTCTCTTTCCTTTCATCTCACATTCCCTTCTTCTCCTTCCTACATTTGTTCTGTCTTTTCCAATTTACCTCCATTCTTCTCTTTCTCTTGTGATCTTCCTTTCATCCTCTTGTTCCACATTCCTTCCTTTCTTTGTCTTTTATTCAGTCTCTTTTCGACTCTTTTTTTTTTTTTCTTGTTTTTTTACAATGCCCCGTTATCTCTTTTTCACATCCTGACATCTTTCTACTATCACTTTCCTTCTAACCCCCCCCCCCGCCATTTATTTCTACCATCACCTCCCCCCACCCCACTTTTACCTTCTCTTTTACCTCCCCCTTATTTTATTTTAAAGTGGACCAACACCCTCCCATGATCGGCCCGGGAATCTATAAGATTCCCGGACCGATCAGACCCCTGACTGCGGGGCACCCCGATCGGGAAACCCCTAAATCCCTACCTGATCCTCGAGCCAGCGGCGCCCACCGCCGCCTCCCACGCGTCCCTCTAGCAGGACGCGCACCCGCGCCGGCCATTCACAAACGGCCCTGTAAGAGTGACGCATGGGAGGCGGCAGCGGGTGCGCTCTTTTGTCCGTCGCTGCCTCCCGCTTGTCAGTCGGCGGGGATTGGCTGCGGCGGTCACGTGGGAGCGAGGAGAGGTGAGTTTTTGGGGCTTTCTGGGGGGGTTTCACACAGCGTGCCCCCCCCCCCCGAAGTGGACCAAAACCCAGGATAGTCAAAATCCTGGGTGTTGGTCCACTTTAAATCACCTTCACCTTTTTTTGTCTCTTTCCCACTGTTGGTCCTTTCACTTGTCATCTCACTTTCATCTTCTTCAATTTTCCAGTCTTTTGCTCACTTTAGGGGTTATTTAGGAAGGAATAGCGCCAGGCAGCGTCTGGTGAACGCCGGGCGCTGTACCCAAAACCACATATAAGAGAATCTGGTGAGCGACTCAGACGGCTCAGCGTATAGCGCCGGTGCTTTAGACTCAGGAGCACCAGGTATTACCTGTCGCTCTGTAGCGCTCTCTCATACATTTCAATGGGATTTCATTAGTTGTGTATAAATAGCGTGTTTGGCAATGTAATTTTTTTTTTTTTTGCTCAAATCATTGTGTGACCTCTCCTGGCTGCAATAAACACTTTTTTACATTTTTTTGACCTTCTTATATTTTTATGCAGAATTGTCATTACAGGTCTGCCACTAAAGTGTTATTGTCACAGTGTTATAACAATGTCATTCCATGTGTTTTCGCTTTGTGTTCAAAAACAGACTTTAATCACACAGCATCGCTACAGCGACCAGAGCGCCAACGCTGTGTGTGTAGTTTTTTGTTAAATATGGTGTGGAGCGCCGAGCTAGCGCTACCGCTCGCTCGCTGCAGCGTTATACTGTTGTTACAGCGCCCAACACACATCACATTCATCAATGCCGGCCAGGTTACTACAGCAACCGCAACGCTAGGTTTACAGCACCCGATACCCGCTTACAGTGTCTACTAGTGGTCGTTCTAAGCGCCACTATACAGACGCTCATCTGGCAATACCTGGCACTAGTAGTGAATCAGCCTCTTTCACTCCCATTTCACCATTCCCCTCTTTCTACCTTACTTTAGACGCTCTCTTTTTCTGTACTTTTACTAGTCTCGCCCTTCTCTTTTTCCACATTCATTCCTTTCCCCGTTTCCTTTTTCTTATTTTTTCTCAATCGTCCTGTCATCTCTTTTTTCACATTCATCCATCTCTATCCTCACCCTCCTGCTATCCCCCCTTTTTTTGTTTCGTTTCCAGTTTGTCTTTTCACTTGTCATCTCACTTTCATCTCCTTCAATTTTCCAGTCTTTTGCTCACTTTCTCGCATTTCACCATTCGCCTCTTTCTACCTTACTTCAGACACTTTTTTTCCACATTCAGTCTTTTTCCTAATTCCTTTTTCTTTTTTTTTTTTATTATTCTTTATTTTGTTTTGCAAAATACAAGGATAACAACATAGGTAAACACACATAGGAAATGCAGCTGTCCGTAACTCGTTGTGCAAGCTTCAATAGACCAATAGACCATTTATTACAATGATACAATTGTCCATTCCGAGCAATGACGTATAGCAAAGAGGTCTTATCACGACTAGCTTGCTTCGCAGGTGCCAATTGGACCAGGTTTTAAAGTGGACCAACACCCAGGGGGGATCGGCCCGGGAATCTATAAGGTTCCTGGACCGATCAGATCCCTCCCCGCGGGGCATCCGAAATCGGGATGTCCCACGGGGAGGAACCCCCCAGGAGGCCCACAATCCTCACCTTACCGGCAATCCAACGGCGCATGCGCGTCTCTCGCTTCCCTCTAGCAGGGCGCGCTCCCGCGCCGGCCGTTTTGTGAATGGCCGGCGCAGGCGCGCTCCCTGTTAGAGGG
Organism: Gastrophryne carolinensis; assembly: GCA_027917425.1. Taxonomy (NCBI): domain Eukaryota; kingdom Metazoa; phylum Chordata; class Amphibia; order Anura; family Microhylidae; genus Gastrophryne; species Gastrophryne carolinensis. Next base: position 36,898,943 of record CM051244.1, on the reverse strand, counting down.
AAGCGAGAGACGCATCCAATGACAGCGCTCTGGTATGCGCGTCCAAGCGGCTTTGGACGCGCATACCAGAGCGGCTCTGAGCGCTGTCATTGGCCGGACGAGGTCACGTGGGAGCGGGGAGAGGTGAGTTTTTGCGGCGATCGGGGGGATTTCACACAGCGGGGCACCCCCACCTAAGTGGACCAACACCCAGGATAGTCAAAATCCTGGGTGTTGGTCCACTTTAAATCAGTAAGAGGGAAGAAGGGGGCGCGAAAGGGAGCATCACCCCCAGGGGTTGTCTCTCTGCTGTTTCTCAGATCCCTCAAGTCTCTTACCCTAGTCTAAGGTGCCCTGAGTCCTGTGCTATGTATGAGGACGTGCTTAACCCTATGTTCAAGGTATGAGGGGAAGGAAAGGAGGGGTAAGGGATAGGTTTGGGGGGGGGGGGACTCCCGTTCCCTAGGGGGCGATTCCATTCCATAGCTCTTTCACGCACTAGATATTAAGTGTCAGGGGTTTCACATAACCCTGTTCAAGGCAACTCCGGCCTGGTTCTCGCTTATGAGTCAGCTATCTATCAGGGTTCTATACTCCTCCGACTCCTGGAAGGCTAACCAAGGCCACCAGGTGTTCTTAAACTGCTCGTCTCTATCGTGAAGGGACAGGGTCATGTCCTCCATCTCCCTAATGGAGGAAACTTCCCTCAGCCAATCTCTTACTGATGGGGTCCCCTTTTGCTTCCACAGGCGAGGGATCACTAACTTCGCAGCATTTAGCAGGTGGACTAACAGAGACCTCTTGTAATTCCCGATGGAACCCTCCGTCAGGTGTAAAAGTATAACTGCAGGGTCATATTGAGTCTGGGATCCCGTGATCTTCTCAATTACTGGGATAACTTTCTCCCAGTATGTCTGGATTTTGGGACATCCCCAAAAAATATGAAATAGGGTCCCCTTTTCTCTACTACATCTCCAGCAGCGGTCATCAGTCCCCGGAAACATCTTGCTGATTCTATCTGGTGTGTAGTACCATCGCGTTCAGATCTTCTAATTTGCTTCCTGCACCCTGGTGGCCACTGAGGATTTGTGCGCTAACATCGCCACCTTCTCCCTGTGCTTATCTGAAAGGGATCGGCCCAAATCGGCTTCCCAATCCCCCCAGAACATTGGGGGAGTCTCCTGTTTACCCAAAAGCAGTGAGTAAATCTTAGAGATAAGGTGGGAATGTTCCAGCTCCCCGGTGCAGAACCGTTCAAAAACCGTGGGACTCCTGCCTAATTCCTTTTTCTTATTCTTTTTTTCCCCTCAATTGCCCGTCATCTCTTTTTCACATTCATTCATTTCTATCTACCTATTACCCTCCTTCTACCCCCCTCTTTTAGCCTTTGTGTTTTTGTTTTGTTTCCAGTTTTGTCCTTTCACTTGTCACATCACTTGTATCTTCCTCTATTTTCTCTCATTTTGTCAACTCCCTCACTTCAGTCTCTTTTCTGTACTTTTACTTCCATTTCTTCCTTCCACCTTATCCATTTCATCTCCTCTTTCTCCACATTCCTTCCTTCCCTTTTCTCATTCTCGCTTTTTTACATTGCCCCGTCATCTCTTTATAACATTCATCCAGCTCTATTATCACCCTCCTTCTATCCCCCCCCCCCCTTTAGCCTTTGCCCCCCTTTTTTTGTTTTTTTTCCAGTTTGACCTTTCACTTGTTACCTCACGTTCATCTTCCTCTATTTTTCCAGTCTTTTGCTTCTGCTTTCATTTCATCACCCCCCTCACTTCAGTCTCTTTTCTGTACTTCTACTTTCGTCTCTTTCTTCCACCTTATCGGTTTCATCTCTTTCTCCACATTCCTTTCTTTCTTCTCTTTCTTCCTTTCTTCCTTCCTTTCTTCTCTTTCTTCCACCTTATCGGTTTCATCTCTTTCTCCACATTCCTTCCTTTCTTCTACCTTATCGGTTTCATCTCTTTCTCCACATTCCTTCCTTTCTTCTACCTTATCGGTTTCATCTCTTTCTCCACATTCCTTTCTTTCTTCTCTTTCTTCCTTCCTTTCTTCTCTTTCTTCCACCTTATCGGTTTCATCTCTTTCTCCACATTCCTTCCTTTCTTCTACCTTATCGGTTTCATCTCTTTCTCCACATTCCTTTCTTTCTTCTCTTTCTTCCTTCCTTACTTCTCTTTCTTCCACCTTATCGGTTTCATCTCTTTCTCCACATTCCTTCCTTTCTTCTCATTCTCCCTTTTTTAACATTGCCCCTTCATCTTTTTCACGTTCTTCCATCTCATTCTGTTTACACATTCTATCCCCCCTATTTAACCTTTTCCCCTCATCTTTTTTTTTGTCTATTTCCACAGTTTGTCCTTTCACTTGCCACTTCACTTTTCTCTCTCCTCCTATTTGCACATTTCGTCATCCCCCATCTCCCTACCTAACTTCAGTCGCTCTCTTTTTCTGTACTTCTTTCATGTTTTTCCATGTCTCCATTTGTCTTCCCTAAGTCTTTTTTTGTTGTTTGGAAAGTAAATGTATCCAGTATAAGATTCCCGGACCGATCAGACCCCTGACTGCGGGGCACCCCGATCGGGAAACCCCTAAATCCCTACCTGATCCTCGATCCAGCGGCGCCCACCGCCGCCTCCCGCGCGTCCCTCTAGCAGGACGCGCACCCGCGCCGGCCATTCACAAACGGCCCTGTAAGAGTGACGCGCGGGAGGCGGCGGCGGGCGCGCTCTTTTGTCCGTCCGTCCGGCGGTCACGTGGGAGCGAGGAGAGGTGAGTTTTTGGGGCTTTCTGGGGGGTTTCACACAGCGTGCCCCCCCCCCCCCGAAGTGGACCAAAACCCAGGATAGTCAAAATCCTGGGTGTTGGTCCACTTTAAAACACCTTCACCTTTTTTTGTCTCTTTCCCACTGTTGGTCCTTTCACTTGTCATCTCACTTTCATCTTCTTCAATTTTCCAGTCTTTTGCTCACTTTGGGGGTTATTTAAGAAGGGATAGCGCCAGGCAGCGTCTGGTGAACGCCGGGCGCTGTACCCAAAACCACATATAAGAGAATCTGGTGAGCGACTCAGACGGCTCAGCGTATAGCGCCGGTGCTTTAGACTCAGGCGCACCAGGTATTACCTGTCGCTCTGTAGCGCTCTCTCATACATTTCAATGGGATTTCATTAGTTGTGTATAAACAGCGTGTTTGGCAATTTATTTTTTATTTTTTTTTTTGCTCAAATCATTGTGTGACCTCTCCTGGCTGCAATAAACACTTTTTTTTACATTTTTTTGACCTTTTTATATTTTTATGCAGAATTGTCATTACAGGTCTGCCACTAAAGTGTTATTGTCAGTGTTATAACAATGTCATTTCATGTGTTTTCGCTTTGTGTTCAAAAACAGACTTTAATCACACAGCATCGCTACAGCGACCAGAGCGCCAACGCTGTGTGTGTAGTTTTTTGTTAAATATGGTGTGGAGCGCCGAGCTAGCACTACCTCTGGCTCGCTGCAGCGTTATACTGTTGTTACAGCGCCCAACACACATCACATTCATCAATGCTGGCCAGGTTACTACAGCGACCGCAACGCTAGGTTTACAGCACCCGATACCCGCTTACAGCGTCTACTAGTGGTCGTTCTAAGTGCCACTATACAGACGCTCATCTGGCAGTACCTGGCACTAGTAGTGAATCAGCCTCTTTCACTCCCATTTCACCATTCCCCTCTTTCTACCTTACTTTAGACGCTCTCTTTTTCTGTACTTTTACTAGTCTCGCCCTTCTCTTTTTCCACATTCATTCCTTTCCCCGTTTCCTTTTTCTTATTTTTTCTCAATCGTCCTGTCATCTCTTTTTTCACATTCATCCATCTCTATCCTCACCCTCCTGCTATCCCCCCTTTTTTTGTTTCGTTTCCAGTTTGTCTTTTCACTTGTCATCTCACTTTCATCTCCTTCAATTTTCCAGTCTTTTGCTCACTTTCTCGCATTTCACCATTCGCCTCTTTCTACTTTACTTCAGACACTTTTTTTCCACATTCAGTCTTTTTCCTAATTCCTTTTTCTTTTTTTATTATTCTTTATTTTGTTTTGCAAAATACAAGGATAACAACATAGGTAAACACACATAGGAAATGCAGCTGTCCGTAGCTCGCTGTGCAAGCTTCAATAGACCAATAGACCATTTATTACAATGATACAATTGTCCATTCCAAGCAATGACGTATAGCAAAGAGGTCTTATCACGACTAGCTTGCTTCGCAGGTGCCAATTGGACCAGGTTTTAAAGTGGACCAACACCCAGGGGGGATCGGCCCGGGAATCTATAAGATTCCCGGACCGATCAGATCACTCCCCGCGGGGCATCCGAAATCGGGATGTCCCGCGGGGAGGAACCCCCCAGGAGGCCCACAATCCTTACCTTACCGGCGACCCAACGGCGCATGCGCGAGACGCGGCCGCGTCTCTCGCTTCCCTCTAGCAGGGCGCGCTCCCGCGCCGGCCGTTTTGTGAATGGCCGGCGCAGGCGTGCTCCCTGTTAGAGGGAAGCGAGAGACGCAGCCAATGACAGCGCGTCCGTTTTGTGAATGGCTGGCGCAGGCGCGCTCCCTGTTAGAGGGAAGCGAGAGACGCAGCCAATGACAGCGCTCTGGTATGCGCGTCCAAGCGGCTTTGGACGCGCATACCAGAGCGGCTCTGAGCGCTGTCATTGGCCGGACGAGGTCACGTGGGAGCGGGGAGAGGTGAGTTTTTGCAGCGATCGGGGGGGTTTCACACAGCGGGGCACCCCCACCTAAGTGGACCAACACCCAGGATAGTCAAAATCCTGGGTGTTGGTCCACTTTAAATCAGTAAGAGGGAAGAAGGGGGCGCGAAAGGGAGCATCACCCCTAGGGGTTGTCTCTCTGCTGTTTCTCAGATCCCTCAAGTCTCTTACCCTAGTCTAAGGTGCCCTGAGTCCTGTGCTATGTATGAGGACGTGCTTAACCCTATGTTCAAGGTATGAGGGGAAGGAAAGGAGGGGTAAGGGATAGGTTTGGGGGGGGGGGGGGGGACTCCCGTTCCCTAGGGGGCGATTCCATTCCATAGCTCTTTCACGCACTAGATATTAAGTGTCAGGGGTTTCACATAACCCTGTTCAAGGCAACTCCGGCCTGGTTCTCGCTTATGAGTCAGCTATCTATCAGGGTTCTATACTCCTCCGACTCCTGGAAGGCTAACCAAGGCCACCAGGTGTTCTTAAACTGCTCGTCTCTATCGTGAAGGGACAGGGTCATGTCCTCCATCTCCCTAATGGAGGAAACTTCCCTCAGCCAATCTCTTACTGATGGGGTCCCCTTTTGCTTCCACAGGCGAGGGATCACTAACTTCGCAGCATTTAGCAGGTGGACTAACAGAGACCTCTTGTAATTCCCGATGGAACCCCCCGTCAGGTGTAAAAGTATAACTGCAGGGTCATATTGAGTCTGGGATCCCGTGATCTTCTCAATTACTGGGATAACTTTCTCCCAGTATGTCTGGATTTTGGGACATCCCCAAAAAAATATGAAATAGGGTCCCCTTTTCTCTACTACATCTCCAGCAGCGGTCATCAGTCCCCGGAAACATCTTGCTGATTCTATCTGGTGTGTAGTAGCATCGCGTTAAGAGCTTCTAATTTGCTTCCTGCACCCTGGTGGCCACTGAGGATTTGTGCGCTAACATCGCCACCTTCTCCCTGTGCTTATCTGAAAGGGATCTGCCCAAATCGGCTTCCCAATCCCCCCAGAACATTGGGGGAGTCTCCTGTTTACCCGAAAGCAGTGAGTAAATCTTAGAGATAGGGTGGGAATGTTCCAGCTCCCCGGTGCAGAACCGTTCAAAAACCGTGGGACTCCTGCCTAATTCCTTTTTCTTATTCTTTTTTTCCCCTCAATTGCCCGTCATCTCTTTTTCACATTCATTCATTTCTATCTACCTATTACCCTCCTTCTACCCCCCCCCCCCCCCATCTTTTAGCCTTTGGGTTTTTGTTTTGTTTCCAGTTTGTCCTTTCACTTGTCACATCACTTTTATCTTCCTCTATTTTCCAGTCTCTCATTTTGTCAACTCCCTCACTTCAGTCTCTTTTCTGTACTTTTACTTCCATTTCTTCCTTCCACCTTATCCATTTCATCTCCTCTTTCTCCACATTCCTTCCTTCCCTTTTCTCATTCTCGCTTTTTTACATTGCCCCGTCATCTCTTTATAACATTCATCCATCTCTGTTATCACCCTCCTTCTATCCCCCCCCCTTTAGCCTTTGCCCCCCTTTTTTTTGTTTTTTTTCCAGTTTGACCTTTCACTTGTTACCGCACGTTCATCTTCCTCTAGTTTTCCAGTCTTTTGCTTGTGCTTTCATTTCATCACCCCCCTCACTTCAGTCTCTTTTCTGTACTTCTACTTTTGCCTCTGTCTTCCACCTTATCGGTTTCATCTCTTTCTCCACATTCCTTCCTTTCTTCTCTTTCTTCCACCTTATCGGTTTCATCTCTTTCTCCACATTCCTTCCTTTCTTCTCTTTCTTCCACCTTATCGGTTTCATCTCTTTCTCCACATTCCTTCCTTTCTTCTCTTTCTTCCACCTTATCGGTTTCATCTCTTTCTCCACATTCCTTCCTTTCTTCTCATTCTCCCTTTTTTAACATTGCCCCTTCATCTTTTTCACATTCTTCCATCTCATTCTGTTTACACATTCTATCCCCCCTATTTAACCTTTTCCCCTCATCTTTTTTTTTTTTTGGTCTATTTTCACAGTTTGTCCTTTCACTTGCCACTTCACTTTTCTCTCTCCTCCTATTTGCACATTTCGTCATCCCCCATCTCCCTACCTAACTTCAGTCGCTCTCTCTTTTTCTGTACTTCTTTCATGTTTTTCCATGTCTCCATTTGTCTTCCCCAAGTCTTTTGTTGTTGTTTGGAAAGTAAATGTATTCAGTATGTGTGTGCTGGAGGCATCCCGAGCTCCTGCACACAGCAACGTTTTACCTAAGGCCGGCTAGTGGGAGGTCACATGATCAGCTGCCATACGAGTGAATGAAGATGTAGTAAGCAGCGGCTGAACTTTGGTTCCCCTTTAATACTAAGGGCCTTATTCATGAAGCTCTAGCGCCAGGTAGTGCCTGTACAGCGCCAGGTAGTGCCTGTACAGCGTTGTTGTTTGGAAAGTAAATGTATTCAGTATGTGTGTGCTGGAGGCATCCTGTGCTCCTGCACACAGCAACATTTTACCTAAGGCCGGCTAGTGGGAGGTCACATGATTAGCTGCCATACGAGTGAATGAGGATGTAATAAGCACTGGCACTGGGAACTTTGGTTCACCTTTAATGCTAAGACCCATTGTGTGGATGGAGGCAAGAGTGTGCTCTCCTCAGTAATACTCAGCTGACCTGAACAAGCATGTTGTTAAAGGCAATGGTGGCATGCTTGTTTCAGGGCAGGGATATTAAACAGCGAGGCACCTTTCTGTAATGACAGGTCCCCTTTTACCCCAACCAATGACGACTCTGACAAACATTAAATTGCATTGAATGCAAATACCATTTATTCTCCATGTCTTGGACAAGAAGCAAAACAAAGGCTACTGGTTGTTTCGGGCCCTCTGTCCGCAGCAGAGGTCAGAATAGAAAATAAAAATACAAAAAAAAAAAAAAATATATATAAATATTCTCAAAATCCAAAATAAATTAACAAAACCGTCTACAGGAAATAAAACGTTTTCATGGAAAACTGGAAGGACAGCGAGACGGAGGTACAGGAAACAGACGATACGGCACGATCACCATGTGTCCGGGTAATTAATCGTTCGGATGCACTCCAAGGGGAGGGGGGTTGTCAGGGGGAAGAAGATGGCGGCGAAGCGCCAGCACCTTGACGGGCCGCCACATGAGCGCCGTGCAGCTTCCAGGTGGGTGAAACACAAAACGAGATCTTGGAAAACGGCGTCACTGGCGGCGCGGCAACAACACCACATGCTACATATCGAGAGTCACAGCGAGCTCCATGCCAGTGCTACATGGCAGGAAGAGGTATTGGCCGTCAGCTGGAAGTAGAGGGAGGCGGCCGCTGGGCACTGGGGAGGCATTCAAGCGGCGACCCTTGCTCAGTCTGCTACTTTTTTCACAACTACCACTTTGGCCGGAGAATGGACGACACATGCACAGTGTACACCAATAGCAGCGAGGAGGCGGTCACATCCCTTATTGCCTGTGTCAGCCGTGACCACATTGTGGCTACAGTCCCGATGAGGGTGGCTCCTCGGGCGCGGGCATTACAAGGCCAGCAAAGTGGGAGAGTTGAGAGAGTCTGAGGATTGCTCATTGCTGCTGCTGCCCCGCCGGTGGGCAGCCCCGCAGTTAGGGAAGGATTCGGCCTCTGGGTAGGTGAAGACGAAAGAGGTGGTGTAAGTGGTGCAGGTCGGGGTGCAGGTGACTACTGGGGTGCACAGGGGCTCCATATCTGCAGAGAGCGTGCTGTACAGGGGCTCCCAGTCAGCGTTGTAAAGCGTGCTGGAAAGATCTACGTCAGGAACAGAGCGGGCTGTGTCCGATGAGGAGCCGGCTGCAGGGGTGCTGAACAGGAAGTCATCCAGGGGCTCGGATTTGAGTTCCTGTGGGACCTGCAGCTGAGGGGTCTCCTTTTCAGGGAGGGAAGACTCTGGCAGGATGACAGGGAAGAGCGGCACTGGGGCTTCCTGGGTGCTGGGAACCTCAGAGAGCAGGCTCAGGTCCAGGGAGGCGGTCAAGTCCTGGAAGGTGACGTCTAGGTCGTGGGGAATTTTGCAGGCCGGCCTGTGCGCGGCCAGGATGAACTCCAGCTTCTCCTTCTCCTTCAGGAGGGAGGTAATCTCAGCCTGCAGGGCGGATTTCTGATCCTCCAGCTCATCGGTTTCCTAAAGAGAAGAATGAACAAGCCAATTAGAACACTGGTACTGACATGACAGGTCCATTGTATTACACTGAGTCTATGCAAGAAGGGGATACTTACAGCTTGGAGGGTATCTGTCAGCTCGCGACGGCGGTTGCGGCATTTGGCAGCAGCCATCTTGTTTCTCTCGCGTCTGACTCTTCTTTTCTCCTCTTCCTCGGGGGAAAGCTGCTCGACCTTTCCTCGGCGGCCCTGGCTCTGCCCTCTTCCTGAGGAGCTTTTCACCAATCCGGGGCAGCTGTAGGTTGAAGTGACCCCGTAGGGGTGAACTCTGGTCTGCGAAGGGGCCACGGAGGAGATAATGGTGGGCTGCACCAGCCACTGCAGGTCAGGAGAGGTGGAGATGGCGGTGACGGTGGGGACGAAGCTGCTGCTGGACTCTGTGCTGAACTCCTGAAATGACAAGAGAGAGACACACGCTCAGTACACTGACTGCAACACAGCGGTTGAGCACTACAAACATTGAATGACATGACCCACCCTTCCGCCCCACAACACTGAATGGCCTGACCTACCTACCCCCACTACACACACTGAATGGCCTGACCTACCTACCCCCACTACACACACTGAATGGCCTGACCTACCTACCCCCACTACACACACTGAATGGCCTGACCTACCTACCCCCACTACACACACTGAATGGCCTGACCTACCTACCCCCACTACACACACTGAATGGCCTGACCTACCTACCCCCACTACACACACTGAATGGCCTGACCTACCTACCCCCACTACACACACTGAATGGCCTGATCCGCAGGGAGCCGCATTTCCAATCCCGGCGCACCAGACAGGGTGATAAAAATAGAGCCGACGTCACCAGTGACGCAGGCGGCGCTCTGGAGTCTCTAGAATGAAACTCATCAATGAATCCTCTACACACAGGAGAGAGGAGGGGCTGCCAGCCGCTCGCTGCACTCTGTGGGGAGGGGGGGGGGCTGCACAGCTCCGGCCTGCAGCACTGTCAATGGACACTCCCGACTCTACATGTTGCACCCCCCAATTCATACACAGTATGCATCTCAAATAAGACCCACATCTCTGACACTGCACCCACAAACCGTATCTTGTCCTGTCTACAACATGGACACGGTGCACCCCAATTAAGACCCGACTCCAACAAGGACACTGTGCACCCCAGTTCATACACATCATCACTAACAGCGTGCACCCCAATTCATACACATCATCACCGACACCATGCACCCCATCACTGGCACTGTGCACCCCAATTAAGACTGCACTCCCAATTCATACACAGTATCACTGACACTGCACCCCCAATTCATACACACCATCACTGACAGCGTGCACCCCAATTCATACACACCATTACTGGCACTGTGCACCCCAATTAAGACTGCACTCCCAATTCATACACAGTATCACTGACATGGCACCCCCAATTCATACACAGTATCACTGACACTATGCACCCCAATTAAGACTGCACCCCCAATTCATACACAGTATCACTGACACTATGCACCCCAATTAAGACTGCACCCCCAATTCATACACAGTATCACTGACACTATGCACCCCAATTAAGACTGCACTCCCAATTCATACACAGTATCACTGACACTATGCACCCCAATTAAGACTGCACCCCCAATTCATACACAGTATCACTGACACTATGCACCCCAATTAAGACTGCACCCCCAATTCATACACAGTATCACTGACACTATGCACCCCAATTAAGACTGCACTCCCAATTCATACACAGTATCACTGACACAGCACCCCAATTAAGACTGCACTCCCAATTCATACACAGTATCACTGACATGGCACCCCCAATTCATACACAGTATCACTGACACTATGCACCCCAATTAAGACTGCACCCCCAATTCATACACAGTATCACTGACACTATGCACCCCAATTAAGACTGCACTCCCAATTCATACACAGTATCACTGACACTATGCACCCCAATTAAGACTGCACTCCCAATTCATACACAGTATCACTGACACTATGCACCCCAATTAAGACTGCACCCCCAATTCATACACAGTATCACTGACACTATGCACCCCAATTAAGACTGCACCCCCAATTCATACACAGTATCACTGACACTATGCACCCCAATTAAGACTGCACTCCCAATTCATACACAGTATCACTGACACGGCACCCCCAATTCATACACAGTATCACCGACACTATGCACCCCAATTAAGACTGCACTCCCAATTCATACACATTATCACTGACACAGCACCCCCAATTCATACACCCCATCACTGGCACTGTGCACCCCAATTAAGACTGCACTCCCAATTCATACACAGTATCACTGACACGGCACCCCCAATTCATACACAGTATCACCGACACTATGCACCCCAATTAAGACTGCACTCCCAATTCATACACATTATCACTGACACAGCACCCCCAATTCATACACCCCATCACTGGCACTGTGCACCCCAATTAAGACTGCACTCCCAATTCATACACAGTATCACTGACACGGCACCCACAATTCATACACAGTATCACTGACACTATGCACCCCCAATTCATACACAGTATCACTGACACTATGCACCCCAATTAAGACTGCACCCCCAATTCATACACAGTATCACTGACACTGCACCCCCAATTCATACACAGTATCACTGACACTGCACCCCCAATTCATACACAGTATCACTGACACTATGCACCCCAATTAAGACTGCACCCCCAATTCATACACAGTATCACTGACACTGCACCCCCAAACCAACCCTGTCCTGCATCAACATGGACACCATGCACGCCACCCCCAAAACAGGCCTGTCACATACATGCACACTCTTCTATTCATCAGAGCCCCCAACCACAATGTGTGTAACCCTAAGGCTAAAACTTGCACCCCCAAACACAACTCACAAAAAAAATGAATATGAATAAAAACTCTTCATTCCTAGTTCACACTGTGCCCCCCAAAGCAGAAGCCATCACCTAAATACAAGTCCCTTACCCACTAATCCCCGCTGTATGTATTTTTGATCCCATAGCAGACCCCAAAACACATTGTAATACAAACTTGCCATCTCCACACCCCTAAAATAACCCTGTCAAACAAAAGCAGTTAATTCCCTATTCATACTGTGTGTACCCCCAAACCAAACATTTCCATACAAGTTCCGCACCCCCAATCCATCCCGAGTAACCCCGCAATCCATTATAGTCAGAAAAAAACTCCCGAAGCCACAATGGTGCCAATCGGCCACTTACCGGTGGGGTGAGCGGGGAGCCCATGCTGGAGAAGGAGGCTGCCGGGGACGGGTAGTAGGTGAGGCTGTCAGCGGTGGCGGGTGAGGCGCTGCTGCAGCGGGAGGAGGCCGCCTCGTAATCGGCGCTGGTGCTAGAGAAGAACATGTCTGCGCTGTTAGCTGAGCTATCCGAGCTGTCACTGCTCTTCTCGCCGCGTCGCCGCCTTTTATACTCGCTCTGGCACATTCATGAATGGGCGACGTCACGGGACGAACCATCCGAGGGTAAGAGGGGTGGCCGAGTCTGATTCTGGCGCCACCTGGGGCATAACCGCCGAGCAGAACACACAGACGCGTTATCAGGGCTCTTCACTGAACGTATACCGCCTTCACCGAGCGCTCAGCCCCGACAACCGCCACCAGCAAGGTCCGGCGCCCCCCGTGAATGCCCCTCACATGGTAGCGCCACTCGGGAATCCAATGACGCAGATAACCTTATATGGGAAACATCCTGTCCGGAGGGAGGGGCTGCCGGGAAGAGCCCAGAGAGCGCTGCGGAGAGAGGGGGGTGGGGGGGAGTCTCCGTGTACACTGCCACTGCCATGGGGACGCCACACACAAAACACACACATAACACGCTAGGCAAAAGAAATACACAAACACACAGTGTGCTGCCATGCTGGATACACAACTGCCGACACAGCACTAGACAAACAATATACAACACATACACTATATACTGTAAACACTATTATTAATGTTTATTAATATGGCGCCATCATCTTTCGTAGCGCAAGGTATGATTACAGACTAGGCAAAACACATAGTACAGGGAAGAATACAAAAAGAGATGCCACAAGGTTCAAACCAAGTGTTGTGAGCACAGGAGACAATAGGAAAGATAAAACACAACACATACATTATACAACGTACACACTATAACAATATACAACACATACATTATAGACCGTACACACTACAACAATATACAACACATACATTATACACCGTGCACACACTACAACAATATACAACACATACATTATACACCGTGCACACACTACAACAATATACAACACATACATTATACACCGTGCACACACTACAACAATATACAACACATACATTATACACACTACAACAATATACAACACATACATTATACACACTACAACAATATACAACACATACATTATACACCGTACACACACTACAACAACATACAACACATACATTATACACACTACAACAATATACAACACATACATTATACACACTACAACAATATACAACACATACATTATACACACTACAACAATATACAACACATACATTATACACCGTACAAACGACAACAATATACACCACATACATTATACACCGTACACACTGCAACAATATACACCACATACATTATACACCGTACACACTACAACAATATACACCACATACATTATACACCGTACACACTACAACAATATACAACACATACATTATACACCGTACACACTACAACAATATACAACACATACACACATACATTATACACCATGCACACTACTACAATATACAACACATACATTATACACCGTACACACACTACAACAATATACAACACATACATTATACACCGTACACACACGACAACAATATACAACACGTACATTATACACCGTACACACACGACAACAATATACAACACATACATTATACACCGTACACACACGACAGCAATATACAACACATACATTATACACCGTACACACACTACAACAATATACAACACATACATTATACACCGTACACACACTACAACAATATACAACACATACATTATACACCGTACACACACTACAATATACAACACATACATTATACACTGTACACACACACACTACAACAATATACAACACATACACTGTACACACTAAAACAATATACAACACATACATTATACACCGTACACACACTACAAGAATATACAACACATACATTATACACCGTGCACACACTACAACAATATACAACACATACATTATACACCGTACACACACTACAACAATATACAACACATACATTATACACCGTACACACACTACAACAATATACAACACATACATTATACACTGTACACACTAAAATATACAACACATACATTATACACTGTACACACACACACTACAACAATATACAACACATACACTGTACACACTAAAACAATATGCATCACATACATTATACACTGTACACACACTACAACAACATAAGACACATACATTATACACTGTACACACTACAACAATATAAAGCAAATACATTATAGACCGTACACACGACAACAATAGACAACACATACCTTATAGACCGTACACACGACAACAATATACAACACATACATTATAGACCGTACACACAACAACAATATACAACCAACACACATACACTATAACAATATAGACAGTATACAAATATACATTAGAGTGTGAGCTCTGAAGGACAGGAAGTCATGTGACTGCTTCTATATACTCTGTACAGCGCTGTGGAATATGTCAGCGCTATAAAAATGTATAATGACAGTATGGGAGTGAGGAAGGGGCATTAGAGGGCACACATAAGCAGTCACATGACTGTCAGAGCTCACACGCTGATGCCCCCTACGCACGCAGTCCTCCCTATTGTCTCCTGTGCTCACAACACTTGGTTTTAACCTTGTGGCATCTAATTTTGTATTGTTCTCTGTACTATATGTTTTACCCTGTCTGTAATCATATCTCGTAAAGCGCTACGGAAGTTGATGGCGCTATATAAATAAACAATAATAATAATATTAATAGCACTAACATAGTCCAAAGCGCAGTTCACAATATATAGTGTTTATGATTACTGTTGCAACATGCAGCCCCCTTCATCTGTTCAGCAAAACGGAGCAGCGCCATTGCCAGAAAAACACTGCCATCTCCCATGGCAACCGGCAGTTTAGGTTTCTGACATGAAAACAAATGTGTGAGCGGGGCTGGGTCTCGTGCAGCAGTAATGGAGGAGGGGGGGGGGGGGAGCAGCGCTCAGGAATGCGGTGGTCAGGAAGCAGCAGCCCTTTTCCTGGAGGTTTCCTCCCCTGTGCTGGGGGCAGCCCAGGATTCCCTCCACCCACAGAGGCCCTGGCTGGGTGTTCCGGAGGGATTCCCTTGTTTGCAGTGACATCACACCACTGGCCGGACTGGATCTTCAGACAAACAAGGCACGCCTGTCCTGGCTGGCTGCACGTTTGGAAGGTGCTGTCATGGGCCTTAAAGGGGACCTGTCATGGAAGACGCACAGGGGCCTGCCACTGCTCAGCTCCTATGCAGAGTGCATCTGTTACCAGGGGCCCCTCTCACTTGGCTGTTGAACAATATAGGCCATCATCACTATCCATTTATTAATCATCAAGTACGTGACATGGCTCTCTGTCCTTCGGAGCTCAAACTCTAATGCCCCCTCCACACTCACACCGTTATTATACATTTATATAGTGCCGACATATTCCGCAGCACTGTACAGAGCACATAGAAGCAGTCACATGACTCCCTGTCCCTCAGAGCTCACACTCTAATTTAGTCTCCTCCACACTCACACACTGTTATTATACATTTATATAGCGCTGACATATACCACAGCACTGTACAGAGCACATAGAAGCAGTCACATGACTCCCTGTCCCTCAGAGCTCACACTCTAATTTAGTCTCCTCCACACTCACACACTGTTATTATACATTTATATAGTGTCGACATATTCCACAGCGCTGTACAGAGCACATAGAAGCAGTCACATGACTCCCTGTCCCTCAGAGCTCACACTCTAATGTCCCCTCCACACTCACAAACTGTTATTATACATTTATATTGCGCTGACATATTCCACAGCGCTGTACAGAGTACATAGAAGCTGTAACATGACTTCCTGTCCCTCAGAGCTCACACTCTAATGTCTCCTCCACACTCACACACTGTTATTATACATTTATATAGCGCTGACATATACCACAGCACTGTACGGAGCACATAGAAGCAGTCACATGACTCCCTGTCCCTCAGAGCTCACACTCTAATTTAGTCTCCTCCACACTCACACACTGGCTGTTGAACAATATAGGCCATCATCACAGTCCACTTATTAATCATCAAGTACATGACTCTCTGTTCCTCAGAGCTCACGCTCTAATGGCTCCTCTACACACGTAACACTGTCTATTGAGCTGCTGGTTTAAGGTCAGGTGAAGAGGACCTGTCAGGTAGCGTGTGTCCTCCACACTCACACACTAGCGCTGACATATTCCACGGCGCTGTACAGAGCACATAGAAGCAGTTACATGACTCCCTGTCCCTCAGAGCTCACACTCACACACTGTTATTATACATTTCTATAGCACTGACATATACCACAGCACTGTACAGAGCACATAGAAGCAGTCACATGACTCCCTGTCCCTCAGAACTCACACTCTAATGCCTCCTCTACACACGTAACACTGTCTATTGAGCTGCTGGTTTAAGGTCAGGTGAAGAGGACCTGTCAGGTAGCGGTCTCCTCCTCCACATCCCAAATCAGGATGCCCCACTGTGTAACCCCCGCCCCCCCCCCCGGGTCACCGCAAAACTCTGACCACTGTCTTGGCTGTTAAAAATCTCTGGGCTGAGGTGCGCGACCTCACTGACATTCAGGCAGACTGATGGCACCCTCGTCTAAAGGCTTGGCCCTATTGCCGAGCTCAGCGCCTAAACAAAGCCGAGTGCATTAATATGCCCATTAATATCCAGTCAGTTTTTGTCTGGAGGTCTCCTTACTAAAGATTAAAGTAGCAGCATGAGACAATTTACAGTATGGCAGATGCCTGTAGGGCAAGTTGACCGGGCTTTCGTTGGCCACTGCTCTGACTTTGTGAAAGCCTCTTGAAAGCCTATTCATCATTTGAGTGTGAAGCTAACACTCTGTCCCCAATGGCTCCCCCTGTGTGTGCAGTGCAGCGAATGGGGGGTGCGCGTGATTTATCATACTGGAGGTAACAGCCGACCATCATGTCCTCCAGGGTGTGTGTGGGGTATGTACACGACACGACACAAGCATCCCCCATCACACAGTGCATATCTGATGCACATATAAGGGTGTGATGGCGGCAGCGCCTGCGTGCGGCGGGGGCCTCCAATGTATTGTTCTACGTTCTCCCTCGCCCCGGCATTGTGGGTGTTCCTGCTAATCTCCTTAACGATTGTGCAGTGGGATGACTCCGTCACAGCCTGTCCCCGTAACACCGTTACTGCCAACTGTGCCGCGCACGCTTGTGTCACCAGGATTAACTCTTTCATCATACAGGACGGAGAAGAGACAGAGCCTGACCGGACAATCATATGAATGTGCCCTGGCATGGCATCCCAAAGGTTGTATCCAGGCCATCAGTGAAAGCAATCAGTCCCGCCCATTACCTGTGCCCACCATATTGTCACCTAAATTGTGTGGATTTGAATAATAATCTCACAAGATAAAGGTTGGTAAGGCCAGCACAAATTGTCATGCAAAATCAAAATGAAAGATAGGGCGCTGTATGCCAACCGAACCGTCTCAACTTGGTCCGATAGATAATAGGGATGTGAACTGGCAAGAATCCAACTATACGATACATATCGCAATACATGTAGGACGATGCGATATATCCCAATTCTGTCTCAAAGACGATATATTGCGATTTTTTTAAATAACATATTATTTTTAATTAAAAAAAAACATAACATAGGGCCCCCCTTCCCGGAGGGTACCCTATTTTTGAAATAAGGGTTAGAAACTCTTAAAAATCCCCCCCAAAAAATAGCATGAGGTCCCCCTTACCCAGCATAACCAGCCCGGGCACCAGCTATGGGGGCTTGTAGAACAGGGCGCAGAGGCCACCAAAGCTGCTACAAGCCGGCATAGCCTATGGCCACGGGCTCCTCTGCCCCTACAGCCTTTGAGGAGACAGGTAATGGGGGCAACTCGGGGCTAATGGCAAGTCACCCGCTAGCTGCAGGTGACTTGCCAGACCCAGAGCCTTGTGAATTGGTTTAGGGGTCTCATAGATCCCTTACCAGTACAACAAAGAGTTAACAGTAAATAAAAAACACCACACATAAAAATATATATATATATATTCTTTCTTTAATCACCTCCAATTGTCAGCTCCTGTGTTCCTCAGCGATCCAATGACTGATGCGGTGATCGCTGGGGGGGGGGGGGGGGGGGGTGAGGCACGGGATTAGAGGATCTCCTGCCTCTCTCCCAAGCGATCATAGCATCTGACAGCTGACCCGCCGGGAGCTGGGATGACACCCGCAGGGGTGGTGCTAGTCGTGAAGATGGCGGTGCCCATCAGGAAGGCAGGGGGAGAGGGACGGTTGGGCTCTCTCCTGAAGACTGAAGAGCCCGGGGGGTGGGGGAAATCGGGGGCCCCCCGGGTGAAGAGGAGAGCCGGCTGATTCGAACGAAGGGGTCAGGGGGGACTCAGAATAGAAACTAGGGAGAAAGAATAGATTCTGGTATCGTCCAATAAAATATAGACAGAATCAATTCCGACACCCCCTAATAGATAATATACTAATAGAAAAAGTTTTGAAAAGACACACACAATAAATCATAATTAAATCTAACTATGCAACATCAAAAAGGACACAAATATCAATCAGTATAGGTAGTCCAGCTGATGGGATACAATACACTTAAATACCAGTAGTAGAAAACACTTATTCTAGATAAATAACCACTCTAGGTACTAAAAAATACAATGTCAGGTCATACTTGTAAGCAATATGCTATAGGTGGTAAGAAACTATTCAATGAGCTGAGCCAGAATGAACCCCAGTGGTGAGGTAATTGCCCTAATGAGTGTTTCGGGGTGCCCGGCTCCATCCTGAATGTAGCAATAGCCACCACCACTGGGGTTTATTCTGGCTATACCATTACTTCATAGTTTTGGCAATTTTATGTATACTGTTGAAACACTGCTGTATTATATTTTTCATCTTGGTCTCAAGCATGACAGCACATCATGATTCTTTATGTTCATTGTATTATGTTTACATATGTATTTGAATGGTGTTACCCTGTATTTAGATTTACTATATGGGCAACCTACTGCATTTTCCTTCATAGTACAGATATCCTCTATTTCTTCCAGCTCATTGGAAAGTTTCTTACCACCTATAATATCGTATTGCTTACAAGTATGACCTGGCATTGTCTTTTTAGTACCTATAGTCTAATTGTGGTTATTCATCTAGAAAATACTACTAATTCTGGTCTATCACAATCCAAGGACTGGACTACCTATACTGATTGATAACCATATCCTTCCTTTTTATTGTTCTTGTTATATTTAATACTACTCTCACACCCAATGTGTGAGGTATACACAAGGTTCTGCCCATGTGTATGGGGTGTACACAGATACATTGCTACATGACGCACAAGAGGTCGCCGCCATGTGTTTCCGGTACTGTCAGAGGCATTGCGTAGGGCAGACGGCGCTCAGGAAGCGTTGCACAATCCGGTTTGAACAGGCAAGATCTGATCCTGCAGCTTCAGGTGCTGTACGCAGGGCGGGGCAGGTATGCAGCTCAGGTACAGGGACACAGGTCGCAGAAGTTTATCTACATTCCAATCCCAATGTATCTGGCATGCAGAGAACGCAATGCTCCTCTACCCTGTGGTTTTCCCTGCGCGGCATGACATCATCAGGGGATGAACACGGTACATCCTTTGCCATTCTCACACCCTGGGATAGAGCATCGCACAGAAAAACTGGTCAGACAGAATTCGATGGCTGGTCTGGACATGCATAGCTAAATTCTCCCCTCATCTCTCTGATCGTTGCCACTTCACCCACAATGTCGCAGAGCCAGAGTTTACACCATATCAGCATCAATGTAGGACAAGTGGCAAAGTCTTCGTACTTCTCCATTCGTGAGACGGTGCTCGCAGGTTATCTTTATTTAGCATCAGTTAATAGGTGGCTAAAGTGATAGCATTCAGGTTGCAGTCGATGACTAGGTACTAAAAAATACAATGCCAGATCATACTTGTAAGCAATATGCTATAGCCGCAGTTCTGAATATACAGGTTGGCAGCTGGATTCAAGTAATGCAGGTTTGGTAGCTGGTCATGGTAGCAAGTTCTAAAAGTCTTCTGTAATGTGGCAGTAGACTCATGTGACATTGAGGAGGTAAATTTGGGTTTTAAATAAGAGCAACAGGGACCAGAGGCAAGTTGAAAGCTGCATACACATTTTCTGGTTGTGCCCTGGATTGACAGGTATCTGGGCTGCGGTTAGGAGTACAAAGCAGCGCATGACGGAGAGGGATGCCCCTGAGGACCCGACCCTTTTCCTTCTTCACCACTCAGAGATGCCCACCAAGAGCTACCAGACGTCTATCATAAGCCAAATTGTGAACGCTGCGAAGGTGTCACATTGGAAGAGCCCAACACCCCCTAGTATTTCATTGTGGCTGAGCAAAGTGGCGGAGATAGAAAGGTACGAAAGTATAATTGCAGCCCGCAACGAATCAGAGGCACACTGACTCAAGTGGTCTGGATGGGTGAAATTTACAGCTTCACAGGACTTCAGGGCACTGATAGAATCTAATTAATAACCGGGTTGGTCTACACTTCTCTCCTTTTCTTTCTCTTTACTTTACCTATCCTTTTTCTCTTTGGTTCTTTTACCTAGTAGCTGTCTCATTGTTGTCTGATCTACCAAGCAAGTTGTAAGCATTATGGTTTGGAAGGAAAGGGGGGGGGGTCGCCCACTGGGCACCCGCATGGTACCTACAGGTGCCAAGAGCCAGCTTTAGAAGCGGTGCTCTGGTTGATCAGCACTTGCAGATTAATGACGGGGGGTGCAGTGACTGGGGGCGAGGGGCAGATTTCTGCATAACAGATGTGGTAGACTTGCCCCGGTGGTTTTCCTATTATTATTGTTTATTTATATAGCGCCATCATCTTCCGTATTACTGTATAGATTATATATATATATATATATATATATATATATATATATATTATATAGCGCATATGTTGCCATGTACTTGCCATATGTTTGATTGTGTTTTTCCTTTTTATGAAGAATGTCTGTAAAACTTGAAAACGGAAATAAAGAATATATATAAATATATATTTAAAAAAAAAAAAAGTTGAAAGCTACAATTTTTGGACTGCTATGATGCAAGTATAAGCATCAGGTCTACAGTATGGCAGCAAAGTTGCAGATTCTTGCCTACTGCAAGGGTTGCTGGTAGGGTGGTTAGTACAGGTTGTAGATCCTGGTCGGTTAACAGGGTTTTGGATGCAGATCCTGGGCTGCGGGTACAGGTTACAGGTTGCAGGTCCTGAGCTGCTGCTACCATTGTGGGTAAAGGTCTTCTGAAAGGGTTGGGGACACAGGTCCTGGGCTACTGACAGGTTTGTATGTACAGACTTCAGGTCCTCCACTGCTAGCAGAGGTACAGGTTGCAGATCCTGGGCTTTATTATTGTTGATATTGTTGCGGTACAGTCTCCAGTTCTTGGACTGCTAACAAAGTTGCAGCTCCAGGGCTTCTTGTATGGTTGTGGGCACAGGTTGCAGTACTTGGGCTGCTGGTAGGGTTGTTGAGAGTTCAGTCTTCAGTCCCTGTTCTGCTAGTAGAGTTTCAGGTTCAGGTCCTAAACCAGTGGCAGAGTTAGGGTACAGTCTCCAGGTCCTGTACCGCTATGAGAGTTGAAGGTTCAGACCGAATTAGGGCACAGTCTCCAGTTTCAGGACTGCTAGCAAAGCTTGCTGGCATAGGGTAGCTGGTATGGTCAGGGTACAGTCTCCTGGTACTGACCTGATAGCAAAGAAGCTACAGGTTCTAGGTCCTGGGCTGCTGGTATGGTTGTGGGCACAGGATGCAAGTCTTGCGCTGCTGGCAGGGTTGAGGTACAATCTCCAATTTCTGAACTGCTAGCAGAGTTGCAGTTGCAGTTACAGGTCCTGGGCTACGATTCCTGGACAGCTGGCAGAGTTGCAGGTCCTTGGCTGTTGGTACAGTGGGGTATAGCCTCCAGTTTCTGAACTGCTAGTAAAGTTGCAGGTACAGGTTGCAGTTCCTGGGTTCCTGGTGTGGTTGTGGGCACAGGTTGCAGGTCTTGGGCTGTTGGTAGGGTTGCGGTACAGTCTCCAGTTCCTGAACTGCAAGCAGAGTTGTGGCTACAGGTTGCAGGTCCTGGACTGTTGGGACAGTTGTGGCTAAAGGTTGCAGGTCCTGTACTGTTGGGACAGTTGTGGCTAAAGGTTGCAGGTCCTGGGCTGCTGGCAGGGTTGAGGTATAGTCTCAGGTTTCTGGACTGCTACCAGAGTTGTAGGTTTGGGTTGCAGGTCAAGGGATACTGGCAGGGTTGGGGTGCAGTCTCCTAAACTTGAACTGCTATCAGTGTTGCAGCTACAGGTTTAATCCTTTGGGCTGATGGTACAGTTGTGGGTATAGGTTGCAGGTTTTGGGCTTCTGCTACAGTTTGGGTACATTCTCCAGTTTCTGGACTACTAGCAGAGTTGTGGGCACAGGGCGCAGGTCCTGGGGTGATAAGATTGGGACACAGTCTCCAAAGCTCTGGACTGCTAGTAGAGTTACAGATGGCAGGCACTGGGCTGTTGGTAGTCTCAAGTTCAGCAGAGCAGTTGAAGGTACAGATTGCAGGTCCAGGGATGCCAGCAGGGTTGGGGTACTGTTATTATGAACATCTGAGGGGGTCATACCCATGATATGGGGCGCCTGAACCATTCGTGTCACAAGGATTGTAATTGGCTGCCACTGGTTACAATAGGAAACGTTAAGTGGGCACTGCTGAAATAATAATAATGATAATAATCTGGTGTCCTCCTGTAGAAACTACAACATAACAGCTAAAAAATAAAATTATATTTCTACAAATTGGGCACTACACCAGTAGTATCAAAAATATACAATGTTTCTAATATAATCACCTCCTTCCCCTCATGCCTTGCTGGTTTCCAATTCCCCAAGCAGAAGTATCGTATGTAACCGTGGTTTACAGCTAGTCACCAATAAGGCCTACGAGTAGGCAAGAATAGTCCCACTGGTTCCTAGCGAAGAACCTGTAGGAGTTACACGTTCTACGGCTGTAAGATTTGATCGTGTATACCGACTGTGTGGAGAACATTAATCGGCGTGAGTAGGAGCTGTGGAGGTTGATGAGATGTAGAATTGCTCAATGTATTGAAATGTGGAATATATATGCTGTACCCCCTTCACCCCACCTCCTGCTTCCACCCAAAGCCAAAGCCATTTGGCCAAAGCCCCTGCCGATATTCCCTTCTTAAGGTGTAGAACTAGAAATGGATATTTTTTCTTTTTGAATTGTCCTGAACACGGATTCCCTTGGTGTCAGATGGCAGGTGATCAGTCATTGCATAAGTGTGGCAATGACATCACTGCCAGACACAACAGTGGTAATGAATGGAGGAGGCGGAGCTTTACAGCTAAAACAAGGGCCATTATCTAGGATTAGAGTAAAGCAGGAGCAGTGAAAAGTGGCAAAAGGTGCTCTTCATAGGGGGAGCAATTTAGGAGATGCTAGTTAAAAATGTGGGTTTTGTTCCGCTTTAATTATACACAATACTCATTGGTGTGTACACTATTAGAAGGTTCATACATGTTTTACTGCCCTGGTATACATTTTTTAGTATTTAAATGTTTTATCATTTTCCAGCAGTTAGTGGATTGTTTTTTAGCAGTTGTTTTCTTGGCATTGTTTAGGGCTGCTTGTATGTTTGATTTAATAAACATTGTGTATTTTTGATACTACCGATGTAGCGCCCAATTTATAGGAATATGGTTACCATAGGATAGGAAGAGTGGGCAGTCCCTGAATAAATACGGCTACCCCCACCTCTTTCAGTAACATTCAACCCACCAGGGTCACCCATCGCACTTGGCACACCACGCTCACCCCAGGCGGTCAGGTTTGATGTGTACACCCAAACATGGCGGCATTGTGAGGTGATCCTGTTCTCGTATTTTATATAGATCGTAAACGATTGCCTTTAAGAGACTACCTGCCCCCCTCCCCCTCACAGGGCGACATCACCCCAAAACCTAAGGCCACAGCTACGTCACATGCAGCAATCCTTAAAGCGGATCAAAACCCATCGAACTTGTGAAATACATTTGGCCATAGCCCCTGCCGATATATAGAAAATAGATATTTTCGCTTATAAAATTGCCCTGGAACACAGTTTTTTTTTTTTTTTTTTGCTGTCTCTCTTTGAGATGGTGGCCGATCAATCATTGCTTAGCTGTGGCAATTACATCACTGCCATACACAACAATAGCAATGAATGAAGGAGGCGGAGCTTTACAACTAAAACAGGCGCCATTATCTGGGATTAGAGTGAAGCAATAAAAATTGACAAAAGGATCTCTTAATGGGGAGAGCAATTCAGGGGATTCTAGTTAAAGTGGACTAAAACCCAGGATTTTGACTATCCTGGCTTTTGGTACTTTCCCAATCGGTGTGCCCTGTTGAGTGAACCCCCCCAGATCACCGCAGCCAACTCACCTTATCCCGGGCCCACGGCGCGTCTAAGAGCAGCGACTCTGATGGCCGCATATTCCGCTTCCCTCTTGCAGTACATGTGCTCGCGCCAGGCATTGAATGGCCAGCGCGGGCACGCTCCATTAGAGGCAGGGCTGTATTTCCCATTAGGCAACCCTAGGCATGTGCCTAGCATGGCAACCTGGAAGGGGGGTGCAGCCTTACTACCATAGTAAAGAAAATAAATTAAAACTTCCATAGCAGGGACATTAATGTCTCCTAACAAGCAACCCCCAGCAGTGTGCAAAGGGGTTCATTACAGGCCAGGGCATCTCGCCTCCACTGTTGTGGTCATGTGACTCCTTTATGTCACATGCTTGCCTGCCCCTCTGCATTTCCTCCCTTGTGCCCTCTCTTTTCGCCCCACAAATACTCTGTATCTAACCCATTGCACCCTCTCCCCACCCACATTTTTTTTTATATAGACCATGACCTAATTTTAAAAAAGAGGACACGAACGCTTAAACCGGACCTTCAAGGTGATTTAATGAAAAGCCCAAACTCTTAAAAAACGGTTCCCCAGCATCTAAAATGAATATATTTTACATTTTTATTCACTAATTATTCTTTCCCCTACTGGGCTGCAACTCTGTTCAGGAATTTAGGATACGGGCGCCGCCATCTTGACTTAGAAGCATCACACTTACTGAGGAGAGGAGAGCGGGATAAGGTACAGGGGGGGCGGGTTATAGCTGTACTTTTCTCACTTACTGAGGAGAGGAGAGCGGGATAAGGTACAGGGGGGCGGGTTATAGCTGTACTTTGCTCACTTACTGAGGAGAGGAGAGCGGGATAAGGTACAAGGGGAGGGGGTTATAGCTCTACTTTGCTCAGACAGAGCAGAGCTGGGGTCAGGTAAAGGTCATCAGTCCCAGAATGCAGAGCAGCACAGTCAGGAGGCACTTCCTGTTTGCAGGCTGCCTGATAAGATGGCGGCTTCCATAAGCCGCCATCTTGGATGTTTAAAGGCTCATAAGATGCAGTAGATGCAGGTAGGATGATTTTTAATGTGAACAATCTGTATGTACAGGGTGTGCTAAACATATAAGATAGACTCTTATTCAGAGTGAAGGACCGCTTTAAAGGGCCACTCCAGGTCCCTCCCCAAAAAATGTTATACCCTGAGCCCTGCCCCCTCCTATTAGCTATACTGAACATCTAATAAAATAAAAAAATCACCCCAAATCAAGCCGGCGGTGCTGCAGCTGAGGCACTCAAAGCACGCTGCCTTCCAAAAGTCCCGGCCGACTGCTTGGAGCCAATGCTTTCTGCATTGGTGGCAGACGGGAGCACGCGCTAAGCAGAGTGCGCCAGCCCACATTGACCTGCTGGGACTACAGGAAGATGGCACTGGCCAGCTGGATTCAGGGTGAAGGGAGAGTGTATTTTATTTTTTTTTTATTAGACGTTCAGTATTACTAATAGGAGGGGGCAGGGCATCTTTTGGGAAAGGGGCTGGAGTGGCCCAATAAAGTGCCTAGGGCACCATGAATACCAAATACGTCCCTGGTTAGAGGGAAGCGGAGGATGCGGCTGCCAGGTGAGTTGCTGTGGCGATCTCAGGGGGTTTCAAACAGAGGGGCACCCACGATCGGGGTACCCCCAAGGAAAGGACTGAAACCCAGGATAGTTAAAACTTTTGACTATCCTGGGTTTTGGTACACTCCCCGCTATGTGAAACCCCCCAGATCGCCCGCATCAACTCAACTGACCGCGGTCCTATGGCGCATGCACGGTCGCTCTTCCAATCAGACGCTGAGCTATGCACGTCTGAGCGGCGTCTTAGCTCAGCGATTCAGAGCACGCTGGCAGCCGCATCTCACGCTTCCCTCTAACAGGGAGCATGCCCTGCTAGAGGGATAGCGGGGATGCGGCGCAGCCCACGCATGCACCATTGGACTGACATTAAGATAAGTGTAGCGGGCAACCTGGGGGGTTTCACACAGCAGGGCATCCCGATTTTGGATGCCCCGCGCACAGGGAATGGATCAGCTTGGGAATCTTATAGATTCCCAGGCCGATCCAGCTGGGTTGTGGTCCGCTTTAACTTTCAGCGATGTATAAACCTGATATAGAAGTCACTGAAAAGCATTGAAAACCTCACCCCATTTTTTTTTTAACACATAAACCTTCAAGGTAACATTTGCTCCATCAGCACGCAGCGCCTCATACATGGCCGCCTGAAAACACAGTCACTGGCTATTCTGGCACCTCATGATATCAGACATGTAATACCGGCTCTGAGGTCACCTTGTAATAGGAGGCATGTGACGTCACACAATTAGAGTCAGATACAACCTATTTTTTTACAATAAAGTTGCTAAAGCTGTTGGGGTCACACCTGCTAAATACATCCGACGGGTTCAGCTATGGCGGTTGTTGGATAACACTCAGCGCCAGAACCGCCCTGGAGATGGTTACAGTGGAAAGGAGCGGGAAGGACGTCGACCAATCAGCACGCTGTTGCCAGGCGAACGGCAGAATAGTTATGTTGCCACGGCAACGCTGAAATATTGTCAACAGGGGCAGGACGATAACGTCACTGCGTGTCTCCGTGGGAACCAACGAATTCTACGTCACCAGCTAAACAGTGGTCATGTGACCTGAATAACCGCCCAGTGGGTGCGGCGTTACCCTGGAGACAGTTTGTCTGTTATTGTTTGTGTGCGAGAGAGTCGCCCAGGACTCCCTTTCACACAGAACCGCCACAAACACCTCAGAGAGGGTTTCCCTACCCACACCCTGATATCCGGGACTCCCTCTGACCCAGAACCGCTACAAACACCTCAGAGAGGGTTTCCCTACCCACACCCTGATACCCGGGACTCCCTCTCACCCAGAACCGCTACAAACACCTCAGAGAGGGATTCCGTACCCACACCCTGATACCCGGGACTCCCTCTCACCCAGAACCGCCACAAACACCTCAGAGAGGGTTTCCCTACCCAGACCCTGATATCCGGGATTCCCTCTGACCCAGAACCGCCACGAACACCTCAGAGAGGGTTTCCCTACCCACACCCTGATATCCGGGACTCCCTCTCACCCAGAACCGCCCCAAACACCTCAGAGAGGGCCTCCCTGTCTCCAGCCTGATACGCGTGACTCCCTCTCACCCAGAACCTTCACAAACACCTCGGAGAAGTTTTCCCTACCCACACCCTGATATCCGGGACTCCCTCTCACCCAGAACCGCCACAAACACACCTCAGAGAGGGTTTCCCTACCCACACCCTGATATCCGGGATTCCCTCTCACCCAGAACCTTCTCAAACACTTCAGAAAGGGTTTCCCTACCCACACCCTGATACGCTGGACCTCCTCTCACCCAGAACCTTCTCAAACACTTCAGAGAGGGCTTCCCTACCCACACCCTGATAGGCAGGACCTCCTCTCACCCAGAACCTTCTCAAACACTTCAGAGAGGGCTTCCCTACCCACACCCTGATAGGCAGGACTACCTCTCACCCAGAACCTCCCCAGACACCTCAAGGAGGGACCTCCTTGCCTCCACCCTGATACCCGGGACTCCCTCTTACCCAAAACTGACTCAAACTCCTCAGAGAGGGTTTCTCTGCCCCCACCCTCATACCCGGGACTCCCTCTAACCCAGAACCACCACAAACACCTCGGAGAGAGTTTCCCTGTCTCCACCCTGATACCTAAGAACCACCGTAAACACCACAGAGGAGACTTACCTGCCCCTACCCTGATATGCAGGACTCCCTCTCAGCTAGAACCACCACAAACACCTCAGAGAGGGAATCCCGGTCTCCATACTGATTTCTGGGACTCCCTCGCACCCAGAACCTCCCCAAACACCTCAGAGAGGGCTTCCCTGCCCCTACCCTGATACCCAGTACTCCCTCCCAGCCAGAACAGCCACAAACACCTTAAAGATGGAATCCCTTTCTCCACCCTGATACCCGGGACTCCCTTGCACCCAGAACTTTTTCAAACCTCTCAGAGAGAGTTTCTCTGTCTACACCCTGATACCCGGGACTTTCTCTTACCCAGAACCTTCTCAAACACTTCAGAGAAGGCTTCCCTTCCTCCACCCTAATACCCTGGACTCCCTCTCACAAAGAACTGCCAAAAACACCTCAGAGAAGCATTCGGTTTCCCCACCCTGATACCAGAGACTCCCTCTTACCCAGAACTACCACAAACACCTCAGCGAGGGTTTCAGAGTGCCACAAACACCTCAGAGAGGGAATCCTTTTCTCCACCCTGATTCCTGGGACTCCCTCGCACACAGAACCTCCCCAAACACCTCAGAGAGGGTTCCCCTTTCTCCACCGTGATTCCTGGGACTCCCTTGCACCCAGAACCCCCCCCCCCCCAAACACCTCAGAGAGGGTTCCCCTGTCTCCACCCTGATACCTGGGACTCCTTCTCGCCCAGAACCTCCCCAAATAATTCAGACAGGGCTTCTCTGTCTCCACCCTGATACCCGGAACTCCCTCTTACCCAGAACCTCCCCAAATACTTCAGACCAGGCTTCCCTTCCTCCACCCTGATACCCTGGACCCCCTCTCATATAGAACTGCCAAAAACACCTCAGAGAAGCATTCGGTTTCTCCACCCTGATACCAGAGACTCCCTCTCACCCAG